>CM052547.1:19445205-19536040 GCA_028533065.1 Trachops cirrhosus | reverse complement strand
TACTAATTTTCATTTAATCAACAGGGATAAGAATGAAAGTAAACATTCCTTAGAGAAAAGAATCCTGTGAATGATTGTCTTTCTGATGGTTATAGAATTTCTGCAGAGAACACAGAAGAACAAAAGTCCCTGAAAAAGTCTTGGGAGAAGAGCCCTGGAGATAAAATGTGCTCTGTTCACAATTTTACCCTCTGTTCCAAAGAACGGAATACACACAGACACAGAAACCAACACAAACATGGACAAGCAAAGGGTGCACACATAATCACATTTCCATTTATGAAACTACACTACAGTCTTAATTTAATATTTAGGATTATTTAAAATGCTACATCTCATATGGCATTTTAAAAATCTATTTGCTATTTAATTATGCAGAAATTTTAGTACGTCAAAGAAATTTTCCCTGGGTCATTAACCACTGAAATTTAGTAAGTCAATTAACACTGGAGCAACTATCCTTTTGATGAAACTGAAATTTTCAGCTTAATTAATTTAGTAAGTAAAGAGTGTGTAGATTATTCATTTCTGGCAAAAAAATATGTATATTAGAAGCAGTCTCTGACTAATGTTAATAGTGAGATAGTGACTCTGCCTTTAGTAATTTTATGATAAATGGGAATCACTGTGGATAATGTAGAAGGATGACCACAATGTGGTCGTGTTATTACTGGTAGAAATTCAGAAGAGTATTAATGGTGATATGCTAATCTAGAGTATATTCTTGAATAATATTTCTAACAGTGGTCATAGGTTGTCCAAATCCAGACATAACTCCCCAATTCTTCTTTGTCATCACTGCTTCCTCCTGTCAGATAGGAAGAACAAGCAATAGAAGAGATGATGCTACTGTAATTCCCTAGAATTAGGAATTAATAAATATATGATAATTTTATTAGTACTGGGTTCAATCTTGCTGCACTGAAGTGTTTAGGGAGCTTACAGCAGTGTCTCATTCATATGTAAAGGTACAAGAAGTTGATCTAGAATGTAAAGTCACCTAAAATAGATGTGACAGTAGCATATATATTGCTTGGGGGTGGGCAGAAGAAGGAATAAAGAGAGTCAATGCCTTACTGAACTCTAAAATAAAATTCCAGGAAGACTCTTTCTGAAAAGAAGAAGTAATACTCACAGAAGTCAAAATACCTAGCCCAGCATCAGAACAATTTCGGGAAGTTATGGAAGCATGGCAGAATATCTAACCAGCTGAAAGAGAGTAAGAACTCTAGACCAAACAGAAGAAACTAGATGTGTCTTCATGTAATTCCTAAAAGAAGGCAGGTATAATTTATTTTTATCAGCACTCCTGGTGCCTTTTTTTCTCAATATGATTTGCTTGTGTGTGAACTATCCCACCTCATCCTTCTTACTAATCATTTTTCTATGGTCTAAACCTTTAAGTTATCCCTTAAGTTCAAGAATGGCTTTCCCATTGATTTTGTGTTTCCATATAAAATTTTGTTTAGGCACATGATAATTTGGGGTTGATTAAATAAAAATTATCCTTCCTCCCAAACTGTTTTTCTTCTAATAATTTTAGTCAGTAGGTAAACTATAAAATCTGCTTATCACCTAGTTCTATGAGTTATGTAATCAGATGCATTCATTTAATTTATCATATATTTCTGTTTAAATCTAGAGTTTTCTTCCCATTTTTTAAATAAAAACAAAAATTTCAATTTCAGTTATGTTGAAGTAGTATATTTTTTATTTAAATATTTTCCCACTATTTTATTCATAATTTTTGCTGTGTGGGGTGAAAGACAAACAATTTTTCTTCTGTATTTCACTAAAAAAGAGATATGTAATATTCATCCTTTGCTTTTTACAATACAATATTTGGAAATTATTATTAAAAACTGAATTTCTCTCTGAAATTATTTCACTTATGCATAGAGAAGCTTTTCCTTTAGTGTGCATCTGCCAGTGACAGAAACTCTTAGTTTGTTGAAATTTGAATATTTTTTTCTCTTTTCACTTTAAATATTAAGGGATTTTTAAAAATAGTACATAGAATTCTAGTTTGGCTGTTACTTCCTTTGGGAACTTTAAAGATGACATTTCATTGTCTTCTGATTTAAACTGCTTCTTTTAATGAGTCAACTCTAATTGTGTTTTTTTGACAGCAATAAATTCATTTAAAATTTCCCTCTACCTATGTTTAACTTCTTTCCTTCCTGCCTTCTTTCCTTCCTCCCTCCCTCCTTCCCTTTCTTTCTAAGTAGGAAGCCTGAAGTGCTTTTCTTTTATTTATTATGCTTAGAATTTTTCAGTCATTGTCTCTTTAAGGTTTTCTCTAGCCCTGTTTTTGTTTCACCCTTTTTGGAAGTCTAAACATCTTTTAACTGTGTCATCTACATCTTTCTCATATTATCTGTGATACCTTCCTTTAGTCTCCTTATACTTTCTAGTGTTTTCTTTTTCCTTTTTTTCTGACCTATCTCCCAGTTTACTAACATTCTTTTTAGCCATAATTTATTAGATACATCCAATTAGTTTGTAACTTTAGTTTCTATGTTGTTCAGTTAAGTAATTTCTATCTAGTTCTTATATTTTTGAGTCTTCTACCAAAATCCTTCTTGTCTTTTATCTAAATAAACACATTAGACATGCATCTGATAACTACATTTTCAAGATCCCCCAAATATCTATCTGTTGCTCTTGCTTTTAAACCATGCTTTTTGTTTCTTATGAGTCTGGTTATTTTCTTATGTAGTAAATAGCATATATGAAAACAATGTAGGCATGGACAAAAGTAGGGGGTTTGGAAATGGGAGGGAGGAGGGGAGGGATCGGTGGGTGGGCTGGAATGGGAATAAAGGATAGAAACTGTACTGAATAAACTAAAATAAAAAAAATGTAGGAATAAAAATATAGAAATATATTAAAATATTAAGATGTAACCTAACTCCAGAAAAGATGTTTGTTTTGGACAAGAAGCCAAATGTACTGTAATTCAGTTTTATGGATCGCCAGGTGATTCAGATCTGGTCTTCAGGCCTTGTTCTGGCGGTGCACTCTGGTTTGCATGTTTTGGTAGGTTGAACTCTTTAAGGTTTGGACACAAAATATTTTGTTTTAACCCAGTCCTGTCTTCCTCAACAGGCCATGAACTCCCTTTTGTCACCTTAACTTAACTCTAAGACACTTTTTAAAGTTCTGAATCATCTCAGCATTCTACCCAAATCTTTAAGATTTAGTAGAATGCTTCTAGAGAAAAACTGATCTCAAATGCCAGATTATCTTCTCTGCATTGACGTCTGGATGTTGATTTCTACTAATCGTTGCATTATCTTTACTTAATAATTTCAGTGACATATATTTAACATTTTGAATAGATTTTTTACTTAATATTAATGGGAGTTTTGGGTTTAATAACCTCATTTATTACCAGAAATATGAAATCTATATATTCTATATTACTTGTCATGACTTATTGTTATATTCTTAACTGATGCTAAATTGACTTTATTATAGTGGCTCTCCTAATACCCAGCATAATAAAACTTCCCTTGGAATTCTTATTTTGGCTATTATTTGGCTTTTGTTAGTATTTATTATTTTGGTAGTATTCAAATAGTAAGTGCAATAAGATAAGAAAAAAATAAATGATACCAATATGTACATATATGTTCATAAATATTACTTTGAGTTTAAAATTGTATACCTGTGAAGACTGACTGATAATTTAAAAAATATTAGAATTTCTCAGGCTAATGAGATTAAATATAATATGAATGCACAAATATTAATATTTTAATGCTATTCTAGTACAAAGTACCCACCTGGAAATCAAAATTCCAAAAAAGAAAAAAAAATCTAGTTAGAAGTAGCTACAAAAGTTATAAAATCCTTAATGATATATTATAAAGAAGAGATACAGAACCCAGATGAATAAAATATAAGGCCTTTAAAAAGACACAAAATAATTTAAAAATAGAGTTAATGAAAAAATATAACGTGTTCTTGGAAGAGCTCTGCTCATAGTAAAAAAAATAACACTTTGCCTTTCATAATGGTTGCAAATATTTTTAGGTTTTTGTTTCTTATTCACTTTACCATTTTGTATCACTGTATCATACAAAATTCAAAATTTTGATGTCATCCAAGCAGTCTCATCTTGAACCATGGTGTCATTTATTTTTTTCAGCCTCCTTGATCAACTTTCAGGTCCTCTTATAATTTTGTCTTAAACCGAAGGCCTTTGATTTCTCTGCCTTGAGTATTTTTTCATTTTAATTTTAACTAGTTGGCTATGACTTATCCTTCAGATATCATCTTATCGTTCACTATTACAGAAACTATTTCCCTCTAGGAAAGAGGGATAGCTAGAGTGAGCAAAATGAAAAAGATCAGCTTAAATCAGTATAAAGCTATAGACTTGCAAAGTGCATGGGTCATTGACTCCTAACATGACACAGAAGAAGTCATGCTAGAGTGTGTATTGCTGTACGTGAGTATTTACCTCTTAGTGGTTTCCCCTAAGTATGTAAACATGTTCAAATAGAATTCACAAAGGATATAAGTGACACGAATTCCAAGAAAACTAGAACAAGGTTTTATGTAGTTAAAGAGTAGCAGAACATGCCACCACAAATGATGCAGCTTTGGTATTTGGTAGAGCTCACTCTACGCACTTGAAAAACAGCAAAGGCAGAGAGGGGATGTCTCTGAACTCCCCTTGTCTACTTAAACAGAAAACGGCCTCCAGCAGAAAATCAATTGCCATAAACCCCCTCCCTGGAACCGAGGTATTTCAACCATGGAAGACTGACTCATCCTAAGAGAGGAGTGTAGAAGCTGTGATATGATAACTAGACAAACCTTCTCAGAAACAATCACATTTCCCATCTAATTTCTAAGGGCCCATTCATTTTCCCTAGTAATTATTTACTCTCCCTTAAGGCATCTACTTCCCTCCACCCTTTTCCCAGTTGAGATAATATTAAAGTCTAAATGCTAAGCCACCTCAGTTTGTTACTCATTTTACCCTGGGTATCCCACACATATACATGAGGTACACATGTTAATAAGCTTCTGTTTGTTTTTCTCCTGTTAATCTGTCTTTTATTACAGGAGAACTCAGAAAGGCAGAGGGAAAATTCTTTTTTCTCCTGTCAGCCATTCAACTGTCTAATCTGTGGAAATTTAAGAGAGGACAAAACCACAGCAAAAAATAATAGCTAGTACTTATTGAGATCACTGCCTATGTATAAAATTCATTCAAAATTTACAATAGCCCTATTAATTTTGCACTATTAAAGCATAAGGCAAACAAGAAAACTAAAAGTAAAACTGATAGTCTAAATACGTGTATCATAGTAAAGGACAAATTCAGATAATTTGGATCATGCTGCCCATCACTCTGTTTTAATATCTTCATGCCAAACTCTTTTCTGTTTGGTACACATGCCATAAAACACTTCAATTATTAATGTTTATAAATACAGAGTACACATAGCCAGTTATATTTTAATAGTGCCTACCAACTTTTCATGGTCATATTTTTAAAGACTGAGAAATAGAAAACTCAAACTGTTTCTCACAGCCCTTGAAAGTCTTAGATATTATACAAGGCTTATGTGCATAAGAGTAATATAAATATTAATTTAATTAAGGTACACAGTAAAGTATCTACCATATTTCACCATGTATAATGTACACCCATGTTTTATGAGCATTATATATGGATTATTATACTCATTACTATATCCATGGTATGTAATCATTATACCCACGTATAAAGTGTATTCTTATTTTTCCCTAAAAAATTTGGGCAAAAACCTGTGCATTATACATGGCAAAATATGTGTGGTCAGTTGCAAATGTGTTTTCTATTAGTAGCTGTCTATGAAAAAGGAATAATAATAACAGACACATATAAATATGTGTTTGTAATTCTAGCTACCCAAGGTCTATCCAGAAAGTACCCAGCCATACACTATGAAAAATAGAAACATTTCCTGAAAAAGATACAAGATACATTGTGCGTAGGACAATGGTGGCTCAGTCTCCTTCAAAGTAGGCACCATTGTCCTATGTTCTCCCAATTGCCATGAGCTATCTCATTGTATTTTCCTCATTAATGGTCTGAAATCTCTTCCCTTTCAAATGTGATTTTAGTTTTGGGAAAAGCCAGAAGACAAAGGGCACCAAACCTGAGCTGTAGGGGGGCTGAGTCATCTGAGTGATTTGATGTTTTGCCAAAAAAAAAGCCACATGAGACATGATGCATGACAAGGCACATGTGTGTGATAAAGCTGCCAATCACCAGTTGTCCATGGATGTGGCCTTCTGGATCACCCAAATAGTTTCCATGAAAGAATGTTCAAGCTTAACACAAAATCTGATGCAAATTTGTTGCTCTACTTGCTCATTTAGAATTTGATGGTCACACAGTGCACACGCTCAATCAAAGGCGTGTACCACTCCCACTGACTATTATAGTGAAGTTGTCATTGTTCATACGTGTATATTTCAGTCCTCTTTCCTTGCCTGCCAGGTTACATTGATGTCATGTAAACCATTCTCCTTATATTAACAAAGGCTGGACTTTTTCCAGACAGACCTTGTAAGTTAACAAATTTAATCTTCAGAATGACTCCATTAGTTGGTCACCAAAATTATCTCATTTTACAGGTCAGAAAACTGAGACACAGAGAGATAAAGCAAACTTCCCCTGCCTCACAGAGCTAGTGTGCAAAGAGCTGAATATTTCTTATAATCGGTCTAGCTCCAGACTCCATACTCTTAACATCCACCTGTGCTTGGGTAGAGTTAGCAGACTGGAATCAATCCTTTGCCCCACCATCACCTCCCAGTGGCCAGTTCAAATCCTACCAGTGAGCCTTAATTCTCTTTAAGAAGTATTTGTTGAGAACAAAATAAACAAGTGATCAATACTGAATCAATCTCTTACAGTTTTTTGAGACTGTGGATGATACGTAGTCATTGCATGCCTTAGTCTTCACGTCTCTAAAATAAGGATAAAAGTAATACTTACTTCCCTAGATTGTTTTAAGTAAGAGGTGAGTCTCTGAGCATAGAACACACTTAATTCTCTTATCAGTTACTTTTATGACTCTCTAGATATATAGTTTACACATTAAAAATGTGTAGAATGAAGGTGAGTTTTCATGTAGGAGAAAGGATTTTCACACATCCTTGAATGAGAGGAAAGTCTTAGATTTGCATATGAACCAACTAACTCTTCATGATTTCACCTAATTCCACTTGCAAAATGGAATTTATCACTTAGTTCTGAGAAGACAAAAAGATTTTCCTTAAAAATAATCTCAAAACCAAAAACCCTTTGAATTTGCAAAGATCCCCTCCCTTAACCTGCACTGCATGTAAATGGTCCAGAAAAATAACTATTATCCCGCCAGCACTCACCATGTTATTTGCTTTCTGCCACTTTATTGATTTACCTTTAATGCATAATTATCCAGTGTGTTTAACATTACTAATTCAGGCCCCGCTTAACTTCCCACTGAATGAAGCCTTTCTCATTATTCTCCCCCAAGCTATTTCTCTCCTTCCTTTTCTGATTTCCTTAGTCCTGGTTGCGCTAAATTAGAACTTGGGAGGCTGTCATTTGTTAATGTAAATGAACTGTTCCTGTTCAAATTTCTCAGGCGTCAAACACCCATTTGTTATTGCGGCCACTCTTCCAAGCACCAGTGTGTTTTATGTGTTAATGATGAAAGTGTCATTCTCTATTTGCCAACTTAAATGGTACATTGAAGGATACCAGAACCTAATGGGTTATGACTGAGAAAGAATCCCAGGCATCTGGATAAGGATAGTGGGAGACAAGCTGAAATGAAATAATATGACAAGAACAACAGCACAACAGCAACAAAAACCACAATGCATAGGAATCCAGAGGCACAGAGAAAATGCCACTGTCTAGTAAACCTTGGGTGGCCCCTGACCAAGAGGAATTTGCTGGCGGGAAGATAACTTTAGCAATTTCGCTAAACTCTGAAAGCATAAGAAAAGTCATCCCAGCCCTACCTTTTTATTTTGCCATTTAAACAATTAGTTTTATTTGTATTGAATTTATTGAGGTGACATTGGTTAATAAAATTATATAGGGTTCAAGTATATAATTTTATATTATATTATCTGTATATTATATTGTGTTCACCATGCCAAGTCAAGTCTCCTTCCATCACCATTTATCTTCCTTCACCCTTTTTTACCTCTTGCACCCCCTTCCTCTCTAGTAATCACCATGCTGTTGTCTGCATCTCTAACTTTTTTTTGCTTAATCTCTTTACCTTTTCCACCCATCCCCTCACCCCACTTCCCTTTGGCAGCTGTCAGTCTGTTCTCTGTATCTATGGATCTGTTTCTATTGTGTTTTATTAGTTTATTTTGCTCATTAGCCTCCACACATAAGTGAAATCATATGGTATTTGTCTTTCTCTGACTGGCTTATTTCACTTAGCATAATACTGTCCAGGTCCATCCATGCTGCCGCAAAGGGTGAGATTTGCCTTTTTTATGGCTGAGTAGTAGTCCATTGTGTAATTTGACCACTTCTTCTCATTAAGGGAAAATATCAAATAATGTGGTTAAATCTACCAAGACTTAAGTAAGCTTCTGTCCTGCGCTTCAACCCTAATTATGTTTGATTTTTTCTAGAGGTAGTAGTTCCATTTTAATTGGGACATGGCCAAAACCTCCATCCAACTGAGAGGAATGAAGCAGTAAAGGTGGAAATCAAGGCTGCTGTGGTGTGGGGCTTCAAGTTATATGACTTGCCCCAAGTTATATGACACAAGACAGAAGAGCAGTCAGGCCTATTCTACAGGACATTTAGCAGATGATAAGGCTGCTGACAGTTTCTTGCCTCAAAGTAAATAAGGAGTTGTCCACATAGTCTTCAAGATGTTTTGGAGAGATGACATGAAAGAATTAAAATAAACACCCCCCTGTGTCTGTAAGAAAAAGTAAAAGAAAATTCGGGGAGATTCTTTTGTTTCAATTCTGCTTATTTTAAAGAATTTTATAACCTATGAAACTGTGTTATAAACACATACCTAATAATTTATCTTCATGTCTAATTATTCAGAATTGTTCCTTTTAAACATGAAAATTCTGAAAGAAAAGTGAATAGCAAACAAATAACCGTTTTTAAAACATACGCTCTCTGAGGCCAGCTTGAACCACAGGCTTAGAGTGCCCGTGCCTGTGTTCTATCCTGCGATTCTCCCGTGACAATCGGCACTTTGAGACAGCTCAGCCCAGAACAGAAGCACAGGAGAACAACAAGAGATCAAAAGGAATGTCCCATTTCTACCAAAGATAACAACCAGTGGTAATCAACAACAAACCTGGGGAAACAAGCTGAGAATAAATAGCAGAGAAACTCAAAGTAGTGCTGAGTTGAGAGTTGGTATTGACTTACCATACTGGTGTGGACCCTTGAAAGTGTGAGCAGAGAGGCCCAGCAGCTGCGTGGATGCCTCACGTGGCTGAAGGCTGGGGTCTGCGTGACAGGCAGTGCAGGTCATGTCTCGGTGGGGCCTCCTCCAAAACTATGGAAATGAACAAAGATCACCCAGATAAGAATAATCTGGCAACTTACTCAGAGTTTGAGATGGCAAGGGCATCAGTTTATTGCTTGCATTTGGTGAAGACATGCAAAGGTGGGCAGGGGAGTGAGAAAAATTTACAGTAAAAACGAAGTGTTCAGGAATGCTCTAATTAGAGATTGTTGCTTTGTAGAAGCTGGACATATAGTTTCCTAGGTAATTGGTTTGGGGAGATTGACTGGCTTTCTCTAGTTGGTCCTGAGTTGAGACCAGGAGCAAATGATAGAACTGGCAGGCACTGACCAAATGTGGATCATTCTGGACCAGTTGCTACACTTTGTGGTTTATCTTCCTGCCTGGTTGCTGTAGCGATCATGAGTCAGTTACATTGTCATATATGGACTGGCCATTTATATATTCAGTCTCTCAGAATTGTCAAGTAATTCCCATATTAAAGCAATTGACAATATTGAACTTTACCCAAGACCTACGATCCTGAAGTACAATGAAGGCTTAAAAAAACTCCCCCACCTCTTTGTATTCTAGAAACAATTTAAAGCAAGGGATGATCTTTTCCATATGTCTTAGATAAGACATATGGCCTCCTTTATTTGCCCATGAGTAAGCTTCATAAGCTGAATTGTTTGTACTCACTGGCCAACCTGGACAAAATGCCTGCTACCTTGATTTGACCAAACTTTAGTCCAGCTTATCTTATTTCCACACACCTGAAATTCACCCGTCCTGACTCTAACCCAGCATCTAGTCCAGCATAAACTGACTTCACAGAAAAGCACTTTTGAACAACTATGGGTCATTCTTTTCATCCCACTTGCCCACATCCCGTTCTTTATAGACTCCTTCACTTCTCGCTGCTCTCCTTCTGCTGAACCTTTGAGATGATGGTGGATCTTGTGGTCAAAGTACCCTGCCTATTGAAATAGACCATCTCCTGCAATGGCAAATCCCCTTCTCTCCTCTTGCCACAACCTCCTTGTATTGTCCCTTCTTACCTAAATCCACATTTGTTTTTTTAATTTGACACTTTGCAGTTTAAAAATCTGTGTAGTAGCTTAATTTGACTCTATCATAGGGAAAATCTGCATTGTTCCCTTATCTTGATTATAAAACTGAGAGCTTTTGATTCGACAAGTAGGCAATCTATCATGTTTGCTATCTGACAGTGACTTCCCATCAGCTCAGGCAAGCAGCATTATTAAATGCAAGTGCTTATCTGTCACATGAACTTCCCTCCTGATTTTTTCTGAATGCATGTTTGTATTGCTTTCCAGATCATTTTTGTGTAGGTAGGGAGATGCAGCTCTCCCCAAAATCTTTATTGGAAAACATATCTTAGAATTTTCTGTGGATTTGGAATGCTTTATTAATCATTAGGAGAGAGGGAAATGGCAGGAAGGACTGAGGAGGCATTGTAGAGGAGGGAGAGGAAATTTTAAAATTGCAAATGGTGGCTATTCGAGCCCTTGTTTTAAAGTATAACTAAAAATCCTTTAGCACAAGATCATTGACAGATTAAATCTGATAAAGTGGCAAAATGAATACAATAGGTCACAGCCTGTGTGATAAAGGAAAGGCCCAAAGAAACACCAACTGACAACAAAATCAGTTCAAGTAATGCAACCAAAAGTCTATTCCTTATCTGGAAATATATCATAAATTCTCTGGACTTTGGACAATAACATTGCTTTATCTCTGACCTTTGGTACATTTCCCCTCCTCTTCTTTCATATCTGGAAAAATATTATCATTGAAAAGACTCTATGCCAATCACTTTATAACCCATGTAGGAAAAACAACCAGGATAAGACTGTGGAAGAGCTACTAATCCAGTTAGAGATGCCATACACATAATAAGAGTGGACATAATTAAGTATTGATTTTTAAATATACTTTGGGATTAGTCCATGCTGTAAATTCTATACTATTTTTTACTATAACCTGATTATTGTTGAAGAATAATTCACAAAAGAAGGCAGATTTAGTTGGACTTTGAAGGATGACAGGAAGGAAGAAATGGAAAGACAGTGGAGGACACTTTAGGTCATTCCATGAGACGCGATAGGAAAATTGAGAGGAGTGTGTGCAGACTGAAACACGAAATGAGAAGCAGCCAGAAAAAGGAGAGCAGTATTACATTGTTGGGAGTCCCATAACTTTGCTGTCCTTAAACTGTGATATACTGCTGTTTATGTAACATATTAAGCTAGATGCTTAAGTCATTTATTTCCTTACAATGGCTGTGAAAGTACTTAAAACTAAATTTTCTTTCCAGTACCATTTGGATCTACAACCATTTGTTATGATATATAGCGCTTTCATTTAATTGAAGTCAGTCTTAACTTTTTTTTTCATCGAAAACATTTAGAAGTGTGGTATAAAATTTTCAAATATTTCAGAGATTTTTGTCATCGTTATTGTTGTCAATGTTTGCTTTTAGTTAATAGGGTTATGCTTTGGATCCAGAGATTATGCTATCTCTCCTGTTTGGAATTCATTTAACTTTTTCTTTGTGGCTAAATTGTTCTTGTTTTTATTTGTATATTTTTAAGTATGTCATGGACATTTGACAAGAGGGTAAATTTTTTCTTTGCTGATTAACTAATATTATTCTTTATATTATTTATTTCCTTCTGTTCCCACTACTGTTTATCTGCTTGACCTTTTGAATCTGAGGAAAATAAGTTCATCTGCCCCTACTAGTATTTTCTATCAATGTTTTCTTTACTTTCAAGATGTTAGTGCTTTATAGGTTTGATGCAATAATCTGTTACATGAGACTTCAATGACATATATCATTATTTTGATACATGTATACTTATATTAATATATAGATATATTATTTATATACCTTATTTTTATATAAGTAGTTAACCTTTTAAACTCAAATCTAATTTATTTTCCTATGAGGATATGTATATACATATATAGTCCAAATAATTGAAAAAAATCTCAGTTTAGCAATTATTTGAAATGTGTTTTTTGCCCGGTGCATCTTATGTATACCAGTAACAGTTGGGTGGCTCTCTTTTCTAATTCTATTGATTTTACTGACTATTGTAGAGCAGCATCCTGCCATTTGGGGTATCATAACTTTAAAAATATATTTTTATATTTGGTAAGTCATGTGAACGTTTTAAAAATGTTTTAAAATTTTATCTTCTTTATTTTAATTTTCTTTTATTTTTTCCTTACAATTTATCCCCCTTATACCATTTTCCACTTCTACCTGCCCCAACAATCACCACATGTCGTCTTTGTCCATAAGTCCTTTTTCTTTCGTGCTCAATATCTCCACCCCCAAACCTGCCTATGTTTACCGTTTACATTATCTTTTCTTCATAATGTTTCTGCTTATCTTTTATGTTTAGATAAAGTTAAAGTAACTTAATCAAGTTACAAAGAAAAAATAATGAGTCTATGAGCTAGATTATACTAAATTAATATTTTTGTCAAGGAACATTCTTGTTTTTTCAGATTTTGGGTTCAGCATGAGAACAAGCAATGACTATTTATTTAAAGCTTGCTATAGCAAGGCAATTAGCTATTAATACTTGCATTTGGAAGAGACTCAAAGGCAGACAAAGAGTGGGAAAGCTATATATTGGGGTATTTAATTATGCCCTTACTGGAGGCTGTCAGCATGCCGTGCTGGTGAGAATGTAAAGTAGCCTGGTTGTGATGGAAAACATTATAGAGGTTTCTTAAAAGTTTAAGGTCCACCCTGG
This sequence comes from Trachops cirrhosus, assembly GCA_028533065.1. Lineage (NCBI taxonomy): Eukaryota > Metazoa > Chordata > Mammalia > Chiroptera > Phyllostomidae > Trachops > Trachops cirrhosus. The sequence continues at coordinate 19,522,746 of CM052547.1, read as the reverse complement.
CTGGTGTGGCTCAGTGGATTGGGTGCCGGCCTGTGAATCAAAGGGTCGCTGGTTCAATCCCCAGTCTCGGGCACATGCCTGAGTTGTGGGCCAGGTCCCCAGTAAGGGGCATGCAAGAGGCAACCACGCACTGGTGTTTTGCTCCCTCTCTTTCTCTCTCCCTTCCCCTTGCTAAAAATAAATAAATAAAATCTTTAAAATGTATTTAAAAAAATAAAGATCCAGCAATCCTACTTCTGGGTATACATCTAAAAGAATTCCAAGCAGGATCTTGAAGACATTTGCAGCCCCCATGTTCATTGAAGCATTATTCACACTATTCAAGAAGTAGAAGCTATCCAAATAGTCATCAACAAATAAACTGATTTTAAACAGTGGTGTATACATATTAAAAAAACCCAGAGCCTTCAAAATGAGGGAAATGCTGTCACATGCTATAACATGGATAAACATGGTAAGAGAAATAAGCCACTCATAAAAGGTCAAAAGTACTCTGTGATTTCACTCATGTGAAGCATCTAAATTAGTCAATATGATAAAAAGAGAAAGTAGAAAGGTGATTGCCAAGCACTGGGGAAAAGGAAGAAGGGAAAATTAGTGTTTAGCAGGTATAGAGTTTCAGTGTTACAAGGTGAGACAGTTCTAGAAATCTGTTTCTCAATAATGTAAATATACTTAACACTACTGAACTATCCACTTAAAAATGTTTAAGATGGCATACTTAATATTATATATTTTACCACTATAAAAATAATTACAGTTTTATTTATTCTTTGCTAAGGTCTTTTATAAGAAAGATATTGAGTTCAATCAAATGGTTTCTACATCAAATCAAAGCTAATAATATTTTCCTTTGACCTACTAATATGATGGATTCCTCTCCACATAATAATATATATTGTTATTCCTGGAATGCATGTCAAAAACTCTGTTCCTGATATTCCTGCCCTATCACTCAGTTTCAGGAAGTCGAGGAAGCTCAGAGAGTCCCCAAAATGTTGGACCCAAGGAAGCATATAGCAAGGCACATCATAATTACATTACCAAATATTAAAGATAAGAAGAGAAACTTAATAGCAGCAAGAGAAAAGGAGACAGTTACCTACAAAGGAGTTCCCATCATACTGTCAGCTGATTTCTCAAAAGAAACCTTGCAGGCAAGAAGAGGTTGGAAAGAAATATTCAAAGTTATGAAGGGCAAGGACCTATATTCAAGATTACTCTCTCCGGCAAAGCTATCATTTAGAATGGAAGGGCAGATAAAGTACTTCCTAGATAAGATCAAGTTAAAGGAGTTCATCATCACCAAGCCCTTATTATATGAAATGTTAAATGGACTTATCTAAGAAAAAGATAAAAAATATGAAAACAAAATGACAACAAACCTACAACTATCAACAACTGAACCAAAAAAAAACAAAAACAAACTAAGCAAACAACTAGAAGAGGAAAAGATTCCAGAAACAGAGACCACATGGAGGGTTATCAGTGGGCAGGGGAAGGGGGGAGAATGGGGGAAAAAGAATACAGAATAAGAAGCATAAATGATAGGTACAAAATAGACAGGAGGAGGTTAAGAACAGTATGGGAAATGGAGGAGCAAAAGAACTTATATATATGACCTACGGACATAAATTAAGGTAGGGGAATGCTGGTGGGAGGGGGCTACAGAGCAGTGGGTAATAAAAAGGAGGAAATAATGGGACAACTGTAATAGCATAATCAATAAACTATATTTTTAAAAAGAACAAAAATATGGAAGCATAAGAAAAAGTTTTTCCTAGAAGTTGAAAAACTGATACTAAAATGTATATGTAAATGTAATGGACACTAAATAGAAAAAGTTTTGAAGGAAAAGAATAAAGAAGATGTAGAAAGATTTGCCTTACAAGACTCAAGACTTTACACACACCATTAACTACTGTGGTACTTAAGAAAAGACACAATACATGAACCAATGGACCAGATCAAACTTCCGACAGTCCCATGCACATGCGACAATATGGTAAATTATACAGTAATATATAAGAACAAAAGAAGGAATTGAACAAAAGATGGTGCTGGGATTTTTGACCATCTGTATGGAAAAATATTGGACTGTTATGTCAAAAATACACAAAAAATTAAAATGCAAAATTTCTAAAAATAAACAAAATTGAAAGAATAGTTACAAAACAATTATTTTGAAAAAACTCTATGTCATTGTGGTAGGTTAAAAACTTTATACATAAAGACAAGTTATAATAAAAAAAATCTAACCGCCCTGGCTGGTGTAGTTCAGTGGATTGAGCATGGGCTGCAAACCAAAGGGTTGTCAGTTTGATTCCCAGTCACCGCACATGCCTAGGTTGCAGGCCAGGTCCCCAGTGGGGGCCATGTGAGAGGCAACCACACACTGATGTTTCTCTCTTGCTCCCTCCCTTCCCCTCTCTCTAAAAATAAATAAATAAAATCTTTAAAAAAAATCTAACCATAAGTGAAAAGATAAGCAACTTTGAAAGATTTGAAGTTAATTTATGTTGTGGTTGTGGTTCAACACATAACAACAAACACAGTGAAAAGACAAACTACAAACTGGAAAAATTATTGCAGTGCTTTTAACTAGGATATATCATAAATAAAAGGATAGAGACAAATGCCATAGTAGGATGAAAATAAGAAATATGAATAGGTAATTCAATTATTAGAAAACCGAAATGACCCATTGGAAAATGTGATTTATTTCAATAGAAAGAATGCAAATGCAAATAAGAGCTATAATGCCATTTTGGATCCCTTCAGTTTTCAGGAATGAAAACGTCTGTCACTATCAGTTCTAGAAAACATCAGGACTAATGGGTTCTTTCATTCACTACTTGTAAGCACATGGACCAGGAAGGTGTTTGGAGCGATAATTTGGAAATGCCTACTGAAATATGAAGATTTCTACTCATCACTGAAGCTTTGTTTGTACTGGCATAAAGATTAAGGAAGACTGTTATTAGAAATTTAGTAAAAAGTTATGCTGTGTTTGTTTCTAGTAGTACTTTAAGGAGTTAAAATAAATGTATCTATATGTATCAACACAAATACACTTAAATACAAGGATAAATATTGCAGGTACTGTGGTTATGTTTAAGTCATTATCTTTTAGAGATCATGGAAAAATAATTAAGCATGAAATTATATGGTGTTGAGAATTTACTTCAAAATAATCTATTCTCCAATGGGAATTGGTTAGAAGCAGAGATAAAGCAAAGTGATGAATACTGTAAGTGGGTATTAGCTATATTGGAGTTTGTTTTCTCAATTTTTATTTGTGTTTGAAATTTTTTGATAAATAAAAAGCTAAAAAGATGAACAATTTAATAGAACATAATCAACTTTACATAAAATTTATGACAAAAAAGATTTGTACTACAAAGATTCAGAGTACTGAAATTATGAGTTAAATTAGTTTATACTTAATTACATATGACTTTGTAAAATGATTATCCAGACTATATTATGAGTGAAAATTGAATATAAAATATTGTGAACATTTTCCTACAACTATGAAACAGCCACAAGCATATACCAAAGAAAGGGAAAGACCCAACTTCTCACAATAGTGGTACCTCCCTAATCATACTATACAAGAGATCATTTTTTGTGTGTGTGTATTAAAAAATTTTGTTATTTGTGATTTTGTTATTTTTATGTTAAAATATAAATAACATGAGAGTTTTCATGCTTCCATAATCATCCAACAATGATAGTCCCAAAATACTTCAGGAAAAATAAGTTGAAATTATTTTTATAACCAAAATCAGTTTATTTTCCTTCCTCTAATATCTTTATAACTTCCTTTTCCAAATGCCTTCATAACTACTATCATAGAGCATGCAGATCGTTTTAACGTTACTCAAGTTTTATGATTTCAAGTTGATATACACCTTATCAAATACATTTTTATTCACTTAAAACCAGGGACTTAAGAAGAACAGACACTATTGTTCATCATGGAATGGTGGAACACCTACCTCTTCATGGGGTTAAGGGCAAATAAGGAAGTGATTCTGTTCTCCTTGTCTAATGGTGCCACTGATTGGTGGCCGGTGTTTATGAGTATGAGGGGTGGGGAGAAAAAAGAGAGGGCAGTTGAGCAAGAGCAAGAGAGAGAAAAAGAAAGAAAGAGAGGAAATAATAAGAGAGATAACTTGGTTAATATTACAGATGTATAAATTCTATTCCGTCTAAATGTTTTATTTGCTATTATCATCTCTAGCTGTGCTCAGTGATTTGCTCAGTGAGAGCCTGGAAGGAAGGGTCTTGCCTGACCCAGCAAAGGTGATGTGAAGAGAGTATTGCGGGCATGAATCTCTGGGTCATTGCCATCATTAGGGGCATCATTTCCCTTGGCTTAGTTACATGAAAGAAAATTAAGCCATTAGATATTTTTTACAGTTATTTTTTCAGCGGAGAGCAACAATGAAAGATGATTGAAGAGCCAAGACCCAAAGACTCTTCAATTTTCTAAATTGCTTTAATTTGATGGAGAAGGAATGCTACATTTTGTTAAATTATATTATGATAAAGAGAAGCTGGTTGCTTCTCAGCATGAATTTAAAAGCAAATTATTTCCACAAAAAAAGGACGATGTATTTAACTAGATAAGTAATTATGCTGTGGTGCTAGTATCTCCCCTGCCTCAGATTAGAAAAGAAGAATTCAATTATCACTCTATTAGATCAAAAAATAATTTTAGTGATACATTTCAAGTAAATTAATTTATTTCTAGGCAGGTTCTAATGAATTTTTGGATTAACCTTTATGTATGAATTTTGCTGATTGAAATCTTTAGTCAATGCTTGTACTTAAAATTCAAACTTGTACTTATTTATACCCAATTAGTATTTTCTTCAATATTATTTTTTCTTAAATTATATAGTACATTATACTTAATTTATAGCAGAGTATAACTGGATTTATTGTGAAGTTCAACCAAATTACTCTAAAATATTAATGTATTTCTAAATAATTTCATCATTTCATTTCCATTATTTTTCAATAATCAGTAGACAAATATGTAGTAAATACATGTGTGCATGTCTATAAATAAAGTGTAACTATATGGTGAGGGGGGAAGAGGAAGAAGGAGATAAACATGGTTAAGAGGCTACATGGCCTTTTCTTTTGGTTAAAACTGTCCGTATTTTGTCATATTTATTTCCAGACTTCCATTATAAAATGATGAGGAGAGTTAATGTCTCCTGTTTTTCATATACTTTATTGAGGTATAAATGACATACAATAAACTTTGTATTAAGTATTCAATTTTACATATGTGTAAATTATATGTGTATGTATATGTATGTGTGTATGTATATATATACACACGTGTGTATGTGAGAGAGAAAGAGAGGAAATTGAACATGAGAGAGATGAGTTGGTACTGATGCTTTTACTTCCTTGACTGAGTGGGAAGGGAGAGGAAAATAAGAAAGAAGAGGTGGCAGGATGTAAAAACCAAGAAGTTTGTTTTAAAAAGATCTTATACATGCTCAACTGAGCAAGGTGAAGCTGGTGTGGTCCATGAATAAAGCTGAAATGTCAAAGATATAAACATTAAGAAAATGAATAAATAGGAAAAAACCCACGCAGAAAGAAATGATAAAAAATTGTGTTTCAAACTAGGATCTTGGTGAGAAGAAAAAAAACTCTACTCTGAGAATTCATAAGCTTGCCGTCCTGTAGGTTGAAGGCCCAATTTACACTTCTTACATGTCTACTTAACTGATAAATGAATGTAAAAATCGCAACTGGGAAAGTTATATCCCAGTGAGACTAAGCCTAAAATATTAAATTATAAAACATGCTAGAAAATAATCTACCATATCTGAGGATGTACAGACAAAATAAATAACAATATCAGGCCCTACCAGGAATGTCTAATCTTTTGGCATCTCTGGGACACACCAGAAGAAGAGTTATCTTAGGCCACACATTAAATGCACTGAGACATGTAATCACAAAAAAATCTCATAATGTTTTGAGTAAATTTACAATTTTATGTTGGGCCGCATTCACAGCCATCCTGGGCCGCATACAGCCCAGGGGCCACAGGTGGGACACCCTTGCTAGACCATTCCAGATAGTACAATTATCACCTACTGACATTAACTTACGTATGCTTAAATTATCTGAGAAGAAAATGAAGGCACAAAACAACATGTACTAACAACTGCAACCAACAACAAAAACAGCTGGATTTGAATGAGCATCACGGAGAATTTTTAGAAATGATCAATGGAGTTTCTAAAATTAAAAACTGAGTTGGTAGCTAAGCAGGAAATCAGACAGAGGTAAATAAACATTTAGGGTTTGCAAGATATATTAGAAAATCACCCACAAAACAACACTGAGAGATAGAAAATATGAGAGATTTAAACCCACCAGAACAGAACAGCAAAGTTACGGAGAACATCTTAAAAGACTTCACTGAGAAATGGCTTGACACCAATGGCCTACTTCTTAACAGGATAATAGAAGCCAAAAAAGCAGTGGATATGTTTATGCTAAAATGTATACCCTAGGAGCTACTATAAAAAAACAATCTAAGAGTGAGGGCAATAGTAAGTGGGCGAATCCTAAATTTGATCCCCATTTACCCAGCCTTTCCAGCATGGATTACTATAAGCAAAGGCAACTGCTTTCCATTCCTTTTAGCCCAATATCAGTGCGTACTCTAAATTTGCTCAGATTGACAGCTCTTGAGGTCATGAGCATGTGTCATATATACACACACACACATATGATATACTTGTTACTATGTATAGCATATAGCATATACCATATATAATACACTATAGTATATAGTATATATATATTCTGTGTATATATACTTATTATTTTCACAATGTTCTATTTATAGAGGGAATGTAATAATTTAATATATTTTAAAATACTTGAATTATTATCAGAAAATATATATTATAATCATACAATATTTAATAAATTCTGTTTAATTTGCTATCCATCCTTTTTGGTAAAGAAATCACTGTATTCAGTTTTATATCAAATGGCATTACTTAAGCTGTTTTTAATAACACAGAATGCAATTCCTGATTTCGAAGAAATTGAAAAATGGAGCCAAGCAAAAGAAAACCATCTAAAATCTCACTACTAAAAATAACTATTGTTATTTTATGATATAAATTTCTAAGTATTTTCCACACATGATCATACACATAAAAACATACAATAAAGCAAACATATATATGTGTGTATCTAAAATTATTACATATATAGTATTCATCTAATATGTTTTTTACTCCACAGTGTATATTAAAATATTTATATATTAGTAACAATATATTTTCATTTTTAATGCTTGCATGGTATTTTATGTTATAGATACATTGTAAGTATGTAACTGATCAGTTGTTAGATTTTAAGTTCTAATTTTCTTTAGTCTTATGAAAGTTATAATAAACCTCAACTTTATATATATTCTCTTTTGAAGTTATCATATTATTATTATTATTTTAGAATATAATTCTAACTTCAAATTTCCAGGTTAAATGATATGAGTACTGGTAAAGCATTAACAAAATTTTAAACTCATTTTCACCCTTATCAGCATTACAAAATTCTAGAGATGTAGGATTTTACCAGTCACATGTAAAAAATCAGAATTAATCTTTTTCTTAATCAAGTTCTTCTTAAAACATATTTAGATGTTGAGCTCTGTTTCTTCCAAAGAACATTTTTGAATTTTCCACATTTGTAATTTTTTATTGATTGAATAAAACTGGAACTAATTTCTTTTCAAAACTGAATTAGATTATATCCAACTCACATATACCCCTGGGAGTCTGGTGTGTCCCCATTTTGCTTCTTTAAATGCACTTGGAAACTGAGTAATTTTTAGACCTGCCTCAAGGAAATCAAACAAAAATGACCTTGGCATTTGTTGACTTAGCATGGACTTCATCACCTTTGAAAATTAATTAAAATGCTTAAGGTTGGCTTCTCTTCATTTAAATACTGACTACTCTCCTAATCAAACTGAGAGCCTGCCCTGCTGCATTCCATTTAGAAAAGCTAAAGAAAATTGCATGCACGAAGGTGAATTTATTTAAAAAAATAAAAAGACGAATTTCGTATTCATTCATGTAACCACTTTGTGAGGTGTGCTGTTTTCTTTGAATCGAATGCTATTTCACCTTCTCCCTCTTTTGTCCTGGATGAGGCAATTACAGCCTCAGATTGCTACATGGCCTGGGAGCATCAGGAAGACTGTTAACACCTTGCCTCTCTGGCACAAGATCACATTCAACAGCTTATTAAGATTCCGGCATCAGCACCAATGACTAACGGGAAGCAAAGGTCTGGGATTTACCTCCAACTCATTTAATTACAAAAATCAATGAACTACTGGAGCTGAGCCAGGTGAGAGAAAATTAACGTAGCCCAAGTGACATTTTGTTTGTGTTATCAAGATAGTTCAAGCAATGCTGCTTCAAAAAAAGATTACATCTACAAGACCCCAAATTGGCAAAATAATGGGACTCGAAAAATTTGAAATATTTTGAAATGTTTGCTTTTGAATAAAAGTATATAATGTAGGTTTGTAATTATATTCAGTAATATTAAACTTCTTGACCATGACTCACAATAAAAATATATTTTATATTATAATCCATTACATACACATACATACACACAATGTAATAACTATCTATAGGGTTTTTGAAAAAGACATAAGAAAAATGCACTATACAACATATAATTGGCATGGTCTAGTTGGCAGGTATCTGGCATGTAGTAAATTATTTCATTGTGTTAACAATGCTAAATTACTCTAGAATTCATCAATTCAAAAATTTGTTCTTACGTGCAATTTTATTATCAGGTACAAAGGGGTTTTCTTATAAAGCAGCTGGAATGTATAAATATAAGGAATTCACAAGTTGACCAAGAAGGGACAAAACAGAGCATGAGAGCTGGGAAATGGGTAGTACAGTAAGTAAAGCTCACAGGTATTTGTGGACAGCAATGACAGTGAGCTGGGGTGGCATAGTAAGGAACAGTGGTTGGACTAAATGAGAAAACAGAAAGCGAATAGAAAAGGAAAGAGTTTTGAGGATTGAAGAAAGATCAAGAAGTAAAAGGTAGTTTAGACAGTTTTCAAATAACATCAGTAAACACAGAAAAATTCAGCACAGGCAGATTTTGCATCCTAACTGGTGAAGCTATGTTACCCAGGGCAAGTTAATTAGCCCTCACCTTTCTTGTTAGTAAAACAGAATGATGACTCCTACCTCTTAGGGGTTTTGAATCTTAAAAAATTTAAATGCTTTACTATTCAGAAAGGCAAGCACTTTGCACAAAGTAACTTGTCAATAAATGTTAAATATTTTTAACATTATGGTCATTATCCTTATCTGTATATAATTACTAAGGTTGTATCACTGCAGTTATTTTGCTTCTCTCTCAGTTATTAGGCACTGAACATATATTCTGCTTCTGTTCATGGCAACACTCAAAATCTTTATCAGTAACATACTAATAAAAAAGAGATAGGAATCTAATAAAAATGGTAGGACAGTTTTACACATCTTAAATATTTAGGATACACATAAATACTTCAATAAATACTTCACTTTGAAAAACACCCGGAAGTGTTTGTGGAAATGGGCATTGGAAGGGTCGCAGCATGTGAGTTACTCCGAAGTGATGGAGGCATAGTAATCTTAAGTTACACGGGGAGTAGTAACATCAGATGTGGAGCAGTATGGGACATAATGCAGAGAATCAAAGCAGCTGGGAGACGTGTGAGCTGTGTGCAGTTTGTGTATTCCAGTGCCACTTCCTTCTTTTAGGTGTAATTTTCTATGTTTGCCTAGGGGTTCTCAAAGACAAAATTGCACATAAGCAACCATGAAATTTTTGTTATGCTTAATTTGCTCCTTGATATATCAATCAAGTTAGAACTCATCTGTTTTTAAAACAAGTATTACAGTAGAACTGACTGTACCTCAGCATACCTCAAAACAACTATAATAGATCAAGCATCCCTAATGTGTTTAGGTAGTCTGCTGAGCTTAGAGGATAAAAGGAAATATAAAATACAATCTCTGCCCTCAAGGGGCTCACAATCTAGTAAAAAAAAAAAGATAGGCCAGTAGGAGACAGACAATTACACCACATCACACTATGCTTTATGAACTGTTAGCATTCCTGAGTAGTTGGAGCCAAATGGGAAGGTGGCTGGAGGGATGTGAACTTAGAAAAAGTTTCTAAGAACATAATTGGAAGAAATCCGTTATCTCAATCTTAATTTCAGCCTCACCATTTCCTTGCTTCGAAATCTTGGGCATGCTACTTCAACGCTCTTTGCTTTACTTTCCTCATCTATAACATCAGATGGTAACAACTTCACCCATTAAAGGGCTCTGGGGAGGAATAAAAGGAATTATTCTGAGTAGAATGCTTAGAACAATGCCTGGCACATACTGACTGAGCATTTAGTTATTGCCATGGTAGTTACTTTCAATATCACCATCATCATCATCATCATCATTAGAGCTGGATATTATTATTATCAAGAATGAGCTGGAAATGTCACATAAAGGAGTTTGACATTCTTCCTGGAAGAAATGAAAAACCAGCATAGCAATTTAAGCAGGGAAGTCACAACATTAACTTTTATAATACAGCTTTGATAGCAATTAGGAATATGGATTGAGGACAGGTAAAATGGGAGGCAAGCATATTTCCTAACTAAATCAAGTGAAAGTTCGAAAGGACAGTCACAGGGAGATGAAGAAAAGAGAACATATTAAAAAGACATGAGATGAAACCTGTAGGCCTTTATAATTGATTGATTATATGCTGAGTTAGAGGGAGGAAAAGGAATCTACAATGAGTTTCAAATTTCTGTTTAACCAACTGAATAGCTTGTGAGGTCATTCACAAGACTAGGGATACAACTGGAAACAGAGATTTGAATAGGAAAATTATCAGTGTAGTTTTGGGCTTATTAAAATTAGTGCTTATATGACTACATAATGAATAATTAAAAATAAAGATCTTTATTACGTGAGGAATCTCTGGGCTGGATACTTGGATTTGGGTTGTGCACAGCATCAAGAGCGCACAGATGTACAGGACCAACCCTGCACATACCAGAACCAGCACACTTCACTCTCACATGCACGTGCTCTTTACTTGCTTTTTTATCACAACTCTTTAGTTCCTTAATTCTATCCCAAAATAATGTCAAGATGCTTCTTTCTAATATATCAATTCAGAAATAATATAAGCTTTTCTAGTTGATACCAAGATCCTAAAAATTAGAGGCAACACATCCATAAAATACATTTCCCACTCTACCTCATTCTTCTTGTTGTTATCAGTAAAACCATAATGCTCACTGTTCTTCCCTGTGACAACTAATATGTCACCTTCATGAGGAGCTTCTGCCATTGCCTCTATGCTAATGACCTGTTCTTAACTGGTGAGAATGCTTAGAACAAGGCCTGGCACATATGACTGAACATTTAGTTTGATTCTCAACTACTTAGTTGTAGCCAAACTTTCTTATCAAAATGCTTGACCATTTATAAACAATTAATCAATCTTGTAATTTTTCTGTTTCCATATTGACGACATTCAAAAGACTGATTTTTTCAAGACTTTTAGTTCACATATGTAACATGTTGATATACTGTGTTGATTTACTTATTATTATTAATTATGCATGTGTGCTCTTGAAAATATTAGTAATAGATATTTTAAACTACTAAACTTCCTGATGTGGACTTCATGTCAAAAACAGCTGCCATTAGAAATACAAAGGACTTAAACTTTTAAAGGTTATCAAAAAACAATATAAAATTTTATTCCTAGAGATGGGCCATTAAAAGTATTTTCTTTCAAATTAGACATACTAAAATATGCCTACCAGCATCATTATTGATTGTATTAAGTATGTAATGTCTTAGCCAATGCAATATAACAAGAAAATCAGTAAAAGTTTTAAGAATGTAAAGAAAGAAACCAAATTGCCATTATTTTCAGATAACTCAGAATCATCCATGAAAGTAGTTAAGAATATAGGCTCTTGAATGTCAGTTCCAGAGATCCTCAGTCAGTGAGTCCGAGTTTCTCAGATACAGTTCCTTTGATTTATTTTGTTTTATTTATATGGCCATACTTTTTATTTCTTAGCAAGACTTGTAATTTTTTGTTGTTGAAAATGGGACATTTTGACTATTATAATGTCGAAACATTGGAAATCAGATTCTTTCTCCTTCCTACGATTTATTGTTTCTGCTTATTATAGTTGTTGTTTGTTTGGTGAACCCTCTGAATGCATTCTATAAATTCTGTGTGCTTCGTTTTATGTGCCCCTTGAAGTTTCTGTTCTGTTTCCTTGGTAGTAAGCTAATAATTGGACAGAGATTTCTTTAAATGACCAGAACCAAAAAAATATCCAGTCTTTGCCAATAAGCTGTGTGTTTATGTTACAAAATGTCTTCAATGAGGAGGACCTCACTGAAGATGACTTTGCTTCAGCTTTCATTTCCTGCTTCCATTGGGCCTCAAGGTCTGTAGAAAGTGAGGTCTTAGGGCCTTCTCTTATCTTTCCTGAGTATGCCTAAAACCTTGAACGTGTGTGGCCTTCTAGATTCTCAGGTATATGTTGGATCTTTTCAAAATCTTACATATATCAGCCTTTCCTCTCAAGCTTTTTTTTGTATTAAATATTATCTATTGCATCAGGTAGCAGCAAACTAAGATATTACCCTATAAATGTTTTCACTATATCTGTACCCCCATGTTTATTGCAGCATTATTTACAATAGCCAAGACATGGATACAACATAAGTATCCATCAACATATGACTGAATAAAGAAAATGTGATGTATATATGTATATATACACACATATATATAAAATATATGATATAGAGTGGTATATTATTCAGTCATAAAAAGAAGGAAACCCTGGCACTTGTGAGAACATGGATAGATCTTGAAGGCAATATGTTAAGTGTGAAATAAGTCAGACAGAGACAGACAAACACTGTATGATCTTAGTTATATTTGGAATCTAAAAGAACCAAACTCATAGAAACAGAGAACAGATTGCTGGTTGCCAGACACAATGAAGGGGGAAATGGTGACAGTTTTCAAAAGGTACAAACTTCTAGTCATAAAAAAGGAAGTGATGTGGATGTAATGTACAACACAGTGACTATTAAAAACTAAAAGAAATTTTGAATAAAAGAGAAGAAGGAAATGTAATCATACATTAATGTTAAGAGCTAAATTATGTTTATTCCGAATCCATATGTTGAAGTCCTAACACCCAGTACATCAGAATGTGACTATATTTGGAGATAGCATCTTTAAAGAGGTACTTAAGGTAAATTTAGGTCTTGTACGAGGGCCCTAATCAAATGTGACTGGTGCCTTATAAGAGAAGATTAGATCAGAGACACCCAGAGAGAAGACTACAAAGATACAAGGAAATGATGGCTGCCTACAAAGCCAGGAGAGAGGGCTCAAACTGCTACTCCATGGACACCCTGATCTTGAAATCTAGCTTCTAAAATTGTGAGGAAATAAATTTCTGTTTTTATGCCACCTGGGCTGTGGTTCTTTCCAAGGACAGCCCTAGAAAATTAATAGTTAATGATTCTAAAGCATGGTAAAACAAACAAAAATGGATTTGTTAAAAGACAAATTGGCTTCAATGCCAGTTCTGCCACTTACTAGGTTTATGAGCATTCTCTGTTTCCAATTCCTAATTTTTAACTGAGTTTCAAAACCTTCTTATAATATTGTATGTAAGTTGTTTTCTGATGTCCTTGATGCTCTATAAATTTTAAGTGCTGGTGGTGGCATTCTAGCTCTAGCAGTAATAGTACTATCGGTGGTAGCATAGTTATGAAAGGTACTTTATAAAATTATAAGTTTATGTGTTTTCCAAATTTCCTACAATAGGCATGCTTAACTTCCCTAATCAGAAAAATGTCAATGAATGCTATCTTAAAATACATTCATTGTAAGACTCTAGACAAATTCTCTTTAGTTAGTCATTTGTGAAAAGTAATATACATTAAAGCATACTAGTCAATAACCACTAGGAACAGACTTGTATTCAAAGTGAGATTTATTTGGATTACAGCAGCAAGCAGACATGCACATAAGAAGTCTCAAAGAGCATCCTAGTAAAAAGGAGTAGGAGGGGCTTACTATTGGACTTGAACGCATGCAGTTTGATTCTAGGACAGTTTACAGGAAGCAGTGGTCAGGTTTAGATTGGGTACAGTCAGGAAGTAGGGGCAATTCTGTGATTGGGTATCTTGGCAACTTTGAGTTGTAAGTGGGAGAATTAATGTGCAATCAGAGTTGTTACCGGTGAAGAAATTCTGGTCACCATTGTTATTGTGGATGGTTAGTTATTTTTTGTGGCGTATGGTGTCCTTTCCATTTAGTTTCATCATTGAGTGTCTGTGTCACTGTCATGTTCCTCCAGGGTTAGACATGGCTTCGTCTGAGTATTGTTTATATTCTGTGAAATTTTTTGTTGTGTTTGTTTTGTCTGTGTTCATTTGGGAACATGCCAGCCTGGAGCTCAGCTTCTAGCTGCCAGTTGCCAATGAGATACACACACACACACACACACACACACACACACACACTTCCTTTTAGTTTGGAGGCTGCAGATATGAATGTCTCAGAAGGAGTTATGGCATCACATTCTCAATCCCTTAGTTCCCCTTCACAGACAATAATCTGCACTAACTAGACCACCCTGCTTAGCAAATGCATCTGTGAATAATTGGTGCTCAAACATAGTTTTTCAATAAATAAACAAGATTGATTATGGCATTAAAATGTTCTTTTATCAAAAATAAGACTGCGCTTTTACAATTCCCCAAATTTATCTCTAAGGAATTCACCCTTAGTCAGCTGGGGTCTAAAATATATTCCCTTCCAAAGTAGGGGTTTACAGATAAAGTTCCAATAGGTGTTATTTCTTAGACAATGAAAGGAGAGTGATTTAGCATGCTAGGCAAACCTGAATTATAACCAGTGAATTATTTTCAAATAAAATGCATTAAAGGTTTTACTCACAGGGGAGAGGTTCTTTGAGTTTGGCAACCTCTTCAGTGCTCCCCACGTGCCCTGCAGGCTGCAGAGGCTGGGAGAAGCACAGAGGATGAGCTGGAGGGGAGTCCCATGACCTTGTCCGTTGCTCCTGAGTAGAGCCCTGGATCTACTGGTGCCTGTGTCCCGGTGGAGGTGAGAAATGAGAGGGGTAACGGGACATTTGGAAAGGGGTTGCTCTAAGTTATTTCCTCATAGCTGGGGACAAAATTTTTCCCATTTTCTGCTTATGCTGATGGTGGAGTGAGATCTAACAAAGCTTCAAAAATTAGAGGACTCTCACAGGGCCTTATTGAAAAAAGGCAGGAAAATGAACAGAGGCAATTTTTAAAAGTCACAATCAGAGGGGAGCCATGTAGAGCTTGCAATTATGTGCTGGAGAAAGTTGAACTGTGAAGGGTCAGAATTCACAGGAGAAAAGCATCCAGCTAAGGACCCTACTAATGAATTCAAAAGAGCTGTTCTTGCTTTGAAAATGTCAAAGAATATGAATCAGTTAAATCTTATAAGGGGAAACACAAAAAACCTCAGTGACTAATGATGGCAACGAATATTTGAGTCATTTAGATATTGATTTAGGGGACTTTTTAAATTGGATTAAAAACATAAATGCTTGCTTTCTAGGGTTAATAGATTTGGGTCAAAAATCTGTATAAAGGTTTAGTAAATCAAATAATTGCTAATCTCTAAAGTAAAGAATTAAAATACTTGGATAGACTGAGAAAGACTGACCTTGCTAAAGGGCAGCCACTGCACAAAGAGTGATTGCAAGGAGGAAAAGAGAAACCAGACCAAGCAAGTTATCTGCACAGAGCTCTACAGACCTAAGAGACATTTTGTGCCTTTTGGAAAGCATTAGTTGCTTGAAATTCAAAATGCCTAGAATATGCTTCTTCAGGTGAGTTATAAGGAGAAAATTCTAGAGTTCTTAATTCCAAGATAATTTGCAAAAAGACAGTTTCACTCTTAAATATGATTAAGTGAGAATTAATCTTTTTAATCTTACGCATTGTTGTTGACCCCGTGGAGGACAGGATAGAGAAGTTAAACAACATGAAGATGCATGGCCTTTCTTCCTGAAAACCTGGAGTTTTATTTTTCAGACTTCCCAGCTACTCCTTTCTGCTCTATTTAGCTCATCTCTCGGGAGCCTTCCCCAAATGGTTCAGGTACACAACTACCTGTAAGAAATCGTCCCTCTTCACTATTAAAACGTGCTTTGGGGAAATGGTGTGCTAAAGACATTCACATTGAGGTGTAACTGATCACAGTTGGTGCAAACAGTATTTCAACAAGTGGAAAAGCTTTGTAAGGCTGAGGAATGGAACTTTAATGAAGGGTTTCGGATGGGAACCATTAGGTAGGACTGATTTGTGGTACCTATATCTGAAATCACACTAGCATTTATATGTTAGCTTTTCCTCCAAGTTGGGCTCCCTCCCTTCTCTGTTCCTAAGAGGCTCATTTGAACTTTGAATGGAGTAAGTGAGTTCAACCATAGCAGTCCCCTCAAGGCAAGTTTACAGATTGAAAAACTCTCTGGTTATAAGGTCTCAAGAACTGAAGGAACTAAAGAGTAATTGGATGCAAAGCATGTCTAGGCACAACTAGGGGGAGAAACTGGAAAATAAAGTGAAACAGTAATAGGACTCACCAAGACATTACTGTTTACTGTTATAGTTCAAAGAAGCAGGAGGAAGGAAATTGAAAAGGGAAATTTCTGGGAAGTTACTTAACTGCAGGATTTCACAAAAAATGACTCAATTCAACCAACCAATTCTACTTCAGTTGATGTGAAATCCCCAGCTACGGCCCAGAGAGTGACTTAGTAAGGACAAACTTATCCAACTGGACTCACAGGGTGAGTGGGGCACAAAGAAGCACAGGGGATAATGTGGTAGACAGTTAGACAGACGTGAGGAGCGCAAGGGTGATGAGCCAGGTGCAGAAGGCCACCAGGGCAGAAAGCCCCAGGTGCCTAACAAAGGGCAAACCTGGGAAAATAAGAACCTCACCCCCACGGTAACCTTTTCTCCCCTGCTATATTGCTGGCTTGCAGTTTAGACCCGCTGACCTTTCATATCGCTGATCATGTGGCTCAGACCCTCCCCTGACCTCTCCTCCTCTGGCATGTCTCTAGTCATGTGGTAGACCCCGTTAGAGGAGAAGAGTGGCCTCATGCAACTCCCACACGAATCCTTGCATGACCACTCCCTTAAGTATTAACCCCTAGGGATAACATCTAGACCTCAGTTGTGTTTCAGCTCCAGGTCCAGAAAAGCAGCAAAACTAGGCAAGTGAGGCCGTGGCTGACATCAGGACTAATGACCCCCTGCCCTGGTGCCGACCAAAGAGTGGAGACTATAACCCAGAAAGGATCCACCTGGAAAACGGATGAATATTCCATTGAGATCTTCTCCTGGGGCCTTCCCTATACCCACCCTTTAAAGCCCTGAGGGCAGAGGACTCGGCACACTCTCCCTCTCCAGAGCAAGCCTGCACCTTCCCCTCCACCTCTTCTTCTCTCCCAGTGCTTACCTTTGCCTTTTTCTCTCCTCAACTCCAAGGGCCATTTTTTTCTGCCTCTGTAACTTGTTTCCTAAGCCCATTTCTTCTGCTGCTCAGGTCTCCTACCTCTGTGGCTTTCTTTCTAAATAAACTTTCTTATAGTTTGACTCTTTTTTTAAAAAAATTTTTTTGTGTTGTTGTTCAATAAAATTACAGTTCAAGTCCAGTTGTCTCCACTTCCCCCCATCACTCCCCCGGCCACTCAAGCCAACCCCACTTCCCACCCTTAATCCTACCCCCCTTTGTTTTTCTCCATGTTTCCTTTATAGATGTTCCTGAAAACCCTTCTCTCCTCCTCCATTATCCCCTCCCACCTCCCTTCTGATTATTGTCAGTTGTTCTTAATTTCAGTATCTCTGGTTATATTTTGCTTGCTTGTTTAAGTCTTGATGCTGAATTCCTTCTTAGCTAGAGCTCAAGTACAGAGGCTGCTGGACCGAGGTTGGGTCTGATGCCACTGGTCTAACACCTGATGCCATTTCACAGCCAACAATGACCTCAGTTTGTATCCACGTGTTCTAAAAGTCACGTGCAACCCAGGGGCCAAGCTGAGGGAATTTTCTAAATGGAAGAGAGGCCTGAGGCATGAACAAGTCAGCATCACAGTAATTTGCAGGAATAAAGGTCCTTTTGTTCTCTTTGGATTAGAGATGAAATGGCTTCCTTTGAAGCCCAATGACCTTTAAGTTTTTTCTCAGGTAATATCCCTTTTGGTCCTACAATCTCTGAGTTATGCTGTAGCTGAAGATGCAAATGACTGTAACTCTTGCTTAGTGGAGGTTGAGAACCACATGAGTCCCTGAACCTCATTGGCAGTAACTAACAATGCAAATAGAACACTAAATTCAATCAGATAAATATTTTTGAATGTCTACCTAGAGCCTGCCACCATCCCACATAAGTAAGCATAAAATCAAAAGAACTGACAAATGAATAACTCACTCAATTTGTAGAATATATCCTTTCAGAGGAGATTTAAATAAAACATCACAGGAGGACAAAGGGATGAGTTACTTCTGAAGAGTGGGGATGGATAGAAGAGAGTTTTGGGAGAGTTATTTAGCTCTCATTTCCTTAAGAGTACCATTATTGCTTAAATGTCTCACCATTCTTTTTCCTCTTCTTTTATTAAAGAGAAAAAAGAAGAAAGCTATTTGCCAAAATCTTATGTTAAAAGAGGGTGAGCTTTATGAAAAAGAATAGACTATGGAATCTTTTAATTGGCGTCATTTTCTTTTATTTTTTGTCAAACAAAAGGAGGAATTTTAATATCATTTCTGTTCATTTTTTGATGAGGAAGGAATTTACACTAAGTGAATCAATCCAAAGATTTCCCAGTTCTACAAAGACAGTGCCTTCAGGTAAAACAACTGTGATTTCAAGAGGAACTGAATGATTATCACAACCCTGGACTTTAGAGGCACTGTTTTCTGAAAAGCAAAGCAAAAACAAAACAAAAAATAAATAAATAAAAAGAAATCCTAACAGAGTGCCTCTGAAAGGCTTCTCAGCAGGGTTAGCCCACTTATGCATCCAAGCATGCCTTGGATCAGCCCCCTATTGGTTTTATTTGACAAGAGAAGTACTTCTATTCACTTTGGCATACCTTAGTGATTGCTGGTTTAAGGGGAATTCAACAGAACCTTAGGACAACTGCTCAGGGTTCTGATTCACTGTGTCAAGATAAAAGGGTTAATCCTGAAAAACCAACATCTTTGGAAAATACATCCTGTCCCTATCCTAATCAACACATATTAATTTCTTCCATTTTTTACATTATTTCATTTAAAGACAAAAGTCTTATTAACATTATTAAGAACTTTCTTTGTATAGTAGGTTTATAATAAAAGCATGCAATTTAGAGAAAAGAGTCTTTTTTCAGCTGGGTCAGTCTCTTTAATTAAAAAAACAGTTGCAAAATTAATTCTATCATAGTTAAAAGGAGTAGGCATTTTTAAATGTAACCTGTCTATAGTTCTCCTTTAATATCTCTCTTTCCTGTTTCTGCTTCTTTCTCCTTCCTTTTAGAAACCGCATGTTCTGATTGCCCAGGATTCACCTCATTGGTGAAAGAGGGATCTTCCACCCAAAATAGGGAAGACGGCTGAACACATGACACCCAGCAGTGGGCAGATGAGACTGGCAGCAGTTTATTAGTCACAACACTGCCATGGAGAAATGGCTGATTGGGGGACTGGGAGAAGAAATATACAAGACGAGACTGGAGCAATCAGAGTACCAGAAAATAAGGATGTGCTCCAACAACTACAACAACAACGAACAATGGTCAGGTTACGCCAAAATGACAAGAGAGCCAAATGCAAAAGCTCCCACTGTCCAAAGCTGGAACAGTTTGAGCCACAAAATAAAATAGTATTGGATTATAATCTAAGGTCTAAAATAAATAGTTATGATTTTATACTAATAAAACAAATGACTGAATATATCAATAAATGGGGCAGAAGAGCCAAATCACCCATGCAGAAAAACTCCAAGTAATTCTTGTATATATTCTGCCCTAAAGAGGTGGGAACATACCTCCCCACGCCTTAGATGTGAGCTGAGCGGAGTGAGCTCCTTCTAAAGAGCACAGTATGGAAAGGAGTGGGGAGAGTGTCATCCCCCAACCATAACCCCAGTCTTAATAATGATAAAACCATTATAAAAGTCCAATAAAGGGACACCCTAAAATGCACCTGATCCAAATGTCTCAAAACTATCAGTGTCACCAAAACAATAAAATCCAAGAAACTGTCATTCAGCAAGACTCTTTAAAGGTCTGATACCTAAACATAATATGGTATCCTGAAGCAGAAAAAGGACATTACATAACAACAGAAGAAATCTGAATGAAGTATGGACCTTAGTCCAGAAAAACGAATGAATATTTGTTTATTAATTGTAAGAAGTGTACCATACTAAGATAAGCTGTCACTAATAGGAAAAATAGTGTGCAGGCTAGGGTAGGGGAATTCTGTACAATCCGCTCAATTTTTCTGAAAATCTAAAACTGTTCTAAAATGTGAAGTTTACTTTTTAAAACCTTCCTGTAGGTCAGGACTTAAAAAACATTAATAATGTCTTAGTTTAATCATTCTAGAGACATTTTATATGTATAGAATGGGGCAAAAGTAGGTTTACAGTTGTGAGTGCACAAAACGCAAAGTTTGTGCTTATATTATTATTTATTATTATATTATTTTCCACATAAACAACTTTACTTTTGCCCCATCCTGTATGGAAAAGCTTAATGAAAAAAGAGAATTATACATGATAGAATTTCAAAGACTGTTGAAGTTTTGGGAAAATGTCAATTGAGGTTTTTTTTGGCACTCCTTCCAAGCTCGTTATTTTCATTGTTAATCTAAGCTAAATCTATATATTCCCACATTATTTTGTCTGAAGTAAAAGTCACAGTTTTGAGAATGGCACTTAAAACTAGAGTGGCCAAGACATTAAATGAAAAAGGAAAGGTGTTAAAAAAAAGTGATTCTGCCTACATGTCCAACTCCAACAGGAAGTCCTAATAATAAAATAGTTTTGGAAAGAGCAGCCCAAAATTCCAAACACCTCCCACATGTAAAAGGTCATTTGAAGAGGCAGAAAAACTGATGGTTTGGGCTGTAAAAATATGATGTTAGCATTCTAGTTTTCCTAAGTTTCAAGAATAGTTCCAAGAAGAGTTTTTAATGATTTTGGGGTATTTTGATTTACTTTCTTAAAGATGACACTTACCTTGGAAAAGAATACTTATATCTATGTAATTCTATTGCTTTATTATCTTAGCAACAGAAGTATATCTGTTCATCTTTCCAAAGAATCATCTTAGGTTACACTGATTTTCTCTCTTTTATATCTATTTTTATTTCAGTAAGTTCCATTTCTGTCTATTATTTTGTTATCTCTAATTATTTGGGATTTGATTTCCTCCTTTTTTTATGTTTCATTACAGTGGAATCTTAGAGCATTTATTTTGCATCTTTCTTCTTTTCTAATATAAACATGTAAAGGTATGAATTTTTCTCCTTCTTACTGCTATAGTTGCATCTCCCAAATCTTGTAAGGTTTTGTTTGAAGGCTTATGTGTCCAGTCACATGGGCACCTCAGTAAATAGGGTCTGAACCATCCTAGCCAATAAACCATTTAGACCAGAAGAGATACTAGACAGGATGAGAGAAATCTAGAATGCCTAGCAGAGGAAGGAGATGTGTATCCATCAGAGCCTCAAGACCCAGATACAGTGACAGGAACTGGTAATCCTTTTTTTGTAAATTATCTCAGGAAACAAAACCAACCAGAATCCTAGAGAAGTTGTTTCCAGGAGAGATAAATGTATACCATCCAAAAAGTAGATTACAATGTAAGAGGTATATGTAGTCATCACAGTGGAGGGTCACCAAGGGCTGACCAGGTCCTTTCTTAGGACCGAGCCACTTCTCCTCACCTTCTGGAAAGGCTGCTGCTAAGACTCACAGCTGTGTTACTCTCTGGAAATTGTCTTCAGCCAAATGGGGTCACTTTTCCCAAGTTTGTACCTTTTCAACTAGGGCAGCCTATACCCTATGACTGGTTGATGAATAGGTAGGTCAGACTAGACCTCACCTCAGGCCATCTCCGGTGTCAACCCCATGGGATTGGCTAGTGTTGCTCTTATGACTGTATCACAGTTCAACTTCTCCCACTAAGAGATCCCATTTTTCTCACTCTCAGGGAATATATCCCAAAGGATCCACCCCTTAAAGGATATCCCAACCAGCCACACACACACAAGTCTTAGAATCTTACAAACCTGACCTATGTCAGAAAATTATACTTCAATGAGAACTCAAATTTAAAAGGAAAAACATAGTAAGATCATCTGATTATGATAGAGCAACTCATATCACACTAATTCTTTTACCAAGAATAATTAAATTATTTCAAAAATATAAGATCAGTTATCACCATCCCACCTGCAGGTACCAAGGAATATGAGTTAAGGAAATGAACTAAAAACTGTTCATTGGCAAATGCATTAAATATTTATAATAGTGTACTATATGTGGGAAGAACACAGTTAAGAATCACTTCTGTGGGTAATCAGTGAAGGTGGATAATTTTCTCCAGGACACTGATAACATTCCATTACTTGTTCTGGACAGGTTTCCATCTGCAGCTGCCACTTTATAGAAAGCCCTCCAAGCATAGAATACTGGTCAGAAGCAGATTCTTATTTGCAAGCACACTTTCTGTTCTGCTGATGTCTACTTGGGGTCAGTTAGAGTCTACAGTGTGTATCTATTGGTTACTTCATGGAACATTTGATACCAGTGGACAAAGTCACCCTGACCCCTGTTGGAACTGACAGCTGCGGGGCTTCTGGGTCAAATGTCATTTTGCTTGCGGGCCAAGAACTGGAGACTAGGAGCTGTGGAAAGAAGATGATTTGTATTGGGCTGAAGTTAAGAACACCCTGCAACTCTTGTCATTGCAGGACGTTTCCGTATGCCAAAGGACACTGTGCGGGCTACACTGGATGTGCAGTTATCTGGAGGCAAACCTGGACATTTAGCTTTTCTTTGGTTACCTCATACTTTTGCTTTTGCATGCTTGTCTTTTGTTGTGGAGCTACTTTTCCCCAAGATATCCATTTTCTTTACCATAGTTTCTTTCATTTGTGCCAAATTCTCTCACCAATATTCTGGACTTTGCACCTTCTGCTTTTCTCTAAGATGCCAATTCCACTTAATTTATTATAATGCTTTGCACCTAGAATCCAAAGGTAGAAATATGAACAATAAATGATTGTTAACCACGTGTTATGAGCAGGACAAATAAGTAATTCCTTCCCTCATCTCCTTTGTTCAGAGAGAGAGTAGAACGCAAAGGACCTCACACTGTGAAGTCTGGGTTGCAAAGAGCAACCATTTCTGTTTCAGAGGGGTTTATGCTGAAACTTCAGGCAGGTCTTCCGCGGGCAGAAAAAAAGCTGAGAGCATCTGCACCACAATGGGGAAAGCACTGGAGGGAAGTTCAGGAATTAGCCTATTGTTCCTGAAAGACAAAGAAGTAACTTTGCAAATAATGCAAACATTAGTTCCTCCACAAAGAATTGTCCTATGTTATCTCCAGGGGAAATCAACGTGTTCTAATATGCAGGGAGCTTAATGCTCTACCAGCATTCTAATAGGCTGAGACTTTAATGCTGGTAGAGCATTAAGCTCTCCACATATGTGGCAGAGTTTTCACTAGGAAACTCAGTAATGGGTTATCTGAAGTGGAATGAAAAGAACCATTCTCAAATTGAATCATGGGTCTGAAACATTTCGCCTCAGAATCTTGTGATCAATTGGCCAAGGGTTAATATAAGACATATTTTGTGGTGACAAAACTCAGGAAAGTATCAAGAGACCAAATTTTTTCTCTGAGGCTAGGCTTGGTAAAATACAAGTGAATGTAGAAACCGGTTAAAAAATCTATGCATGTATTTTCCCTGTGACATCATCAGAGACTTGACTATTCTCTCAATAAAGCTCAGCATATGCCGTCATCTTAGCCTGAAAGGTCGGACTGTCCAGATATACCACGTTTGCTTGCCTGCTTCAGAAAAATAAAAAGTGTGGTTCCTTAAGGTGTATTACAAGAAGAATAACCTTGAGTTATTTATTAGAGGCCAAGTGTCCTACCTCCATTGAGAGAACCTGGAGAAGATATTCGATATAAGAATCATCAGAAACTCATTCTGTTTTCCGTCTTTTTAAAAATTCTTGTTTATTCTATTACAGTTGTACCAATTTTCCCTGTTTGCCCTCCTCTGTGCAGCCCACCCTCTGTTCCCACAGTCCCTCCCCACACTGTTGCCCATGTCCATGGGTCATTCACACATGTTCTTTGCCTAATCCGTTTCCCTTCTTTCCACCATCCCCCTTCCTCTGACAGCTGTCAGTCTGTTCCATGTTTCCATGTTTCTGGTTCTGCTTTGCTCATTACTTTATTTTGTTCATTAGATTCCTCTTACAAGTGAGGTAGAAACTCAATTCTTTAGAGTTTCACAAAAATTTTCTCTTCTCATCTGGTTTCAAAGGAAGAAGCACGTTATTAAATGTTGTGTGAAGTATGGTTGCAAATGTATTCAGAATATTGTATATGCATGAGAAAACACACTAGAAGATTCATGAACACACAAGTTATCTCAAAATATCTAAATATGCATTTGTGGAAATTCTCTCTATATATATACAGACACACACACAGTTATATAGATACAAATAATTATATAAAAAGCATATAATCCATATTATTAAAAATAACATGTATAATATAGAAATTATACAAAATTATAATTCATTTTCCCACAGTCTTCCCATCTAAGTCGATCTCAATTCTGTCCTCAGAGTTTTTAGGCCAAAAATACTTGAAGTCAACCTTTTCTCTGCTCTCTTTCTTATTCCTGACCTTCTAACCATTAAAAAATATTGCCACTGAATTCAAAATATTTCCAGGATATAGTATTTCCACTATTGTCATCCTCTCCTGGCTCCTACATGAACCTCAAAACTGCTTTCTCAGCTAAAATTCTTGTTTCTTTGCATGTTCTCAATTAGAGCAGTCAGAGAATCCTTTCTGAAACCTGAGAACTTATAAGACCATACGTAGAAAGCCTAGATTACTCTTAACTTAGACATGGCCCTAGAAATATAGCTACATTTTTTGAGACAAAGGAAACACTATCAATGATTTGGGGCATCTATTTAAAGCCATCCCAGTGTTCCATACATGGGTCATGGTAACAAAATTTTATTTTCACCCAGTTTGTAAATTTGGAGTGCCATAGCTTAAAAACTGGTTTGAAGATCTAACCCCTTCATTTGCTAGATTAGGAGACCAAGACCAGAGAATCATCTCACTCAGTAAGTTGACAGCCCTGTGTGGCTCGAGAATGTGGCCCTCTGATGGTTTTCAAACAGATATCCCAACCACCTGAGAATCCTTGAGTGAGAGACTGCAAGGTGTACATCTTGGCTGATCACCCGTAGAATGCCTCTGTAGGTCTGGGCCAATGCCTGACTGACAACTACCATGGGAATCGGTGTCTCTCATTAGCATGAACTAATAAATATTTTTACAAGCCAATTTTCTCAGGATATCTATTTCTTTGTGTGAAGTTCAGTGTGGTGACTCAAATAGGTTGCAGCTGGCCTTGGAATTCCTGTGGAAAAAAGAACAGTCTACACTGTTGTGAACTATGAACATACTACTACTAATAAAAAAAATAGTGCAGGCTCTTTTGCAAACAATTAGAATGTCTGAGAGCAAAGCTGTCTGTTGCTTAGGAGGAAGGACGGGGAGCCATACCCCAAATGTCAATAAAATAGTTAAGGGAGAATTCTACTGTGTTGTTACTCCTTAGACCCATTTAAGCAGATTTAATTTTGACAAGATAAGGCTTCTCTAATTTAGGTCTGAAAGGGAACTTTCAGATCATTTGGTCCCATGTTCTCACTTACACGAGGAGGAATATGAGGCCCAGAAGGGAAAACTTAACTTTTCCAAGTTTATCCCACTAATTAGACATTAAACAGACCCTGGAACCAAGCTCTCAGGTTTCGGTGTTTTTCCTACCCACCAATATAGTGAGGCCTGGAAGGAATTTACTTATGATTGGTATTTTACAACAAATTCCTAACTGTTCCAATTATAATTTTACCCTTTAATCTCATCCTATGAATCCATGACCCATTACATAACATATTTTTAAAAATGTACATAAGTTAATTAACTCTTTCAGAAATCTCTTTTTTTAAATAAGAGTTTCTTGATATCTACATGTCTTTTTATTCCCCTCCACCCTGCACACCCTCTCCCACCCACATTCCCCCCTTTAGTTCATGTCCATGTGTCATAAGTTCTTTAGCTTCTACATTTCCCATACTATTCTTGCCCTCCCCCTGTCTATTTTCTACCTACCATCTATGCTACTTATTCTCCATTTCTATATATAAAATGTAAATAAAATGATATCTACATTTTATATATATTTATCCCTCACATAAGTAGGAAGACAATAAGTCTAAACTTTAAATGTTTCTTTCTTCTTAGTATCTCTGGTTCCTCTCCAATTACTTTAAACCTAGTCTATATCAGTTCAGTCAGTCATTTTCTTCATATGATTGCTATGTTTCAAGTCTTTTTTTTCTTTTCAGACTAGTCTCATTTTACTCATTTTCTCAATTTATCTCAGAATGACCCAGTGGTACAATCTTAAGCCTGAGATGCTACACCAAAGCTGGAATTCTGGGTAAGCTCTGGGGTGAGTTCAAGGGTGACGTGGTATTGGCCTGTGAGCTGCATATAGCTGTCCTTCCAAAGGGAGCATCTGGAAATTCAACCAAACCAATGCACACTGAATGGATACTGGAGACATGCCAAATATATGGGTGCTAGTGAAAGTGATTCCAGAAGGAACAGAAGGCAGAGGGAAGACAGAAGTTAGAAAAGAGACGGCAGGCTCAGGATAAAGGGTCATAAAAGATGGAACAAGAAGTTAAGGAGGTCTATACAACCTGTCCTGTGAGAGGTGGTGGAATCATAGGGAGTTGTAATAGTAATTTCCTATATTTACAAAATATTTCTACCTCTCCCCTCATGCTCCCTTAGATGTAAGCAGACTATTACTTCTTAGAAAAACTTTAACAAGCTGTATGCACTTCATGGGCCCATTTACAGCCTCTTTGATCACAGAATCATATGTGATTGGGAGCCTGTCAGTTTGAAAGGCTGAAATGAGCATTTCTTCCCTCCCCTGCCCCCTCTGAAAACTTGTCTTGGACAGATAGCACAAATAAGAAATAAACTTTCATTGTTTCAGGTTCCAGGGTTGTTATTTATCTCAATGTACTACCCTATCTTGATTGATATTGAACCTGCATGTTCAAATTCTTTTCCACAGCTAAAGAACAATGAGGCATTCTTTAAGCTCATCTGGAAGCAAGTTTCCCTATGTACTATAATTGCTCATTCAGATCTGTTCACCAGGTCCTAGTAAACAAGAATGTGAAGTGGAATTGGGGACTGAATGGATGAGGTCGAACGGGCTCATTTATGTGGGAGAAGTCAAACAGACACGGAACGGCAGTGGGGTGGCCACTTCTATCTTCATGAGGAGATCTAGAGTTTTCCTGAGGAGGGGTACCTCCAGAGGATGTCTGCCAGAAGCTTGTTCTCCTCTAAGTCACGAACAGCCAATGGGAAGGTCTCCGGAATATATTCCCACAGGGAACACACTGAGCATCCTGACAGCCCTCTTTCTTCCCCCCACTTTGTGATATTTTATTTATTTCAGTAGCTTTTACTTCAAGGCACAGAGAAAACTAACGGAAGTGCTAAGAAAATAAGAAGACAAACACAACTTTCCAACAAATCCTCAGTGATGAAAGAGATTGGCTTTCATTCAAGAGACCAGGGTCCTGGTCTCGGGACTGACAAGTTATTTTATCTCATTTTGTCTTTACTCAACTCAGCTGCCAATATAAGATATATTTAGGTTAAAACTCTAGTTGACTCCTAATATTCTTTGACTCTAAGCCATTTTATTACTTGTTAATCTTGGTAATCAAGTCAGTTACATATATATATATATATATATATATATATATATATATATATATATATATTTGCAGAGAGTCCCTAGAATACTTTATACTTTAATTTTGAAAAATTAAAAAAGGAGCTAATGTTGTCAAAATTGTTTATGTTTCAAAAAAATCTAAAATGAAAAACTCAATCAACATAATAGCCACTCTAGTACTACTTTAAATTGTACTGTTCTTCTGAGCCTTCTTTACACAGTGGTTTGGATTGCCCCCTAATGAGCTATAATTGACAAAAAGCAAACTATGTTTAGAATAATAATTAGAGTTACTAATATGAGATATTATGATTCCATCAAGCTCTATATTTGGCTGTTAATTGGAAAGGCACCAAAGGATTCAAGCAAAGTCAGCTTTGCTTTAACAAATTTAAATGTAGTCTAAACCATCTATTTGAATCTATCATTGAATATACAGTTTGTGTGACCATCACACCACATCTGAATTTATGATTCATTATGTATGATATGGAAATACAACACAGGACTTTTCTAGTAGTGTCAGTCTGTGGGGATTTTTTTTTCATAGTCTGCAGTTCCCTTGAATAAAGTATCTTTGGAGTTTTAAAGAATCCAAAAGCCTGGAGCTTCCTGGTCTCCACCAGATCTGATGACTGTTAGGCTAAGCCATCAAGCATTCATTCATTCATGGTAACACTGGGATGAAATGTGAGTATTCTTCTTTCTAAATGACACAGCCTAAATTCCTCTTGGAGCAGGTACTAAGATAAACTTTTATAGAGAGCAGAAATTATGAATGGTAGAGTCAGGCAGGGGAGAGAAAAAGCCAGTGTGAGGGCACATTGTTGAGTTAGCCACCACTATGAATGGCACGTGCTCCATCTCACAGGACAAAAAACAAACAAAACCTAAGAAGACATCTGAGATTTTTTCCTTCCTGGGGAAAAAAGAAGGAAACATTTATTCATTAACTCCTCTCCTCTGTAATCCAAAAGTTGTGGCATGAGATACAACTGTGCATTGCTGCGCTCCAGGACTTTTCTCTAATTTAGGCAGCAAAGAGTGCACACGTGTGGTCCTAACTGGTGTGTATGAAAAGTTCAGTGCTAGCTGACCTCTAAAGGTCAAATGGGCAGTGGAAGATGCTGCTATGGACCTGAGATCCCTTCTCTATCCTTGCAACTGTATTCCTGATAGCTGCATCCCTGGGTAGTTTATGCATAATTTGTATAATTGAGGTTTTCCTCATGCTGTTTAAGTGCCCCAGATATCATTTAATCCATTGCCCCATATCCCACATGCCCATTATCATAATTAGGCAAAGGTAAGTCAGCAAAATTGATAGTATATACTATAAATTAATCTCTAATCCAACTCTTGGTACTAATGTTATTAATTTGGTTTCTTCCCCAATCAGTTATCAAACGAAGACCTGTGAATGAATATATTATTTTGGAATGCAATTTGATGCAGCAGGAGTCAGTGGACACAGGGAACAAAACAGAAAAGAGGCAAAGTCAACGCAAAAACATGTGATCAAGTTAGCCAACGCTGAGGGCAACTGTTTACTCATTGCACTGAGATGTTTTGACAAGCCTGATAAAACATTTTTTAAAGAACGCAGGATTAAACATTTATCTACTGTCTCCACTCTCCAATGTAGGCACAGCACACATGTTTACTGCAGAGAGAAGTAGAACTTGTTACAAATGTCAATTCTCCAGCCCCACCACAGCTCTGGGGTGGCATCCAGGGAGATGTGAGTTAACAGGCCCTTGGGCGATTCTGAGGCATGCTAACTTTGAGGATCACTGGGCTACAGCAGGGTTCCTCAAACTAATACCAGTGACTGCCTGCTTTTGTAAATAAGTTTTATTGAAACACAGCCATACTCATTCATTTGCTGCTTGTCTATAACTGCTTTCGCGATAACTGGAGAGTTGAATAGTGGCAACAGAGACTATATGACCTGCAAAGCAAAATGTTTTTATTCTTTGGTCCTTTACAAAAGAAGTGTGTTGATCCCTGAGCTATAGAATCCAAAGACAAGGAATAAGGTAGCACAAGTTATATGCAAGCTGACTATCACATGTAGACAATATGTGCCATAGGAGTTAAGGAAGGAAGAGAGGAGTGAAATGCAAACTATGCAGGAAAGGTCCAACTGGGTCAAGAACTGTAAGAAGTTAAATAAGTGTAAAATAAGAGAGAAGGCCATTTTTTTCAAGCAGATGTGGGAATCTATATGAAATGGAAAATACCTCTTCATAAGTATAGACGACTTATATTAGGTAGTGATGAGATACGAGTTAAAGAGGCATGTAGGTTCAGATTCTTGAGCTGGTAAATACTTTCGGATTTTGTATGCCAGTGTATACCACCCATTCATTTTCCTTTTTAAATTAAAACTCAGCTTCCCACTTTATAAAGTTAGAAAGAGACTACTGGAGTGAGTCTTGGCTCCTTAAGATTTGAACCACTTTGGAAAAAGTGCTTAACCTCTCTGAGCTTTGTTGTATAACAGTTCTATATAACAGGATGCTTGTGATGAATAAAATCATATTGAATGTGTGAAATAACTGGTAAAATGCCTGGTGCATAGTTAAGGGCTAAGTCAGGAAGGGTTCTTAACTGAAAAATCACAAAACCCACTTTGGTTTAACCAGAGAAAAATTGCTAGGGATATTTACTAGCATATAAAGGTCAAAAGGCTATACTTGGAATCCACAGAGCTAGGAAAAACACTCAGCTTCACTATAGGCTAAGCAAAGATGTTGCAGTTATTGCTGGTGAGCACGGACCCCAAACGACCCCGAAGTAACAATGGTGAATGTGCCAGCAAATCACCTATTACTACGGGCCTCGAAAACACCAGGTCTCTACAGCTGCCCCAGCCAAAAAACTGGTTCTGCTTGGTGCGTGCTATTTTTCAATTTATTGAATTTATTTGGATGATGTTGGTTAATAGGCTAGTGGATCTCCCATTAGGGGGAGGTGCAGGTCAGGCTTGGCAGAAGGTGGGAGGAGTGACCTCCACCCCAGTGCCACAAAACTCAGTCTCTCCCAGATTCTGCCTAGACTTTGGCAGGGCCAGACCTCCAGGAGTCAAGAAGGTAGGGCCACCTGGAATCCCGAGGGTGGGGCTAGACAATCTTACATGAGAGGGAGGTTCCAGTCAGGTTCATGGGAAAGTGGGGGATGTGACTTACACCCTAAAGCCACATCACTCAGTTACTGAAACCTCCTGAGTCTGCCTAGATCTCTTCCTCCTGGCCCAGGGAGCTGACTCCTCAGTAGGGTGTTACTCCTCAGGGTGCGGCAACAGGGAGTCCAGTGGAAGGGGCTATTGCTTTCTCCCAGGCTTATGTGGTATGAAGGAGAGTGCTCTACCCAAGAGAGATGGCGTCTGAGGTATGGAAGAGTAACTAAGCACAGGGGTTTCAGCGCTGTCCTCTCAGCTCTCTTCCCAGAGCCACAAAACCCAGTCTCTCCTCACAGGACTCCAGTCTGCTCTACCCTCCCTCTGCTGGAGCCCAGAGTCAGTGGCTGTGAATGATATGTTGTGTGTTGGCCCTTTAGAAGGGCACCTGTGTCTCTAGCAGACTCCAGTCTCTCCCTGACATACAGAATCCCCACTGATTTTCACAGACAGATATTATGCGGGCACCTTTTTCTTTCTCAGGTGCTCTAGACTGGGGAGCTTGGCTTGGGGTTGAGACCCTGTGCTCCTCAGGAGGAATCTTTGCAGCTGAAATATCCCTCCCGAATCTCAGCCACCACCTGTGGGAGAGGGCCCAGCCCTTGTCACATCTTCGGCCATCCTACGCATCCCAATGTGGCTTCTGTAAATTCTTGGTTATAAGACTTCTCTTCAGCTAGTCCCCGGTTGGTCATTCAGGTTGCTTGCTCTATATTTTAGTTGTAGTTTCTTTTCATCCTGGGAGGAGGTGAGTGTAACACCCACTTACACCGCCACTACCCTGGATCTGTGGTGTATGTTTTTGTTTTTGTTTTGATTACTCAGGCACAAAGCAAGGTCTTGTGAGATATCCCATTAGCAGAGCTCAAATAGCGCACTGCAGATTTAAAGGAAGCTGGCAAGTGAGTTTGAAGGCTTCTTTTGTCAGACATGTCAACTTAATTCCCAAACATCTGGAGATGGCTTGTGAGGTAATAAACAAGCAGCAAACAAGACACATGTCCAGCACAAGGCTCATTATTATCTGCTGCCTTCTCACGTCTAATGCCTTTATAAAACCTCATAGCCTTCCCCCATGTTAATACAGTAGGATCTCCCACAACAGAAGTTTCAGTAATTCATACTTCTATATTTGCAGCCCATTATGCTTTCCAGCTTCCTCTGTTGAAACTGTGGGTCATTTTGAGAAATAAACACCAGTGATATATGAAAAATCCAATTGCACTATAGATATTAAATTTTACATTTTATGGGGTTTTCTCATTCTTTTTTTCCCAAAACTCATGCAGAAGAGAAAATGAGTTGAAAGTCAGTGTTGACTCCCTCAGTTACCACATCATAATGCTGTTTCCTTCTCACTCAAATCTCTAACTTTTGGCTGATTTGCCATGGAGGCATAAATAACCACATACAGACAATTAAATAACCACTCTTTCAATAAAGGCTGACAAGCAGATCCACTACCCAATACACTGTATACAAATAACTTACTATTAAATAAGAGTATTTAAGATCTCAAATTTCCATTACTCATTATTTCCTTTTTTTCATGATAATCAGGAGACTTCTGTCCTATTTTGACTCAGATCACCCCTAAATGACTGTGGGATTCTGAGGTAAATTATTTAACAACCCTAGTATCTCTCTCCCCATTTATAAAACTATAAAAAAAGCAGGGCATTTCTAGCTTCCACTATTTAACCCCATATCTTTTAAGAAGGCTTCATAAATAATCACCATGGTCTCATTTTTATTAATATCATAAGTAAACAGCTTGGGAAGTAAAAATAAAAAGTGTGGTCAACAGATGGTTGAACCAAAGGCCTAGAAACTATTTAGTAGATAATGAGGTTAAATTGGTTAACCTGAGTGGAAACAAAGGTAACGTAATCCTTGTAATGCAGGATAATACTAACGATGGCCCATCCTGAGTAGTGTGCATCTGTCATCTGACCTTTACTCTCTCCTTTCAAAATTGCAAGCAAATAGCCATATTTTGGACCAGCAGAAGCAGGAACCTGAGATGGGACTGGCGTCTGCTCTGTGAACAAGTCTACAGAAGATGGGAATCGTTGGCCCTTCTCTGTCTTTCCCACAGTCCTTTCACAGAGTGAGTTTCAAGAATATTGACTAGTTTCAGACTGAAGATGACCCTTGTCCCTGTGGTTTTTTAACATGCATTTTCCCTCTGCCAAGAACTTGGGATTCCCTAGAGGTAAAGACAGGTATTCTGCTTGCTTTTTTGAAATGATTATTATTTTACTCTAGAGGAAGGAATATAAATTCTAAGGTTTTGAAAAACAACTGTGTATACCTCATAATTTAATCCATTACCATGTGACCAGCTTCATTTTTATAAAATATCCATTTGAGTTAGGTCCAAGACTTTTATTCATGGAAGAGAAAAATTGGTTTCACTTTTAAATGAAAGCACATGGTAACTGACAAACTGTACTAAATATCTGTATAATGTATAATACAGAATTCTAGACTGTGATGGGAAATTCAGACAAGATGAGATGAACCTGTTTAAAGACTTGTCATCACATAGCAAATCTAAGAACTTATAGGGCAATATGCCTGTATTTATAATATACCTGAGTTAATGGAAAGACATTATTATCTTCTGATTATTACAGTACCTTCATGGAAAATCAATATGATGTAAAGTGTGCTTCTTTCCTTCTCTCGGCAGTAAAAGATGCTTGGAGGGCACCTTATTGCAAACTAACCACCTTGGTATACACTGCAGATAATTAACCTTTTGTTCTCCCTTCTGGAATTCACTGTTCCCTCCTCCTTCACCAGAGATAGGGAGGCCACCCAGGACACCTTCCGTGCTGTCACCTGTCATTCTCCCCACAAGAACAAGGTAAGACTAAGATTTTAATGTACTTTCAGGCTTTTATGTGGTTTAACCCATATTTAGTTTTAATTTTTCATCCCCAAACTGTAACTCCTTGATCATCTGCTAAATGTTAAAACCCAATAAAATGATCTCCACAGATTTCTGCCCTGAATCTCACCTCCAAAACAAAATATAAGCCAGGGTGATTTCTCTCTTCAATAGAAAATATAACCAGAGATGAAACTGAGTTTGCTCTGCATGGTTTTTATGTGCATGTGGTTTCCAGGGAAACCTCTCCCTGATATTTCTAAATGTGAGGACAGTAACTGGTACCCCTCAGATTCTGGCTTTAAACACATTAAAAATGTTCATAGCACACAGGAAAAGGGGAAAAGAGATATTGAAAAAAGGTAAAAGTTTTTTCTTATTATTAAATTCCATTTTAAAAAGACACATTCTAAATTACATTTAAAAGGGGACACAAAGTGTGAAAAAGTCTAAAATTTAAGTGAGTAGAAGAGAAAGAAGTTCTTTTGTTTAGGTGAACAAGTTAATCTTTCTCTTAGGGTGGGGTTTCAGACTTCAATGTAAGGGGAAGATAACAAATTGCAAGTTTGAGGTTTCGATGACCTGAACATCTCTTTCTAATGAAGGAGGGGCACAGAAGAGAGACTGGATTCAAGAACTGGAATTTGTGAGAGAGCCAAAAATAGGAACTAATGAAGGGAGTTTCCCTTAATTCTACAATTTCCATAAATTGGAAATACGTTATGATGATTAATGTGAAATAAGAATGATAAACACAATTACCCCAAAGCAGTATAGCTATTCACGTTAATAAAGAATACAATTTACTTTTCCCTGAGTTTATAACTGTTTTCCTTATTAACCTTGTCCTGAATTTATCTTTCTACCTATTCAAAATTTACCCCTTATTTCAGGTCAGTCATACATCTTATGTCTGCTAAATGACGTTTGCTTCATCCTGCTTCTCAAATGCACATAGAACTGGTAAGCTATTTTGTATTAGTTTAATATATGCAAAGATAACTTTCTAAATAATACTACAACTTCCTTGGAAGTAAAATGTTATCATCGGAAAATATTTCCCCTCTATAGCTAAAGTGTTGTCTGATCTTAACCTTCTATTTTTACAATGTAAATTTACAAATCAGGTCAACTTTCAAAATAAAATGGCAGAGATGGAAACAAGCTTAATAGCAGAATGCAAAGGAAAAGAGAGAGAGAGAAAGCACAAGATCGAGCATGAGATGCGTTTTTTGATACCTCAAGTGTCCTTGATCAAGAATTTAAGCATGGAAGCCTCCCATCTGGATTAATGACTTCTCCGTGAGGGCAGGAAGTGAAGTGGACAAGAGGAAGGTACGTCCTCCTCTAATACTGATTGAGAGGAAAGGAGTTTTGGTAAAAATTCCCATTGTTTGGACTCAGGGAAGAATTCAGGGAAAAACAAAGTGCTCATTCCACAATCATTTTCATATGGATTTAATATCATCATCATCATCATCATCACCAGCAGTAGTATGCCTCTCTAGAAAGCATGGCCATGTTTTACCTCATGTTTGATTCGAATTACATAGCATAGTCCTTGGGATAAAATATGTATCTATTACGTGCTTCTTTGTTGAATAAGGGGATAAGACAGGCTGTTCCAATCCTAGATCAGGTTTTTCTGGAGGAGGTAGGCTTCAACCCAGGCCTAAAAGCATGGCATAGCAATTAGATGCAAAGACCTGAAGGCAGAGGTATTGAGTGATTCTAGTCTGGGCATTCTAGGTACACATGGAGCTGAAAATCCCTGAAATCTCACAAATCTGTCACTTGAATTTTTTTGTTAAAATTGAACTTTTTTTCATTTTTGCAACAATCTGTGTAATTCAAGATTTGAAATAAACTATTAGAGCTGAATTTTCTGATTTAGACATAGCCTTTAAAAACTAATCGTATAATTGTGATCCTTTATTTCATACTGTGAAAGCGCCAACCTTTCAGTTTCTCCAAGCATCGTGGTGCAGATGGCCCCTTTTTGCACAGCCAACAACTGTCACTTTATTTTACCAATATCTAAGAGACAGAATGATTACATCTACATCAATCATCTTGCATAATAGAGACAAAAATCACCACATTATTGTAAAATAAATGTCTCTCGCTTTCTGGAGAAGTGTCTGTGATTTGCAACTTATTTGCAATAATATACGAATCAGTCAGTCATGTGACAACATTCTATTCTGTTGAGTCGGAGGTGGGACATGAACAAATTTTCAAAGGATAATCAGCAAAAAGGTTACTTATGACTCCAGAAAAGGTTACTTATGACTCTATGTCTTTTGTTTTTTGTTTTTTAGGACAAGAGAATGTTCCAACAAGCATCAAGCAGCATTACTCAATTATGTCAGCATCTTCATGTACCAAATGGCTCAAATGTGTTGAGGGATGGGACAAGAATGCAGCATGCTTCCTCAAGAATCTTGTTTTCTCTGGGTATTTTGACAACCTTTACTACCTCCATAGCCTGTGGTTTTCACTAAGATCATATCTACAGGATTATGTGAAATAATTCTGCTGTCTTAACAATGAGGTCAATCTAATCAGCAAGACTGAAATTGTCTATTCACTCAGAAAATTAAAAAAATAACTAGGAAGAAAGAGAAAAAATTGTTTATTAACCTGTCCTCAGTAGCCAGATGGGGTGAGTAGGTTCACAAATAATGGTTCCAATGATTGAGGCCATTTAATAGACAACAATAAATTGAATTAGTGGCTATTTTCTTTCCTTCTTACGTCATAATACACATAGATAATGTCCATATATGAAGTAATGTTTTTAAATGATACAGCTATTTGAATATTTTGTTTGTTTTTATTTAAAACATCTTACTCAAAGATATAACTATATTAATGATCACACTGATTGTTTCTCCCTAAGACATGGACCATATCTTTGTATCAAATGTGGGGCTAGATATATTCTTGGCACCCAGTAAATAATTTGGGGTTGATTAAGGGACATTGGTTTTTGTCTTCTGCCTGACACTAGTATTGACACTTCTCCTAATGCACAATATCTATCAACAGATTCCAACAATAATCATGCTGTTTTGTATTTGCTTTTTTTAAAAACTTTTTCACGTAGCACACCCATTTTGTGGTTTTGAAGTTATAGGCCAATGGAAAAAGTACAATTTTCCATCTTATTAAAATTAAGAACTTTCTCAGCAGTAAGTTAAAAACAGCTGAACAAAAACACTTCAAACTTGGCAGGTGGCTAGGACTCCTGAGAAATCATGTCACAGCTAAGTTCCAAATAAATATTTGAAATTAAAGTTTAGAGGCTTTTAAAGGTCCCTTCTGAGTCCAAACTTTTGGCAGATGTCAAGATTTTAAGAAATTGTTTTGGAAGAGAGGAAACTAGCCCAACCCTCTTTTTCACCCCTGCTCAGAAAAATTGAGGCAAGGACTAAACCAGCAATGGAGTTACAAAGGCAGGAATTATACGGTAATAACGTAGAATTATTTTAATTCTTGTGGCCTAATGATTGACATGTCAGAGGTGGCATGGTGCAACTGGAATCCTCTAGGCCGGGAATTCTAGTCTCAAACATTCTAATCATTAGCTACATAAATTTTAAAAACTCCCTTATCTTTTCTGAGCTTAAGTTTTTCCATGTGTCTGATGTAGATTGTGGTAATAGCAATTTGTTTTTTTTATTGTTTATGCTATTACAGTTTTTCTTGACTTTTCTCCCTTTCTTCACCTACACCCAGTCTCACCCTCTCTCCTCCCTATGTCAATCCCCATATAGTTAGTTGCCTGTGTTCATGGTTCACGGGTTACATATAAATGTCCTTTGGCTAATCCCTTCACCATCTTTCATTTCATATTTCATCACCACCCTACCCTCCAGCAATTGTCAGTCTGCAATATTTTTTAAAGACTACTTTAAAAAGATGAAAATAAATTAAAATTATTATGTATAGTTTTTTTTCTTCTTTCTCTCTTTCTCCCTCCAGCTTACCAAACAGAATCATTGCAGTATCTCAAATTTCCTATTTGGTTTTGTTAGCATACACCTGACCTAGATGATGAAAGAATGTCTGAGCTCATACCAGTCCCAAGTCCAGCAGTTGGACTGTTTATTCAGTGCCATGGAAGTCAGCAGTCCAAGATGAGTCATGTTAAAGGCTGATGTTGTCAAGATGAGATTAGCCATATGGCCAATCTGATTTGGGTAATCAGATGATCAAAATATCTTACCCAACCAAATTAAATTCTAATCATTTCTATTTTCAATTTTGTTAGTCATTTAAGTTTTCACTAAGATTATGCAATTCAAGCCACATTGGTTTTCAGGGAAGAAATGAAGTGATAGATAAAATAAGAACTGAGTAATGTTAGTAAGCACTGAGGGTAGAACCAGAATTTAAGAAGCTTTAAGAGAAAAGTGCAATGTTCATCATCATCACCATCATCAACATACATATTACACATAAAATGAGCAAGACATTGGAAAACACAGGGTGATACTAAAAGAATTATGAAGCATAGAACTTTCACTTTAGAAGCCTGTAATATAAAGCTAATAGAGTATGTACCACAAAGATTAATTCAAAATAGAGTATTTGTTATGTCTCAAGTGAATGATATGGATGGTTGGTTGTTAAAAGAATTTAGAGGATTGAAACAATGTTATGGATGCCATTAAAACATATATAGGATCCCATTAGAATATACATAGGATATCATTCTAATCTTACTGGATAGTGAATAATGCACTGATCCCAGTCAGTAGTGACTGGGACTCTAATCTGTTGCCAGATTTGGTTTCCATTTACTGTTTTCTGTACATCCAGGAGAGTAGACTTACAGCAGAGAAGTGTCACCCATTTGGGGCTATTGCTCAATCATTGTGAATTGTCATGGAAATCTCCAGCCATCATTAAGAGCAGGTAGCAGGTGGGAAAGGGCTATTTGAGACTTTGCTCCTTTGCTGTAAGAAGTGATTTTTTAAAAAATAATTCTTTATTATTCAATTACAGTTGACATACAATATTATATTAGTTTTAGGTGTACAATCCAGTGATTAGACATTTATATGATTTGTGAAGTGTTCACCCCTGTAAATCTAGTACTCATCTGACACTATGCATAGTTGTTAAAAATATTATTGACTACATTCCCTATGTTGTACTGTTCTATAACTACCAAGTTGTGCTTCTTAATCCTTTCACATTTCCCTCCTATCCTCCTAACCCCTCTTCCATTTGGTGATTATCAAAATGTTCTCTGTATCTATCAGTTTTTATTATGCTTGTCTATTTATTTTGTTTTTTAGATTCCATACATAGATAAAATCATATGGCATTTGTCTTTCTCTGACTCATGAGTGACTCATGTCACTCAGCAAAATATCTTCTAGGTCCATCTGTATTGTTACAGATGGCAAGATTTTATTCTTTTTAATGACTGAGTCAGACTCCATTGTATAAATGCACCACTTCTTTATCCATTTATCTATTGATGGACACTTAAGCTGCTTCCATATTTTGGCTATTGTAAATAATGCTGCAATAAACATATGGATGGATATATTTTTTCAAATTAATTTTTTTGGTTTCTTTAGATAAATACCCAGAAGTGGAATTACTGGTTACTTCTTTGTCTCATGTTAAAGCTCTTGTTTTAAAAGCTCTTGTGTCTGGTATAAATATTGTTACCCCAGATGGTTTTATGTCTGTTTCCATTTTTATGAAATACCTTTTTTAATCCCTGAGTCTGTGTGTGTATTTCGATCTGAAGTGAGTCTCTTTAGATAGCATATATAATAAAGTCTTGGTTTTTTTTAAAGATTTTATTTATTTATTTTTAGAGAGAGGGGAAGGGAGGGAGACAGAGAGGGTGAAAAATACTGATGTGCAAGAGGTACATCATTTTGTTGCCTCTGACACGCCCCCAACCAGGGACCTGGCCTGAAACCCAGGCATGTGTCCTGACTGAGAATTGAACCAGAGACCTTTCAGTTTGCACGCCAGCACTCAGTCCACTGAGCCACAGCAACCAGGGCATTGTATTTGTGTCCATTCAACCACCCTATGTCTTTTCTTTGGAGCAGTCGATTCACTTGCATTTAAAGTAATTGTTGATCGATAAGTTTATTGTCATTTTATTATTCACATTTTTTATCTTTTTCTTTCTTTTTAAAGAAGACTCATGAACAGTTCTTATAATATTGGTTTGATGGCAATAAATTCATTTAGCTTTCTCTTGTTTGGGAAGCTGTTCATCTGTCATTCAGTTCCAAATGATACTTTTACTGGTAGAGTAATCTTAATTTTTTAAATTTTCATCACTTTGAATACTTTGTGCCAATCCCTTTTTGCCTGCAAAGTTTCTATTGAGAAATCAGCTGACAGTCTTATGGGTGTGCCCTTGTAGCTAACTAGTTGCTTTTTTAATTCATTTTTACTCTTCCCATCCTATTGGGTATTTTCTGCTACCTTGTCTTTCAAATCACTGATTTGATTCTCTGCTTCCTCTAATCTGCTGTTGATTTTGTCTAGTGTGGTCTTCATTTCAGTTATTATATTTTTCATTTCTGACTGGTTCTTTTTTATGATTTCTACATTCTTTTTTATGCTGTTGAAGTTCTCACTAAGTCCCTTGAACATTCTTATAACCACTGTTTTGAACTCTACCTGGTAGTTTGCTTACCTCCTTTACATTTAGTTCTTTTTCTGGAGATTTCACCTGTTCTTTTATTTGGGGCATGTTTCTTAGTCTCCTCATTTTGGATACTCTCTGTGTTTGTCTGTATGTATTAGGTAGGTCTTCTATGTCTTCCAGTCCTAGTAAGGTGGCCTTATGTAGTAGGTGTCCTGTAGGTTTCAGTGACACAGCCTCCTTGTTCACCCCAGCCAGCTGCTCCAAGTGTGACCCCTGTACTCCCTGTGTAATTGTGGGCACCCTCATGTTGTAGTTGAGCATTAATTGGTGTTGGCATGTAAATGAGCAGGATTGATGCCCAGGCTGATAGGGTACAAGAATTGGCTGCACTATGTCAAAGAAGCTGCTATTCAGGGGTCAACCCCATGAAGCAGAACTCACTTCAGCAGGGCTCTGGTGCTTGCTGTATCTTCTCCTTGATTGTTTCACTTGGGGGGGTGGTTGGGTGGTAGCATGGTGTGGTCTTGAGTTGGCCACCATTTACACTAGCTTTGGGGCCTCCTGGGAAATGAAGGCCAAAGTTAGCTGACACCTATGTGCTACCAAGGGCCACCCGGATGAGATACAAAGCTACCTGCAGATGGCTGCTACTTGTACAGGGCTTGGAGATGCCAAGGAGAGGCAAAGCTATGAACTGAGTCTGGATGCTGTTAATGCTGGGCCTGGGACCACTTAGCAAGAGGTACAGGGCATGCTGAGGCCAGATGCTGCTTGTTTAGGGTTTGTAAACCTTGAGAGATTTTAGGAAAATCCACAGCATGAGCCAAGACAGGCCATCTGTATGGAAAAGCCACTGATTTTTAACAGTCACATGTGGGTGTGGGACCAGCCCCCTCTGTGACTCCTCCCCTCCCACTAGTCTCCATGTGGCTCCTTCTATATATCCTTAGTCGTAGGACTTCTGTTCAGCTAGATTTCAGGCAGTCCTCAATGACCGTTTTCCTGGAGTTTAATTTTGACATGGTCATGGGAGAATGCCACTACTGCATTTACCTACTCCACCATCTTGACCAGATGCAAAAAAAGGCTTTTTAATTTATGGTTCACATAGCCTTATAGCTAGTGAAAGGTACAGTTACCATCAAGTTTTATATCTCATTTCCAAAATCAAATTGATTCTGTAGAACTGATGTCAATTTTAGGTATTAGTTCTACCAACAGAATTCAATTTTATGAGCACATTGTAAAAGACTACGCTTGTCCGAAGTATCATTTGCAAATATATTTTTCCATACAGTTAGTTTCCTTTTCATTTTGCTGATGTTTTCTTTAGCCATGCT
The DNA here is from genome assembly GCA_028533065.1 of Trachops cirrhosus. Taxonomy (NCBI): domain Eukaryota; kingdom Metazoa; phylum Chordata; class Mammalia; order Chiroptera; family Phyllostomidae; genus Trachops; species Trachops cirrhosus. The sequence goes on along the minus strand of CM052547.1, from coordinate 19,480,370 downwards.
ATAAGTGGAACCTAATCAACAAAACAAATAAGCAAGCAAAATATAACCAGAGACACTGATATAAAGAACAAACTGACAGTAGCCAGAGGGAAGAGGGGAGAGAGATAATGGGGAAAATAGGGGAAGGGTCATCAATGAACATATATAAAGGACACATAGGCAAAGCCTAATGATGTAGGACACAGGGTGGGAGGTGGGGATAGGTGGGGCAGGGGGGAGTAGTAGGGGGAAAATGGAGACAACTGGACTTGAACAACAATTTTTTTAAAAAGACTATACTACGGAAACACACACACAACACACACACATTTACATTGAAAATGAATTATGGCATTGCTTGTAATGGGCAAAATGACATGCCTAAGACATCCCCAAAATGATTAGCTTTGTCATTTTCCAATCCTTTTCCACTTAGTTTATCTATGGAGATCTGTGCTGCCAACATTTTTTTTAGACACCTGCCAGACAACTGATAGAATACAATGGAACAGCAATTCTTAGCCCACAGAGCTCAAGAGCCACTTAATCAGTGAAGAGTGCACTGGCAGTGCTGTGCACTGAGATTCCTTTAAAATAGCTAAGCCACAGACCAGACCAACTGCCGGGTGACAAGCTGCATGCATAACCCAAAGGGAGAACAAAGCCTGCTATTCTTCCTCTCAAATGCGTGCTTTTCAAAGTTATTGATCCTTTATGTTGGTACTAAACGTATAATTCTCTTCCTCTTTTGTTGCATTTGATCTTCATCATCCGTGAAATGGGTTGGGCATATGTAACATCTTTATTCTACAGGTAAGGAAGCCTGAGTCAAGAGATTTAAAAATATACTCCATATTTCACCTGGATAGTGACAAAACAGGAGACACAAGCCAAATTCCTTACTCTCAGAACCACTCTTTTCTACAGCAAAACACTGTTTGCTAAGTTGTCCCAAATATATTGAAGTCAACGCTCATTATTTAGATACTGATTTCAGTTTTTGACAGTTTATCTTTCAAATCAATAGCATTTACATAGAAATTTTTCTTGTAATCCTTACTTGGAAAACTCCTTTTTGATATAAGAAAATTCTGATATTTATTTAAATATAGTTTATTAGGAGAGATATGTCTTAGAAATCACAACTTTGAGATAAATTGTTTCATTCGCTAGACAATCTCAGTCATCTAGACTTAAATATTAGTTAATACAGGATTCTTTCCAATAACAACTCTATGAATCAGTGTGTGGTACTCTAGGTAGGAATGAATGGTGGGTAGAAATTTCAATGAGACTCATTTTTATCACTCAAGGAACCTGCAATGGAATTAGGCTGACATCTAGGACCAACTAAGGAACATTTTACAGTGCATATGAAAATGTAAATATAAATTGATAATCTAAGCCTGGATGAAATATGAAGCAGCAGAACAGTGAGAATGATGTGAGATTAGTAAAGATAATTTGTAGAAAGAAATATTTAAGCCATATTTCAAAGAGAACACAGAGTCGGATTTCTAGAGTCGTATGTGTATACATGGACTTTACATCAATGGAAGAAAATATTTAAGAAACTGTCAGCAACTTTTTCTCCCAAATCTAGACCCAGTTTTCAGTAATGGTTACCCTGACCCACAGCAAACCAAACAACTCAACTTATACTCAATCACCTTAGTGATTCCTATATTTTACTATTATATTTTTAGGTAGAATGTTTAACACATAGGGAGCAGAATCAGATAGGCCTGGGTTCAAATCATGGCTATTATAACATTTAACTTTGTACTTGAGCAAGTGGCTAAAATTTTCTGCCCTCCATTTGTTCATCTACAATCTATGAATGATTTTACCGACATTTCACACTGTGGGAAAGTAGGGGAATGATGTATATGAAGTACTTAGCATAGAGCTTGTCTTCATGGTTGTGTGCCACCAACATCCAAGCAGATATCATACTTCTGTCTGTTGGAGATGGTGGTAAAACTTTTTATTCCTTTCATTAAAGGTGCTTAAAATCCGAGACTGGAACTCAACTGAACTCAGCAAACTTCCAACTTTGGAACCACACGCAATCAGCAAGACAGACTAGTCATATGGTATGTTAACTATTAACAAATGCCTCAATATGACTCATGCCAATTGCTTAAAATTCTTTTCTCTGAGCTCAAAATCTCTCTATACTTTTGAAATAAGTTACATAATGTAACCCCTACCCTAGTAACATAAGAAGGTTCAGAGAGAGGTCTGGTGCCGCTCGCAGTCACACTATCCTTTCCGCTTCACCATGATGCCCCTAGATTTCCGGGATACCCTGCTTAGAATGAGATTAGTGGAATTTGCAAGTTTTGAAAGGAATTGAAAGCCAGGAGTAGCGTACTGGCTGAATTGGACAGGGCTGACCACATCTAAGGGCACGGGCAGGCATCGTTTCTCTTGGGTAGCCAATGAGAGGTGTTGGGCCTTCAGCAATTAAAATATAAAATATAAACCGTGTCCTCAAATAGCTTTTGAACTAGTAGGAGATATATTCATTGACATTTATAGGGATGGAAATTCCTTTCAGATGTGAGATGCAGATTCAGTGCTGGCGGCGATCAGAGATAAGAATGATTAATTCAGATTCGGTATAAAAAGTTTGTTAGGTTTGAGCAAGTGAATAGAATTCTAAGGCATATTTTAAAGGAAAGTTTTCTGGTAACCTTAGGACTATAGAATATAGGAGGTACAGGAAATGACATTTTTTAAAAAAAGTCAGAGCAATAAGAAACATGATGTTGTCAATCTTTCAAAATTGGTTGAAGTACGAGCTTTCTTTTGTGAGGAGGGTACAGTGTGTATGGTGTGAAGATGCTGTGCTGGAAGGATTGCCTCGCTGCAGTTTGGAAGACAGGATGATTTTTATCACTTAATCTTCCCATTCAATACTTAGTGAGTATTCCAGGACAGGTAATGTACTCAGCACATTTTGGAAGATAACGCAAATTCATTTATATACATGCATTCCTTGCTTAAAAGCAACAGAGAACTTTGTTCGCTTGTTTACTTTTTAATCATTTCAAATTTATCTGAGAAACCAGGAAGCAGGAGTTTTTGTTTTTGTTTTCATAATACAAAGTTGAGCAGAATAATTTGGGACATTCTTAAAGGCACTAGGTGGACATTCATGTTATTCATTCTTTGTTTCAAAGCCTGAGGGGGAAAAAAAGCCCATCAGAGTCCTAGCCTACAAGTCTTCCCTGCCATTAATGTTGCATATTTCTTCTCTGCTATAAAGGTTAAAGGAGCTGTAGGTGAGAGAGTCTCTGAAAAGTTTTAAAAGGCATTTGACATCTGCTGAGAAGTTATCACAAAACTGAAAATCAAATCTGGGGATCAGGTTTCTGTGAGACTCCTGCAGCCCGCCATCTATATGGAAACTCCTTCTGGAAACCACCTCTTCAGCTTCTCACTTGATGGCAGTGCTCTGCAGCAAATTCACGGAAAGCACTCAGACACATGCAGACAGCCTGCATTCAGATTTATTGGGAAGCCGGGCTCCCTTTGAATGTGCACATCATTCTTATTGAGAGTCATCAATGCATTGTCAGACTGTACAAATGTCTTTTAAATGACCATTAAAGTAAAAAGACAGTGATATGTAAGAGCCTAGCCTTAATGCAGTCATAATAATGTTCACCCCTAAATCTGAGTTCCCAAATCATCCAACCACAGAAAAAGAGCACAGTTAGCATACAAGATACAAAGGAACGAGAGTAACCATGGGGTCTTCCTTTGGATCTTGGGTCACTGTTGTTAGTTGTTTTCCCTGGCTACGCTGGCAGGCTGGGGGCAGGGAACAAGAAGTTAGAGATTTTAGAATCTGTCACTCTTTATAATTGTGTTACTGTAGAAACCCAAATCTTTTTGGAAAGAAGAGTTTTCAAGGAGAAAAATTATAATGATAGGAGAAGATGTAATTGTCTAAGGTATATGTAAATATTTAAACATAAACATATGTGAGCTTGCTGTCTAATTATAGACAGCCATGTGTTTATCTCTGTGTGTGTATGCACAAAAAGACATTAATTTAGCTCACTCAGATATTTATTTCTGGGTACGACTGTTGGAAATACATCACACAAACATCCACATTTCTATCCCAAATGCTGTTCAAGACTGTAGATAATTAAATATTTGTAGTTGCATCAGAGAAGCAGAATCAATAGCAGGCTTTCCAGTGAAAAGTTTGTACCTATTCATAGTTTTGGCATTTGCTAGTTTCAGATGGTACTGTTGCTGATCAAATTTATGAAATGTTTCACTCAAAATGATGAAATGCTTAAATCTGGCTACCATTACTATGCAAACCACAGTCTCAGCTGGCACTCTTTCCTAGGTAGGACAAAGCTATGAAAGAATCTACACCAGTTAAAGTGACGTGCTGATTTCCCAAGATCAAGTTCACTGGGCTCATGGAACGCCCAGTCTGTTCAGTAAACATAGCCAGGTAATAATAATAGGATCAACTCTATACACGAAGGCCATCCTTGCTTTCTTCCAGAGCCACTCTCAACCTTAGCCAATTGTTTGGTCCTCCTGGGCCACTGGTCATATGAGAAACTAGACAAAAGCATATACAGCAAAATGGTCACTGCCCCTGACCTTAGAAGACAGTTAATAATCCTGTTGGCTAGGCTTTGTGCAGGAACTTGCACTTTCAAAGGCATATTTGTAGTCTCTCTCTGTCACTTTGCTTCTCTGTCTCTGACCCCTACCCCACCCCCCAAATCTCTCTCTTTCCTCTTTTTTTCTTGCAGTAGCCTTATGGGGAAATATGGCAGGTTTAATTATAATTTTTGTATTGCTGAAGGAAAAATGAAAATACAAAAAGTAATTTGCCTTAGCTAAGATTGAGAAACTGGTAAAAGGAATAGTCAGGATTGACATTCCAGTCCCTGATATTCTGAGCAGTATTCTTTGAAAACCACAATAATATGATTTGATCGGTTTGGTAGAAACTCAGCCTATCCTAAAATAGAAGCACATCACAAAATTTATAAACCCATACTGAGAAAAAAAATGTGTCCTTCTATAATGGTCGACTCCCTAGGGCTGGGTAGACTGAACTTCACTCACACCAAGATGCTTTCTAAGCTTATTGTCCATCCCGAAATTGATCCACAAGTTAGGAAATGTGCAGGCTGGGCTTACTTTTTTTGTATGGCCCTCTATTAAAGAAATTACATCAGACAGAATTTAAAGGTATTTATAGCTCTTACTTGTGTCTATGAGGCTCTATGTACAACATTATTTCAGGATTAATTTTTGTCTGAAATATCCTGTTCAAATATAGGCACAGAGACACTAAATATGACCATACCAAATACAATTAAAATTAAATCTAGCATTTTATGGTATTTTATTGTCCTAAAGCAGTTTTTCTAGTCATTTTTATCTAAGCACAGAGTTTGATTACTGTGGCCCTTATTTCGTAACTAAAGAAAGTGAAATCTAATGAGTTGCCAATCTCAGACCTAGTTTGTGGCAGAGCCAGGGCTAGAATCTATTACCTTATTTTAGTACCATTGTCTTCAAAACACTCATGTGTTTTCTCTCACTCTAGTTACCAGACTAGGGGATCTTACATTTACCTTCCCGGCCAAAAACACCATCTGACCAAATATTAACAGAAGGGCTTCCTCATCACCTGGTATTGTCAAAGCCGCGCTTTTGTTTGAATTGGGATGTGGAGGGCGGACAGGTGAGAGGAAAGCCTCGAACTTGTGTTTAGGAGGTCCTTTGTCATCAATCCATTCATTCATCAAAAGATCAGCAGTGTTGATTGACTGTGAACTGTGTGTCAGACTCTGTCCTTGACATGCAGCATTCAGAGCAAACAAGACAAGTCCACTGCCTTTATTATTCCTGTGCCCAAAAACCTTTATGGGTTAGTCCTCCACTTTCAGAGCCCTTGATCTGCTCCACCATAACTGTTTCTAATGCTCATACTTGAATGTATAGAAACTGATTTACATTAAGTTGTTTCAGACATAATAGAGGACACATTTAGGGACAAAGGATACTTCTAGAAACTCAAGATGGAAGTCTGTCTGGGTTCCAGGTGCTTCAACAGCAATTCCACAGATACTAAACAAATTAAAGCAATCGGAAACATTGAAAATTCCCACACAGATCCAGGCCTGTCTTTAACATTTGTGGGGGCCTGTGAAGGTCTGTTGCCCACTTCCCTTCTTTTCCCTCCAAGGCCCCTTTGTACCACCCTGCAAGGAGTTTCAGCCTGGAGGGATGCACTAAGCACTTTCTTGCTCTTCATTCACTCCCCTCCCAAAGCTAAACAATTTACCTTGGTTGTTTCACCTGGGGGCATAGTTGACCCTGCAGAGTGCATTCTGAGAATGACGTTCATGTAGGTCCCAGAGGTAGGCAGAGTTTGGGGAAGAAAAGAATGCACGTGGACTAGAAAGGGGAAGGACAGGGGCTCCAGGAGGGCAGAGTCGCCTTGCCCCTGATGTTTTCCCAGTACATGGGAGGAGGCACAGCGGAGATGGCCAGATGGAGGCCTCTAAGGTGTAGCCCCCAGGGCAGGTGTCACTATTCACCAGGTCTAAATATAGCACTTCATGCCTGTCACTGAGAAAAACTAAAACCAGACAAAATCCAGTGTTAAATTTCTCATTTGTTTTTGTTCTCAGTTGTCTTGTTTTTGAAAATATGTCTTCACCATTTTGGGATCCTGCCAATGGGTCCCCCCAAAACCCCAATCCAGCTCTACTCTCTCAGAGGATTCCTTTACACCCCGGTGCTGATCGTTCCCCATCTCTTGTGTCTGGTCAGGCTATATATAGGCCATCTAAAGACTTGCCGCTAACTATGTTTTGGAACAGATTACAAAAGGATTACCTGAGAAATGCAGAATGTTAGTTCTCATCCCCTACATCTACTAAATCACAATCTGCATTTAACAAGATTCCCAGGTGATTGTTATACACAATAAAACTTGTGTATAACATATTTTGGCAGCATTAATTAGCAGCACTAATCTAACAGACTTAAATAATAGGAAAATGGTCCCTTTTTCAAGATAAATACCAGATAATATTTTATAGTTTAAAATCAGGTCAACCTCAGCTACTTTGGTCTTCAGAAAATACATACCTCACCTTGCTTTGTACATAATATATGCTCACAAAATATTTAGTAAATGAGTGGATGTTTATCTCAGCAAACTTTGATGAATCCTACCATGGTAGCTACTTAATCTGGCTCTGCAGACAACCACAATGCTAATAAAATTGATTCCATAGACCAATTAAGACAAAAATAGAGCAAAATCACAGCTAAATAATAGTATAGTATAACTAAAGCAGAGAATATAAATACAAAATGAATTAGGCATTAAGCATAATGCATAATAAAATTAACAACTATATGGTAACAGTTTTGGAAATACTGTAAGTCAAATGAATTTCTAGAAAAACTGTAAGTTAACAAGAATGAGTTTCAGGTAAATAAAAGCCATATATACCTCCAACAGAGACACTGAAATTTTGTTTACCAGAGAGCATGACTAAACTTTAAAATATATACCATTCTAATTCTGTACAAACTCTTCTAGTAAATAGAAAAAAGAATAAATACTTTCCAACTTATTCTAGAAGTTATCAAAACTCTGATATTAAAACCAGACAAACCCATGGACAATGACAAGGTGTGGGGAGGACTGAATGTGCAAGGTGAGGGGTGGGTAGGGCAAGGGAGAGTAAAGGGGGAAAAATGGGGACAACTGAAACTGAACAACAATAGAAAAAGAAAAAAATTAGAACCAGACAAACACGTTACCAGAACTTTACAAAAAAAATGCAAGTCCATTTCACTCATGAAGGAAGGAAAATCCTAAACATAACATTAGCAAAAAAATCTAATATTGTATAAAATATAATATACCATGATAAAAACACATTTAACCAAGACATGACAAGATTGTTGAATATTAGAAAATTGATAAATAAAATTCACCACAATGACAGAAAACAAAGAGGGAAATAAGTGATCATCTTAACTGATACATGAGATCTTGAAAAATTTTAACAACCATTTATAATAACAGCTTTAGAAAATTAGGAAGAGAATGTATCTTTTGTAATCTGATAAAGAGTATTTATAATTTTAGAGCAAAGATTTTTGCAAATAAGGAAACATTAGAAATATTACTTTTGGCACTGTAAATGAGTAAAGAATGTCTACTTCTTCTATTCTATTAAATGTGCTATCCTGTGTAATAAAGTAAAAAAATAAAAAAGAAATTAGCCACGAGAATTGGGAAGAAGGACATAGAACCCTCAATATTTACAAAGACTAGAAAGCACAAATTTATACTTACATTGGTAAAAATAACAAAAGAGTCTGTCAAGAAAGCTAGTTTGTTTTTAGCACACAAAAGCCACGTGCATGTTTAAACATCAGCAATAAACAGCCAGAAAACATGATTAAATAGAAGTTATACTTATAAGAATATCAGGAAAGATCAACATTTCAGGAAGAAAACTAGTACAGAATTCACACTTCCTCTACTAGTAAAATTGTAAATTTTATTAAAAGATATGTTGAAACTATTTAGCTGGAAATAAATATCATGATTATAAGTAGCACAACTCTCCATTATCCCTCACACATAAGAGAGATCATATGGTAATTGTTATTCTCTTCCTATTTCACTTAGCATAATGTCCTTGAGGTCCATGTCACAAATGTCAAGATTCCATTTTTTATGTCTGAATAACAATCCATTATATATCTTACATCTTCTTTATCCATTCATCTATTGATGGACACTCAGGTTGTTTTCCATATCTTGGCTATTATAAATAATGCTGCAATAAACATGGGGGTGCATATATCTTTTTGAATTAGTGTTTTTATTATATATAATATATATAATATATATTATATATATAATCTTTATCCATTCATCCACTGATGGACACTTAGGTTGTTTTCCATATTTTAGCTTTTCAAAATAATGGTGTAGTGAACATGGGGGATGCATATATATTCTCAAATTAGTGCTTCTGTTTCCTTTGAATAAATACCCAGAAGTGAAATTGCTGGATCACATGATACTTCCATTTTTAACTTTTTAAGGAATGCTCATACTGATTTCCACAGTAACTGCACCAGTTTGCATTCTCACCAACAGAGCACAAGGGTTCCTTTTTCTCCACAACCTCTCCAACACTTGTTACTTCTTGTCTTTTTTTATCATAACCATTCTAACAGGTATGAGAGGATATCTCGTTGTGGTTTTGATTTACATTTATTTCCCTGGTGATAATGATGTTGAACACCTTTTCACAGACATATTGGCTATTTGTATGTATGTCTTCTTTGGAAAAAAGTCTACCCAGGGTCTCTCCATTTGTTAATCAGATTGTTTGTTTTCTATTGAATTTTATAAAATATAAGCATGGCAAAATATTTCTAAAGAGCACTTATAGAGAAGAGCATAATGCATAAATAATAGACTAAATTTCACACAGTATACCAATTTTGAGCTCTCAGAGAAAATAAGAGTGAGTAAAGTGTGGAGTCATAGAATTCAAGAGAAGAGAGAAATCTGAGGATAAAGTAACCAATAATGTCATATGCACCACAAATAAATAAGGGATTGCCTGACTGAGCAATTAGGAAGCTGTTTACAGATTCGGTGGACATAGTTTCTCCAGAGCAGTGGGGACTGAAATCAGGTCATTAGGTTAAGGAGGTAAAGAAGGAATAGCAGCTGAGGAATTAGAAGTGGGAAATATTAGTTAATTCTTCAGGAAGGACAACTACAAAGGAGAGCAGAGAGATGGGAAGGTGGTACAGGGACAGTCTGGTCTTCAGAAATACTGTACAGCGTTGGGGCAGTTTAAAGTAGAAGAGCACCGATTAAATGGGAGTGTGGTAACCGATGCAGTACAGCATTAGAAAATGAACAAGAAACCGACTTAAGGACAAAGAGGAAGTATCAGTTATTGAATAGGAGAAGTTGCAGATAAATTTCTCACAATGCAGGAAAGGCCTTGTGTGTGTAAATATAGATGGTTATGGAACTGTGGGTAAAAGTTATTGAGCAGATGATGAAGATCACACCTGATTACTTCAGTTATCTAAAAGAAGTAAGAGACAATTTTCTGATTAAAGTGAGAGGAGGGTATTGACTTTGGGCTTACAACAGCTTTGGGCCAGGCTGTGGAGGGAAGAAGAAACCTGTTCAGGGAGGGAAACCAGTCCCAAATGGCTTCTGGTTGCTTCTGCCCCTCTTCCCTGTACCCTGCTGATCAGTCTGTGGTTTCTGTACCACAGAATTTTCAGGCAATTTTAACAAGACAAAAGGAATCTTTTTTGGGGGGGATGGGGTGGAGATGGTGAAGGGGTGTGCTGGGAAGGAAGTCCTCTGGGAGAGGGCCAGGCCACAGTTCCCAGATATTTTAGGCATCATGAGGAACTAGATTTCTCCAGGACCTTTGCAGGGGCTCACTGAGGAAACTGAGGCCCAGACAGGACAGTGGAGCTCTCTGTGGTTGAGGCAAAGCCAGGCTCCCACCTCTGCACTAGTGCCTTCTCCCCCACCAAGAATTGCACAGGGACCCCACTAGGGGGTCCTCTCTGGACCTCAGGAGTCCTGGGAACAAGAGATAATGTGAAGTACCAACTGTGGACCAAAGGCAATTAAAAGAACTTTTTAGGAAATAAAAGAAAAATAAAGATGGTCTATACTTCTACCTTAAATTCTCCTTATTCTATAGTCTGGAATTCTGCTTCTAATCTGCTGTTCCTAGAAGGTCTTCAATTTTTATCTGGGCTCTGTCTACCTTTAATTCCCACAGGGTTTCCTCCTAATATAACACTAACTCTGGGGGAGCATCTAAGTAAGGAAACTTTGGTGACATCTGTCCGTTACTTCAACCATCTCCTTAGCATCTTCTTCATAAAAACCTTATTAGCTTGCTTTGATTAGTTGCCTATTCTTTTCTTTATCTCTGTTATAAATCATATCTGGATGAACTTAAGACTGCTTTAAGATGTTTTGTGTCCTCTTTTTTTGTGTGTGTGATGGAAGTAAAATCAACATGTATAGAAGGTGGTCTTATGTAAAAATTTCAAATAAAAAGGTTTGAAGGGAATTTGTTAGGATAATTATGTTTTTTTCCTTTATACATCACTTTATTTATTTTTTGCTATTATTTTTTAATTGCTGTTCAAGTACAGTTTTCTGCATTTTACTCCCAGCCCAGCCCACCCCCCTCCTGTTACCCCCCTCTTGTTTTTGTCCATATGTCCTTTATACTTGTTCCTGCAAACCCTTCCCCTTTTTCCCCTGAAATTCCCCTCCTTCTCCCCTCTGGTCACTGTCAGCCTGTTCTCTATTTCAGTGTCTTTGGTTATATTTTGCTTGTGTGTTTGTTTTGTTGATTAGGTTCCTGTTAAAGGTGAGATCATATGGTATTTGTCTTTCACCACGTGGCTTATTTCACTTAGCATAATGCTTTCCAGTTCCATCCATGCTGTTGCAAAGGGTAGGAGCTCCTTTTTTCTTTCTGCTACATAGAATTCCATTGTGTAAATGTACCAGGTTTTTTTGATCCATTCATTTACTGATGGGCACCTAGGTTGCTTCCAGCACTTGACTATTGTAAATTGTGCTGCTATGAACACTGGGGTGCATAGGTTCTTTTGGACTGGTGTTTCAGGGTTCTTAGGATATAATCCTAAGTGGATAATTATGTTTTAAGGGAACAAAAACAACAAAATACATTTTATTTGAGTTAATGGATAACAAGTTGGTGTTTGCCTCCTTGTGCAGGAATGAGACAACCATCATCATCAAGCCTGTGGGCTGCTAATGCACAGGGAAGAGGATGAAACTGCACAAAATTTAGATAGTAAGCTGGAAGGGGTAGGGACACAAAAGTTTATTCTAGTCAAGTTTAATGAATATAATTTGCATAAGTCTAAGTAGAAGACAGTGAAAGCTTACTAAGATGGCAAACTTACCACTGCATCATAATTGACAAAGAAAACCCCATTTGGGGGTGGGGGGGGGAGGGTGATCGGGGGAAAAATGGGGACAACTGTAATAGAAAAACAATAAAAAAGAAACTTATTATAAAGTACGGATTTGTCACTGAAAACAAAATACTCACTTCATAATTAGCCAACATCTTTAAGGATCTGCAAAAACTAATTGTCACTCATTATGTTAATTCCATTTTTTCTTGGTTTTTAAGTATCCATAAAAATCTGGCTTCAATTTTTGTACTGATTTATAAGCAGATCAGCTTACTCCCATATGCTATGTCCATTTCTATTTCTATGGCTTTGTTCATGTTTTTCTCAGTTTCTGGGATGTTTACCTCAATACTATGCTTATCAACATCTTCCCATTCTGAAAGGATAAGCTGAAAATCCGTAACCTCATTTAGGGTTTCTTAAACTGTCTCAAAACCCAATGAACAAATTCTCCTAATTTAGCTACACTAGGAGATTATAAATCACAAATTTGTACTTATTAAGGACTTCTTTTACAAGTAATTTATTTAGCTTTTCATATGTTTTAACTGGTGGAATAAACTCTTGGGAGATTATGTTCTTAAACATTTTACTGTTTTTCTATATATATATATCTTGTTTTCCAAAATAAATGGTTATTTCCTTAAAAATCAGAATTATTTTGGTGCCAAGAACAATGCAGTGCATTAAGTAGATGCTCAGCACATACTTCTTGGTTAGCTGATTGATTGTTTCATTAAGTTCAATGTCAGACTTTGATTGGAAGAGCCGCTTTTGTTCACATCTTGGATGACAACAGGCAGCAAGTTAACATAAACGTTTGTACCAGCTTTCATGGCAAGTGAGGCTTTGTTTACCTGAAATATAAATGCTCTCAGTGTTCAAACCCATGCATTTCACTTTACTGAGTGTTCTAAGATGAAATTATATCAATGAGAAGTGCAATTATATGGGATAACTCTTCTGAATTCTAGAATATTTCTAGAAATATTTTCTTAACATTTTATCCATCCTAATTTTAATAGTCTTCTGAGTATATTTTCAACAGCAAGTTGTTCTTTTTAATTTTATGAGTATCATTTTTAAAAGTTTCTCAGAAAGTACTAGACTTTAAAAGCTTCATGTTGAAGTAAGATTGACTCACGAGTCAGAATAAAAGAGGGAAGAAGCACAAAGTGAACAAAGCAGGAAGTATAGGCCAGCAAAATCCAATTTCCTCCAGTAAATTATTATGTGCAGATAACACCACACAGTTCATTCACACAAGCTAGATGAGCCATTTCTCCATTGTTCAGAGGTAGCAAAGCTCATTGCTCTGTAGAACCATCCCAGTTATTGACACAATTCAGTGTGTGTGTCATTTATCAAGAACTTCCTGGTTTAAGGAAACCAGTTTATGAACTTCTTCACTAATCAGTAATGAGAAGACATTTTAAGTGGGACTGAAGTGGTCACCCTAAAGTGCTTGGAGGTGACCTCAGTCAGTTAGACAACATGCTCTGGCGAGGTATTTTTTTAGGGATTGTGGAAAAGATACAGTGCCATATATTAATTGCAAGAGTTTTTTTAATGCATTTCTGTACAATGCACTCAATTATATCCTCCATGTCATTTTATTTGTGTGGATATTTTGTGTTCCTGACTTTATTATAAATTTCTTATGAGTACTAATCATGTATATGATACCTCAATTTTTATCTTCAAGAATGTTGAAATCAGAGTAGGGACTCAATAGATGCATGTTTATTGACTGATGCACACACACAAACTGCTTGACTGAAAATACTTTTCCAGCTGGTTTTGTGAGACTCAAGTCATTACCCTAGACTAGTGTGTCACTTATTTTGCAAGAGCTAGACAGTAAATATTTCAGGCTCTCTGGGCCAGATAGTCTCGGTAGAAACTACTGACCTCTGCCATTATAGTGTGAAAGCAGTCACAGACATTCAGAACCAATACATGTGGCTGTGTTCCAATAAAACTTTATTTATAAGACTACCCACACACTGGATTACCAGCCTCTGCTCTATGCTATCTTTGAAATCTATTTAGCTACTCTGTTATAAAAGATATTTATGAGAACATGGTATTATACGATCAACTGTTTCTAAAAGAGGGACCCCACTAGTGACTGTCTCACACAAAATCAGACTAGTTCACTGCTGGGTGAAGTCTACGGTGACTGACGAAAGGAGAAGCACCCAGAACATCTACTGTGCCAACCTGCCATACTGTTCAAAACATCCATTTTAAGGCACTCATAAAAGTAACAAAACAACCATATAAATAGGTGTTTTTGCTAATCAGCATAATTTTTTTTATTTGATTAACCCACTGGCCTTCATTATTTCAAAGAAGAAACAAACCTGTGAATAGAATGGGTCCTGAAATAGATGTTTAAAAAAAATACGTATACTATAGCCCTGACTGGTGTGGCTCAGTGGATTGAGCACCAGGCCTGTGAACCAAAGAGTCACCAGTTCGATTCCCAGTCAGGGCACATGCCTGGGTTGCTGGCCAGGTATCCAGTTGGGGGGCACGTGAGAGGCAACCACACACTGATGTTTCTCTCCCTCTCTTTCTCTAAAAATAAATAAATAAATAAATACAATATTAAAAATATATATTTTGTTTTTCTAAAATCAAAATCTAGGTAAAACGGTATAGTCATTTAAGAAACCAGTCAAAAATAATTATTTAAATAAATCGAGACATTGAGAAATTAAGAATGTAGTAACCTCAATAACATGTTATTGTATATGTATTGTATAACATGTTAGTTGTATTAATTAATAAGATTATTTCATGAGACAGGAAATAAAAAATCCATGTTATAAAAAATCATAGAAAGACTCCCTACATTTTATTAAATTATTTATGCTTAAATTTTTTGGAGCTGTGTAATCTCTTAGATTGTAGTATTGTAGTAACTTTATTTTGGTTGCTTTTGTAAATTTCTTTTTCAAAAAATCATGCTATTTCAGAAAGTATACTTTTTACTAAAATTAACTCAATGTTGCTTTAGCTACCTCAGTTTATTTAGTAGGCTGTACAGGAAGAAAGCACACTGGAACCAAAGGAGAAGCCTTTACTTCCTGCATTGTCTCTCCTACACCCTCACCTGACAAAGCTGGACTTCTTGCCTTTGACAAAGGAGATCTGGCATAACTGAAGGATGATTCTTTCCGGAGTTGGTTGAGGGGAGAATGGAAGGTGTGTAGGAGGAGGCTGCTATTATACATAGTGCTTGAATAGGAGTTTTACAATTGAGATGACAGCTGAAGGGAGATACAGGATCATGAATGTTCTTTTCATGATGGAAATAAACCAGTAGAGTAGGCAAATTTGATGATCAAGGTAAAGGATAAATTTGAGAGCAAACCCCTAAGTAAGAGAAGGCATGAGATCAAGTGCCCTGGTGAAATGATGGGCTGCGATTAGGAGCGGGGTCATCGTGGTAGCCCATAAATTCCCAGGTGGCTCCACCAGCCAGGGCCAAACCAGTCACTTATTTTTAACGTGGCAGAATAACTGCATAGGTCTGGTGATATCCATCTCATGTCCCTGGTTCAGTTAGACTGGTTCTGTTCAGAGTGGCTTTTCTGTTCCCACCACAGCGGTGCATGAGTGGTCAAATATCTAGAATTTGGAGTTAGCCACAGAAATCTATTCCAAATCTGAGTGTAGCCACCCACAGCTCTGATGGTGGGTGTTTTTAGGACCCTTTCAGCCAGCTATTTGATAGGCTTTTTACGTAGGGTGATTGACAAAAAAATGAATATCCCTGTCCATTGTTTTTGACAGTATGTGCCACAGGCCAGGTTTTTGGATCATTATTGATAATAATAGATGAATTGAAGGTACTAGTCCTTGCTGTGGCCATAGTGAATAATGCTGCAATGAACATAGGGGTACATATATCTTTGCAAATATTTTTTTTAATTTTTCTGATAGATACCCAGAAGAAGGGGTCCTGGTTCACGTGGTAAGTCTATTCGTAATTTTTTGAAAACCCTCTATATTGATTTCCACAGTGGCTGTACCAGTTTACATTCTGACCAGCAGTGAATGAGGGTTCCTTATCTCCACAACCTCTCCAACATTAATCACTTGTCTTATTGGTAGCAGACATTCTAACAGGTGTGAAGTGGTATCCCATTATAGTTTTGATTTCTATTTCCCTAATAGTTAGTGAAGTGGTTACCAGAGAGAAGAGGGGAGTAAAGTAAAGGGGATCAAATATATGGTAACAGAAGATTTGACTTTGGGTAGTAAATACACAATGCAGTATACAGATGATGTATCATAGAATTGTACACTGGAAACATATAATTTTATTAACCAATGTCATTCCAATAAGTTTAATAATTTAAAAAAACCTTAGAATTCAGATAAAAAAGAGTGCTAATCCTAGATTTTTAAATGTACTACTTAGGACTTTATAACTCCTGCATGGAGTGGTGATACCCACATGGCAATCTGAGAGCGAGAGAGGGGCCGTTGCCCACATACCTCAGAGTTGCACTGATTCCTTTGCCTGGCACGTAAGTGGTCCCTCTGGAGAAAGGTGTTTCCATCAAGTGCTGTCCCATAACCAGATACCACAGGAGCAGCAGAAGTTTAAGGTTGAAAAGACAGATGTCGGGTAGAAACTTGTATAGAAGTTGTCATTTAAATATATTAAAGACTGGGAGAGTACTTCAGTCCTCCCAGCCAAAGTGGTTTTACCTGCTAGTAATTTAATCTGCTACTTTAAAATTTCATTCTTTTTTCTACCAGCCTTGCTGTCTGCAGGTTACAGGAGAAATGGGACCTCCATTCAATGTACTTTCTCCCAGCTTTGCACATGGTGACCCTTAAAATATGACCCCCAATCACTTGCCTGTATGATGAGGGTAATGTGTACGTGGCACTGAGTTCTTCTAGGTCCCTGAATGGCTGTGGCCTGGTTTGCAAGGGGACAGGGAAAAGTTTGGGTTAGGCCAGATGTAGTATCCACACAAAGCAAGGCATATTAGACCCCTCACTTGCAGGGAGGGGGCCAATCTAATATATTTGTTAAGCCCTCATTGGCTGAGAACCTCAGTGGCTGGTCCCGGACTCTTTTGGCAGTTGCCTTGGGTACTGTTTAAAACAGGCAGGAGGGCAAATGGTTAATCTGATTTCTGTCAGTTTAATTTGTATGTCTGGTCATAGAACCTAACAAGGGTAAAAGGTTTTGTTTTGTTTTGTTTTGTTTTGTTTTGTTTTGTTTTGTTTTTTTCCATTCCTTACAAGAACACAAAAGGAATTTCTATAGTACTCAATAATCTAAGCTTTACCTGGGAAGTGGTTACATGTGTGGTCATTTAGTGAAAATGCATGGAGCTGTCTGCAAATGACATTATGTTCAGTTCGCTTCTATAAAAACATAGTGAAAACATTAAAGAAAGAAGGAAACATCGGGAGCCACCCAGGTAGGAAACAGCATTAGCAAAGACAAAGAGGCAAAGGAGTACCAGCCTTATTCAGAAACAGGAGAATAGTTTGAAGTCAAATATTTGCAGCTTTCATTATTACCAGAGCTGAAAAAATGACAAGGGCTATTTAAACAACTATTTCATTTCCCTGCTAAGAAATTGCCCAGAGGAAGCTCTATTGAGGAGGCTATTAAACAATTTGGGGTTTATTCTTTGAATATCAGGTGCAGTTTGGAAACAGGGAGGTCGAATTTACTCACAGTTCGCATTTCTATATCCTTTATCCACCAGCTTCAGGTGCGTTAGTCCTTGGTTTGGCACTTGAGATATTAATGGGGGACAGGATTTCTGTATTCTATTAAAAGCAACCTTTGTACAACAAAGGTAAAAATTTTATATTGAGCTTAAGCTAATGTAATTATTTTCTAATGAAAAAAAGTTTAAGCTTCACCAAATTAAAAAAAAAACAGAGATGAAGGATAGGGTTTGGAGGAGGAAAGAATCTTCTGTAGTAAAAAATTTTGCCTAGATTTTAGCAAAAATTCTAATTACATAATCGGACCGAGGATGAGACCAGGTCACCTTTGAAGCAAAAGGCACTGGTGAGATGCTGGAGTGTGTTTGACTTGTAAATCGAGGGCAGGTGTATGCATCCCAAGGATTCAAAGCCTGTTATTGAATCCCTGATTCAATTGAATCTGTAAGTGTTTCTGGGTGAGTGGTATGTGTGTATGTGTATATATATATGTGTGAGTGTGTATATATGCATAAACACACACATATATATCTGACAAACTGTGAAATGCATAGGTTAAGATGGTGAAATGGTATGGCTTTCTAATTTATTTTCACACATTTCTCAGGTCTGTAAAGCAATTGATAAGGCTTCTTCATCATTCCTAAACTTATTTTCAAAATTATATAGAGGTTCTTGGTAAGTAGTTCAGCAAAGAACCGATTGCATTCAGGAGAGTTTTATTTGAGGATTCTGGTGAGGCATTCTCGAGAGACACTATTCAACGTAAGTGCCTTATATGAAAACCTATCTCCCTAAAGAAACATCCTCAGCAAGTAAACACTTTTTGCATCTCCTCAAATCTAAATATTTACCTGCAGTGATTCTCTTTGCACTAAATCCATTTCTTTCTATGCCCAGGATTTATGGGTATCCTTTACCCCGTAAATGTGTTTCTAAAAATTGCCTTTGAATTTAATGTCTTAAAGCTGAATTCTATTTTAAGTCCACTGGAGAAGTGCACTTAAGTTCACAGGGTTTCTAGTCATAAAAACCCTAAGATAAACACATTGTTGTTTAAACAAACATTTGATAAAAAATCAGCACCTTTTCATTATGCTGGTACTAATAGGTAGTCTATCCTTAAAATATGAGTTCAACCAAACTGATGCTTTGAATTGTACCTCATTCTAACTCTTCTCCAGATCTCTCCATGCTTCTCTTCAACAGAGCTGTCTGTATTATGTGCACTAAGTGAATACCAGAAATATTTTTTTTCAATGTGCTCTATCTACTTCTATTCCTAGATACCTACACAATTCATGGATTCTTATGATGACCTATCCAAGTCAGTTTTCCTCTTAGACTCATTTTGTCCAGCTGCCTCATTCAATGCTGAGGTTCTCCAGGGATCCAAAAAATGTCTTCAATTAAGTTTTCTAAACTTTGCATTTTCTCCTAGTGGATCCCCACAGTAGATTCTGCCAGTACTGTCTCAGTATCCATCCTCCAATTCCTACTTAATAATAAAACCTCCCATTTTTACCAGGGCAATAGCCTTTCAGGGGGAGAAAAACAGAATTTCCCACCTTCCTTTCAGTGAGACATGCCCTGTGACTAAGCACTACCAATGGGATGTAAGCAGAAGCAGTGTGTCCAACGCTTTCACATAGAGACCATCAATGAGGGTGGCATAGTTTAGTTCCTTCTTTCATTTTCTTCTGCTGATTGGAATATATACCTATGGAATTTTGAGAAGGAAGCCAAATGTTAAGTATTGCAGGGAAATAAATTAGAAGGAAAGTGGGTCCCTCTATAGTTATTTGAGATGAAGAAGAAATACACTATCTTTATTTAATCCAATAGTATGCTGACGGGTCTGTCACTCACAAGAATCTAAGAGTAATCCATGAATTCCTATGCCCCACTTGTTAGCTGTGTGACCTTTGACAAGTTAAACTTTGGAAGACACTTCCCTTATGTGTGGAATAGGAACCATATGGAACCCGTCTCAGGGTTGTGCATGATATGTCAGATTATCCCTATAAAGGGATTAGTTTATGTTGTAGCTTATAGAAAGTAAATTCTAGGTTTAGTATTATTTCACACTTTCCATGGCTTAACTATACTTAAGCTCAGGAAAACTAATTTTATATTTTAAGATACATGTTGAATAAATATTCAACCCCTGACATCTGCTTACAGCATACACCCTTTAAGTCCCATAATTACCACACGTGAAAAGCCAACTCTTCATACCATTTTCAACTTGTTCTTTCCCAGAATTTCCTATTTCTATGACTGTCATTACCTAGTTATGCAAACAAAGAACACCAATTATTTTATGCAATTTATTACCAAAATGTAGTCCCCCGGTGCTCTAGATTGTCTTTATAGTTTTTCATATCTATTCTCCTCCCTCCTTCAATTCCCTTGTCTCTAATTCAAGTATTCATCTTATTTGTATTATTGGGTGAATCTCATAATTGGTTTTTCTACCTAGATATCACCGTCAAGGATATTGTTACAGATTATATGGGTGTTTAATCAGGCCAACACCCTATTTCAAAGCATTTTGAAGGCAGGCTATTGGATATAAATAAAATTCAAACTTCATATCATAGTCTGCAAAGTTTATGTTCTATTCCTTCCTAACTTTCAACTCCCTGTCTCTTTCCCAATCAGACTCTTAATTTCAGCTATAAAAATAGCTAGCATTTATGGAGTCATGCACTTCTCAAAGCACTTGACATGAACTGTCTTCTTTAATCTGCTGAACAACCTTAGGAGGCTGATACCATTATCATTGCCAGATGTTACTTCTAGATGAGGAAAATGATGCTCAGAGGCTTATTTAAGTTTCCACAACAAGGAAGCTGGTAGACCAGGAATCAAGTCTACATGGAGTCTGCAATCTTCACTGTGGGGCTTTGCCCCTTGTATACTAAACCCCAAATGTACTATGTACTTTATTTTTCCATTTCTTTTTCTAAAATGTACCACATTTTTGGCATATGACTGTCAACCTGAGAAATTCCTTAAAATTCTCTTCAGTGGCCACTGTGGCAGAGGCTTCCTGACCCTTTGGGGAAGAGTTAGGCACCCCTCTGTGGTGCTCCCATAGTGTGCAGCCCGGGCTTCCTTGCAGGCCTGAGGCTCCGATAAGGTGATGAGTACAGATGGGACTTGTGTGTTTCAGTGCTGTGTCCCAGTGTATAAAAGAGTGCATGGGATATAATAGGTACTCTATAATGATTTGTTAAATAAATTGAAAGAATAAATAAATTGATGAGTGAAAGAAAAACATAGTAATTGATGATCTACCCTTTCACCCTGCATGTAACAAAGAAAACAGAACAAACACTATATTATACAGTGGGGAAAAGCAACTCACTGACAGGCAGTCTGATTTTTTAAATTTAGCTTTGGGGTAAAAGCGGTATGGATTTTATGAAATGATCTTTCTTCTGGGTCTTATTTTGGTTTTTGAAGCAGCTTATTTAGAAAGAAAAGTAGTCACATGAAGAGATTTTTTTTTAAATTAAATCTGGCAAGTTATGCCAAGACACAAAAACCCATGTGCCCTCCCAGCTACATGGAACAGATACTCTCTGAACATAGGTTCATTTCCTCACCAAAGCTAGGAGACAGCAAAGAACTATGGATTGCACTACTGTTAAATCTCTCCTGTCCCAGCCCACTCCGCTCACTCTCCCCAGGCCTACCTTGTCTGCTAGAAAAGGGTCCAGTCAGATCTCTGTCTTTATCCTGGAACTGGATTTATTCTAGTTCTTATCTATCACTGTAGCCATCCCTTTGTCTTTGATTGCCACTGCCCACGTGTACTCTGAATCACCATGCCTAAATAAGGCTCTTCTTAGGGATTTCTATCCCCTGGGACCAATGTACTTTGCAAAACAGGGTATACTCAAGTAGATAACTTTTAAAGTATCTAACCTATCTAAATGATGTCATTTATTTAGCCATCTTGGGAGCTGGTATCCAGCAGCACTCTGAATTCCTTAAATAGATGACACCCAGGAAGGGTCTATTGTTGCTTTTCACATGTCACTTTTTTTTTACCTTTATTTTAACAAGGAAGTCACTGTTAGAACTATGGTGCAATCTCCAAAATAATGTTTAGATATGGAAGTTTAAGAAGATGGAAAAAAACCCTGTGTTTTGGCCTCAGCTTACGGGTGGCACTAACGTGTTTGTGCTACCAACTGAACCATTGTTGACATTTAATCAAAGAAGGACAAGATCAAATACATATAAACTGAACTAAACAAATGAAACGATCAGATGTGCTCTGAAAATGACTGGGAGATAAGAACAGAGCAAGCTGTGAGCAGCCACATCAAAACTGCAGGACAATAGAAATGGAGTGGAAGAAATGAAATTTATGGATAATATAACTAGAGGCCCAAATGCAACAGCAACTGGCCACTGTGTTTCACTCTTAGTTTGAATTTTTATGGCACACCTGCAGAAGACTTTTTTAAAAATTTAAAATGAAGATGGAAATATAGAAGTTTACCAGATTGTTCACTGGATCAGGAGGTATTATTTTTGTCAATGCTATATTCACTTTTTTATCTTCTTCATGAAAAACAGTCACTGATCATTGAAAAATGAAAGATGAAAGTGGAATTCTCAGGCTGTTCGTTGAGTTTCATGTGCTCTCCTGTCTATCACTCCCCATCTCCTGACAGGTCTTCATTACTAGTCAGGGGGGCTCAGGAGAGGAAGTACTTCTCACAGGAGCTACAGCGGGACCTAGAGATAGAAGATCTCCAGCTTGAATCATCAGTACTTTCTGCTTTAAATTCAGAAGAACAGGGCCCAAAATCTCTGGAAGAAGTTATAATTCTTGTGTGAACATCAGTGAGAATGGTGAACTTTACTAAGTGAAGAACCATCAGACCTCAATCAAAGGGAAGGTACAGTATATCTAGCACAGTTTCCATAAATGCTGCATGCTGGTATGTGATAGTACCACAGAAATCCCTCTGCCTAGCTTGTAGATGTTGAGAACTCTGGGTAGCATTATGTTCTGCCCCCTCCAGTTGCATTATTGTTTTGGTTACCTATTTCTGTGTAACATCTCACTATTCAGCATTAAAAAATAATTTGTTATTATCTTTATGATTCTGTGGGTTGAGTGAGCTCAACTAGACAACTCTAGCTCAGAAACTCATGTGGTTGCAGTCAGACAATAACTGAGGCTGGAGTCATTGGAAAGAAGGACTGGTCTAGAGAACCCAGACAGATCACTTACGTGGTTGGACTTGATGCTGGCTGTTAGCTGTCCATGCACGTTGGGCTTTCCAGTGTGGTCCCTGGGTTCTCAGTGTCACTACCAGCATATTCTTTTGGACAATAGTCACTGGCCTCATCTCACCCAGCCTCAACGGGATGGAGAAGCAGACTCTATCTCTTGATGGAAGAACGACAAAGTTGTACTGCAGAACAAAAAGACAAATAGGAATATTCATGTGGTCATCTTTGGAAAATATAGTTTTCTGAGCTTCCAGAATAATACATCCAGACTAACCAAGTCCTTCATATATTAGAGGCACCTAGCTATCTTTTGAAAATCTTTCTGTTTTGAATGCTTTACTCCATAAATATTCTGGGTTCTCATGTTCTCTTGAATATCAGTCTTTCAGCCTCTTTTCCCATCAGAGGTCTCCTATCTTATATTTTGATTCCCTTAGGGTCACCCTTTCTGCTGGGGAATTGTGAGTGATGTGGGATGTTTGACTTTCCTCTTCTCTACAGCTACTCTTGTCGAGGTGTCTACTGATAAAATTAAGTTCCCAGGAGATTTGGTGTATTTTGGCTGCTAAAATATAAACTGAGGTGCATTAAAATTTTGATAAGTTTATTTGAGCAAACTTTTATTCAAATCAGACAGTGCCAAACCAAAAATAGTTAACAGTGTTCCACCAGCAGGAGCTGAGGGAATGTCTTTTATAGAACAGATGTGGACACAAAGCAAGGAAATTCTTTGATTGGCTATAGCTTACGCTGTTGCTTTATTTGAGACAGTCTAGTTGGCTGTTTGTGATTAGTTGTTCTTAACTTATTAACCTTGAGGCATTCACAGGAATTGAGTCTGGCTTAGGTTTTGGTTTGCTTATGTATCCTGCTAAGGTATTAGAGCCATGTCAGTCTAATGGTCTCCCTTGTTTAATTGCTTCAGCAGAATGCATACCTTTTATTGCTGGTGAGCTTCAGGCTATAGAGGGCTGTGAAGAGCTTGGATGTGTAGTGTAAAAACTTTCCATTCAGTTTAAAAGTTTGGACCTAGGCCAGGCATAAGAAGCCAACTTTAATTTCCCATGATTGGGCTCCTGCCCTGACAGCCTTACAAAGATTGCAGAGGTGAGGCTGCCCCCGCATCACAACTCCCATCCCCGCACTTGGGGGAGGAGGGGACACACAACCGAAACCTTGCACTATAGATGTAAAAATCATCTCTGTCACCGGATTTGCTTGGATTTCCCTCATATCTCCCCCAAAGATCTCACCATTGGTCATGGAACAGGAAATAAACAACCATTATATAGGGCAAGGTAGTTTAGTATAATGGTTAAGCATTAAATTTGGAGCCTAAGGGTCTCAGTTCAAATCCCAACCCCGTAACTTACTTTTTGGACTTTAGACATCTCTGTCTCCTCCAGTTTCTTCAACTGAAAAATGAGGGTAGTGATAGTACCCATCTCTAAAAACTGCTATGAGAGTTTTAGCTACCTGGCACATAGCAATTCGCTACTACTCTTATTTTGTCACTGGCCACTTTTGAAAGACACCCCTATGTTGAAGGAGAATAACAGAGAGTGTGACCAACATGACAGGAGATAATACATAGCCTTTGGTGGGCTGGCTGGTTAATGTGTTACCCCTCCCAGGGAGTATAATGCCGTGAGAATGATCATTGTATCAATCTGCTCCTGCTGGGTCCATGGCTCCTTAAGGAGGGGAGCATATGGTGGAATTTCAGGCACCATAGGAGGTCAATGAGGGGGATACTTCTGTTGAAGGGGAAAACTCTTTTAAAGTTACCCATTTCATCTAATCATCAAATCTGCCATTCTCTTTAAGTATAAAAATAAAATTATTTACATGTTTCTTCTCATTTTTTATCATAAAGTTCTGTTCTATGGCTTTTAATTTTTAAAAATGCCACAAGGTCTGATGATGACAGAAGGTTATAATTCCCAAAATGTAAAGAGTGCTGACAAGAGATAAATTGAAATTCAAAGTTTAAGAGCCCATAATCAGGGAGAATATGTTGGCTCTGAAAACCAACAGAGTGATTAGAATCAGCAGAGAAATATGCTTTGTTTTAGGGAATCTTCTGACTTCGATAATTACTAAGAAGCTAAGAAGAAAAACAGTCACACGTCAACAAAACTGCTATGCAAAACAAATAAAAAATAAAACCAGTACTGAAAAACAACAGCTAAAAAATATTTTTTCATTATGGCTACTCTATTATACAGGATCTACTTTACTTTTGATAAAAGTCCTAGGAGATTTTTGCATTAGAGGAAATTAAAACACAGAGAAATCAAGAGACTTGCCCAAATTCTGCAAATGGTGGTTTTATATCCCAAAGTCAATCTCAAATGTCTCTGGCTCTGTGATGAGGCTCTGAAACCCCATGCTCTGTTCACACATTAGTGCTATAGCAACACAAATCTTGGTTTCTCATTTGGCAGGGATGGTGATCCACAGTTTATCCTAAAATGTTTTTCTGCCTCATATTTTATCATGTTCCCAGACAGCTCTCTATTCAGGCCAGAATTGTCTTCTCACTGACCTAGTTTTCTGATTTGCCTCATCCTGTACTTTGTCCCTTCGGGCTTGCCCACACATGACAAGCCCTCTCCTCCACCCTGTTGATTTAAACCTTGATATTCTCCAGAACATTGTCAATAAAATCAGGTCTGTGCATCTTACCCTGAACTCCCAAATTCAGTGCAGTGAGCCCTCCGCTGAACTCCATATGGCATTGCTTGGGATTCAGTTTGCCCCATATCATAGCCCCTTTGGCTTCAGTGAAATAGAGAAATTGCTTCCCTGAATCGGCCAGGATTTTATGCCTCCTCTGGGGTCATTACCTAACGCATAGTAAGACCTCAATAAATCCTGGATAATTGACTATGTATCAGTCAGGTCTTGGTCACTTCTGTGACAAAAAAACCCAAGCCTTGGGTTTAGTTTGCCACTGATAAAGAATATCATGAGAAAATACATTTTGGGGAATGAAAGTGATTGAGAGGAGTTTATGGGGGAAAAGTCCATCTGTAGAGAAGGGCAATTTTTCCCATCTCCTTTGAAAAGAATGCCAGGGCATAGGTGGGATGAAGCAACTCTTTATAAAGAAAAGCACAACAAGAACGGATGTGGCCTAGCCATGGTGTTGGTGACATTTAGTGTTCAGATTTGGCAAAGGAGTTGAATCACTACTGGAAACTAAAGAGGTAAGTTGACAGGTCTTTGCCAGATGTCTCAAAATTTCTATGACAACTAGAAAAACTATGGTTAACGTTATTAATAAAAAAGTCAGGCCCAATAATTTGAAAATGTTCGAGTGGTTTGGCTATAGATACATGATTATGACTATTTCTCACGCACTGAAATTGGGGCTCACACAGAATCCCCCTCTGACTCAATCTCATTACTTAGAAAACAAAGAGATTCAACTAAACAATTACAAATGTTTGTTCCAATTATTTTGAATTCTCTGTGTCTTTATAAAGGCTTAATCCCAGACAAAGATCTCAAGTAGAGAAATTTTGTAACTAGCACTCTCTTCCAATTTTTCTACTACCTTCCGCCAACAACTTTGCATCTTCCTAAGATAGAGCATGTGGTCACGCTGCCCTTCAGTTTACCGCTAACAAATCCATACCTCTGTTTCACAATCTGCAACAACTTTCTTGGGTATTATCTTATGTGGTTTCTGCAGATGTGTGTGAGACAGAAATAAACCCCATTTCTTCAAGGAACAATTGCAGAATCAACTCATTAAGCCTAAGGAGTGTAATGGTAAAAATTCAGGGTTTTAGGGCTTAAGAAGGAAAATGAGGAAGACAGGGGTCTCCTGAGATTTTCTCTTCTTTGGAATCTCCAACATGTGTTGCTTTGTCTTTAACCAACACACAGTGCCCAGGGTTGAGCATGGACAAAAGTTGAGATTCAACAAATGTAAAAGGAAAGCTGGTATCATGACACCAGGTATTTTAAAAGCAACGAGGAAGAAATCTTAACATACAGAGAGAGACTGCCTGTCACATATGTTAAACTACCGTACAATTTTCTAAGTGATACTGCTTTCCAATTTGTGCTTTATCTCCTCCCTAGTGTCCCGCCACAGTGCCAGGCCCCGGGATGCTCCAGTCTTTAGATACTTTAGAGCAACACTTTATTGCTCCCTGGGGAGGAAGCTGAATTCTAGCACATCTGTGCATTTTATAGAAATGGAAGCATAGGAAAATTACCATACTGGTTTTTTTTTTAATTTTGTGGGGTTTTGGGGGCAACAGGGGTAGAAAGGATGTCCAATCTATTTTACCTTTATAAGACTCTTTGAATACAATTCACTCTGTCGCCCAGAGGGCTGGTTTACATGGATGGACATAGCAATCCAAACACTTTCAGAAATAGGCAGGGAATAATCAAAGGGACTTGGAGGATCCTAACCCCTCACCTTCAACCACTTTTCAGTTTCCATTTCCCATTGCCAGAAATTTGAACTAATTCCCTTTCCCTCTTTCTTTCTTTCTTTCTTTCTTTCTTTCTTTCTTTCTTTCTTTCTTTCTTTCTTTCTTTCTTTCTTTCTTTCTTTCTTTCTTTCTTTTTCTTTTCTTTCTTCCTTCCTTCCTTCCTTCCTTCCTTCCTTCCTTCCTTCCTTCCTTCCTTCCTTCCCTTTCCCTTTCTTTCCCTTTCTTCTTCCTTCCTTCCTTCCTTTCTTTTTCTTTCTTTCTTTCTTTCTTTCTTTCTTTCTTTCTTTCTTTCTTTCTTTCTTTCTTTCTTTCTTTCTTTCTTTCTTTCTTTCTCCCTCTCTCTCTCTCTTTCTTTCTCTCTCCTTCCCTCTTTGTCTCTGCTCTCTCTCTCTCCCTAATTTAGACACTTGAGTAATACTAGATTTATAGAAAAATTGGTCAGAAGGTACAGTTCCATATGCCCCCACCCCCCTCCGCAGTTTATATATTATTATTTTGTATCAGTGTGGCACACTTGTTATGATGGATGAACAAATATTGATATATTATTACTAACTGAAGCTTAGTTTACAAGAGGTTCACTTTTTGTTAAATAGTTCTGTGGATTTTGAAAACTGTGTATTAGCCTGTGTCCACCATTAGAGTATCATCCAGAATAGCTTTACTGCCTAAAAATCCCTGTGCTTCACTTATTCATCCCTCAACCTTTCCACACGCCCCTTATAAAATGTGCAAATATGTAGAACTCCGAAGTAAGAAGGAGCTTTTAGTCAGCCATACTTGGCCCTGTGTAGCCAGATCTTTAGAGAAGAGGCTGAGGTGGAGCATTACTGTGGAAACTAGACTTAGATTCATCCCTTCTGCCCCACCACAAAACCGTTTTTCTTAGGACAGTACTGAAAGTAACTGCCAAGTACTTACAGCACAAATGAAGATCAAGCACCAATCTTAAAACTTTTTTTTAATGCAATATAATGATTTTACTGGGCAAAGAAATCCTCTTTCCCTTTTGGGTTGGGATTTGGGATGGGAAGAGATCTTTGCAGGTGCATTTTGTGGAGAGGGGAGAACATAACTGAGGCTCCTTCAGCAGAACTAGAGGCATGTGGTAGGGGCAAGAAGAGAAGGATTGGGGCCTGGCTGGTGATGGCCCACTTTTGGCTCCAGGATTTTAAAGGAGAGGAAAAGAGCCTCAGAAGTTTTCTGCTGAGATTCTCAGATTGGCTCAGCAGGAAGACAGGCTCCATGGGTAGAAACTTTGCTCAGGAATAGAGTACTCACTAAAGTAGCGCCATCATTAGGACCATGGCTGCGGGATCTGTGTGGCCCTTCTACACTAGGTTCGCCGAGACGTGCATGAAGAACAAGGCCTATATTTTAACTGACAGTTGTCAGGAAAAAGAGATGCATTGGTCAAGATTCTCATTCAGCCACTCACCCATTGGGTGAGATTTCTGAACAATGATTCATAATGAAGAGTTGTGGTGAGTGCCTGAATGGGATGTAGTAGCAAAAAAAAGAGGAACCTCTCTGTCAGGTGTTAGAAGAGAACACGGAGCAGAACTGAAGGGAGAACCTGTCTCTGTGTGTGAGTATGTGGGTCTGTTTGTGTCCGACTGGTGTTGGAGCAACAACAGAGGAATCAGATATTGGGGACTAGCAGTCAAGAGGGTAAATGTGATGGGCGAAGGTCCCAGAGACAGAACTACCCCATCAGTAGATGCAAACATTTTTCTGGAAGCCTAAAGAGACACAACATCCAAGAGTGGGCAGCAGCATCAGGAATCTCAGTTGAGTCATGTTTCTTATTTAGCCTTTAGACTTTTTAAATCTTATTTAAGAGAAAGTTCTATTTTAAATGATAAAATTATACTGTTTTATTATTATAACTGTTTAATGAATTTTGGTGTAGTTTTTAATTAAAAATAATATTTTTTCCTACCTTACATAGGTAAATCATAACAAACATGCCACACTGATCAGTGGTATTGTGATTAATATTCTTAACAGAGAAATCATTTTAACACTGGCCATCCCAGACCCTTTGTTGGAAGACATGAATTAATGAGCTATTAATACATCAGACCCTGTGGTACTATATTCTCAGTGTGTGCCTATGAGATAAACACCTGAATAAAATGCTAAAATGCAAGAAAATATTTAGCAGAAATTTGAATTGTGTTTGAGGGAGTCAAAATTCAATTCCAATATTGCCATGTTAAAACCCACCTTTTCAGTAGCACTGGGCACTTGAGGACCAGGGGCCAGCAAAGCTCTTTCTCTAAAGGTGAAAATAATGAGCAAGCACATAGGGATCCTATTAGTTTTCAGGAACCATTATAAAAAGGTGGTTCTTGGTATTTCAGGACTGTGGTCCTCTGCTCTCTATGGAAAGATTTGCCACATGCTGTTATGTAATCTATTTCCTTCCTCTGTTGTTTTGTACCAAGGATCTCTAATTTGTGCACTTCAGTGGGCATAAATGGCTGATGATAGATTAAAACTTTTCAAATTTTCATTATTAATTGAGCCATCAAAATCTTGCCTCAAAGAAGAGTGGGGGAAGGTCTTGGTGTTTTCATTGCAGACTTGTCAGTTTTGGCAGGTTGGAGAGCAAATGTTTGAGGAGTAGGTGGAAGAGAGGGGAGTGCTTGGGTCACTGACACCAGCCCAACCACAGATGTGTTCTCCAATATTCGGAGAAGTAAATCTGACCTTACATTCTATCTGCATGATAGCTGTTCTCCTTCAGATGATGGTTTACTTTCACAGAATCCAAACATTTAAGAAGTGGGGTTGAATGTGTCTGACTCCAGTGTTTATGAAAACATGCTCTGGAAGGAATCATCTTTTCAACATATAAAGAGTCAGGCTGCCATAGCAGAGAGGATTTGGGAAGAAAGAGAGAAGCAATTTCTTTGCATTGTGCTACTGTGTTGCCCCAACTTTGCTATCAATGCCAACAGTTCCCAGGGGTGCTAGGCTTTCTTGAGCTCTCAGGTCTGTGTCTCTGATAGTGCTGCACAGAGAAGCCCCACCAGCAGAGGAGGCCCTGTCTTATGAACACAGACATACACACCGAGCCATTCCCACACACATAGGACATGACCATCTCAGGCATGGTTCTCATTTTTCCATTTCAAATCCAGGGTTTGGCTTTTCCATTGGGGTTCTTTACAAGGACAGCAGGGTGGGGAAAGCTTGGAAACTGCCTCACCAGGCTTTAAGCATATGCCTGAATTTGTTTACCACAAACAAAATTTTCTCAGCTACTTTTACTGTCACCATAGCAACAACATTGAGGTTACTTCTATCAACAAAGTACCACATAAGGCAAAGGCCGGCAGTTAATAAAGAAGAGCAGTGGTAATTATATAGCACTCAGTTGCCAGCCCAAATACAGGGTCCCTTTTCCAAATTGTATTCCTGTTTTCTATGTAGAAATGGAAATTATGACTTAATATGCATTGGATGCCCATCCGTGAATTTTTCTAGGAGATGGAAAAATAAACAACTGGAAATTCTCCACAGATCTTAACTCAGCTCCACAGTATAACCCTATTAGTAGGTTTATTTGCCTCAGTGGCATAAAAATGCCCAATAAATTAGTAAGAATAAAAGAAGAAATGGAAGAACAATTGATTTTTGATTTGAAATACAAAACATTGAAGCAAGGACACAGAGTAAAAGAATGGACTTACTGAGAAAAGTGGACATAATTCCCTGTCCTTTTCATTGAGACAAGTAAGTTTAGGTGAACTGAATTCACAGTTGATAAGTTTTATCTACTGTTAATAAACCATCTTGTGCCTTATTTATTTCATAGTTCCATACTTTAATTATAATTTAACCATGTTAGAGAAACACGATGAAGAATACATGGGTGTAAAACAGTGATTCGTTCACTAAACTTCAATTGGCTACTGACAGTGCATACAGTGATTCAGGCATTGTATTAAACCCAGAAAACATTAAAATTAATAAAATAGAGGCCCCAATCTCAAAGACCTTGATAATTTTCACTGGATATGCAAACACAAGTAATTAAGGCAGGATAATATGGATAATACAAAGTTCTGGGAGTGATCTTGAGGGAATGCAGAAAAGGGAAGGATAAATTTTACTAGCAGATTTTGACATAACTTAAGTTGTATTTAGCTTGGCCTTGAAATTTCAGAATAATATCTATAGGTAGAGAATATGGTCTCAGAGGTAAAATGGACAAAATATACTCATAAATCTCAGCCCCAACTTTAACTTTTTCATCTTCCTTCTCACCATAAATATCATCATTAACTACTTGACCTTTCCACTTGGGCTGAGGCATTTATCCAGGTTTAGCAAGATGTATTAGCAATTGCCCAGACTCTGGCTTGGTTCATGTATTAGATTCCACCATAAACCAGGTGGCTTAAAACAACAGAAATCTATTTTTCTACAGTTCTAGAACCTAGAAGTCCAAAATCAAGGAGTTCACACAGACATGCGTCTTCTGAAAGTTCTGGGGAAGAATCATTCCTTGCCTCTCCTAAATCTTGGTGGTTGCCAGTAATTCCCAGCATTCCTTGGTTTATAGGCACTTTATTCCAATCTCACTTCCAGATCACAACCCCTCTTCACTGGTAGACACCACAGGAATTCAATAAGCAGAACCATTTGTGAAGGAATCTCCAGCATTTAGGGAGGTCTCTGTGAAGGGAGGACTCCATGAGCACTCATTTTCCTTAAGGCAGCTGAATGGGGAATAAAGTTTTTTCTAAAGAAATAACTGCCACTTTTCTATGTTAAACTGAAATGTCACTTTTCCTTGTAAAGCTGAAATGTCACTAGGATCAGTCCAGCTGTTTTCTTGCATGTTCTGTTTTCATTTCACAAGGTAGGCTTATTGGGTCCTTTCCATCTTGTTTGTTGTTGCATTTGAATTGATCCTCCCCCAAATGGATCAATCTGGCAAGACAATCACAAGGCTCCCATGGGTGATGCACTTAGTTTTGACAAGAGCATAGTAATTGTCACTTTTCAAAAAGGATGTACCTGGAAGCCACACCAGGAAGCAAACAAGGCCAAAATCCCATGGGGCATCTTTGGATAGACACTGCCTCCCTTTTTCTGAGGATCTAATCACCAAGATCATCTTTCACAAGGACTTGTAGCTCAAGGGTCCATCAGGGTTGTTGAGTCCTGAAGTTACTAACCCTTCTCTAAAGGTGGTTCTTCCTGATGAAGATAATCCCCTCCGGCTTTGACAGGGGGGTTACAAGCAAATAACATGCCAAAGGAGCCCCCTGTAATGGTGGCACAGATACTTCCTGTCTTCATGTCCTGCCCTGCCCTGTGTCAGCAAACCTGCAGACATGGGAGTGGCCCAGACCAGAAGGCCACATATTCCCACAGTTCATACATCATCAAAGATTAGCAGTTCCTCAAGTATAAATGCTTTTCAGATCATTATCTGTCTTCGATCAATTTTTAAGGCACCAAAATATTTGTTTTGGCTGCTTTATCCAGCTACATGGCTGCTTTCTGGGGGAGATTTGCCAATATACTTAGCTAGAAGTTAAAATGGTTTAATTTTACAGTCAAATCATTTTTCAACTTACCATTGTCCATGGACACTAATAAGGTAATTATCTATGCCTCTGAATGTCTAGAAACCACAGCATCCTCAGAGACTCCTGTAAGCTGCTATGCACTCACTCATCTATACTCAAATGTCTGAGAAATCGTCAACGACTATTTCCCACCCTGGTGCTTATATTGTGCAGAATAAAGACACACCAGGCCAGGGACCTAACTGGATGAACAATTTATTTTTAGAGTTGCCTAGAGAGACTCTGCCCTCAACTTCTTCCCTGTGGTGCCTCCTCTGTGCTTCAGTCTTATGTGAACACTCTCCCTTACCATTAATTTTACCTTGGATGTGGCTTTTAGATATGCAAGAGCCATGCTTTCCAGTGCCCCAGGACATTTCTCTGGGAGAAGTATGGAATTCACATCACACGGCCTGGGACACAGGACAGTAATGGAAGAGACCCAGAGGCTGAAAGTAATTCAGGGCCTGAGATAATGAGCATCTGGGCAGTTTTTAACATTCTGATTTGTAATCTTCCATATACTTTTTAATAACTTTGAGATAAAACAGCCAACTCAGTTATTCCTAGCAGTGCCCTTGGCCTGGATGACTCATCACACCCACAGCCTCTGTTCTGCTCCCTCTCCTGACTCCCCAGTTGGCATGATCTCCGCATGTCTCCAAGGGGCTGGGCTTAGCCTAGCCCTTCTGATAATGTGCAGTCAGTCAGAGTTCTTCTCTTTCTTCTTATCCCAACCATTAGCTGATCTAAGAAAACCCTCCCTTCTTTCCTTCCCTCCCTCCTTCCTTCCTTCCTTCCTTCCTTCCTTCCTTCCTTCCTTCCTTCCTTCCTTCCTTCCTTCTTCTTTTCCTCCCTCCTTCCCTCCTCTCTCTCAGCAAAAGCACTGAAAACAATTGTTAAGATGCTATACAAATACAAAGAAATAAGAGAGAAAGCCACAGCCAAACACAATTTTCTGATACTGTGATGACTTGATGACATATTAGATGGCATTCACACTCCCAGTTTCTTTGTGACACCAGTAAATACTTATTATATTTACCAGTAAATACTTATTATATGGGTCTTGGTACATTCCACACAAACAGTCCCATAGAAGTGTCATTTGACAAGAGGTAGTTTCTATTTTTTTACTGCCTGTCCTGAAAAACTGGAGATTGACCACTTGTTACTTAAGGTTTGGCTGCAGTGGTCATCTGCAGGCTTCTCAAATTTCCACTCTCTGGCAGAACAAAAGAGACTTAAACTGACCCAAACGTCCCCACATCTCCCAGCTTCCAGTGAGTGCACACTGACTCCACCATCTATTACTTTTGCCTGGGATGCTGTAGTGCTGGGTCCTTAACAATTCTAATGCAAGTCTTCATCCATTCCTTTCTATTTCATTTGTGTTGTCTGAAATTTATTTACAAATGATATGCTACATTTGTTGGTTTCCTGATTCTTCGTTTTCTCCTCAATAAAATGTAGCTTCGTTTATCCAAGCCAGAGTCCTGTCATCTGTCAGGGTTCCATTCACATGGCTCAGGCTACCCACTTTCAGCAACATTGAAGTTACTTTTTACTTGCGACACTCTCAGGGTACTTCTCTCAGAATTGCAGATTTAAGTATTACTAATATTTTCTCCCACGTTTTGGCTTGTCATTTAATGGTCTTTCAATCAATATTCTTTATTCTAGTAAAGTCCATTTTACCTGTTTTTCCTTTGTGATTTTATTTGTGCCATGCACAAGAAAAGATTTTTACTGTGATGGAGTAATAATATATTCTTCTGTATTATTTTCAAAAAGTTTGTTTTGTCTTTTACTTTAAATGGACAATGAACCTAGATTTGATATTTATGTATGCTGTGGCATAGAGGTCAAATTTCATTATTTTTTTTCTTTTTTAAATATATTTTATTGATTATGCTATTACAGTTGTCCTATTATTCCCCTTCATTCCCCTACACCCTGAACACCCTCTCCCACCCACATTCCCCCCCTTTAGTTCATGTCCATGTGTCATAAGTTCTTTAGCTTCTACATTTCCCCTTCTATTCTTGACTTCCCCCTGTCTATTTTCTACCTACCATCTATGCTACTTATTCTTCGTACCTTTCCCCCC
>CM052547.1:19392239-19444705 GCA_028533065.1 Trachops cirrhosus | reverse complement strand
TTAAAGATTTTATTTATTTATCTTCAGAGGGGAAGGGAAGGAGAGAGGGAGAGAAATATCAATGTATGGTTGCTTCCTATGCATTCCCTGCTGGGAACTGGCCTGCAACCCAGGCATGTGCCCTGACTGGGAATCGAACCGTGATCTCTTGGTTCACAGGCCCGCGCTTAATCCACTAAGCTACACCAGCCAGGGCTAAAATGCAATTCTTAAGCATGCTATACTTGCACGACTCTGGAGGAACCCTTGCTTTCTTTTCTTATTTGATGTCATGGCCTCTTGAGAAGTTTCTTCTCTGGTTACTCTGAACCGCTTGCTAATATTTTATTAATTCTTAAATGTCACTGTTGGTAGCCTGGAAAAACTGTTGTTTTCTGTCCTGTGAGGATGAATTCATGATTGTATGACTCTTAGCGCAAAGCAATGCGGTACTGACTTTAAGTATGATGAGAATCCATAGAATGAATTTTCAATATTAATCTGTCAATAGCTTGGCACATACTTACTTGATCAAAAATATTTGTTAATTAAATACTATTGTCTTAAATTAGATTATTATAATCATGGGCCTTTGATTGCCAGTGTATAAGTAGTTTGATCAAAATAATAAGGGAATTTATAGATGATCTGTATTTTTATTCAACATTTACAAATGATTTTAAATGATAAATTAGAACCAAAGTATTTATAGCAGTTATAAAACTTACTACTTAGAAATATCATTTCTGTTTACCCCTGCTCTCTCTTCCCTAAATACAGATACAGAAAAAATTGTCAGCCAGGAACCTGAAATCTTGATGCTATCTAAATCTTTGGTCTGGAAAGATAACATGAAAAAGTTCCAGATAAGCCAAAATACTTATTATCTTGCTGTAACTGTCTCTGCATAGTGGTGCCTCCCCTCCCCTAGAAAATGTTATCTTCATTTAAGTTTAACTATATTTGTCTATACTAAAAAGAAAAAAAAATAAATGTAAGACTAGGGTAACCAGCATCTTAGTGAAACAAAACTGTAGTGCATTGAATGACAGCTTTTCAAAAATGCCGTCCATTCCCTATTCCCCAGAACCTGTGAAAATGGGCCTTTGCAGGTACAGTGTATTGAAGGACCTTGAGATGAGGAGATAAGGCCAGATTATCCAGGTGGCCCTAAACCCAATGACAAGTACCCGTATGAAAGAAAGGCAGAAGAGGAATGGGCACAGGCAGCAGAGGAGAAGAAAGAGAAGGGTGGCGATGTGAAGATGGAGGCACAAACTGTAGTTGGAATGGGATGAATTGAGACCCCCAAAATTTGTATGCTCAAGTTCAAATGTCCTGTACTTCAGCATATGTCTGCATTTGGAGTTAAAGATCTTCAAGCGGTGATTGAGATTAAATAAGGTTACTGGGTGGACTATAATCCAGTATCATTGTCTTTTTAAGAAATGGAGATTAAGACACAGGCACACAGACCAAAAACCATCTGAAAATAGAGAAGACAGCTCTGAGCCAAGAAAAGAGGCCTGAGAATGAAACCAACCCTGCCAACACCGTAATCTTACATTTCCAGCCTCCAAAACTGTGGGGAAATAAAGTTCTGTTGTTTAAGCTGCCTTGTCTACGGCACTTTGTTATGGCTGCCTTCGCAAATAAATATGACAGTGATACCAAGAAACATCTGAAGCCCCCAAATGCTAAGGACAACAAGGAAGGATTTTGTCCTAGAACCTTTGGAGAGAGTGCAGTCCTTCACTTTGGACTTCTGGCCTCCAGAACTGTGAGAGAAGAAATGTTTCTGTTGTTTTAAGCCACCAGGTTTGTAGCAATTTGTTATTGTAGCCCGAGGAAACTATTACAACCTTCCTTTTCCAAGGAAATTCAAGCTGTTTCTAAGTGGCTTTGTTTATTATTTTGAGCTAAAGTCCATGAAAGATGATGAGCAAAGGCCTCTGAGCAAAGCTAAAGCTAAAGGGGAATATAAGAAGTCTCTGCCCTTAATCTCTTTTTTGCCACCAGCTTCACAATGTTAAAAAAAAAATAGCACTAGGTATCCATGTATTTGCCTTTAGGGATTTCCAATATCAAAATGAGAATGTCCTTAACACAGATTCCACTGGGGTTTTACAATGATGATCATATAGTTTATTTATATTGCATTTATTTGTACAAAAGCACTCTCCAAAACTGGATTTCATATGGCCTGTTTTATTCGACATTTTTTCAGACCATTGTTTCCAGAGCAGTTCTTCTGAAACACCATTTTGCTGTAGTCATCCCTAAGTATGATACAGTCCACCCCATCACTGTGCTTCTAGGACCAGGACAAATGATACTTCCCCCATGAAGTTCTCCATGGGGGATTCCGTCATGCCTTTAAATGCATTTCATTCCACTACTTCACTCTACATTTTGTCTTCTCTAGCACATGAGAAATTTGAGAGTAGGAAACACATCTTACTCATCAAAGTTCCAACAATAGTGTTTTGTATTTTTTTTTAAAGCAGGAATTCAGCAAGTATTTTCGAATGAATACATTTATTTTTCTCTATATTTTTGTGATTGTGGTGAGGCAGATATTCATATTTTCAAAATTGAGCCAGAAAAAATTTATGAGTAGTTCAGGGAAATTTAGTTACTATAATAGAATGACACCATCAATTTGTTTATTCCTTTTTTTCCCCCACAGACTGCTTATGTGTGGGTCAAAGGAAGGCAAGACGGATTACCCTGCAAAGAGGTAATGCTTTATGAGCATTAAAGCTACTGGCATCATATTTTCATGGTAGCCTCTGCTTCCTGGCAACAGGGGACTTAGAAAAATTATAATTAAAGGAAAAGGCAAATCTTAGGCAGATATAACAGATGACAAAATAAACAAAGACAGCACTATGAAAGATGAAAAGGGGGATATTTCTGTGAATAATAAACTGTGATTCTTCTCTTCATTTTAAGAGCAATTCTTAATAAGAAACTTGTGCCA
This sequence comes from Trachops cirrhosus, assembly GCA_028533065.1. Taxonomy (NCBI): domain Eukaryota; kingdom Metazoa; phylum Chordata; class Mammalia; order Chiroptera; family Phyllostomidae; genus Trachops; species Trachops cirrhosus. The sequence goes on along the minus strand of CM052547.1, from coordinate 19,441,743 downwards.
AATTTAGTAATGACACGAAGAGTGTCAGGGAGGAAAACTAATTTTTCCTCTCCTCTTCTGAGGTTTTGCTGAGACTTAATAAAAGACATATTAACAAGAGAAACACAAACAGAATTGTATTAACTTGTATACCTCACACACACAGGAAATACCCAGAAAAAATGAGTAGTACCCCCAAATGGCGTAAGCCACAATCTTATATATCATCTTCAACTAAAGGCAAAACAAAGGTGTTGGGGGCAGGGTGGGGGGTGGTAGGTAGGACAACTATGGGAGGTTACCAGGAAAAGCCAGGTAGACTAGAGTAAGGATTGTTATGCAGATGCAAGTCTGCACCTTCTCCACTGGTAAGATTTTCTCATGACTTATACTCATCCTCACTAATGATTTCCTCTATAAATATAAATTTCTCTTACAAGGGTATCTTCTCTGTTTTCAAGAGCTTCTCCTGCATCTGTAGTTTCTCAAAATAATGCTTATGCAAAAGAGACATAATTTGAGGGTGGCATATTCTGTTCCTCTTCAAGGGCAAATATACTTACTTCATTCAATCAAGAGAACTATTGTTCTATTACTTTGTCAGTGAAGTAATTTGTAAAACTCGCAAGGTTAACCGCATTAACTCACACAGGCACAAAAAAGCACAATGCACCCCAAGAGGCTGGGATCACAAACTAGACGGCTGCAGTTGGAGAGTATCTCAGAGGAGTCTGACCTTCCATATTGCAAGTAAGAAAAGGGCAGGAGAGTGAAGACACAGGCTACAGAATTAAACTTCATCATGGGTTTCTGGGTGTTGATTGACAAGGATGTTGATTGAAAAGGCATAAAGACATGGAAAAATAAAAAAACTAAATTAAAAAAACCCTGGGATATGGAGGAATTAGAAAAAATGAGTGAATAATTATTCAAATAGCAGTGGCCTCAGGCAAAATTAGTTTACAGGTAACGGTTTATGTGCTCTCCATCCACTCCCCCTCCACTTCATCCAGGTTGCCATTTAATTACTTGGATCATCAGTTTCTTCTAAAGGTCAAAGATGTCCAGCCTGTTTGCCTCACTGGGCTTTCAACGTGTTTGAAATGCCCCATATAAAGCAGGTATCGCTGCGTGGGTAACACACACGTGCCTCCCACTCAGGCACCTCCCTCGCTTTCTCTGTGCAGATTTCCAGAGCAGCCCTGGAGATGGCAGGCAAGAGGAGATGGTGCAAGCTCATTAACAAAGATCTAATAACAAAATCACACACAAAAATCTAATTAGCGAGGTTACCTCTGGAGCAGCAGCTCCATGGACATAAACACAGGCTTGCATGTGTTTTCTGCCTGGAACCATATTTTTTCATTTCCTGTAAAATTTCAAAAAATGTAATCTTCCTTCCAACTTGTGTCCTCGCCTACATCATTATGCCTCGTGTTGCCCAGGCCCTGGGTTTCTTCTCAGTGCTTGGAGGGAGTAACCAGAGACATTTCTACCGATAGGAAGCCTTTGATCTCAAGGCTGTCCACATTAAAGCGTCCTCCCTGAATCCCCTTGCTGGGGCTGCACGCAGAAGCCACCCCAGGGGCTGGCCTGAATGTGTTTCATGGTACAGTGCAATAGGTCTCGACTGCCGAGGAAGACAGGGCGGACTGGGGAGCGGGAAGCCTACATGCTCCATCCCAACTCAGACTGAAACCGCAGGGAAGGCGGCGGGCTGAGGATGCAATTACATGGGCTGGAATTTGGCCAGCACACCCGGGTGAAATGGCACAGCAGAGCCTGCCCCCCTCTGTTTGCCAGGCTGGAGGAGTTTACACATCATTTACAATATACATGAGAAGCTTCCAGAGGCAGCTGGGATTGGCCCTCACAAGCCCACAATAAACGAAACTGGGCTTTGCTTACTTATAAAATTAGAGCTGCAGCGAACTTGGAGGTTTTCCATTCTAACCCCTCATTTAGGAAAGGCGGAAACAGAGCCCGACGCAGGGAAGGCACTTATACAAGGTCACACCGCCCGGAGATAGAGAATTTGGGGTGAGATACCAGAAATTTCAAGTCCTATCTTTTTGGCCCTCTCCTCTCCATTAAGCATCATTCATTAGGAAGTCCAACAGGCCTGTGCTTGTCTTTCATGACCTTGCCTCCATGATATTTTCCATAATTCCGAAATGGGATAATCGTGCCTTACCTCGCCAGAGGGGTGGTTTACCTATTGCACTTCTAAGAGAAAACATAAGGGGGAGTCTTTACAATTTTGAGGTAAGTAAAGGTTTCTTAGGTCACAAAAAGCATAAACCAGACAGGAAAACAATAGACTGTACTTCCTCAAAATTAAAACTGTCTGCTCTTTCAAAGACATCTTCATGCACTTGAAAAGGCTAACCACAATCCATGAGAAAATATTCACAGCTCATGCATCTGACAAAAGACTTGCCTTCATAATTCATAAATGTCTCTTGCAATTCAATTATTCCAAAAAAAACCCCACCCAGTCTGATAAAAAAATAAATGGACAAAATACCCTACTAACAAACACTTCAGAAAAGAAGGTATACTTCTGGCCAACGCACACATGAAAAGATGCTTACTTAACACAGCTGGTCACGGATAAATCAAAATTAAATCCACAAATCTATACCTATTTTGTACCGATGAGAATGTCTAAAGTTAAAGCCCTATAATACACATTATTGGTGAGGATATGAAGTTACCAGGACTCTCATGTATTTCTTGTGGCAGTGAAATGTTAAAACAAAAAAAACAAAAAAAATTTTTTTTGCCAAAACAGTTTTGTAGTTTCTTACAAAGTTGAATATTTATTGACTCTTTACCTAGACCTTTCACTCCTAGGTATTTAACTGAAGGGAAAACATAACCACAGAAAGTCTTGTATAGGAGTGTTCATAGCGGCTTTACTCCTAACAGCCAAAACTAGAAGCAACCCAAATGTCATTGGTTGTGATATATTCTACACAGCATATCCTTCCCTGCAATAAGAATCAACAAACTGTAGATATACATAACATGGCTAAATCTAAACATCAGGTTGAGAGGAAGAAGCCAGATACAACAAGGATTCTGTTTATATGAAATTCTGAAGTGAGTAAAATGAATGAATGAAAATAAATCAAGTCAGTGGTGGTGGCCTGGGACAAAACATGGTTGGGGTTGATTGTGATGTGGCAAAAAAGGAATTTATTAGATTGATAGAATTATTTCATACCTTTATTAGGGTGGTGGTTACTCATTTGTTGCATTTGTCATTGGGGCGGATATACCCATTTGTCAAAATTCATGAACTTATACATTTAAGGTGGCTGCATTTTATTGTATAGAAATTATGACTGAAAAATTTATTTAAAAAGTCAACATAATGATTACCTCTGTCACTGTGTAGGAACACACAGAGGGCTTCAAAAATATTGGTTCTGTTTTAGTTTTGAAGATGAATTGTCAGTTCACAAGTGCTTGGTTTATTATCATGCTTCATGAAATGTACAGAGCACATATAATCTGCCATGTATCAAATATTACATAATAAAATTTTTAAAGGAACTAAAAAAACTTAGCCAATTTACCATATGTAAAGTGCTGATCAAAGTCACGAGACTTTATGGAGTGATTACTATGTGTTAATCTTTTATAAACCTTGGTTCATTCAATCTTTGTACAAATTTATGGGGTAGTTTTAGTGTTCTAATTATAGATATGAGGACACTGGTGAGCAGAAACTTTAAACCAACTTCTCAATCCACACAGTTAGTGAAGATTGTAGCCAGGTGTTCAAACACCTGAAAGATAAAACCCGCTCCTTACTCAAGCTTCTACTGGTCCCTGCACTGGAGTCTAGTCAATATTGCCTCATATGCCCACTGTGCTCCAAATCAAATGTCTCCAAACTATACTCCAGACAGATCTTGCACTTTCTCTTTTGTGTGCCTTTTCCCTTGTTGCCCTCCTGGAGAATTCTGCTTTTTCTTTCTTCTCTCTAGATCCACTTGTCTTTTGATTCCTAAATTAAACCACCTAAGTGAGGCTTCTCTGACCACCCAAAACAAACTCAAGCCACTCCATCTTCTTTATTTGTTTGTGATTTACTACATTTAAGCTTCTTCTTATTCATTCATGTAGTCACTACCTGGGCTTCTTGAGTTTCTACCCTGAGCCATTCTCCGTGTATGGTGCAGAGCTATGGTAGTGACCAAGTCCTTGCTTCTTGAAGATGATATTCTTGCATCTGTGTTGATCTTATCCTGCAAAGTCAATTACAAGTGTCTTGAAATCTGAAATTTTGTGTTATTCCTGCATTACTTCATAAGTGTCATTCATGTTTACAATATATAGGTAAAGAAAAAGGCAATCTAAATTTAATGATCAGTTATCTATTTTATTATGCTCAAGTTTTGCATCTATTTATCTGGTCTGCTCTAAGTGAAGTAAACTTCCTGAAGGCTATGTGTGAAAATTCAAATAGTGTTTTTTTCCTAGATGTTAAAGTCATAAGTCACTTCATCTGCTATAAATATTCATTGCTCATGAAATTTAAAGAATTAAGTTAAAAGGAAGAATATTATATTATTTGAGATTGTTATATTGTGTTGTTTGATTTCTCCTTAACTTAGGACAATTACCTCCCCTCTAAATGAAAATTAAATCTACTCAATAAGATAGGAGTTGTCACTTGCCGTACTATTTAGTTTTCTTTCTATGAGGTCATGGGGCTAAGATACTACTTTACTTGTCCTACCTCATGAAGCTGTAGTCAGTGATTAATAAAAAGCCATGACTTACACAGTAAAATGACACTGGGCAATGCACATGGCCATAAAGGGCATATGACAAATCTTTTTGTTATTCATGGACAAATGAATTATCACATAATATCATTGGATGTATGAAAGGATACATATTGATCATCTTATAAAATCCTTTTTAGATGGCTCAGCTCTCCTTTTTGACAAAGAATAAAGTAATTTTCAGGCTTTATTGTACATATAAATAACAATAGGTTTGGCTTTTGACAGAATCATCATGATCATTATCAGTAATGAAGTCTATGGTAAAATAATATTGCAAAAATGACAATGCTGTTATAATAAGAGGGCATCATATTCATCTGAGGGATAAAATAAATTATGATTATCATCACTATTCATTATAGGCAGTGGTAATTAGTAATTTATTATTATTAAACAGAATGACATGCAGAACACTCATGGAGATTCTTTATTGCACCGGTGTGCTTTAAAACCTTGGTCTTCTTGAAAGAGATTTTCATCTTTCAGTTTACTTTATGTGATGGGAATGAATTGGACAAAACAGCACACCAGAGAATGTAACTGATTGAGGGATGGTGGGAAGGACAGAGAAGACAAATTCTGGAATTTAAGAAGCTGCCTAAATGAAAATTTAGGATCCAGATCTTTAAATAACTTTTTGTACTACCTACTTTTCAGTTTTTCCTTTTGATTAAACTAACCCAATACCTTTCAATGAAATAGTTCCATAATTTAGGTTCATTCCTTACAACCAGAATATCCACTATCAGATCACATCAGAGCAGCTATATTTATGCAAAGACACAGCATCTTCCAAGAAGCCCTGTCTGAATAATTGGGTTCAGGAATGTTGCTCCCACTTGAGACCAAGCATAGGCTCCTTTAGTCAACAGTTCCATCAGGTGATTACAGCCAGTGGGATACTTGATATGGAGATACTGAGAGTATAGCCCCAAATCATTGAGTTTTAGCTAATGGCAGAAACTAAACTTTTCATGTTGATTTTAATCTTTAAAATGTATTTGCTAAGCAATATGTTTAGGTTGGAAACAATAGTGACAACCAAAAATTGAGACAGCAAGAGGGTGGACATAGGAGAAGTAGGCAGAGGAGAAGGAAAAAAAGAAGGACAGAGGAACAAAATAATAGAAAGAAAAGTCATTTCCTATGTCATAAGTACTCAACATTTTTCAAAATACACTTTGAACTTTTCCTATATTTGTGGCCAACCCAAATTTTTTATACAGTTTTTCTGTAAAAAATCCAGGTAATAAAGTATTGAAAAATCTGAAACTGAGAGGTTATAGATGAAAAGACCACAAATTTTTTGAGTTGAGAAATAAGTGTTCATTACAAATGACACAGAACAAATGAGATGTACATAAAGAAGGCAAGGATCAGAATAGAAATACTTTTATAATGCCTTCATCAAATTCTCCTCAAAATCAATTGGAAGTTGGTATCACAATACATGATTTGCAGAGCATTTTACTAAAGTATTCTTAGATAATTGGAGTGATGAATAGTTTATATTGTTAACATAATGTTATATTGTTAATATAATGGTTTGGATTAGGTCAGGTCCTACCAATCACTTCTTATTTTTATTAAGTTGCACAAACAATAATGGCACAAAGTATTTGCTAGTATAGTAATAGATCTCTGAAATCTGTTTTAGCTGAAATCTAGCTTAGATTTTGGTGTCAAAGGACAGTTAGACTTGTACCTAATATTGGCAGTTGTAGAGTTTGCCCACGAATCTGAATGGAATCTTAATGGACTTTTACTCTTATCTAGGTATGATGTAATTTGCAACACTAAATTCCACAACATTCCTAGGTATGCATACACACAGCAGCAGTGTGAGGTAGTAATCCCTTGCTGTTACTTAATATTATGTGCAAGTATTTATTTTTTGTATATATGTATTAACTATTGGTGCTGGAAGACAATTAATTGCCAGATTATGCTCTTTTTGAAACTAGAGCCTCTAGATGCCCTAGGATGTCACTAATAATGTCTTAGCAACCCAAATCTGAGAAAGGAGGCTTGGGGGAGATAATCATAGGTGACTTCAGTGATGTCACACCAATCGTGCTAGAAAACTCACAAATTAAGACACCCTGTGCTGTTTTCTATGTTTTAATAAGTAAAAGTAACTTAAGAGGTTTGAGTTGCAAATGTCACGTATTTCTGCCAAGAATAGTTATACAGGCTACGTTTTGCAAACAACTAGGGGGCATTCTTGCAACATAGACATCATGGCCTTGTTTATTATTAAGTAAAATTTCTGGTAAATGACAGTTAAGAATCCTGCCCTCACAAAATTAATTTATTACAATAGCTTTTCAAAACATGGAAATAAAGTGACTTAAAAGGGGGACACCTTTTCATATGTGAACAAATGTATCTATGTGCTAGTAGTAATGACACACTTATACTCATGTTCTCTTAAATCAACTTGGCTCATGAGGTGTTAGAATATCTGAACATGAACATATTTTTATTTGGTATAAGTGGCATAGTAGGTAATGTTTACAAGCAGCATGTATACAGAGGCAGGGAAAAGACACACATTCAGTTTCCTGGATGGAGCAGACTGGGTTTCTAAGCCAGAGGAAAGTCTGAGAGCCAGGGATAAATCAGAACACAACATTCTCCCTCCTGGAAGGGATGCTGATCTTTTCACAAGAGGGGCCATTGTTTCTAATAATCCATATCCATCAGGCTCATAATAAAGTTAATATTTTCCAGCTTCTGGAAATAAACTTTCAGTGTATAGGGAGCACTCTTGCTCATTTTTGAGTTTTTAACCTTTCTATATTTTCATAGCTATTTTATATAAACTATATGGAGCTGTTTCAGTGGCCAGATGTGATTTAAAACAAGTAGTTGCATGCCCATAGAATTGTAATTTAAAAATAAATAAATAAATTCCCTAGCCAATGTCTGAAAGGTCAATAAGTGCTTTCTGAATTTTTGGTTCAAACAAAGCTCACTAGAGAAAATTGCCAAGGTCAAGAGCTAAATGGTATTGAAGTCAGGATGGAGCTTCGTGGATGGATTCTGGACACACATGCACTTTAGACTGGCACTCTTCCTAGAGTGGGACAAATTGTTCCTAACTCTTGCCTGGTGGTTACTGTTAGCAATACAAAGCCATTAAATTCAACAGTGACCTCAGCATCAAACCTCACCCAAATAGCTTCCAGTTTCACAGCTTGAATCCCCAATTGCGTTGATTCATCTCCTTCCCCTGTCTAGATAGTCTTCATGATGAGAGCTCTTTCCCTATGGACTGAACTTGATTTTGACAATCCTGCTCTTGGTAATCATAGTGCTTTGAACTCATTCCCAGGCATGAGTTTCCACTGACTGTTGTCAGTCACACTGTTCACTTCCAGCTGTTGAAGTTCAGAATCATTGGACACAATTAAGAAGTAGAGAAAGAATCTCCTTCCATCATTTAAATGGTGATGATGTAAATGGAAAAAATCACTCATCTGATTACACACAGTTCTCCGGTTTCAGTTGTAAAAGTCCGTCTCTCCAACAGCGTTATAAACGCTATAAGGGGAGTAATCTTGTGTCTTTTTTTCTTCTATAAAAGTCATAGAATCTATGTATGTTGATGGGCATAGTGCTAACAGTTAATTAATGCTTATTGACTTGATTTAATGAGTCTCAGCTAGTCAACTATTTTTTTTAGATTAATTAGAGAAGAATTTATGATTAGCCACATATGAATCATTATCCCAATGCTGTGCTAACTGTGAGAAAAACTGTGCTGGGCACAAGGAATTCCAAAGAAAGATAAAAAAGAGAACCTGGCCCTCCACTATCTTATAGACTCATAGAGGTAATCAGATGTGAGATGTGAAGAGAGGCATTATGAAAGAGATACATAGACACAGAGCACAGAGTTATAGAAACAAAACAAAAGAGATTTCTTGCAACTGCCTGTTGTTGAATAGATTCATAGATTCATAGAAGGGATGATATTTGAGTTGGATTTTTAAAATCTAGGTAGGGATTAGATATATAGAAATGGAAGAGCAGGAATTTAAGAAAAAAACGTATTGATTTAATAATTTGTTCATGTCCTGTACTTATTAAATGTTAACCTTGTTATTTTGATAATGTTTGTGCTTATCTCCATCAAATGACTTCTAGCATGGCAGAAATTGTGTTGGGTAGAGTTCAGAGATTATAGCAATATGTCCCAGAAGCTTCTATTAGCTATAGACACCAGCTGGAAATGAACCACATGCCAATCCTAAAGTTACTATTTTTAAAATGTAATTTTGCAGAAATATTTACCTTGCTCAGTCAAGAAATGATTACTGAGGTCATATTATGTGCAGGACATATGGATTTCTATCCTATGTAAAAGGTAATCATAAATGAATGTGTTTTACCCTCTATTTATTTAAAAATAATACAATGTTATATCAAGCATTATAGTGAAGTGATTTTTTTATAGCATATAGATGTGGCAAAAATTTTGCATATGAAAGTAAGGAAAAGCTAGAAATGAGAGAACATATTAGCTACCTTTGGGTTAGATTTTAAGAATGAGGAATCATTTAAGAGTGTGCCTTGTGGGCAACATATGCAGATTAGGGCATTCTATAGCACAGAGGAAAGCAGGAACAATGCAAGGAGTCATGTTGTTGGGTCACCACCATGATTTGGCCAGTGCCCTATATTGCCAAAAATAAGTTGAGAAAGTGGGGTGGGACTCTAGTTTTAAAGGGCATGCATAAACACAGATTTGCAATGTAGGTAAGGTCAGGGTTGAAGGTATGGATCTTAGACTCAGGAAAATAAAGACAATACTTAGCATCATAGATATGGATAAAATTACCCATGAAAACTTTTGAGCAGATGAGGAATCAGCATGCTTAGATGATAATACCAGCTCTGCCATTTATTATCTTTGTGGTACAGTTACCTAAATTTCAGTCTTCACTTTCATAAATGAGCATGAGAGAATTACCCACTTACTTAGTTATTGAGATAACTCATTATAATCTCACTCCATTCAGAACAAGCACTGACATATGGTAGAACTCAAAAATCTCAATTATTATTAATATTATATAAGGAAGCTCAAGATGAAACCCTAGATAATATTAACATTAAAGTAATAATTGAAAAAAAAGAGTAAAAGAAAGAAAGTAATCAGAGAAGTACAAAAAGCCAATGTGTGATTTCATAAAGCCTCATGGAAAGAAAATTTCAAAGTGTGGAACAGCAAGAGGATCGCTTTGCAAACCAATGGTCCTACAGGTTCAGAAAGAGAAGCCCTGAAAAGAAAGCTCTGAGATTGGGTGGGTGGCAGATATTTGTTAACCTTCAGTGAGAACAGCTCCAGCTGGAATGCCAGGGTAGAAGTCTGATGTATAGGCCTGGAGGTGAACAAGGGAATGGAGTGGGATTATAATATTCAGTTTGTTTATTATTGAAGGTAAACAGACTGTAGATTAAGTGGAGAGTGGGGTGGGGGAGATGGTTTTATGAGAATGTGGACATCTTGATCATATTGTCAAGCAAAAGAATGATATTCATGGAGGAAGAAAAATTCATGGGAGAAAGATGAGGTATTTCATAGTAAATGTCCAAAAAAACTTTAAAGAAATCAAAGGCATGAATAGAGAGAGATTCTCCATGGGAAAAAAAATAATAGAGAAGTATCTTTGATTCAGACAGGAAAATATGGATAAAAATGAGGATTGGAGATAGTGGAGGAGATATGAAGGCCTTACTCCTACTGGCTCCAATTTCCTGTAAAGTTGTAGTCCAAGTGACTGAAAGCAAGGCATTTATTGACAGAAATATCTGGAAGAGAGTAGGAAGGCTTGAAACTACTCAGAAAGGAAAGGTTGTGAGTTGGGAATAAGTTAATATTTTGCATAGGATTTATAGAGGATCAGATAGTATTGAACATATTAACATAAACTGAGCCCATCAGAATGGGTTAGTGGTTTTCTTTGGGAGTGCTAGGAGATGCACTCATGTGAAGAGAGAAAGATAACAATTGACTTGATGCAGGTAGGGAAGGTAATGAGGACCCTTCTGAGAGTTTTGTACTTGTTTGCCTTTGAGTTTCAGCCAAGGCAAAGGAGTATTGATAGCTTAAGAGAATGCAAGAGTATAAAATGTTCTCGAGAAGCTTCTACCCTACAAGAAAAGACATAGAAACAAGTAATGACAATAGAAAGCATATGTAATAATTACTATAACGGTGATAAAACAAGTATTATAAAGTCTCAAAAATTAAATTAAACAAGGGTGATTAAAAATATTGATGGACTTATAGGAAGGTTTAAGAGAATAGTCCATCTCTTTCTGTTAGCTAAAAGTGTTTTTTGTTATTTTAAATTTATACTATTTTTTTCAATTCTTGACTTGTAGCATTAGGATTTGTGAAAATCAGTTTCCATAATTTGGGCACTCAGATAGACTTCTAGAAGGAACCTAAATTCTAGGCAGCATGATTAATCTCCCAGAGAATGATTGGTCACGGGCCCAGAGTGAGGTCGATACCTCTGTTCTGATGACAACTGAAAGTCTGGATCAACCTGAAGACTGCAAACAAGCATCTGTGTGTTAGTGATTCAGTGGGATCAGAGCTTTAAAATGGAAAGAGAAGATCATCTACTTTTGAATACCAGAGAGGAATAATAGGATTTGGGCAAGGTACCAGGAAAATATCACCTTCTCTCAAAGCCACATGACCTTCAACAAAACTAAGCAGAGATTTGTGAAGTTAACATTTCACCAGTCAGCTTTTATAACAGAACATGTGCAAAAAAGCCAACCCAAATGGAAAGAAGTGAGTAAGAGCAGAGAAGGAAATTTTCGGTGGTCAGGGACAGAGAGACATGCAGCATGGGAACAAACTGGAGGTTAGTTTAACATAGATTAAGAAGTCAAGGAGTGGAAGAAAGGTACCTTTTTGATTCATGAATTAAGGGACCAAAGTAAGTCACAAATATTAGGATGCCTATAGAAAAGGAATGATAAACACACCAGGGACAGGGGGATTGACTTGGGATCCCCAAACCAGACATAGTCTTGAAGACACTCTGGAAGGAAATAAGATTCCTACCATCTTAAATATTGATGCCAACTAAAAGCCATCTTGGGTTAGATTAGAATCTAGGCACCTTAGCCTAATATCCTATACAGATAAGGAGTAAATACAAAACTTGGGAAACTTGCATGGGGACATCTAAGAAAGGGAACAGAGAAAAGGACTAGAGAAAATAGACTTAGCACTACTAATATTTCAGTAAATAATAATTATGTAATAATCTTAGTAATGTCTAGCAGATGTTCTATCTTTATGTGTAAGGGATGCTGTCAAGAGCATCTCTATCACAAAAACGTCTTTCAAAATTGTGGAGATTTACCCTTCTCCAAGATGGGTGCACATATGAACACACTGAGATTATGGCAATAAATTGATAATCTGTAATCATAAATCAGAGAAAACTTAACCCAGCCTTAGAGTGGAAGAGAGAAGAGGGAGCTAAGAGTGGAAGAGAGAAGAGGGAGAAAGATCATGCAGGAGTCATCAAAACCAGTTGAAAAAATATTGACATCTTGTGCCATGTCTTCAGGGAGTCAGAGATGACTCATGAAACACTCTCTATTTTCCCTACATAGAATTAGTGGAATTCAAAGTCTTCCTGAGAACAGAGGCATGGCTCAGTCCCACCAGGTAGCGCTCAAGCACTCATTATAAAATGTAAAAGTAATTCTAAACCATTAGGAAGAAAAGGGCCATAAAAATAAATCCTTTCCAATTCCTTTTGGTCTCAGGACTCAGTAAATGCTAAAGAAGTTCAGCTCAAATGTGTGCAGGACTCTCTCAATCATGGCTCCTCGTTTTTTCCAGTTCCCCAAATCCAGGCCAATGCTGTTTCCCTACGGGTTACTCCAGACACTTTCTGTATGTTTCTCAGGTCTCTGCTGTACTTACCTCATACAAGGGAGGCAGTGGAAATCTTCTGAGAGGTAAGATATAAAGGAAAATGATCTATTAATAATTAAAAATACGGCCCTGGCTGGCATAGCTCAGTGGATTGAGCACGGGCTGCGAATCAAAGAATCGCAGGTTCGATTCCCAGTCAGGGTACATGCCTGGGTTGCGAGGGGCAACCACACATTGATGTTTCTCTCTCTCCTTCTCCCTTCCTTCCCCTCTCTAAAAAAATTAATAAATAAATAAAATCTTTAAAAAATTAATTAAAAATACTTGGTAAACTGCCTACTTAGACTGTCTCCTATGGATGTGAATGACATTCATGTCTTTTTAAGTTCAAGTGCTATTGATGCAATGATGCTTTGAAAGGTCCTTCCGTGGGTGACTTAGTACTTTCATCTTTATACTGAATTCATCACTATTCCACACATACCTTATATTTACTCTCAACAATTACTATTTGGTCCTGTGGAATAATAAGTAACAGTTAAAATATTATGCTTTGGAAGCTTACTAGTCTCAATTTGAATACTCACCAGTCTGCATTCAAATCCAGACCACATCATTCACTGAGCCTCAGTTTCTTCACTGTGAATTAGTGAAGAACTATTGTTAGCTCAGAAATGGTTGAGAGGATTAAATAAAGTGATGTGAGTAAAGTGCTCAGAAAATAGCAAGTCGTGGTGGTGTCAGTTGCAATAATAATTATTATTATAAATATACTTTCCACCAGGTAGAATTTTTCTTGTTTTCTAACCTATTTGTATCTTACTAGTCCTGTAAGGTATAGCTTCAGTTTCCCTTTTCCCAATTATTTTACTGCTTACTACATTCATACCTGAACTTACACATTCTATGAATCAAATAACTTCAACATGTGATAATATACTATTATCCATTAATTATTTCATTAAAATATTACTTTTCTGTAACTAGATAATTAATGGATTTCAGGAAAAACTTATGATTTTGTATTATGTATATTATATATATTTGTATTCCTTACAACTTGCCCTGAGTAAAGCATACCATAACTATTTAATAAGTGTGGGCTGATTGAATGTATTATTCTTTCATCTATAAAGTTATTACTGTCCAGGCATTGCTATTAATAATAGATTAAAAAGGTCTTATTATCAACTTTCATAAGTTCAGACTACCTCAGGGCATCACCCTATTAGAATTATTGAAAAGTTTGATGTTTATTTCGAGAAATATAATTCTTTGTCAATAGATTGTAGACTTTGGCATATTCTGGCAATGTTTACCAAACATCTATATCATTGTTTCTATAATTTCTATGTGATTACCATAAATATGGGTAAATGAGGGAAAAAATTGTCTATAACAGCCATGGAAGGTAATGTCATTCTTGTGCAAAAACTTGAGGAATTTCTGCTTGATAAAGTGCCAAAAGAATGCATATTTCTCTTCTATTAAAGATCAGTGTACTTAGTAGTTAATTAGAGATAATTATGTTACAACCTCACTGACACCTTTAATTTGGAGAGGGAAAGCAGACAATAGTCTTATCCCAATCAATCAGCAGAAAACTACCATATTTTGCTGTGTATAATGTGCACCCATATTTTTGTGCACATTTTACATGGGATTATTATGCCCATTATTAATCTATGGTATGTAATAGTTATGCATATGTGCATCCTTATTTTTCCCTCCAAAATTTGGACAAAAAAATTGTGTGTTATACATGGCAAAATACTGTAGCTAGGAAGCTAGACTTCCTTGGAAATAATGCCTTGCAATTAACAGAAACTTCTACCTTTGTAGAAGAACTTCTTCCCAGAGGGAATAATCATCAAGGGGATGACAGAGAGAAAAGTGAATCATCAGGACTAGGCCTCTACTGCTATGAGCTGATGTCTGCATTGGCTAAGAAACAAGGGCTGGAATGCATCTTTCTCAGGAATCCACTCCATTAAGCCAAGAGCTTCTGTCTGGATCCTGTGGTCACAGCAAGTATAAAGTGAGTGCTGTAGAATAGGTCCTAAATGCATGTGAGCGCAGCAAAAAGTTGGCTGGCAGAGCACGGAGACTTCATTGGAATAATCACTCCTCTTGGAAAAATAGAGAAAAATCAAAATGCTTGCAAAATGATACAATTTAAGGGAAAAATGCCTGTAAAGAGTTGGAGAAACAGTCTGACAAATATTTTCTAAAGCTAGTAAGAGGAAAATTTAGCATATGTATTTTATATATTTTATAGTTTTTATATGTTTATAAGATGATTCATGAGGGTAGAGTAACTGAGAGCAGAGTAAGCAATTCTAAAGCAGGAATAGTCCAAGATCATGAAAATTGCACAGAAATATAATCTTATTTGTCAAATTAAGAAGCAGTGAAGAGCAGCTAAATAATATAGAAGAATTTATACTTCTGCCAAGTGACAACCTTGACCATGGTTACAGAAGAGATGAGATATGTGAATGGCAGATACAGGATCTCCTATAACCTGCAAGAGTTTCAGCAAGGCACACCTGAACAGATTTGATGCAATGATTGAACAGTTGCCCAAACAACACTTTCTAGGTAAAAAAAAAAAAAATGCTTGTGTCCCAAGTTAGCAATCACCATGCACCAAGAAATGTTAAAGAAGAAAGAGGTACTAGAATGCAAGCTTTCCTTCTTTTGAATTTTCAAATGAAAAGAAAGCAACTGAATCTAAAAAACAAAAACTAAGAAAACAACTAGAACAGGAACAGAATCACAGAAATAGAGATCACATGGAGGGTTATCAGTGGGGAGGGGAAGGGGGAGAATAGGGGGAAAAGGTACTAGGAATAAGAAGCATAATAGGTAGGCACAAAATAGACATGGAGAGGTTAAGAATAGTATAGGAAATGGAGAAGCCAAAGAACTTACATGTTCCATGGACATGAACTAATGGGGGGATGCTGTAGGCTGGGGAGGTGGTGTAGGGAGGAGGGGATAAAGGGGAGAAAAAAATTGGGACAACTGTAACAGCATAATCAATAAAATATACTTAAAAAATAAAATTATATAAAGCCAAAACTGAAATACTTAAAGCAAATGATGATGAGGGTGATAATAATAACAATTAATAAAGGCTGGATTCTTGCACCACTAAATATAAAAAATAAGCAATATATATTTACAGAATTGGAAGGAAAGTGATTGTGGCCAGACCAAAGCATTGAATGGTCAGCCATATTTTTCATATCTGGGAGAAACAAGATGATTTTCAGCATTCAAGATTACAAGAGACAGGACATGCATGCTCCATATGGAAGGAGTTATGGAAACATATACTTTATCACTCTGAAATGAAGACAAATAAAGAGCTCATGAATTGAGAATAATTATGGATCAAATGCAGAGTTGACAATAAATAGTAGCCTTTATGTGAATATGCCAATATTTATTCTAGAAATCAAATGCCTGCTACTTAATAATTTAATATTTTTACTTTATCAACATGTAATATCAACAAGGACTAGTAAGTGCTATGATAGGAAGTAAAAGAGGCAGGAATACAACCATGCATCTTGAGCCAGCTAAGAGTTATATATCAGAATGACTGTAATCCCTGGTGGCACATACTGAGAATATATCAGCTCTACTACAGTTGATATAGAATATTAAGGCAATTAAAATTAAAATACCTAGAATTAAAATATAAAAGCAGTTTTGGAAACATAAATGCATTAAGGAGGATCTTGTCTTATGAAACGTTATATGAAAATATAAAACTATGCCCTGGCTAGGTAGCTCAATTGGTTGGAATGTCAAGCCAATACACCAAAGTTGTGGGTTCAATCCCTGGTCAGGGCACATGCAAAAATCATCCAATGAATGCATAGGTTGGTGGAATAACAAATCGATGTTTCTCTTTCTCTAAAATCAATCAATTTAAAAAAATTAAAGAAAATATAAAGCTATGATAATTAAAGCTCACTGGCACTGACACCTATAAATAAAATAGAAAATTAAAAAATGCAAAGCATAGTAATAATTTTGTATACATAAATTTTCATCATTCACTGAAAAAATGGGCCATTAAAACTGAATATTGAGTCAATTTTCAGCATTTGTGGTTAAAAAAAGAATCTCTAAAACAAAATGAAAACCCAGAAAGCCTCTTAGTATGATCTTATAAAATACATCCCACATAAAAATTTAAATACAAAAAATCTTGACTGTTCTTGGACAAACAGTTGGTAAGGATTTCTACTATCTTGTTGCAAAGAATACCTTTCCAAGTATGACCAACAGCAAAATTATATGGGAATTAATTTCTAAATTGACAAGAGAAAAATTTAAAGCAAAATTCAAAGACAATAGCAAATTAGGAGTACTTTCTGAATATATCCCCGAGGAAATAATAATATTCTTAATAGATGAATGGCACTTGAAAATCAAAAGTAACAATGAAGCAAAAACATAAATTGACCACTCTTTTACATTAGTGGGCTTCCCTGTCTCTCTAAATTCCCTTATCATTCAAGCCTATTAAGTCCTCCAAGGCCCTTGTGATAGCATGCTCTTCACTGATTAACTGTCAGCTTCTTGTAAGCATGGTCCTTGCCTATCTCCTTTACCTCTACACCCCAAACCTTGATCACAGGGCCCGAATTTACATTAGTATTACTGCTGAAGACTATGAATAAGAACTTATTAGTCAGTACATAGAGATGATGATTAAATTAATATAAAAGTTATATTTCAGTAGAAATCAAGATGCATACTAAAAATAAGATTAAAATAATAAATGACAATGCTCACAGTTGGTAAAAATAGAGCAAATAAATGAGCACTTTTCTACCATTAACGGGAATGAGAATCGGCGCAGCTCTTTCCACTGTCTTGAAGCCTGTGGAGGCTGCTGGCAACAGGACTCTGTGACAACAAATATATCTGAACTGTGCTGGTCCAAGGCCATTTTTGCCAGCTATAAGCGGGGTCTCCAGAACCAAAGGGATCACACAGCTCTTCTTAAAATTAAAGGTATTTATGCTCCAGATGAAACTGAATTCAATCTAGACAAAAGATGGACTAATGTGTACAAAGCAAAGAACAACACAGTGTTGCCTGGTGACAAACCAAACAAAATCAGAGTCACCTGGGAAGGTAACTCCTACTCATGGAAACTGTGGCGTGGCTCATGCCAAATTCCGAAGCAACCTTCTTGCTAAGGCCACTGGGCACAGAATTCACGCAATGCTATATCCTTCAAGGATTTATACTTATTGAAAAGTAAATAGAAGTGGATTTGAAAAAAATTCTGCAACTTTTCTAGATGTAAGCTGCAAATGTGTATTGAAAGACTAATGTGCATGCTCACTGACCCAGTAATGGTACCTGGAATATTTATGAAGAACTAATCATAATAATATTTTGAGATTTTTCTTATTAGAGTGTTTACATCATCCCAACATTGTTTGTAATGGAGAAAAAGAGATCATTTAAATCTTCAACATTAGGTCATCAGTTAAATAAAATGAGCTGTGTTAATTGAACAGAATATTCAGTTCTCAGTATGAGTTTGTGAAAGGATATTTAATGGCATGTAATGTTTTTTCATGATTTTTTTAAAAAACGTGGACGATATCCTGTAATGGGGCAAACCTCATTATCCAACAGAAATGCATAATGAACAACTTAATGTAATAATGAAAATGTTTGCAAATTGCCTAGTGTGATAATAAAACTAAGGTACAAAAGAGACCCACTGAAATGAATGATACTGAATTGGCATGTCATCCATTTGTATTTTTTTAAGTATGTTTTATATCCTTTAGGACGGTTGTTTCTCTCAGGTAAGTTAAACATTCTCCTTGCATTTTTAATTTGAACAATTGATTTAGTTAGAAGGAAGAGCAGCTCATGTTTTAATAATGAGTTCTGGATAAATCTTTTCCAAGAGGAGGCACTTCCCAAGGGCCAGGGCTGGAAGGTTGTTTCCTTTTCAGTTGATGAGCAAGTGGCAGTTTTAGAACATTTGGCTTGGAGACCCAGCATTGATGCTACTACCTAAGCAGCCTCCCCCGCCAACCTCCCAGCCCACCCCACCGCAAGAGAGAGGCTTCCAGAAAGCCTGGAGAGACAAAAGAGGATTTGTTTGCTTGCCTACTTGCAGCTATCAGTATTTTTGTCGGTCCTTTCTAGCCTCGCAGCTAGCTTTTGTTTTGTTTTCCTAGTGACAGAATCTGTGTTCTTTAGCAAGGAAACAAGGAAGAAACATACATCATTATTTGTTAAAATACACATATTTTCCCAACATGCCCCCTTCCTCCTCTCCTGGCAAATCCTATCTACCACCGTCCAATAAAATCATCTTTCAAAGCTTGTGGTTGTTGTTTTCTTCTTTTAAACACACATATCAGAGAAAAATTACTGTAGATTCACATTATTCTAAACAATTTATGAGAAAGTCTGGCTGGCTATATTTCCCAGTAGAAAGGATTAAGCCATTTTTATAAATGATTTATTATTGTTTCCTTCTGTAGGCACTGATAAACAAGATAGAAAAATCAAAGTTAATTAAGTTAAAAGTAATCAAGTTTTTTTCTTAAAAGCACATATATGTATATATTTATATACTATTGCATTTTATGCGTGGTTAACTTTGTATACTCTACATGCATATGTATGAATATGGATTGGTGACGTCCTTCTTAAGAAGTTTTTTTTTCACTCATATTTGAAGATGTGGCTATAAAAGGTACTAAATGGAAAACAGGAGAAAGCATGCCAACAAGCAAGCTGATGGGAGACATCTGAAAGAAATTAGACAAATTTTCAGGAGTACTTTTCCATTCCATCCCCGTGCCCCTGGCTAGCATGTTCTTTGTACACTGGATTCCAGCTTTGGAGAAGCTGCCAAACACGCAGGACCAGGGATGGGCCTCATGTCTCCTTCATTGATCAGATACAGCCGGAGAGACTTGTGCCAGGCCCCCTGCCACGACTGTGTGTGCCACTGATTGTAAGGACTCTGTGTGTGCACACACACATACATTATTTGTTTGTTTTTTGTTAAGGGGGGAGGAAAGTAGGGAAGAGATTATTAAGATTTTCTAGAGATAAACACCCTTGAATCAATCATAGGACTCAGGTACAGGGCTTGTTAATAGGAACAGTACAGCTTATAAACTCAAAATTTGTTTTCAACTGACTATACATACTGATTCAGTGTCTCTTTATCACTCCACTCCCCACCTCCAGCAGTTGCTCCTGCCACTTCATCAGACCACCTAACCTGATTCCCAGTAAAACCAGGCATTGCTCACAAGTAATATTAAAATTTGCTTCTCTGAGGTGTTTGCAATCTAGAAAGGCTCTGTACCTGCTGTTTGCCTACATAAAGATATAAGATTTTTAACTTTACCCTGCTCAGCTCTGCTGTTCATAGTAGAGCATGGGCCCTTCCAAATTCTATTTCCTGGACACCCTTGCCAACTTGCTTCAGGTCAGCTTTTGCCCTGGGTAGCACTGGTGGGAGATTGTAGAATACAAAGAAGTGGAAATAATTTAGTTTCTTCTCTGTAGCTGCTGGTGGCCAATCAAAGAGTTGCTGTATTCTCTTTGTGACCCCAGCTGTCCATCACATCACCACCTTCCTAGCTTCCACCTCTTGCAGGTGGCTCCAGGTTCTAGGGTCTGGTAACCTTTATCCTTTCAGTGTCTGATCAGACCTGTGGGTGGTGGTAGTATCTTCCTCTTGCTAATCTCTGGGTCACCTTATCATCTCCTTTCATCTAATATCCTTTCAGCTATTACAGCACCCTAATAGCTAACCCTCGATATTAATTTTTTCTATTTTAACTGCTGGTAGCCACACCAGTCCAGCACCAGGCTGCTGCTCTGTGCCCCCGCCAACACCACCATGCTGAAGGAGTTCAACAAGGAAGATAAAGAATCATGTGGAGGCTCCATCCCATTCCAGCATCTTGAGAAGCGTTCAGTACTCTAGGATGCTCATTTATTTAATGAAATTCCCAACAACCAGCTGAAGTGTGCCCACATTCTCACCAAGATCCTTTATCTCAGGGATCTCCAACCTCTGGGCCATGGACTGGTACCAGTCCAGGCCTGTTAGGAACTGGGCTACACAGCAGGATATGAACTTGAAGGTAATGCACTTGAATCATCCTGAAACCATCCCCCCAATCCCAGTCCATGGAAAAATTGTCTTCCACAAAACCAGTCCCTTGTACCAAAAAGGTTGGGGGTCACTGCTTACCTCAAAAGCCAGGGGAGCACCTGGGGACCACTGAAGCAACTGAGGCCTTTTTAGCCATGACCAAATTTTCAGTCCAATAATGCCACCCTCCTTTGGATGTGCTACTTGAGTGTCAGGGAAATGCCCTGTATCTCAGAGGATGTCATCATCATCACCAGTAGCCTGACAGAGGACATGACTGGGAAAAAAGATAATTCCCAGGCCTGGTCATGAGAGCTTTCTGCCAGATCACTGCTAGCACTGTGCTGTGTCTATTGATTGTGACATGATGGTTCAATACCTTGCACTGGGGATCCTATACCATGTGCTTTGGAATGACTGCCTAGCAGTCAATAAGATGATTAGCAAGTTCACCCAACCTGTCCTCAAGTCCACTTGCATGATGATCCAAGGGGACACCTAGCAGCTGGAAGGGGAGGACAACAGCCATGACAGCCCACTGTTGGACCTCATAGAGAGCTGCTTGCACAAGCATGAGATGGCCACCTCAGCCATCATCGGTCTGTCAGGCTGCAGTGCTTAAGACCTAGCCTTGGCTGTGTTGGTGCTTTGGCTTGTCTGCAGCTCACCCAAGGCTACTCTCCACGATGCCACTGTCTGTACCCTCAATAAGGTTGCCATGAAGCATCCATAAGCAGTGACAACCTGTCATCTGAACCTAGAGAATGTGGTCATAAATTCGAATCACAGCATTGCCATGCTGGCCATCACCACCCTCCTCAAGATTGGCAGCAAGAGCAGAATCAACCATCTCATAAAGCAGATCTCCTCTTCTATGTCAGATTTCTCAGATGAATTCAAGGTGGTGTTGTCCAGGCCATCAGTGCCCTGTGTCAGAAGTATCCTCACAAACATGGTGTGCTCATGAACTTCCTGTTTACCATGCTACGGAAAGAGTGGCATTGAGTATAAATGGGCCATTGTGGAGTGCGTCATCAGCATCATTGAGGAGAACTCAGAGAACAAGGAGGAAGGACTGTCACACCTGTCATCGAGGACTGTAATTTCAGTGTGCTGTCCATTCACCTTCTGTATCTCCTGGACCAGGAGGGGCCCAAGACCAAAAACCCCTCCAAGTACTTCCAATTCATCTATAATCGAGTGGTCTTGGAACATGAGGAGATCCTTATGCTGTGAATTCTCTGGCCAAGCTTGGAGCTTAGAATGAAGAGATGTTACCCAGTATTTTGTTGTTGCTAAGAGGTGTGTGAGGGGTGATGACAGTGAAGTCAGGGACCGAGCCTCCTTCTATCTCAATGCCCTGGAGCAAGGCCCCAAAGCATGCTATATCCTAAATGGTTTGACAGTGTTTAACCCTGTTTTTAAGAGGGCTTTGCAGCAGTACACTCTAGAACCATCAGAAAAAACTTTTGCCCTTAAGTCTGGGCCCCTGGCCACCATACCCATGGCAGAGCAAAGAACAGAAAGCAACCCATCATAGCAACCAAGCAGCCTGAGAAGGTGGCAGATACCAACAGGAGATCTTGCAGGAGCAGCAGGCTGCAGTGCCAGAGTTCCATGGGCTGGGGTCCCTCTGCCAGTCCTCACCTTAGCCTGCAGCCCTCACTGAGTTAGAGAAACAGTACGTCATCCACTGCACCAAACATGTCTTTGCTGATCACATGGTGTTCTGGTTTGACTGCACAGATACACTCCATGACCAGACCTTGGAGAATGTCACAGTGCAAATGCAGATCACTGAGGCCTGTGAGGTGCTCTGTTACATGCCTGTGTGGAGCTGAACCTACAACCAGCCTGGGGCCTGCTTCATGCTGGTGGCAGTGCCCGAGAAAGACCCCCACAGCTGTAGCCTGCACATTCAGGTGTATGATGAAGTTCACTGTCAAGAAATGTGACCCCACCACTGGGGAGATGAATGGTGAAGGCTGTGAGGATGAATATGTGATGGAAGATCTGGAAGTCACTGTAACTGATCGTATCCAAAAGATGATGAAGTGGCTTAGGTAGGGGGTGATTTTGAGAAGGAAGAAACAGTCACCTTGTCTACCACCAAGACAGTTGAAGAGGCTGTGGGAAATACTGTGAAATTCCTGGATATGCACCCTTGTGAGAGGTCAGACCAAGTGCCGGATAACAAGAACACCCACATGCACTACCCCTGGCTGGTGTGTTCTGAGGTGGTCATGACATCCTGGAATGCTCCTGGCTGCTACTTTTGGACACAGTTACAACGCAGGTGACACCCAGAAATTCAGAGGAGTTGCCAGTAGACATCATCTTGGCACCTGCGGGCTGAGGCCAGCCTGCAAAAGTCCAGCCTGCAAAAGCCCACTCCTACCCTTTCCCCTCAATGCTACCGCAGAAGTCACACCTTCTTCAAGTACCCAGTAAAAACTTCTTCCTAAGCCCCTGAGTTCAAAAACAATGAGGAATCATTGGGAATTATTTTTTAATTTAAGCTTTGCTCCATACTGTTAAGGGGTCATTTTTTTAAAGGATGATTTTAGCTTATCCTTGAACTTGCTGCCCCACTTGCCAAGGAAGGACATTGCAAATTAATAAGATGCTTACATTTCCTCTTGAATTTATCCCCAAGAAACAAGCTTATCCCTATAAATGAATCAGCATGTATTTATTGAGAAGTGAAATTTTTTCTTTAAAATTTTGTTTTTCTCTATTTAACTACCTGCGGTAGATTCCATTTTCTTTACTTGACCCTGATTGACACAAAGGAGAGAACGTCATGTCCTCTGAGTGCGTAGGAGTAGCTTGCACTAGTGGAAGATGGGCTGCCTTCTTCACTCATCGTAGTAGTGCTAGGGTTTGTCACTGCGCGTTCCAGCTCATAGCCCTCAGCCCACAATGCTTCCTGGCTTACTATCCCTTTGATGAGATATTTGGGAACGTGCATGAGATTTGAAGTAGGCCAGTTCTGAGCTGCATGCCCTGAGCAAGTTTCTCCTCATCGCAGTTTTCTGCCCTCAAAATAAAAAAATAACATGTCCTCATATAATAGATGTGGCATCCCTTTGCTAATTGCACAACTCTATTTAATAAAGAGGCACATTAAGTGCTTTACAAATCTGTCCACATGTACATGTTAGAATGTTCCATATATTTATCAGGAAAGAAAATCCATTCAAGTTATCTGAAGAACAATTTGCGGGAGGTTTGGTGCCTGACTTAGTTCTGAAGTAACTCAAAGTAGATGAGTGATCTACTCAGCCTACAAACAGGCTGCTCTTGACTACATAGATAAGACAGAAAGATTCGTTTTCAGTCCAACATTACATTCTGGGTTATACCCAGTATAATTTGCACTTGGCAGGTTTTAGTTCAACTAGATGATCAAGAATTGTAAAATAAGTAAACAAGATCACATTTCTCTGAGGGTCTTTCTACCTCTTTAGAAAACATTATATGAGGAGGAAACCTTCCAAAAAACCCCAAAACTCCTGATTAGGTTCCAATAGGCAAGCAAAATATATCCAGAGACACTGAAATTAAGAACAAACTGACAATAACCAGAGGGGAGGTAGGAGATGGAAATGGGGGGCGGGGCAAAGCAGGGATGGTTTTCAGGAGCATGTATAAAGGACACATGGACAAAACCAAAGTCGGTAGGATCAAAGGTGGGAGGCAAAGGTGGGTGGGATGGCGGGGAATAGTTGGAGGAAAATGGAGACAACTACTTGAACAACAATGAAAAAATATGAAAAAATTGTTTTGAGCAGGGGAAAACCATCTTGATAGGAGTATTGCATCAAATGGATAATACTTTGAAGGTAACTGAAGTTTAAACATTTAAGAATAAACACATGTTTTATAAATAAATTCTGGTTTTATTTGGGCCCTCTCTCATATACAATGAAGCTGAATTCATAAAAATAAGCCTTTAAATAGATGACAGAAAAGTAAAGGCCTCCTATGTAAGTCAGTTAATGTTGCAATAATGCCTTGGAAGAAAGTACTTCAAAATTCAGTGGCTTACAGAAACAAATATTTGTTCTCTTCTTTCTCAAGTCTGCAGTTGCCTGGAGCCCTGCTAGGCGTGGAGTTTGGGTTCAAATCTCTTCCATGGGTCTTCCATTGTTCTTATCGGGCCAGTGGCTATTCCTGGTGTGTTCTCTTAGCAAATGACAGAAGTACAAGAGGGCAAGCAGAAACATGAGATATATTGTATTTTTCAGACGATAAGATGCACTTTCCCCCCCAGATTTGGGAGGAAAATTGGGGTGCATCTTATAGTCCAAATATAGCTTACCTGGCTCACTGGGGCTGGGGGTGGGGGTGACAGAGGCCTATGTTATTTATGTTATTAAATATTTTACCACATTTTTTGCTTCAAAATTTTTTTCCCTATTTTCCTCCTCTAAAACCTAGGTGCGTCTTATGGTCCAGTGCATCTCATAGTCCTAAAAATACGGTATATTGACATTTTGGCCCAGAATTGTCAGACTTACGTTTCAGCTTAACGAGGGAAGGCTTAGCATGAATGCAGCTCTGCCCACTCCAAAGGAGTGTATCGAACTCTCATAGTAGACAATGTGAAAGTGTGATTCTAACACAAGGAGAGCATGAAGATTTACAAAGATCCAAACTGCCATACCTTGTTCTAAATCTAACACCTACTGGAAATAGGACTTCAGTGAACTTGGGCCTTCTTTTTTATGTAAAAATAAGGGAAATTTGGATTTGGTCATATCTAACGGCCTGTCCAATTCTTCATTAATTTGGAATGAGTGACAAATTCATTTGTATAATTTGTACATCTTCATATTATATAATAGTAAAGGTTTTACTTATGAAATGAAATAGGATTGCACTGAAAGATCTTAACTATTTCTGGGAACAAGCATTTTAAAGGATTCCTTTTATAATAATTTTATATGCCTGGATGATATTAATTACACATGAATTATTTTTGTTTGAATACTAATAGAGTCTTGAAAAAACATTTACTTAGAAACATTTGTTATCCAATTAAGTTGATTTATTACATATAGACCATACTTTGATTAATTAGACATGCCACTATTTCAAATGGCCCTGCATGCCAATTTGCTTCCCTTTTCATGGGCTGATAATACAAAAATTTCTATTTGCTCCGACTCCTCAGGAAACAGCCAGGCTTGGCATAATACCCAGAGCCTTGTATGAGATCAGGGCATCTGGTTTCCAGTTCTGGCTCTGCCACCTCACTGCCACGTGACTGTGGACAAACTGATGGTTTTGTGCCTTTCTTTTTTTGCAAAATAAGGAGGAGTCACAGCTGAACCACTTCACTCAGAGGATTACAGAAATGATCAAAGGAGGTTCCATGTGTAAAGGCACTTTGACAAATTATGCCCTGAGCACATTGAACAGTTTCATCATGAGGGCATGTTTTAATTGGTTTTATTATTATTTAGGTATGGTGGGCCAATAGATCAGCAGACAACTGCTGTCAAAAAGATTGTTGATCATACTCACAGATTCCCAAGAGAGGGAGTACTTGACACGCCACGGGGGGGCCACATGGGCAATCACTGAGGCAGGTCATGAGGCAGAGGCAAAGACGTGAACTGTAGACAAGCCCCTTTTGTGTGCTTTCCATGGGAACGAACAGGCAAGTAGAGTATGCAGATTTAAGACTGGCTGGTTTGAATAATTTAAGCAGGCTCTGGGGCATAGAGGCTGCCCCTGGTTGTCTGGCACCTGGACCTGAGGCAATTAGGGCAAATATACTCATTCGGTGGTCCGGGGTGTGAGAACCTTACAAGATTTTTTTTTTGGCAGTGGTGGCTGTAGAGTCTGGATTGGTTGGTTTCTATTTAAAAGGGCGCACCTCAAGAGGAGGTCACATACTAAGGCGTGAAGATGATGAGGGAGGCAGAAGTCCACAGCAAGGTGACTTGGGCATAGTAGCAGGTTGTACAGAACAGGGTGTGTTCAGTATAGGCATGCAGGGCAGATGTTAAAGCATCATGTTTGCAGAAGCTTAGAAACATGGTTAATAATGGGAAGCCTTGTATCCTGCCTCCAGCAATCTTCCACGGCATTCAACTTCTATGGTTGGGGATGGGGACATGGAAACTATGTTACTTTACCCTATATCTTCAGAGGGCATCTTTAGCTATCTAAAACCGATCTATAAAAGACATTCACCCACCTACACATATAATAAATGAGGAGAAATTAATTTCTAAAATGGAGCTAGATTCTTTACTTCAGATGTCTCAGAAAAATAACTTTCAAAGCTGGAGAGGGGAGAAAACGCTCATAATCATGCACTGATATTTTCAGCAAAGAAACGGCTCCATGGAAGTGGTACAAGGAGCCCACAGCTAAGGAGCAAGCTGTGGGAGTTGGTCCAAAGCATGAACTTGAGGAAAAACTGGGGTCTCCAGTTTAGCCATAAAAGCCCAAAGTATTTTAGTACATAGTGATTGTGTTAATCATCTTTTCAGAAAACCTTCTATAGGATGTGAGGGCGATCTGGCTGTGACATCTGTCACCCCATTGATCGCCAGGGTTGACTTGGCTGATCTGACTGGCTAGGCAAGTGTGCCTTTCCTCCCTCACTGATCCATTTGCGTCCCTCCCGAAGCTGCACACTCAGTCGAAGAGGACGATCTTCCCAAGTAGAGGAGAGGACCGGTCTAAGGTCAAGGGTATATGAGTAGCTGCAGGTCCCCTGCTAGGACCTCCAAACAAGTGCTCAAGAAAACCTTCTAGAGTTGTCTTTGTTCTCATGATACAGTCGAAACATCCTGAAATAATGTATAAGTCATGTTGTGATCTGCCAAATCACCATACCGGTTTGTCAGTTCAGCCTATTTTTGCCTTACATTTCAGACTTCAGCCATGAAGAAGCCTAGCATGACTTTGTACAACAGTTTCCTGAAAATGCCCGACACTTGCTTCCTGAGACTTGCAATAAACTTTTTGTTCCTCTGCTCATCCTCCTAACTTAGAGTCCTATAGATTCTCAGGGCCTGAGCTTAGATTTTCCCTCTTTGCCAAGCCATTTTTGACCCTCTGTTTTAAAGCTGGGCTGGATGTATGACCAAGTGGGATGTGTGTGTGTGTCTGTGTGTGTGTGTGCGCACACACACACACACACACACACACATATATATATGAACAGAGATTTACTTGCCTGTTCACCAGTCTCTTTCCTGTGGGAGTCCTAAACAATGTCTCTCCAAAAAATTGCTGGATCCTAGGGCTGGGCTAAATACTTCTCCTCTGTGTTCCTAAATTTCCTAGTTATCTCTCATTAAATACAGGTCAATACCATTGTTTATACAGATGTCTCCTACATTACACATCACATTTTTTTAAGGACAGAAACTGTGACTGAGTCATCTCTTTTTCTCTAATTTCAAACACAGTGTGGTACAATTTAGGGACTCAGAAATTGTACCTATTATGATTGTTATTACAATTATTATGATAAATGTTCTTGAAGAGATGGATGAATAAATGAATAAATAGATGAGAAACTGGACATGATCAGATCTAAAGCAGGAGTGATAATGGGAGATGGATACTGAAACACATACCATGCCTTCCTCATAGGGTTTTTCTTCCTCCAAGTATCAAGATAAAATCATTCAGAAAAAAAAATGTAACACCAAAAGTGAATAAAACAAGGCGCTATTATAAATCCACTAGGATGAATTAAAACTGGGAGAATAATATAATTTATTTCCACGTTCACCGGATCTCACAATTTATATTGTGCCTGTTGGTAAAATTATGGAATTAAGTTTAATGACTTTCATTTTTGAAAGACATTATGTTTACTGATTACCTATTGCCTGCACTGACCAGAAAACCGAGATGTTGATGTCAAGGTCATGATGTCTCAAGCCATCAGAGGACAAGATGTTTGATGCCTAGAAGGGATCATGTGTATCATTATATGGTTGGGAGCTGATTTTTAAGATAAAATAAAAAGCACATATTTGGAAAGAACTGCATTACAATACTGTTCAACTTTATCCAATTGCCTCATGCAACAGAAGTGATGAGATTTCAGGGAGAATGTTAACCACTACTCCTCCAAAGGGGTAACTGTGGCTAAATTATGGAGTGACAGGGCCCTGACCTCTTGCCAGGTACCCTACCAGGACCAAGAGCTTCACTCTTTGATGCTTGAACTTTGCTGTTGGGTAAGAGCATAGCCAGGGATAAAACCTTGCCATCAGCTTTTTCTCATCACACTGCTAACTCCTGCCTCCTCCCTGTCGTTCCCTGAAGTGCTCACCTCTCTGGTAGCCCCTCACTCTCCTCCAATCCCCACTCAGGACAGAGTGAAGGCAGGTACCTGCTGTATGGGGCTTTAGAACAGGATGAGTAGAGGGTGAGGGCATGGCAGAGGAAGAAAGAATGAAGAAAAACCAAGTTACCAAATCCAAATGTAAAAAATTCACAGAGTTTTTAAAGACTGTTCTTTTGGCCACCTAAATGTTCAAAGCAGAAAGCAAGAGAAGTCACATTTCTGTTTTTCCTCCCCTTGTTACTTCAGGGCATTAACGTACTTTGAACTTAGTCTATCAGATGAGCTGGTTCCATACCCAAGAGGCATTATTATCACCCGGTTCAAAAGTGTTCAACATATGGACATCATCAAAACCCAAACTGACTTTATGTTCCTCATTTCTAGCAAACGATTAAAGAAATCTAATCAAGACACATGCCTGTGTCAGGGGCTAGGCAAGACACCATTAAATGTACCTTTGAGTTGTGTGCAGACCTTGCAAGACTCCACAAACTCATTTTAATTATTTTATACAGACAAATTGAAAGGCCCAGTCTCTTCATTAGGGTGCAGTCCCCATATAAACAATAACAACAGCAACGACGACAGCAACCCACAAAGTCATGATGGAAAACAGAAGCTGCCTCTTCAAATCACGTCCATATTGGCATTGCACAACTGTAGCCTGATTGCATTGTTAATTAATTCTCGAAATTCACAGTAAGCCAAAGGAACAATCTGAGAAGAGTAGTTGTCATTTAATTAGTAAATTAACTTTTTTTAAATCACAAATGTTTCTTTATTTAATTAGCATGTACTATAGGCCAAAATCTCACACCAGCTGGATATTGTCAGGATAAATGGCTTTGCTTATTTCCTTCATTTATCAAGCTAATAACTTTTTTTTCTTTTATTGATTCTAGACAGAGAGGAGCAGAGGGAGAACGAGAAGGAAAGAAACATTGATGTGAAAGAGATGTGTGCCTCTTGCACACTCCTCTGCTGGGGACTGAACCTGCAGCCCAGACATGTGTCCTGACCAAGAATTGAACCAGTGACATTTGGGTTTGCAAGATGACACCCAACCAACTGAGCCACACCATCAAGGGCAAGCCAATAACTTTTCAGAAAAGGATTGAGCTTTGATGGTAGAAAAGAAAGGTGAGGCAAGAGGATCAGAATCAAGTTCTTGTTGCAGAGAGTCATGTATTTCAGGGAGAAAGATGAAGAAACTTCTACTTCAAGGTGCTACTTTGACATCTATAGATTTGAATAATACAGGTTGAGGAGTTTTAGAGATTATCTAATTCAACACCTCTTTTCTTATAATAAAGGTTTAGAGCTGAGATAAGTTAAAGGACACAGTGAAGCCATACACTTAGTACAGCAGAGTGGTCTAAACTACCATCTAGGACTCCTGACCCCACCAAAAGTAAGCTTTCTCTGCTGCCCATGTGTTCATGAAAAATTGTGCGAAGTGTAATTGTAAGGGTGCATAGTAAGGCATGAGGAATTCATTGGAAGAGGACTTCATCATTTGACCTACTATTTTAAAGTCTTGGAATACTGAGATTTAACTGGATTAAGTTTGGCTTTAATGCATTACCAATTAATAATTCATATCTCTAAATGAAGAATTAGTCAGCTTGTTTCATTTCACATTCTGGGAGCAGTTTTGTCATTTTGGAGCAAGGATCCATGAATGTTTCTTAATATAACACCAGGATATGTCAGCTCAGTCCTAACTCATTTGTGTAGTATCTCTATTTTCTTCTTAATTAAACACAGAAACTGTTGATTTGGGGACAAAAATAGAATCTGATGAAGTCTGAATTTCTTCCCAGAAAATATTTTGTCTTTGCCTCCAGATGTCAAGAGTGACACACGGGTACAGCTCCTATTGGGGGAAGGGACAGACAGCTGCCGTTTGCCCTTCCAAGAAGGCAGACTTGAGCTGAAGAAGATCACTGATTACCTGCTGGGAGTCCTGTAATGCAATTGCTCCAGCCAAGTGATTGCCTAAGCTCTGCTAACCCCTTCATAAACACGGGCAAGGAGCAATAAAGGAATTGAATATAAATCCATCAGTGAAGTAAGTGTTAATGACTACAAAGTACTCAAAAAGCTATAATTAATTTGGAGCAAAGAATTCACATGTGCATAATACATTCAATAAAATAATAAAAAATTATTGCTAAATGTCTAATGAGGGGTGCATAATATAAGGGTTCAAGAACAGAGAGCACTGGCAGGTTATGTAAATAGAAGGCCACATGGAGACAGGCAAAAGTCAGGCTCGGCAAGCCTGACCAGTTGGTTCACTGTCACCACCCACAAAAATGAGAATCTCCTTATTTGTGTCCTTGCTCTCTGCTCATCTGAATTTTGACCAGTTGCCTCCTTATGATCTGTGTAAGCTGTCATGTGTGTCTTTACTTATGGAGGCCTCCAATTTTTTACTTTAAATAAACTTGGAGATGACTGTTCATCCAACTGGGGTCATCAAAGTGCTTTCCTAAACTGCCTATCCTGATGCCAGCCCTATGGCTCTGTCTGGTGGCCAGGACATCTCCAGTCTGACTTCCCACTGCCAAGTCCACTGATATGAGTGATTTGCCAAGATAGTGCTTTTGCTGCTTTCAAGTTCCTACAGAAGTTATAGTTAGGCTTACAATGAATTGCCTGAGATAGATGTTTTAGTTTTTTTAACCTGAGTATAAATTGCCTCTGTTTTGAGGCAAGGCAATTTAGCTAAATATTATCTAAGTGTTCTTTCTATCTTTAAAGTGATGAGATCATCGATCATTTGTATATAAATAGATCCTTTTACATAAATGGGTAAAATTTGAAATTTTTTTCTAGCCAGACCTGAGGCACTGGGTAAAAGGAACTTCTGTATATAGGCCTTTATTAATGTGCTGATAATATGTGGGTGGAGGGGAAGCATTCCTCAGTCTTTTATTGAGTCTGTGGCCGCTAACTATGAACTTCACAGGTATTTCTCACTTTTATTTCCCTGCCCTCTTCTAGGTGAGCCGAATGTAATTTCCACTTCTTAACAGTTAAGGAGTAGTTACATTTATACAGTCCTAAAATTATTTTGGTTCTTTGAAGG
Organism: Trachops cirrhosus; assembly: GCA_028533065.1. Classification (NCBI taxonomy): domain Eukaryota; kingdom Metazoa; phylum Chordata; class Mammalia; order Chiroptera; family Phyllostomidae; genus Trachops; species Trachops cirrhosus. The sequence goes on along the minus strand of CM052547.1, from coordinate 19,409,439 downwards.
CAACTGCGAGGCTGATGTGGACCCCGGTGAAAATGAGTTTGACCCCACTGCTCTCGGTGAATCTCACAATATTGTGAGGGAATCTCTAGGATTGGGCCCCCCTTTTAGACGATCCCACTAAACCGCAGCAGCTCATCACTGCAGGGCAGGTCTCCCCACCCTGGTGCTGGTTCCTGCGGGGGTTTCCTTGTGTTCTCATTTCACCAAGAGCAGTTGTTGATTTTTCAGTCTGTCCATTTTTTAACTTGTTGTTGGGACAGAGTGTCCACTTCCAAGTTCCTTACATGTGGGCTAGAAAATGGAAGGTTGGATATTATTTGGAAACACACTGTTCACGTAATTATTTTTAATATGCTCCCCCTGTGAGTTCCTTTACCCCACTATTTTGTGTGATTAAGAAATAAAACAGCTTTAACCAAGGTAAAATTCTGGTTAAAGTGTCAGAGATTAATTTAAAGTGGTTCAATCTGAATCAATCATGTTAGTAAGTGGAAAGCTTAGTGTAAAGCTGAGTTGTGCTTTCAAAGCACAACTTTTTCCATCACCATCATTGTATCAGGCAAAGCACAGACTGGATTTTGATTTCAAACATAAGTTAGGGCTTAATTCTCTAGTCTAGTATCTACTGCTAGGTCATCACAGATAAGCTCTTTGTATCTCCAAACTTCATTGCTTTAATCTATAAAATGAAGCTAATGACACCTTTACTCCTTACATCACAGGATTATTGGAGAAGTGATATGATCCAATGCAGTGACCTCTGTGTAGACAGGGAAGTCCAGCATCAATAACATACTCTCAGCTCTTTTGGGGTTATTTGTTAAGGTTCATGACACACTGGCCATATGTTTAATATTAACACCTAATTGCATATAGTTAATGCATGCTGTTTTTTTAGTCCGAAACTCTAAGGGGAAGAAAAAATGAACTCTTATTTCTGTAGGCATTTAACTGGCATAGTAGCTGGCACATATTAGATAATAAATGTTTATTGAAGATTTTCCATAATATGTGATATTGGAGTTGGATGTTGAAATCCAGGTAGTGAAAAACCAAGGGTAATAGAAGTGCCTATTACTCAGGAGAAGCTAATATATGCTGCAAGAGCAAATGATCCCTGTATCTCAGTGGTTTCTCATCAAACAAAATAAATAAGTTTTTCTCTTCCTCAACCAAAGTTTGATGCAGGTCCAAGTGACTTTCTAGGGCAGCTGTCCTATGTATGTTGACTCAGCTGGCACGTTTGTCTGGGCCTCATGCTACTCCACATAGCTTGCCTGGTAACTCCACTCACTTTCTTTCAATTCCTTGAGCATCCAAAACTCATTCTTACACTAAGCCTTTTCACTTTCTGTTCTGTATGGAACACTCTAACCTCAATCTACACATACCTAATTCTCATGTCCATAAGTACCTCTTCAGCAAGACCATGCATCACAACCCAAAGGATCACCCACGCACAGCAGCCTCACTCCTCCTGCCCCATCATTTGATCTTAGTGCCTTCATGACATTTATTAATTGTTAATAACACCTCATGCAGTCATGTGCTTACTTATCTTGTTCATTGTCTCTCTTCCCCTCTCTTCTACATTCTAGAGAAGTTCCACAGAGCAGGAGCTGTTTTGTTTAGTGATTTTGCCCCAGAAGCAAGGCTAGTACCTGACACCTAATAAACAATGAACATTATTTTACATGAATTAATTCTTTGCAATAACAAGTAGATATACTAGAGGATTCTAAATCCACGGAATACCAGGAAGCTTCAAGAGAGTGCAATTTTTTTCTGTCAATGTCCAAGTAGTAAATATTTTCGGCTCGCAGGCCAGATGGTCTCTATCACAGCTATTTAACTCTGCACTAATTCTGCCATTGTAACTCAAAAGAGTATGTCAACATATGGGTGTAAATGTGTTTCAACAAATTTTATACAAAAAAAAAAAAAAGCAAAAACAGGCATCCAGCTGGATTCAGCCGGGGGCACAGTAAACTGACCTCTGCTTCACAGCAAGGTGAGGGTCTGAGATGCTGAGGCCTGCGAGAGCACATTATTAAAAGTCAGGCTCTCTGAATTCAAGTCCTTGTTCTTCCACCAACGTCTCAAGCCTCAGAGTCCTCTTCTATAAAATGAGGCTAATAATAGAACATACAACACCTGAGACTTAAGTGAGACTCCTTAATCCAGTGCCTGGCACATAGTAAAACTTAATAAATACTCACATTATATTGAGTAATAAGTTCCTGTGAAGATGTTATTGCAAAAGTTTAAGTGACAGTGATGGCAATGGAAATGAGAACGGAGAACAGCAGATGTCATTAAGAAACTTGACCAGTGAAACTGGTAGTCTCTGGTGACTTAAGCCTGAGTTCCTGACAGTGGGTGGTATCTGTGCATCACTGGAACTGCCGCCTGCACTTCTCAGCCTACAGAAATCGTATGCACTATTTTAGAAGCAGCTCTAATTCTTTACTGTCTTTCAAATTCCCCAACAAAGTCAATCATTTAACTAAATGCAATATAAAGGTTGGGCTTTTTTGTTCCGGCCCTTTAGTACAGTTATCTGTTTATTCATTTGTCTTCCTCCATGCATTATATAACCTTCAAGAGCAGCGATCATTTGTGTTGTTACCATTGTTACCTGTTTCTTTGTTTTTGTCATTGCAGTCTCCATGACATTTGGAATGTTGATTTGTGCATATTTCAGATTCTGATGAAATGATTGAATGAGGCAATAACTGGATGATCCTTTGAAGTCCAGAGGTATAATTTCCACTTGCCAGAATCTCCCTCAATAAAAAAAAAATCCACAGATCAAACATTATGGATCATAAACAATGTTGTGGTAACTTGACTTCTTGTTTTATCCCCAGCAGCTGCTGGCAGTGATGTAGCACCATCTTGGCTGCTCCCATGCCATTCCACTGGGGCATGTCTTTCTCCAGGCCTTGTGCCCCACCCCACGAAACCCCCATTGCCTGCCTTATGTGAGAGCTGGAACCATAAAAAATAATGCGAAGAGTCCCTCTTATGTATGATACTACCAGGAACAAAATGTCTTGGATGAAATATTACTGGGAAAATGAGGTGTAACCAGATGTTGTGTGATGTGAGACCTACCATAAAGTAATGAAGAACTCTACTCTGAGTCAGACTTGTTTCCTTGAGAAATGTTTATTTAAAAAAATCAAATAAAAATTAAAACAAAATATTTTTAAAGACTCTGAATTTCTTGAAATCAGTAGGTTTTTTCCCCCAGTAATCTAAAAAGTTGAGACTTATTTCAGCCAAAACATTGTAAAGTAAGTTGTTTTTGTTTTCAAGAAGAGATTTTAAAGAGACTACCTCAATAAAAATTACTTTAGTCTTTTAAGTCATCATAAAAATTATACATGCTTGTTTTAGAGTGTTTGAAAACTACAAAGCTATGAAGATCAAAATAAAATGTGTTCCTAATCTTAATAACCAAAATTAGCCACCATTAACATTTTTCATATACTTCCTTTTATACTTTCATAAAGCATCCATATACTTTCTCACTGTGGGATTTCCCAGTCTGTGAGACAGTTGGCTTTTAATTCCACTGTCAGGGAAAAAGCAGAATTAACTGACCTAGAGAGACACTCAACCTCTGACCTTAACTTTATTAAGATTGTTTGCTGACTACTCAGGCTGACCAATAACAAAAATTCCATTCATTCAGCTGACAGGTCCCTACCAGGTCTATTTCCAGGCATATCTGAACCCTGATAACTATTTCCCAGAATCTCTCCACCCCTGGAGAGAATAATTTGGAAGTCATAGTCAAGCTTAATGCATTTCTATTTGGGGATCTAATGTCTGGCAAAAATAATATCTTTATCATTTATTTAATACATAAATGGTTCTTATTCTCTTCTGATTTCCCAAAGCTTAACAAAGTAAAGGGCATCCATTAATCACTGTGCCCTTTGGTGAAGTGCAGCCATCCAGTCTGTAAGGAATGAAGCTTCATCATCCAGGCATGTGGCCTCACTCACTAAAACTTGGAACTGAAGTCTTGCTAAGGGCATTATAATTGGCATTTGTTGCAGGTACAGATGATAGGATGGGATGGAAGGCATTTTTCCCATTTGGAGGTAGCAACCTTGTTGAGGTATGAATAGTTTTTGGAAGGGGACAGACAGGTTTATAGGGGAAGTGGCAGGTCCCAGCATGAGAACCCCTTGGAGCTCCTCACTTAGTGCTGACATGTCTAAGGTTCTTATTAAGAGGATTCTGTGTTGCCTCAATCTTAGTATATCCAAAATAGAACTAATCTTTCCCAAACCCAAATTTTCTTGCTTCTAGTTCCCATCAACTATGTGCTCTTCTCCAGACTTTAAGCTGGGAAGGCTGGGTGGTCTCTGACCTGCATTTCTCTGTCAGCTCTGATATCCTCATGTCAGCACATGACTCAAAACTGCCAATTCCTGTGCATCACTCTGCTGTCTGCATCATTCACACCTACCCACCTTACTTTGGGATTACTTGCAGCAGCCTTGTTAACTGGAACTTCAGGCCACAATCATTCTACATATGTTCTCTTTTATAAATAAATATCCTCAAATGCCCTTGCCCTCTTTCTCTACTTTTCACTTGAGAGATAAAGAAATTTTTCTAACAATTATGACATTATTTCTGTTTGGCTCTCAAGAGCAAACACAATATGGCGCCAACTTGCCTTTCTTATCTCCAACTGTTTTTTTATTAAAATCCTCCCTTCCTGAAGTTAGCTCTGTCCCCTCTTTCTATCAGACCTTCACCAATGAGTCTTTACCCATGACTTTCCCACTGGAAGTTCAAATCTAGCTTCCTTCAAATTCCTGTTCCCATATTTATTCCAAAGACCAATATTAATGAGTGACTCCTTTAGCTAGACCATATTAAGCATGTGAGATATACCTTTTATACATGGCCTCATGGCTGTTCCATTTTGAGAGCTAAAGATACTGTATATACATGCATACAGCCCAGCTCCCAACTCTCCATACTGTCGTTCCTCTTTCCCTAGCTGCTGGGGACAATAACAGCTGAAAGTTCTCACCTTAGTCTCTTTCCATGACTGCCCTTGATTGAGAAGAATGACTTTATCCAAGGTCATGGGAAAAGTTCACATGTGATGACTGTTGGATGGAGAGACAAGGACTGGGCTATCTAAAGAGTAAAATAAGAGTTTGGATATAAGAAAGGCTAACTCATCTTCATTTTCAGGTTGCACTGACCATCACTCATCGTCCAGTCCAAGTAAGACCTTGAGGGCCTGGGTATCTACTGCATTTATGCCATGTCCATCCACACTGCGCTGGGACATAGGAATATTCACAGGGACCGCTGGCATCCACAAGACTGCCTCCATAATGCTCTGTGTTGCCATTCCCCTCTGAGATCAGCCACATCAAAGTGATTCAATTTCCACTAATTGTAAAACATCAAAGCTACATTCCCTTTTGAATCATGAAGAACTTTTCTCTCTCATACATAATCACAAGATAAGAGGGAAACTTGCAGAGAGAGAAGTAATGGCAAAATGACTTTTTACCATTATGATCCTTGAAAAATGGATCTAAAATGAAAAGAAATATACTATAATGCAATAAAATAAAAGGTAAGTTAATGCAGTATTTTAGTCATCACTAAACATATTACATATAACTTCCCAATTTGAAGATAGATCTAGGAAATGCTAATACTCACTGAAAATAATCTCCTTCAATTAGGCAGGAAAGGCAATGAGTAAAATTCAGGTATTCTTCAAAAAAAATTTTTAAACAAATTACCAAGAAATTTCATGCACACAAAACCAGATTTTGGAGTTTGGGATATCCACCTTATAAATAGGGGGACTGTAGGTCCTGGGTTGCCAGGAATAGACCCAGTTTATACCTGATGGTCCAGAGTAATTATTAATATCATCCTCATTTACTTTCATATTTTCCCCATTTGGAAAACATATTTTGTGGTCACCTTATAACATTGCCCTGCTATTTTAGCATCCAAGTTTATACCCACATTAGAAGGTAATTATAGCATTCTCATTTTTAAAAATTGAGCTGAAATTCACAGAACACAAAATTAATCATTTTAAAATATATAATTCAGTGGTGTGTAGGACAATCTGTTCATAATATTGTGTAATCATAACCCCTATTTAGCTCCAAGCATTTTTATTAACTCCAGATGAAATCTCCACCCCAACCCCTGGCAACCACTAATCTGCTTTCTGTCTCTATGAATTTACCTATTCTTGATATTTTATATAAATAAAATCATACAATATGTAGCCTTTTATGTCTGGCTTTGTTCATTTAGCATAATGTTTTTGAGGTACAACCCCACCATAGCATGTATCAGTGCTTTATTCCTTTCGATGACTGAATAATATTCCACTGTCTGCATATATACTGTTTGGTAATGCATACCTCCATTTAGCGACATCTGGGCTGTCTCCAGCTTTTGGTTATTGTGATTAGTGCTGCTCTGAACATTCACGTGCCAGTGTTTGTTGATTTATTCACTTTCTCACAAAATCTGTGATGTCATTTGTCACAGATGGAAATGTTTAAGAACTATTATTTTTGTCTTTAATATAAACAATTGATTTTTGTCATTAACATGAAAGTAAAAATATAACACAAGACTCATCTGCGATTTTACTGATGTTCTCAAAAGAAAGGGACAATTCTTTGTACTTATTAATTTTAGATTACAAAGAGAAAATATAATGCTTTAAACATGTAACCCATGTGGACAATTTTATGTCAAATTTGATATACAAGGTCTATCCAGAAAGTATCCAGCCATGTAATATGAAAAATAGAGACATTTATTGAAGGAGATACAAGAAACATTTGTACATAGGACAATGATACCTCAGTCCCCTTCAAAGCAGGCACCTTGGGACCTCACACAGTTCTCCCAATGGCCATCAGCTGCCTTGCTGTATATTCCTGAATCTCATCCACAGTCTGAAATCTCTTTTCTTTCAAGGGTGATTTTAGTTTGGGAAAAAGTCAGAAGTTGTAGGGCACCAAATCTGTGCTGTAGGGGAGCTGAGTCACCTGGATGATTTGATAGTTTTCCAAAAAACTACGCACGAAATGTGATGCATGAGTAGGTGTGTTGTTGTGATGAAGCTGCCAATCACCAGTTGCCTATAGCTGAGGCCTTCTGAATCAGCCAAACAGTTTCCATGGAGGAATGTTCAAGGTTAATGCAAATTTTGATGCAGATCTGTTGCTCTACTCGCTCAATCATTTTGAATGTGATGGTCACCCAGTACACATGCTCACTCAAAGGCGTTTACCACCCCCACTTACCAGTACAGTGAAGTTGCCATTTTTCACGTATACACATTGCAGCCACTCTCCTTGGGTGCCAGGTTATACTAATGTTGTACAAACCATTCCCCTCATATTAACAATGGCTAGACTTTTTCCAGACAGACCTCATATATCTTGTTCTCTCTCTAGGCTGCATTAAGCTTGTTAAATTTGTTTGAAACTTTCTGAATGACCCTTTCATGGTGTCATTGCAGATATAGACAATATTCAAGTTGAAAAAAGTAATCCTCTCTTTTGTATGGAAAACAGTTTACTTCAAGGAAATAGAATCTACATGCTTCTGATTTCTATCTGTTTGGTCCATCAAGACATTTTCTGAGACCTCTTTGATATTCTGCACTTTTCATAAGGTTTCTTTAAAAAATTAAGACAACCAGCCCAACTCAGAGCAAAATTGTTTGGTGTTTAAACAAGCAGGAAAAAACAGAAAGATTTGGGGTCTCAGTGTTTCCAGCTGGTAATCAGCCATTTGATATTGTTTAATATTCAGTTTCCTTTGCTCATATTGATAGAACATTGTCATCATCAAAATTACATTATAATTAATAAAATTGTATGAAAGCAGTTGAAAGACATAAAATGATAGTCAACATAGGATGAGGTAAGTGAAATATTTTCTCTTATTTCTCCTTTTATATTTTTCTAAGGGGAGCTTTAAGAAAATACTTTGTATACACCCAGTGGTCAATAAACACATTTTGAACTGAATTAATTTTCTTTACCATCTTCCATCTCTCTCCATTTAGGATTGACTTAAATCTTATCAAATAAAATCAGAGCACAAATATAGGTTTATGATGAAAACAATCTGTAAGTAGAATGGATTCAAGATTTTGAGTCTCCCCAGTCTTACGAATTTGAAATTTTTTTCTCTCACTATACCTATGGTAAAGGAAGGGCAGGAGCATAAAAACTTGGAAGTTAAGCCCTTTGGGTTATGATTTCTTTTGTCATTTATAAGGTCCTTGGCAAGGTATTTTCCTTCCTATGTCTCATTTCCATTTTCCACCAAATGGGGATAATAATGCCTAAGCCACAGGGCTATTGAGAGGCTGAAGAGTCATGGTATCTCTAAAATTACCTGGCACACTTTTTAGCATAAGGTTAGTTTAATAAATATTGTGTTCCAGCTATTTTCTTTCTCTGACCACTCAGGTTGTGGTGGGAATTGTGGAGTGTAAAATATTGTTTCTCTTAGTTCTTTTTGTTTTTTAATAATGAAAACAAAAACCCAAGGGAAAATGTCAACGTGAGTGTTTGCAGACTATGGGGAGACATTTGAAGAGTGCTAAATTCTACTCAGAGCCTCATCTCATGTATAAATGCTTCAGATTCTAGTTTTTGAGTCTGTTTCAATTCCCTCTCTCACTTTCTCTAAAATCCAGTGAGGTTTGAATAAATTAAATCTTTTTTTAAAAAATAATCTGCAAGTGACCCACAACCAGGGTAAGCAATTACATGCACACAGTTAACTGACATGTACATTAGTGTAGATAAAGAAGTTCCTTATCTTCCCAGACCTTGCTCAATGAAAAGAAAGCAAAAGAAATCACTCTGAATTTCTATTTCACTTACAAAATAAAAGATATAAAGCAATATCTATAGCATTATCATTTTTATAAGGTAACCATAATCAAAATTATAGTAGTACAAACTACTTATTTGATATTTTATGCTCAGATAGGTGATTTTGTGTATGCATTAAAAATAGAACCACAAACCCCCCTCCAAAGGTGGATATTCACCATCTAAATTCATAAGGAAATTATATAAAATGAAAAAGTAATTTTCCTAATGTCTAATGAGAATACACCTGTGATGTAAACCGGGCTGCTGAGCTGAGCCATCACCATCTTCTCTCCATATAAGTATGTTACAAAGTAGGCCTAATTATTATTGGAAGGTTATTTGGAGAACTAGAATCAGAACATTGTAGGTATTCCCAGGCTAAACTTCTAGGGCCATACAGTTAAGAGTCCCCAAGTCTGGGATACAGTGTCTCTTTCCCTATACAGTGCTTCTGTGATCTTTGACCACTTGGATTCTTTTAGCTTCTTCTTCTGTTCCTTGTTTTCTCCTACTTTGGATGTAATGTAATAGCTTAGGCTATTAGACATCTACTTAGGAAATCACAATTTGCTCGTACCTTCTCTAAATGGACTTGAGTATCTAACCAATCTCTTTAGTCATGTATTTATAGTCTCTGGATTTACCCTCAGAAATAGATAATAAAATATAATGTGTATAGATATTAAGTCTTCCACTTTCCAAGAGCAAATTTTAGTTCTTTTCAATGTTAAACAGAGGAACATTTTCCTTACCTCAGTTATTGTCCATAAATACAAATAAAATTGCTCAACTGAAATGTATATGCATGACAGACAAAATGTCTTGTAACTTGATAAACTCTGCTATAAATTTTAAAGCAATTTGTTATGTAAATTTTAGATGGTAACACTCCTGAGAGCAAATTAGATATCTGAGAACAAATATGTAACCAAGAAATATTAACTTCTCTGTTATAAACTCTGCTTCTACAAAAAATATATATATTTTTTCATCCTCAGTCTGTGTGTTTGCTTTTAGACATTGGGCCTTTTACACAGTTCTAGATTCCTTTGATTCCAGGCTAGACTATAAATACATAAATATAGATAAAATCCTACCCTCTTTAAAATTCTGCCACTTTGAGCACTTAATTACATAAATATTTTTGAGTGATGGTTATGCAAATTTCACTGTTAGCTAGCCTTTAAAAAATTAATCCTTGTCACAACCAAGCTTTTAACTTATCAATTCCAATCAAATCTTTATTTCTCCTCACCTTGATTTCTAAAATATGAAGCCCTAATCATTGAATATTTACTGTTTCTTTCTTCTTTCTCTGTCTCTTTTGTTTGCATTTCACTTTTTGCTGTCCCCTCTTCCTCTTTTTCTTATTCTCTCTCTATTCTCTTGACCCCTTATTCTTTCTTTTGCCTCTTTACTTCTTTCCTTTTCCCTAATGAAATATTAAGATTGAGCAGCAAATTGAATAATGACACATGACTGGAGTTCAAGAATAAAAAGATTAAAAAATATGGGTTATGGCAGAAAGAGATGAGTGTCCATCAGCAGGAATTGTGCTTCTCTTCTACCTACATCTGGACCCACACATTCTGCCTTCCCACCTGCTACTGTAGATAAGCCTCTCTGTGCTCCTTAGGCTTAGCTCTTCACCTGCCCATGAGATCCCATCTCTTTTCTCCTAGTCCATTACTCCAATTCCTCACTTCTTTTCTTCACTGTCATCATTTTTCATTATTCTTTTAATGGTCTCTTGTCCCTGAAGCTATTGTGTCGGATTTGTCTTGAAACCTGCTTTTCCTACATCCTATGTCTAATCTGTCAGCAAATTGTTAGCTTAGTTTTAAAGATGTATTCTCAAAATCCCACTACTTATCACTTATTGCACTCTTATCATCCTAAATCAGCTATCCTGTCAAGTTAAAATCAGGTCTCATTGGGATTATTGGAATAGCCTCCCACGTATCTATGGCTTCCTAGCAATTTATCATCAACAGAGTAACAAATGCGATCCTTTCAAAAGTCAAGTCTGGTCATTCTGTTGTTCTCAAGAAAACCCATCTATGGCTTTCTAACACATGCTGAAGTTATTACAGCAGCCATGTGCCTCTGCCTAATCTGATGACCCTGCTACTCTCTCATCTCCTGATTCTTTCCATCTTGCTCACCAAACCTCATCACACTTTCTGCTCTTCTTTGCACACTGTAGATGAACACCTCCCTCAGGGTGCTTGTGCTTGGGCTTATGTGCCCCTCGCATATCTTCCTGGATCTCTCCATCATTTCTGAAAGGTCTTAGCTCCAAAATCATCTTTTCCAGTGAGATCTGTCACAAGTGCCCCACTTAAAATTGCAAACTCTCACACAAACCTGTCATCTGGATTCTTGGTTTTTCTCAATTGCACTTGTCATTACCAGCATAGCCATTTGACATGTTGTATATTTTAAGCTAAATTTTTCTTCTCTTTCCTCCCACTAGAATATAAGATCTATGAAAACTGGTGTTTTTGTTTGTTGGTTTATTTTGTCTTGTTTGATTTTATGGTTTTATTTTCTTCTGTATCCATTGGAAGAGTTCTTAGTACTTGGTAGGAATTCAATAAATACATCGAGTAAAAACAATGAAATGTTACAAAATTATTTGAAAGGAGTTCTTCAAAGGAAAGACTCATCATGGTTATATAGTAAAAGAAAGTTGATAAACTTTGCATAGAGAACATGCAATAGAACATACATATGTTGTATTATAAAGGTGTACACCTGCAATTTATATGATGGTATCAACCAATGTCACCCCAATACATTTAATTTTTAAAAGCTGACCTTATTTTGTACACCGAGCTGATAATCATTAGCAGAGTTGGATAGATAACTGAGGGATGAGTGTCATCTAATGACTCCCTTTAGTCTGAAATACCTTCTACTTCATGGCCATTTCAAGTTATTTTAGATAGGCTAGGCTACCTTGAGTTTTACATTCTCAGTCTGTGGGATTATCAGTAGAAGAAATTCTCCCTTTTTTTCTTCTCAGTTTTCCTATGGTTAGTAGAATGCTGCAGTCATGGTAGATTCTCTTTAAATTTGTGGTGATTAATAGAGGACTAGAAGTGGAGGAGGGCATGGGGGAATAAATGGTGATGGAAGGAGGATTGACTCGGGTGGTGAACACACAATACAGTGTACTGATGAAGTGTTGTGGAATTGTGCACCTGAACCCTGTACAATTTTGTTAACAAGTGTCACCCCAATAAATTCAACAAAAAGAAAAAATAAAACAAAAATAAAATGCGTAATATTTCCCCTCAAAGCCTTAAGAAACCATAGTACATGACTGCCTCAATGGAGGCTACTTAATGAAATCTTCAGTAATTTACGGAATACAATTCATTGAAAGAGATCCACACATGATGACAAATGAATGTCAATAGTTAAAAGAATGACAGACTTATGATGATTCAGAACAGTGCCTTTCTTTACCGCTGCTTACAGCTAACCCCCTGTATTCCACTGAGATTTAAGTTTAACAGAAATGTCTGGTGTGGCACGTGTAAGGGTGTGTCCGGCTTTCATTATGCTCGCTTTCTTTGGTAGTTGTTCCTTTGTCTACAGAGTCTTCTCCTACATGTAAAAGAGAAACTGGAACACTAAGGAACTTGTAAAACACATCCATTTGTGGATAAAATTAAAAAGAAAAAAATCTAATTTCAAATATTAGCTAGTGCCAAACACAAATGGACAAATGGAAGCTTGTAACTAAACAGAATGCAGAGAGAAAATAATTTACTTCCAATTCTAGGAGAAAAATAATGAAAGGAAATTGCTTATCTTTGTGGAACATAATTCACAGGATCACATTAATTCTCCAGTACTTGCCAATTCCATCACTGAGTCGTCATTTTCCATAAAGTGTATGGAAATAGCATTATCTGATTGTGTCTGTGTTTAGTACTATGAATAGAAACTGTGCATTTACATATAATCAGATGTTGATACAACTAATTTGTCAACCAAAAAATATATCCTTACTTTAGGGTTTTATATCTGTGTCTGCTTCTTAAAGATTATTAAAGGAATGACTGAGATAGAGTCTAACGCAAGATTCTTGTTTGGAGATAAAATAAAATTGTATCATAAATGTTATATAATAATAAGCTGATTATTGTTATCGTTTTGTTTTACTGGGTATATGTTTGCATTTAATATAATGCCACAGATACAGAATTCATAAGGGATAGGTCTAAAGGTAAATGATCTAATTTTAAGAGAAGAACTAATTTTATAATACACCTAAAACAAAATTTGATGGTTCTCAAAAATATGAAAATGAAAACATGGCAAAGCTAATAAAAGGTAGCATGTATAGTTGTATAGGTAATTTTCTTGGGTGGCATCAAAATGAAATGCAAAGCAAATGCAATAAAAAAATCTATTCATGTGCCTTATGGAATCGTGAATTGCAATGACATCACCATGAAAACAACTTGATTTGCCCAGTCAAAGCCAATTATGTTAAGGGAAAGAGGGAGAGAGAAAGCTGTGGATATCACAACACTGTTAGTCCAAATATTCATCTCTGTGACTTTTAAACCAAGTTAATCCACAATTTTATATAATTCTTCATAAAATGTTATGGACTTAGGATATAAGATTGTAAGTTAAAAACTATAAAAATATCTGTGCTTAAGGATTCTTTTAGGGGTCATTTTATATATAAATAGTTTTATCTGTCCCTTAGTTTTTATTACCATGCACAGCTTTAATTTAGACATACTATTAAATCTGCTAATTATTAAGTTATTTTCTCCCATGTGACCTTAAATACTCTACAAGTAAATATGATATACTCCTGCTCTTAAATTTATTACCTACTAAATTTTCTAAAGCCCATACCAAGTGGGAATAACAATCATAGTGTCAAGTGCATTAAACTAGAAATTATGAGGCCAGATTTCCAGTCACAGTTTGACAATAATAAGCTGTGTGACCTTGTTCAAGTAACTCCCATTTCCTCGAATGCTACATGAGTTATGTGAACCAGGTAATCCTCAGCGATCAGCTGCAGTGTCCCATTATTCTATATCTGAATAGTGTTTACAATCGCCAAAGATGTTTTATTTCCACGAGGTAATTTGATTATCAAAACACCTCCATTTAATAGACAGAGAGGATATTAAATGACTTGTTTAATGGAGAAGGTACATGATTAATAGGGTTGGTTAAAAAATAAGATGAAATTGTATTAATAAAAAAATTATTGAATGCCTGCTGCACTGGCCAGTGGCAATAGGTGACAAACAAAAGAGGGATGGCTTTCCGTCATGGACTTTTCAAATTAGCATCAGCTATTATCTTTGTTCTAGATCCACCCTTTCCAGACTGCAGGATGGTAAGAAGTGCCCATCAATCCTCCAACAAAGTCTCAAAGTAAATTAATATAGATAACTGAAATAAGTTTTCAAAATTAAATTAGGATACACAGTCTCTAAAATAGTCTGCAAAAGAGAAACTAATTTTAATTAGCCCAGGGTTTCACAAGCATATTTAATTGTGAACTACCCACCTTCCCTGTCCCATCCTACCTAGCAACTCTAGTGCGCAGTGAAGAAGTTTTCCCACTGCACAGTTTGGGAAAGAGCAGTTTGGACCAAGGCCTTCATGAACTGAGGACTGCTGACAAAAGCAACACTGCTAGACAGTAGACTGGGGTTGGAGCACTGCTGAGCAAGAATTAAGGAGCATTATGCTTAGTGAGGTAAGCCAGGCGGTGAAAGGCAAGTACCGTATGATCTTACCTATAAGTGGAACCTAACCAACAAAACAAACAAGCGAGTAAAATACAAGCAGAGATGTGGAAATCAAGAACAGACTGACAGTAACTAGAGGGGAGGATGGAGGAGGATAAAGGAGCAAAGAAGGTGGAGGGTCATTGAGGAACATGTATAAAGGACCCATGGACAAAGACAATGGTGGGGTAGGGGGGATTGAATGTGGGAGGTGGGAATGAATAGGAGGGGGGAGAGTAATGTGGGGAAAATGGGGACAACTGTAATTGCACAACAATAAAAAAAGGAAAACAAACTAATAGGTTATTTTATACATATGCTATTCTTTCCAACAGAAATATTTTGCAAAGAATAATGTTTAAATCTCTTCCAAAACTATAGTTCTCTCTCTTCTTTCCCCCCACTCATCATGCTATTCAAAAAGGAAAATAAACTTCATGGAACATTTCTGCCCAGGGAGTCAAAGGCGTTATTTATTTTTCTGTACGTACAGTTCTCATTCTTTGACAGAGAAACAGTGGATCTAATGGGACACATCTTTCTGTACGTGCACTATCCTTAAACAAAATGCCATTTTCCCCCTTAATTTCCCTTCTTTTTTAAAAACAGAAAACATGGTATTTTAAGAAAAATATCCTGTTTCTTTGACTTCTGCACCACTGTTTCAAATGAAAACAACTTTTACTCTAGAAGGAGAAAATTCCACTTAAACAGTTGCAGATAATAAACAAACAAACAAAGACAAATGGACAGCAGGTTGAAAATATGGTAACCCTGTGTACCCAAATATCACAATGAAACACAATAAAAGTATAGCCCTTAACATCCTTTCACACTTAAATGACCACTGTTTACTAAGAGCTGTAGCAATTTAGTGATTAGAAGCAAAATGAAGTGTGTGTTGCATGCTTCCATTCTTTAAGATGCATTCCTTCCTGTTTGTCTAGTAGTTCCTCATGGATGAAAATAAAAATAATAAATGGAACAGAATATTGTATCCTGGACTTCACATTCTTTTAGATATCTCTTTTCTTGTTCAGAGTGTGAATGTGTGTCTTTGTTAATATAGGTAAGACAAGTGAATACATAGGTAATCAGATGTAAAGACAGAATGATATGGACTGAAGAGTCAGAAATACTACTTGAAAATTTAGATATACCACTAATGAAGCATTATTAGGTAAAAGGAAAGAACTGGATTTTAGTCTGTGATTTGCTAGTAGTCAGGTAATCAAATTCAACAATTAGCTATTAATTTTAACACTCAAAATTACAGTTGCTTATAAAAACAAATTAGTAGTACCACTAAAGTATAATTTTTTAAAAAGTTGAAAATGTGACTAATAGAAATAAATATAAAATTATCAGATGCTAATAACTCATTGCACTAAATGAAGAAATCAGTAGATATTAAAGGTGAGTCTGAAGTACAATCACATACATAGATAAATATTAATCATAAAATAAATTTGCTAATAGAAGCAATCTGTTTAATATTCTATAGGGCAATAAAATATAATGTGTGGAATAATCTTTTCTTAGGATAGAAAGCAATTTTAATTACATTGAACAAGTTTAATCTGCATTATTGAGGGTAAAATTTATTTGTCTGCCTATCAATTATCTATAACTTAACTTCTACCCCTCCAGAGTCAACTCCATTTATTTTTTTACATTTTTATCATTCCATTTTCTAATATAACAAAATTGTGACCCATAATCACTAAGCTTTCTTAAAATGGTAATGTATTAAGTGATCTTTGAAAAGGTGACATAAAGAAAATGACATGTTGAAAGTTTAGAGCTGAGGATGTAAAATATGTCAGCAATGTTATATACAAAATATTAAAGATGTTTGCAATAAAACTAAAGGTGACATATTAGAAGGTTAACACAATAAAATATGACTTAAAGATGATTAAAAATGGCAAAATTAGGTAAATGTCAGTTCACATGTCCCTGAAATTAATAAAATAAGGATGAGAGTTGAAATAGTAGTTTAGCACTGGGATGTGAATCCATACACGAAGGTAGAGACAGAAAAAGACCAGTTTTGAATATGTCTTTATGAAAGTCACTGACTGAAGCCATAAGAGTAAAGCACATAAAAAGAGTGAAGCAAATAAGCTTTGACAATAGGGCAAGATTTATTTATTTAATCAAGGAATAAGAACTGGAGACAGTACCAGGAAACTTACACTGTTTTAATCTTCCTTAGCCCTAGAAGAGAACATAGACAGGAAAATCTCAGATATTGCACGCAGAAACATTTTTACTGACACATCCCCTAGAGCAAGGGACATAAAGGAAAGAATAAACAAATGGGATCTCATCAAAATAAAAAGCTTCTGCATGGCTAAAGAAAACAGTATTAAAATCAAAAGAGAACCAACTGTATGGGAAAACATATTTGCCAATGATACCTCAGACAAGGGTTTAATCTCCAAAATATATAAAGAACTTACACGACTCCACTCGAAGAAGACAAGAAAC
>CM052547.1:19370739-19391739 GCA_028533065.1 Trachops cirrhosus | reverse complement strand
AGAGGACACATGGACAAAACTAGGGGGGTTGGAAAGGGGAGGGAGGAGGGGAGGAATGGGTGGGTGGGCTGGAATGGGAATAAAGGATAGAAATTGTACTGAATAAACTAAAATTAAAAAAAAAACTTCCTTAGCCCAAGTGTAAATCCATGCAAAAAAATAGGACTTTTTTTTTTTTACTTGACCAGTTTTAAGATATTTTTGGTTCTTATTATGCTTCGTGTTTAGTATGACTCTTTTGTTTTGCAAAATGCATGTAAATCTCGCCATTTCGACATTTTACATTTCTTCTGTGGGCAAAAAACACAGTATTTACAGAATGAGATTTGTTCCTTAAGAACGCTTTTTGCGGAAAATAACAGAAAACATGATTAACAGTGCTTTAAACAAGAGGAGTTTATTTGCCTCATATAATAAGAGGTCAATGTGTAGAATATTCCCCATGGTGCATGTCAATAGTACCACAAGGAATTCAACCTTCTATCATTCTTGTTTATCCCATGCCATACATAGGCTGCAACTGTTTCCCTAAACATCACCATGTCATTGCTACACGTAACAAACATAACACACAGACTATTATGCTTGAATTTTTAGGAGGAGGAATAAAGAGGAAAGGGAGAGAACAGTTGCCTGAATCAAGAAAGGAAAAATGGTAAACACAAGCCTCCAGCATACTTTCACTGCCACCTTTATAGTGTTTACCACATAACTCGTTGTTGCAAAGGGCCCTGTGCTTCTCGTGTGGAGCCCGTTTCCTGCCCCAAGCAGACCAGTTTTCGTTAACAAGAGAGAATCAAATATTCCGTCAATCAAAACTTGCCTAAGCTTCTGGGGATAGTACTTTGCTCTTCAGCCACATAAGCCAAATTTAAGATGATAGTGCATTATGTTCAAATATAAAGATAACACCATGAGTACTGGTATATTTCTGGGGAAGATTTAGAAACTGACTATCTTTCATTCATCAAAAAAAATTGGTAGATCATGACTGTCTTTTTTTCTCCCTTTACCCTATGATTTGCTTATTTACTTGTGCCTATTGTTACATTTAAGGAAAAAGGAGAAGTGAAATATTTATTATTTGTTAGATCCAAACAATTCTCTAGCATATTACATACTTAATTTTATTGTCTTTCAACAAATTCCTGAGATAAGGAAGAAAATGTGACATGGCACTCAGAAGATGGCATTATTTCTCTTCCAAAGTCTGTCTGACTTCATGATTTATGATCTTCACACCATCCTCACATGTCACGTATGGTGATTATAGAGCTCAAAAAATAAAGAGAGAAAACTTATGCTGATTCACTTTCTCTCAAGACTAGCGACTGATATTTTTTTCACTGTTTTCCATGTTAAGATCTGCAGTGAGGGCCAATTTACAAAATGTGGAGATCTGAAGTGTCAAATTAGGCATAATTAAAGTACTTCTCAAGTTTTAAGTACTATATGGCCTTCAACTGTCTATAGAAGCTTAGACATCAGAATAGTTCAAAACACTGGAACACCACACACACCTGTTCTACCATTCATATTCCGGAGATGCAATAGTAATTAGAGCTGTGTTGTCACTTATTTGTGTTTGAGCAAGTGCATTCATACATTAAACCATTAGTTCTAACCGTGTGTGCCTCTATCTTTGTACTGTAATGAGAAGAAAATGGTTCCTGTTTCCATAATGGTTCCATAGTTTCCTTATCTCAGCACTCTTGGGGACCAGAGACCTGCTTTGTAGAAACACAACGCAGAGAAACTGCCAAAACGTGTGGGTGCATGGGTTTTGTGCATGTGTGTATGTGTGTGGGCATATAAGTATTTGACTTGTGTGCATAATTTGCACATGTCTGTACAGCTGTGACATTTGTCTAATATGCCACCTAGCATGAAAATGTGTATAGAAGATTTTGAGTACCTTTTTTTATATACTAATTATTGATAAAACATGATTTCCATTTCCTGGAAGTTTCGATTCCATTTTGAAGTTTAGAATGCCAGATTTAAAACAATAACAAAAAAGCAAATAATTGAATAAAAACATATATGTTTCCTCTCATTGCATTATTATCAAAATGGCCTTAAAATTTCTGTGAATGTGTGCAGGACAATTAAAATTCAATGCTGTGAAAATGCTAGCAGATAGCATACTTATGAGAATTAAATTAGTTAATACTTACAAAAAGATCAGCATCTACTATTTGATATACAACTAAATAAAATAATTTGTACACACTGTATTTTATGATAACATTAAAAATATTCCTTTGAGATTCTCAGATCTGCCTACAAGTTGGACTATAGGCTTAGCTAGCACCCTTACAACACAGTTTCTACCTTCACAGAAACCTGGGGCTACAGGCTCATGATGAACCACACAGTTCCTGTGGGTCATCCTGGCCAAGGAACTATACATTGCCTTTTCTGAGCCCTCATTCCTGGACCTGGGGGAAAATAAAGCTTGCACTGTCAAGAACTGTGAAAAGTCTGAAATGTTACCTAAACTAAAACCAATAAGTTTAGTCCTCCACAGTGTCATGGATGTTGCAGAACACTAAAGACTCCTGGGTTAGCGATGAAGATCAGCTTATTTATCACTCGGAGTATAACCATTATTTCCGGTCAGTTTTTCAAGCCCTCACTGTCACAGGGTGGCACAAAGAGGGCCAGATGGCACCTACGCACCCAGTGGGCTGCATTACTGAAAGGGGGCACTGACTTCAGAGAAGCTTAATCTTTTATAATGGGCAGTGTTGCTGCCCTCTGCTCCAGAGGGGACATTTCCTTTACTATAAAAACTCTCAGCAAACTAGGAAAACTAATAGAACTTCTTCACTTGATAAGTGAAAACCTAAGGAAATGTATCTTCAATATAATATTTAATAGTTAAAAACTGAATCCTTTTCCCCTAAAATCTAGAAATTTGGAAAATGTGCTGGAGGTAATAAGCCAGGATGAAGAAAAGCCATTCTGGTTGTAAAGAAAGAAGTAAAACTGTCTCTATTAGCATTTAACTTGATTGCCTATGTAGAAAGTCTGATGGAGTTTATAGGAAAGCTTCTAGCATTGCGTTTTTATAAAGATTGTAGGGCTCTAGATAAATATAAAAATACAATCATAATACTATATCCTAGCAAAAAATTGAAAATGAAAATTTTGAAGGAAATTATCATGTACAATAGCAAAAAATGTAAGAGAAATATTCAGAGATGAATCTTATGGCAGATATGTAAGACCTGTATACTGTAAGATATAAAACGTTGCTGAGTGAACTTAAATAATACTTACATAGGTCAATGAGATGGTGGAATGGGATGTCCCCTGATCATATCCCTCCATAGCAACAATAATTTGGTAGTCATCCATGGAAAAAGTGCCTTTCTTGGAGCTTTGCGATTCAGGTGGATGACTGTGAAACCCAGGTAAAGCCCAAGACCACGAAGGGCTCTTTTAGGAAGGTAAGCATGTGCCTAGATAGCTGACCACAGTCCCAACTACAGATCAGAAACAGCCCCATCTCCCCTGAAATGGCCTGTAACTCAGCTCCAGCCCCCCATCCCCCATCCATTGGCCAGGAAGACCTGCGCAAGTCCAGGGCCCGCTGGGAGACATATCCATCCATGCCCAAGGACAGACCCTCTGACCTAGGTCTGAATGCTGATCCTTAAACAGTCCAGTAACTCAGCACCAGACCCACTCAGCCACAGGATGGGAATAGTTCTCACCCAGGACCTGGAGGGAGACACCTCTGACTGTATCCTTGGACTAGGACTGTGGAAATTGGTTCAACTGCAGATCATCAAGCAGGCCTGAGACCCAGTTCCAAGCTTCACTTATCTGTGGTCCAAGATTAATCCTGTCTACCCAGGGACCCACCCAGCCACTTCTCAGGAGCCCTTTCAGGAATCAAGAGGGAGCTACACCCATCTATGCACCTAGTTACTGGCCTGTCACCTGTAGACCTCAAAGCAGACTTGAGCTAACACCAGCCCTGCTGACCAAGGTCCAGTAGGCTGTCCCAACCACCCAGTCACCCACTGGAATCCACACCTGCTCAAGCCCCTAGGAATAGGCCCGCCAACAGCAGACCCCACCGTGGACCTGTAGTAGACCATTCTGCGTGGCATGGGCCCAGCTCCCACTGGGAGATGCACAGGACCCATACCCACGGATAGGTTCTCCCATGGAGAATCAGGCCTGCAATGTACCTAGGCCATTATGAGTCTTGCTTTTTGCTAAAACTCCCTCATTCTGAACTGAGGACATTTACTGCAAAGAAACTTCCTAAAAACCATGCTAAGCCTTCCAAGGATGAGTGTAACCGGTTCAACCACTTTTATCTTTTCATTGGCAAATATCCCTCTTCTGTGATGTGATTAGCAGCATTGGCTCCTTTGTTTTCTGTATAAGGTAACCACCTAAAGCAAACCTGTGCATAGTTAATGAGTACCTTCTTGTAATGTGCCCTGTAAGACAATAAAAGCTCATTGGAGCAAGGGTTGAGGCTTGTGCTCCGCTTGAGAGAAAATCCATGCTGTCCCTTTTCTTCCACCGGACTCGGTAGTCTGTGTGAATGTCTCATTTCATCCATAATGACCTGGACATTGCGAGCTGGTGTCTGCATCATAGACCCAGCAGCAGCCATGTGATCTAGCTCCAGTCCTGCTCAACTCTGACTCTGGAGACAAGAGCATTAGCATAGTGACTCAACCAGAAACTAGTCTGCAGGTAAATAGAAAACTATTTGGCAATAAAACAAATAAACTATTGATATATGTGCAATATCTGGATGGATCAAAACAGTCATACTGAGTTGAAAAAGCCAAACATAAAATAATTCAAACTGTATGTTTCTATTCATATAAAATTCTAGAAAATGCTGCATGCTAAGCTATAACGACTGAAAGCACTCTATTTTTTAAAAGATTTTAATTATTTTTAAAAAGGGGGAAGGAATGGAGAAAGAGAGGGAGAGAAACATCAGTCAGTTGCCTCTCTCATGCTTCCAGCTGGAGACCTGACCCAGGCATGTGCCCTGACTAGGATTCAAACCAGTGATCTTTTGGTCTGTGGAATGACACCCAGTCCTCCGAAACACAGCAGTCAGGGCTGACTGAAAGCACTTTAGTGACTGCCTGGGGACACAGTGGGAGGAACAGACAAAGGGATTCCAAAGGGACACAAGGAAGCTTCTGGACATGAAAGAGATATTCACTATCTTGATCACCGTGACATTTTCATGGCTGTATACACATGTCAAAACTTACTGAATTATACATTCTAATAGTGCAGTTCATGGTGTAGTATACCTTAATAGAGTTAGTAAAAATAAACAGGAAGAATCCCTTCTCTTTTTTCCCACCTTTTTATCTCCTAATTACTTCCCTTAGCAGAACTTAGTATATAGGTCAAAGAGTCAATGAATGCAGGAAACACAGTCTGTAGGATTTCAGCTCTGGTATCACAGAGGCAAATTAGAAGTTTGTATTTGCTGCTGAGAAACAATATGTAAATAATGGACACAAATCATTCCTTTACTCAAACCTTTATAAATATTGAAATGCCCTACAGAAAAAAAAACACAATTTCATGATTACATCTAACAAAATGGAACTCTACTTTGACAAAGATGCCTTATTCTCCCTACAAAAAGAAAAGGAGACAAAATCTTAGCAATCTCTAGTATCTAACATTGTATAATGTTAATTTCTACCCTGGTTTAGTCATTAGTCTACCTGAATATCCTGAGAGAAAAATGGATATAGGACCAAAGTTACTACACAAAGAAATCCCTAACAGCATTGGGTTTTTTACAGGAATTCCTTCCTACCTTTCTACCCATAATAATCTCAGTTCCTGATTTCCACTTTATGAGTCCAATTTGGGTGACGCTTCTTAACAATCTTTTTAGATTTTTGCTTGCATGCTCTTTGAACTGGTTGCAAAAAAGACATTTTTATGAAACTCTACCATGTCTTTAGTCGAGGCTGTTTTCTCCACTTAGTGATATGGTGAATATACAGGGTAGGCAATAACCCTCAGTGAATTCCACTGTATATTCACTGGTCAGATCAGCAGCCCCTGCTATTATGTGGGTCCTGCACTCTAAGACATACACTGGAAAGACATAAGGAAAGACGGTCCCCCAAATCATATTTGATACAGAATGATTGAAGAAATTCTAGGTGTCTAACTTGAAGAAAACTTTGAAAAGCATTTCCTATACGTACAGGGCTGTCAGGTAGGCATGAGCTTAAATTTACTCTGGACCAGTGATTTTCGATCGGCATGCCACAAGAGGCACACTGGTGGGCTGCAGGAATGTTTAAAAATGCAATACCTGACTATTTAGTCAGGGACACTGACCTCTTTTCTCTCAGATTGTTAAATAAAAAATAACAGTGGCCAACACAATAGCCATCTGGTGTGACTGAATAAAAATTACACCTATTTTTTTGTCAGATTGGCAATAATATATAACATTTTTAGTGAGCAGCAGAATTGTAGTAATTAGCTTACGTGTGCCATGAGATGAAAAAGGTTGAAAATTGCTGCTCTGGACAGCTCCAAAGATAAAACTGGGAATGACGAAGAAGAGCTCTTTGCAGGGCCAGGCAGCTCCAAGTGTGTGGCTGCTTTAGAAGTTACGGTCAGCATAGACTTGTTCCAGGAGAGACTAAGTGATTATGTGTTTTACGGTTAGGATTATTTTTTTATTTTAATTGTCGTTCAAGTACAGTTTTCTGCCTTTTACGTCCACCCCAGCCCAGCCCCCAGCCCTCTCCACCTCCCTCCCATTTCCACCCCACCCTAGTTTTTGTCCATGTGTCCTTTATACTCGTTCCTACAAACCCTTCCCCTTTTTCCCTGAAGTTCCCTCCCCTCTCCCCTCTGGTCACTGTCAGCCTGTTCTCTATTTGGTGATATTTTGCTTGTGTGTTTGTTTTGTTGATTAGGTTCTGGTTAAAGGTGAGATCATATGGTATTTGTCTTTCACCGCCTGGCTTATTTCACTTAGCATAATGCTTTCCAGTTCCATCCATGATGTTGCAAAGGGTAGGAGCTCCTTCTTTCTTTCTGCTGCATAGAATTCCATTTATAGTTAGGATTCTTACATGACAAGAAGGTTGAAATGTTGGGTATGTGCTCTTTATAGACATATCCAACTTTGGAAACTACCTGAGCCAGTTAAGCTACATGCTCTTTAGTTTATATTGTTGTGTAAAAGGGTTCATTCTTAGCTAAATACCCAGTATAATGTTTTCCCCACCCAGGGGCAGGATGCAGTTCCTTTCCTGCTGTCTCTTGGTTTAGATATTTCTTTCATCTCTAAACTGATCTATGCTGTACTCTAACCCACAGGCTTGTTTTCTGTTAAAAGAGTTTCTTAAACTAACTCTAGGTAAATCAGTACTTGATAATTACAGATTAATTTGTTGACCTTATGCCAACATTTTATGAGGTCTTTCAATTCTTAGCCACATATTGATGGAGTAAGTGTGGAGAATTTTGGCACTTTAACGTGATCAGTTTGGGGTACATTTATCAGAGTTCTTTTTCTGTTAGTCCTCAGTTCACACCACTAAATAGGGAGGGGCCATTTTTTCCTAAGCTATATTATTTTAAGATTTGCATGGTCTTTCTCCCCCTAGTTCCTCAAATAAGTGATAGGAAATAATGCTAATTGGTAGCATTGAATTCCAAATATTGATGTTTGATAGAAATTCGTGATAGCTATTAAGTCATGTAAATTATAACAATGATCACAACACAGTTGTCAGAAATAATATAGAAATATAAAAATGATTTTTAAGTCTTGTTTTAATTCTACCCTTTGGCTGGGTTTCTTCTTTATTTTTTTTCTTCTCTCAAATGAAGAAACATTTGATTAACCATTTTTGTGATTACTTTTTTATCACTTTTGCTTCCTGATCTTATGAATCTTATGTGATAGTTAATATTATAATGTGAAATTATTCATTTTTAATGTGGTATTTTTATAATCATCATGGTCTGCTAGTGAGTATGCATGAGGGGCAAAAGAGGAAAACACATTTATTTGGGAAAGCATTCCTATATCAGTAGTTTTTTGTAATTCCATTTACTCTTAGTAAAGCAGTCCCTATGTTGACTGCTTTAAGTGAAACATGACTGTTCATTGATTCTTCCAAATTTCCCTTGTTTCACCTAGGAGATAATCATTATTAACAGGGCCAAGATTTCAGTTAGAGAGGCCTGAAACAGAATAAGCCTATCATGTATATGGAATGTTTGTTGACTTTTCAGGTTCTGTCCCCACATACTGACATAAAAGCTAATGATTTAATACTGGCCGATAACCATGAAAATAACTGGTTGAATTTTCTTTCTTTATTTTATTGTTGTTCAAGTACAGTTGTCTCTATTTTTTTGCCCACTGCTCTCTCCTGCCCCACCATCCTATACCACCCACCCTCAATTTTCTTCTTATTCAATTATTTTCAAATCAGCAAGTGATATTCAACATTATGTTTTTATCCTATTTGGAAAGCAGAGATATAACAGTCAAATAACTGGTTTAATATATGGGATTAGAGGTAAGGAAAGAGAAAAGATTGAAATATTAAATCAGCAGTCCCTAAAAGTTGTTAGCTATAAAGTTAGTGACAATTTCCTTGGCACCACCGACTCCGGCCCTCTCTGTTTCCCTGTCTGTTCTCTCAGACATCCCTTGCCCTTCACACCATCTAAACAAAGTCACACCAATATGAGAAAATTCAATCTCTTTCAGTCCAAAGGCTATGGGACTCATGTCTTCCCTTCCCAGACATCTGTATTTTAAAGTAGAGCAGAGTGAGAGTGATTTAACCCCTCTCTGCCACTCATCCTCCACCCCCCACAGTTATGCTTTGAATGGGGGGGCTGCAGTGGATGTAGCAGTTGAATAAGGAGCAGGAGTTAAGCCACGTTGTCTCAGTTCCTTGTGTATGAAATGAGAGAGAACTGCTGTCTGAGTGAGAAGGGGGCTCCCAGGGGCCCCTGCTATTTCTCTGGTCTTTGACAGGCAACACAAAGGCTGAGGTTCCACTCCCATCCATTCTATTCACAGAGAAATCCATTGGAAGGTTTCCTCCAGAAACAGTCCTTGCCCTGGCATTATTCCTTTTGACTTCATTTCCTGGGCATAGCTTTTGCTGAAATCATAGAAGAAAAATGCCACAACAGAAACGTAATTGACTGCCCGTGTTCAACATTAAAGAAACTACAAATGGCCAATTTTTCAAGGATCCAGAAGAAAATAATTAGCCACGATGTACTAGTTTCCAAATCCACATTTCATTTGCATTAAATCAGATTTCCGAGCATCTTATTTTTAAAAATTAATATGTTATTAACATATACAATTAAGAGTTGATACATGTTTTTGGAGGCCCCAACTTCAATCATTAACAAACTCTCATCTTATATAATGCTCTGGAGATGTTTCATGGATTTTTAGGACGCATGTCAGCAGTCTTCATAGAGCAACGATCAGCATGTAAGTCACCAACCACTGAACCAGAGACTGTTAGTTGCTCATTGGGGCTAATCATTTTATATATGGAAAATAATAAAGTTGGTTTTCTAATATTATGAATTCTTACATACATTATAGACAGAAACATGAAAGCAAAACTCAATATTTTTGAGAGAAAATACAAAATAACACTTACTATACATTGTAAGGAAGGATGGGCTCTTAATTTTTTTTTTAATTCTAAGAATATTTTAGAAACTAAAGTTCAGTTATAAAACAAACATCTATATAATTATCAATAAAACACTAATATACATTTGAAGCTCACATTAAGGTTCTTCTCAATCTTATTACTTCTCTCCACCAGATCCCTCATTCTCAATATGGCATTTGTCCTTATCACACATTGACTGTCATTTTACCACATATGTTCGTAGCCCAATATAAAATATATCTCACTTCCTATAATTTTAAATTATATGTAATTTATTTTATACTGCAAGTTTTCTTCTAAAGCTCAAATTTTATATTAAAAAATGTTGTACCTTACAAGTACTATATGAATCCATCCATACCAACATATGAGGTATAGATATTTTATGCTCTATAATAATCTACAATTTGTCTTTATAAATTATAGGGATAATAATTAAACTAAAATGATTATTCAAAGTGATTCGATGGTAGTATCAAGACAAGAAGCTAATCAAAATTTTATTGACCTAAATTTTAGAAATTTCAAAAATCATCTTAATTTTATATTAGTATGTATCAATATTTATGAAATAAATTGTAAGGTAATATAAATTAGAAAAATATTTAAATATATTAGCATATTTGTTTACCTCTTTTTTAATTGATATGTTCAAGCCTTAATCTAGAAATATACTTGACAAATATGACACTAAAAATTAAAAACTCTATTTCATCATTCAGTAGCTTCTTCTACTCAAGTCATCTGATAAAATACATGACCTAGTTTTCACAGCCTGAGATGATCTTAAGTTGTGTAGGCCATTGACAAATATTTTTTTTTTGTTTGGATCTCTTGTGTATATAATCAATTTGATTTTAAAAATATTATAAAGTTCATGGCCCCATGAGAGGTATAGTGACATACTGATGAAGATTTAGAAAAATGAAAAAAGAAACTAAACTTTCATTTTTGTTTATTGTCCAATCAGTAAAGAGTCTTTATAGTGTGAAGGAACCACCCCTTTCTGTTGGGATCCAGGAACCATTTTCTGTGTCACTTATTGTCAAATGCACCGTTCCTAGCTAACGTCATCTCTCAACAAAGAGCTAGCAGCACTGTTGTTACTCACAGTGCCATACTGCTTTGGATTTTTTCCTCTGTATTTTCCTAATATTATTTATCTAATTTCACTGCTATCATCCATTGAACCACCATGAACACTGCCTTTTAATGACTTTCTCAAAGGATGTTACTCTTCCTTGCTGATGATGTCCTCAGGTGCAAGTATTACCCTGAGAAATGCAAAGTATGCAGAAAAATGCAAACTATGTGCCCCTGCCCTCCACATATTACCACCAATGAAGTGGGAGCTATGAAGCCCCTGATGAGGCTGAAATGAATCTTGTTTGTGCAAGGAATGTGTTCATCCCACTCATGGCACCTGGAAGAGCACATTTATGCGACATTTATAGAGGCAAGAAAGGACAAGAACGAGAAGGACTTGTTCAAAAATCTCAAAAGTCCTTGAAGAAACAAGAATGGTCCTTTTATAGGAATTCCTTAGACTCAACAAACATTAACTGTGAAACAACTGAAGAAAATCTGGAAAAATAATCTATGTTCAATATTGGTACTAAGAAAAACAATATTTAACTAATATTTAAACATCAACAATGATACTAAGTTTGGGTTAGACAGGATGTTTATTGTTCTGGTTCAAATATATTCAAAATATTGTGAGATTTTAGAGCTGGTGGAGAATTCAGCATCACTAGTGAGTCCCCTCAAGTGTAGAAAAACCCCTGAAGCCTGTGGCAGTCTGACTTTATATTTGTATGTCTGTTTCTGAATCTAGCTCACTTTGTATTTTATACAACTTTATCAGGAATGAATTGGTTTTAATATCTTGAGATCTTATCTTGTGTCCTTCTGTTTATTTTGTTGCTTTTTAGGTCTCGAGTCCTGACAATATGTTTTACCTTTTCCTATCCAAAATTAGCTTTCAATAAGACCCAAAGTCTATATTCCCATAGCAGTTGGAACAGTGCCAACATGTCAGAGACATTTGCTTTTCCAGTTTTATCTTTGTTTGTGGAATGGAAGTATTTGTTTGATGGAACAAGGGTTTCGTGTGTGAGCAAACAAACAGGACACGGGAAAGAAGGGATCTCGTAGCTGCTGCTCAGATCACATCACGTGGGCACCCCTGACAACCTGCTCAGGGATTATGCGGACCAGTTTACAAAATAGTTCACAAAATGTTTGTCATTGGGCTTTAGCACAGGTTTTCATCTTCTCTGTATCCCAAGACTCTATTAAAATGATAGCAAAGAATAAAACTTATGAATCTACAATAATAAAGAAAACAGGAGAAACAGAAAAGGGGCTAAGCTGACAAGGGATTACAGCCGTATTTTGGGTAATTGAACACGTAGGGGGTGGAAACCGCTGACCAGGGCTGAGGGGCACTGAGCCCCGTGGGCTGGCAGCGCAGATCTGGATGGGGAGGCCGCCAACGTGTCCTGAGAAACAGAAGGAGCCCAGGGCAAAGCAGAGATCTGAAGTGAGACATGGAGTTAAAAAATGGGGTTGATGTACATAGAACATTACTATATATTCACTACAAAAAACATGGAGAATTAGTGTAGGAAAACTTTAGTTTCCTGGAAAATAAACCTGTTTTGGTTTGTTTATTTGTTTGTTTGTTTTGAAAACAGGATTTCCCTCAGGGGAAATTGATCACTTCCAGAAAAAAAGTTATCTGAATTTTGATATTTGGGTATCACCAATCTAACTGTCAGCTTACTTACTGGGCACTCTAAGCAAAGACTGCTATCTGCATATCCAGAACTGCCAACCCACTTTATACGCATAACCTTCAAATATCAATTGACAATCACCTGTCTCTGGCCACAAGAAAAAATTTTCAATTTGAATAATAAAGGTTACCATAAACAAACAGACAACATGGAGATAATAGAGATAATGCAAGAGGCTATAATCTATGATGCCAAACTTATGCCATGTATATGCCAAAATTACATATATATGTGTATATGTGTATATATAAGTGCACACTCATATGTGTATGTCTGTGTGTGCGTTAGAGTTCCTGAAGGCCGTTCCCAATCTCAATATTTCCCTTGGATAACTCACAAACTCATAGAGTTGTAGTCACAGCTATGATTTATTACAGTTAAAGAACAAAAATCAAAATCAACGAAGGGAAAAACTGCATGGGGCTAAGACTAGATGAAGCCAGATGCAAGCTTCAGAGTCTTCGCCCCGTGGAATCATATGAGAGGTTGCACAGAATTCTCCCACCTATCAGTTGGAACACCATATAACAAATGGCACTCTTATCAACTGTGGGAATGGTGGGAGTTCTTCTGAATTTCAAGTTCCTTTATTCTAACCAAGGGCTAATCATGCAAGGAGGACTTTCAAATGATGATAATCTGTTATGTTAACATTTCTTGAAAAACATACTTATATAGGAAAAGAAGAAATTTTTAAAATAAATAATTGAAAAAACTCCTGAGAACTTACTAATTTATTCAATGTATATGGGCTTGGGGTTTTCTAAGCTCAACACTGGGATACAAAAGAGAATGAAACAAAGATCAATGACTTTGTGTATATTCTAGTGCATAAAAGAAAAATAAATATGATGATTTAGTAAACTGTACAAAATGTGAGGTGTTAATAGTACTATGAAAAAATATCAAGAAGGACAAAGAAGTTGGAGTCTACGGAGGAAGTTTATAGCATGAAATAGAGTTGATCTTACAAAGAAGGTAAGATTTGATCAAAGGTTTCATTTTCAACAAAGATAAAGACAGATTAAAACACTGAATTTAGCACCATGGAGAAGTCAAATGACTTCAGTGGGAGAAGATTCAGTGATGTGTGGGAAGCAAAACTTTATTGAATGCAAAAGATAATATGATTACAGTTTTAGTTAAGATGGGATAATTACAGTTTTCCCAATTTTCCTGCTGAATGGTGCTATACTATCTGGACATAATGCATAGAACATGCTCCCTTCTCCTCCAGTCTTCAGGTCTTGGAAACCACTAAGCTACTTTCAGTCTTTATGGATTTCCCCATGCTGTACATGTCATATAAATGGCATCATACAATATGTGTCTGGATTCTTTGATTTAGCATAAAGTTTTCAAGGTTCACTGATGTTGTAACATGAGTCAGTACTTTATTCCTTTATCTGGTTGAGTAATATTCCATTGTATGGCTACTATGATTAATGCTGCTATGGACATTTAAGTACTTATATTTGCATGGACATAGATTTTCAATTCTCCTATGTGTAGGTACCTAGGAGTAGAATTGCTGGTTTTTATGGTAACACTATGTTTAACTTTTGAGGACTGATGAACTGTTTTCCCAAGTGGCAACGTCATTGTACATTCCCATCAGCAATGCATAAGGGTTCCTGTTTCTACATATCTTTATTAATGCTTATTATTGCCCATCATTTTTATCAGAGCCATCTTAGCGGGAATGCTTCCTTTGTTTTATATCTACCTTACACCCACCTGAAGAGCACTTGGCATAGCACAACACATATTCTGACTGAGCGAATGGATAAATGACTGAAATAAATAACTACTATTCATACCTACACAACCTATGTGCAATTGAAGTTTGTATTTGAATTCGCTAATTAAAGGATGATTTTCTCTTCTATTTTACTATTTTTGGTGTGGAAGTCAGTCTGTTGGAAATATCTCTCTTGTGAACACTGGGATGAAGCTCAAAATACTCTCATTCATTCTTGCAGGTATTTCCCATCATGTATCATGGGTTCCACAAAAGTCCACAGCTGTGGAACATGGTATTTTAATAAGAATTATTTTAATCTGCTCTGATTTCATCAGTTTATATTTTTTCCTCTGTGCTTCTGATTTTAGCCATCACATTCTGCTTTCTGTCCAATCGCCAGCTTTTCAGCAGAACATGAAATAAAAGCAAAATCAAAATCGAAGAGTCATTTGAAGATATACAGAAATCTCCTCCCATGTCATTTTTGTGGGTCCCTGTGAAACATTAACCGTGAGGATCATTTCAATTAAAGAAGTGCTTGCTCCTTAAATACCAGTACGGCAAACACAACACCAGAATGCCCCACGGAGGGATATAAAGACAGGTTCTCTGTTGGGTGTGGCAGCTGCTAAATGGAAAGTGTATTGTATTCTAATATATTGCTAGAAAAACTTAGCTTATAAAAGAACTTCTTTACTTACATCAAAATATTCCTAATACCGTGGTCAAGATCAAATCCAGCCTAACTCCTACAGGAGAAAAAAATAATGCATAGACTCCCCTGTTTGCTTTTTGTTTATGGGCTAAAAGGGCTCTTTATGGATTACAGAAACAGCTTTCAATACTAAGGTATAAATAAAATGTAACTGATGACTTTCCTAATTATTGGTCTCTGTTAATATAGTGACTCATGATTTTGCAGACAATCTATTTACGATTTTTTATCTAGTCGCCTGCATTTGCTGGATGCACTTGGCTATGCGATCATGCCAGATATTTCAGCCTATCAGACAGCTCTTCCACGTGTATATAAATGTAATCACTTATCTATTTGTAATATAGGCTGGAGGGCTTGGACAAACTTCATTGTTTCATAAGCCAAAGAAGTTTTTCATTTGTTATGCAAAACCATTAAGTAATTACATCATTTCTAGTATATTCTGAATCAAACCATACTGAAAACCTTTACCATATGCCTGCTTTCACAGGGCAAGGTTTTTAGTTAGCTATTTTTTGCTTTTTCAACATCTGTGTTTGTTTATTGGCAGTATAAATATTTAAAGAGAGGGGGAAAAAAACTTCAAACTATAAGTGAAATCAGCTTTCTCAGCCCCCTGTTGCTTGAAATAAACTTCATGGAACTTTTCAGTGTGAACATGTAAGAAAATGGGCTGAAGTCAACAAAAGGATGAGTAATCTTTTGAATGTGTTGTTTATTTCAAAAGTACATGAAGAAGTGGTTCTCCTCAGAAAGAAATTATATTGGGGTTTTATGGGATGAATAATGTTCTATAGTCCAGGCTGTTAGCTTTCAACTCTGTCCCAGTGTCGTTAACCAGAGTCTCCAGGAACAAGCTTTAAAATATTTAAAAAATAAATAAATCATAAAAACTAACAGAAACAATATTTCTGAAGGAGGCCTTTGATTAATTTGTTATAAACAAAGATTTGTACAGAAATGTTTGGTACCAAATCATTGCTTATTTTTTCTTCAAGTTTATAATGCTTTTCTGTTTTAATGATTACTGTTTAACCAAGTTAATTGGTAAATCATAACATAATTTAGATGGGATTTCAAAAAGTCTTGCTTTGCAGAGTTGTTGGCTAATCTTTTGTGAATTTGTTTTAGCAGATAATTGCATTCTAACTAGATAATTCTCTGAAGCTGGTGCTTCTCCTGTAATAGGTCCATGAGGAGCTCATATTTTTTTGATATATGAGGTCTGTCCAGAAGGTATCCAGCCATGTAATAAGAAAAATAGAGACATTTACTGCAGAAGATACAAGATACAAGAAACATTGTATGAAGGGAAAAGACACTCCAGTCCCCTTCAAAGTAGGCACCTCGGGACCTCACGCAGTTCTTCCACTCACCATCAGCTGCTCCATAGTATCTTTATGAATCTCACTGATGGTCTGAAATTTCTTCCTTTCAAAGATTATTTTAGTTTTAGGAAAAGCCAGAAGTCATAGGGCACCAAATCTGGGATGCAGGGGGGCTGAGTCAACTGGGTGACTTGATGTTTCTCCAAAAAGCTCTGCATGAGACGTGATGCATAAGTGGGCGCATTGTACTGATGAAGCTGCCAATCACCAGTTGCCCCTAGCTGTGACCTTCTGAATCATCTAACTAGTTACTGCAGAGGAATGTTCAAGCTTAATGCAATATTTGATGCAGATTTGTTACTCTACTAGCTCAGTTATTTTGAATGCAATTGCCACACAGTGCACATGCTCACTCAAAAGCCCCACTGACTAGTACAGTGAAGTCATCATTGTTCATGCATGCACATTCCAGTCCACTCTCCTTGGCTGTCAGATTACATAGATGTCACATAAACCATTCTCACTTACTTTTTCTGAACATATTTCATATTTATCTTGCTTAGTTCAAATTAGAAAATTCATAATCTGAAATAGACAAAGGGAACTTAAAGTTTTCATACTATACATAATTACATTGATAAGAAGACCAATACTTGACATGTAGATAGACATAATATGTATTTCAAATCTCTGAAGGAAAAGCAACTTACAGTTAACAAAGGTGAGAAAAAATCTGTCCTCCAGGCAAGAGAGACCAAAATGAAATATTTTCTGCCTTTGGTTGTCAGAAGGGACATTGCTTTACTCTGTAGTGTCTTCAATATAAAGCTGTATCTGGACCCTGTCTGGTGTGGCTTGGTTGGTTGGAACGTCATCCCATACACAGAAAGGCTGCAGGCTCAGTTTCTGGTCAGGGCACAAACCTCAGTTGTGTGTTTGATTCCCAGAAGGGCACATATAGGGGGAGGAAGTCAATAGATATTTCTCTCTCTCTCTCAAAGCAATGAAAAAATGTCCTTGGGTGAGGATAAAAATTTCTTTTTAAATTAAAGTTGTATCTGGTTTTTATGTTTATAGATCTTAAGACAGTAACTCAATCCACCATTTCACTGTTGAAAATGAGGCCTAAATTTTTTAATAGTCGTCTGTGCAAGGTCACACAGTGGGTTAGAGGCTAAGGGGTCTATTTTGTAATTACTTTTTTGTTTGTTCTTTTGATCAGCAGAGTACCTGCTATGCTAATAGATATGTGAAAGAAACACAAAGGCTTTGTGACATTAACAGATACATGGAAGAAAGCATCTGTAAATAATGGCCAAATCTGAAATTGTTTGAAGCCTATGCATGTCTATTTCCATACACAAAATTATAATAAAAAACAGACTTAAGTCTGTTAAGGTGGTTGGAATCAGAAAATTTGAACTTGAATTCCAAATCTATCTATACCAACTAGGTGACTTTGGATTAGTTATTTCTGATATCTGTGCCTCAGTTTCCACCTCTGTAAAGTGAAGTGTTTAAAGGCGATAATCTCTAGGTTTCTCCCCAGACCTAATGGTTTATGATACAGGTTCTAATTACATGTTTGGTAATTGCACTTCCAGAGATTTTCTGTCAAAGTGAGCTAGTTCTTGTAAAGCAAGTTTCTGCCAGAACCAAATCTCATCTACAGTTGAATATGCCCCACTGTACACATAATTCATGTTGCTAAGTGCTATGAATAGGATGTGCTCAAATTCACTAACTAACCAACCTTAAATTAACTGGGCATTTACAAAATTATTTCTATCTTATCAACCTAAAGAAATTCAGAGTTGTAGCTTTCCAAAGAGAAAAATCTTGACCACAAACAGCACTATATTTATGACATTATTCAAATGTAACTGAACATTTATTTATGGACACTTAATGAGTTTTTGTTTGCCAGATGTTGTAAATTAAAAGGCATAAAAAAGCATACATTCTTTTTACGTAAGATACTTGGGTGGATTAAAACAGTCTCAGGAGGATATGATGCATCACCTTCTGAAGACGTTCTTTCAGTATTGGGGTTCATACTTTTAATAGGATGTCACAGTGAAAAATATTACCTTTGCCAAACTTATTCACAGATATTCAAGTGAGGGTTAGACTAGAAACCTGAACACTTGTGTTTCAGTGCAAACCCTGATACTAAGTAGCAATTTAAACATTGGTAAAGCATCCAAAGTCCCTGTGCCTTAGAAATGCTCATCTATTAAATGGGCATGTGACCCCTGACATACTTACCTAAAGGATTTTGTTGAGCATTTAACATTTCACGCTTAGGGAAAATTTAAAGTGACTCATGATGGCATGTCCATGCCCTCAAGAACCAATCTGTTAAACTTCCTTCTTTCATTTAGACAATTAAAGTTTTCCCTCATCCACCAATTTTTGTCACTGTTCAGGGTAAACACTGAATCCAAACTATAAACTAAGGCTCCATGTACTACTGTAACAACAAGAACAAAAATGATGAAGAGATCTATTTGCATTGCACCAATAATAATTGATTATCACACACACCCCAATTCTGTAAACCAAAACCATTTGTATAATTGTTCATTACAGAGATGAGTCCAGACTCCCTTCTACATTGTTAAGATAAATACAGTGTTCTTGTCAACTTTCCATTAAACCCAGTCCTTTTTATTTACATAAATGGAGGAAGAGGATTCTTCCTTTTGTAATGATTTTGCTGTACAGTGAAATATTTATTTCTCTCCATCCATGGTTTTAACTACCACTAATTGTTTGCTAATAATTTTGGCTATAGGCTTATATTTGTTCAATTCTCTGTTTTTCCAAATCATTAAAAAAGGTCCCTTTCCTGCAGGGTTTCCAACAAAGAGAAACTTGGTTTTCTTTAATTAAATCCAGTGGCCTGAAACACCAAAGAGAAAAAGTAAATTCAGGAGATTCCAACAGGAAGAGACTGCTTAGATCAAAAGAAGTGTCCCTGTAGTACCAAGCTCAAAACGTGGATTAGAAAAATCTCGGCAGAAAACAAAAAGCGGAGTGTCCCATAGCTTTCCATACCAAATATGCATAATTTATTAGTTAGATGGCTTACTCTAAGTCATGTTTCACCCCTTTGAAGATATTATTGGTGAATATTCTCACCAATAATAATAAGATGATATTATCCGATTCTTGGGTTGTTCTTAGAATGAAATACGATATGTAGGATGTGAGAAAACCAACCTTTGGTCAGTATCTATCATATGCCCCACTTTCTTCTAGACTCTCAAATATACATCTCAATCAATCTTCACATAAATCCTTTGAAATATTTGCTACTATATGCACTTTAAAATTGGAGACAGCAAAACACAAGACACCTGACGATAATTGTTGCATGCCCACTGCCACACAGTTAGTAATTGGAACTGAAAATAATAATTCAAGAACAAATCTACTATAGTCCAAAAGGCATGTTCTTCCCTCTAACCCATGATTTCTTATGCAGAGCCTTCAATAAATGTCACTTTTATTCATTTATAAATCATTAGAATGAGCTAGAGAAAATACCTTCAAAAGTCCCACTTCTGTCACCAAGTATAAGCACTTCAGAGCAATAGCACCCGGATCGTATATCAGTCTTAGCAGGCACTACCCTGGAGTGGAAAGAAAAATTGACTTTGAGGCCAACACATCTGATTTCATACCCCGGGTTTAAATTACCAGATTTAAATTATCCAAGGTATTTAAATTAACTGAGTCTCAGTTTTTTCATCTGTAATCAAACCTGTGACCTTTCAAGTGCGTGGGACAATACTCCAACCAACTGAGCCACACAGCCAGGCATATATTTAATTTTTCACTATTTAATTTTTTACATATAATGAAGTGCACCAGTAACCAAGTCTTTTAAAAAAAGAAATATTCTATGAGAAAAACTACAAAGTATATAATAATTAAACTAATATTTTAAAAAATAGAGAGTGAAAAAAGAAAATTACAAACAAGGAATTTACATAAGAAAAAATATAGTCAACTCTGTTTGAAAAAGATATTTACCTTCTTTAATTGAGAAATAATATTAAATACTATTTTGTACTCATTTCTATTACTCTTCTGTTGCTTCCATAATAAATTACCAAAAACTCAGTGGCTTATTAAGAAAAATTTATTATCTTAGAGTTCTAGTGGTCAGAATTCTGACACAGAGCACACTGGGCTAAAGTCATCAGTAGGGCTGTGTTCCTTTCTGGAGGCTCTAGGGAAGAATCTATTTTCTTGCCTTTTCCAACTTCTAGAGACTTGCTGCTCTTATGATTCCACTTCTGTTACTTCAGTTGGCTACCATCTGAGGTCCCAATAGAAGGGGTGTTGTGGGCCATATCAATCTATCTCAGCATCCTACAACTATATATAAGATCGGCTCAAAATATAAAGAAATATTAGTTAAAATACTGATTATTAAAATTAAAATTAATTTCATCTTACTCTAAAAACATCTTCGTACTTTCTCTCTTTTTGTGTGACTGGTTTTTTCCCTGTAACTTGTCTGCAGTTGTTTTTTGTTTTTGTTTTGTTTTGTTTTGTTTTCATGGAGAAGATAATCTTGCAATTCTTTTGTTACATTTAGTCTATGACCCTGCAACCTATAGCACTAAGTTTAGTGTTGGAACTATGTTAGGACTCTAATTGGATCATAGCAACTACAGAATATTAAATA
>CM052547.1:19326412-19364896 GCA_028533065.1 Trachops cirrhosus | reverse complement strand
TTCCTGGAGCTCTTTACCTAGAACTCACCTTCTCAAAGGCCTTTGATGGATCATTGTCAAACATTTCAATGCATGCAACCATTTATATTATTTCTCCCTGCTTTATGTTTTGTTCCATATATTGATACTTAAAGATATCTAATAGGTGATATATTTTATACATGCATGCATATATGCATGAGAGCAGAGCTTTCTTTTCTGTTTCATTTAATGCTAGACTCTCAATGACAAAAACATTAACTAAATTTAATGAGTAAATAAAATAATATATAAAAATAAACAAACCAATGTGTGAATGAATTCATGTACCTTTACAATAAAATTTAAAATTGTATGCCTTCCCTGCAAGAAGGGCAATACAAAATACCCTTCATATTATATAATAAAGTGTTGTAAAACTTTTTACATTAAATTCCTTTACATTGGCCTTTTATACTTAGCCAACTTAATTTCCATCAGGGTCAGCACAAGCATTTCTCTCCTATTCAGTGGCTTTTAAAAGATTTTCATACTTTTTACATGCATCCCATCATTCCATTTTTGGAAGCCCACCTTCTTCCTCTTTTCCATTCCAAACCCCACCTCCTTGTAAACCCAGCACAAGTTCTTTGTTTTTTAGGAATAACTCCTGTACTACAGCTTAAATTTATTTCCTTCTTCTCTTTATTTCTGGACCACCCATTAGCTAAGCCTCTCATTTGAGCATCTGACTTTATTCATCTATTTCTTATAGCACTATCTTGTCCTGGAGTATAACTATTTGTTCACAGTTTATATTACTATTATTCATTCATTGACTTACTTGTGAATTTACTGCAGTCTCATTGGTGCTTTACAGTTGTTTGAAACCCCTTCATACCTAACATAATGCCTTACAGATAGTACATGTTCAGGAAATATCTGTTGATAGATTCGCTCTCATGGTGACTGTAGCAAGGCAGTGCCTTTGGTTTAAAAGAGCATTTAAATATAATAGGATAGCTAAATTGGTAGGAAGTCAGACTGGAGTAATCAGAAGTTATAGCCTCTACCAACAAATCTGTCTCCGAAAAATAATTATCTAGTTTGCCCTCAATCCCATTAGAGTCTTCCTAGAAGATAAGTGAGTAGGCATTGTCTGACAGTGTCACAGAATGAAGTGAGAAGCTTTACCATTAAGTCACAAAGGTAAACTTTTATTCTTTCCCAATTTACATAGCTATACTAAATTTAATTCCCATGTTTCGTGAACAGGAGGAGCCAAGCTAAATCATTCGGCAGAATCTAATTTATTGCTTGTGTATCGGCCTTAAAAAGGATACGCTAGTCCAGAGTCAGGAAGGTGTGCAATCCTTCAGGAAACCAAATGTAACAAGCTCAACAATAAGACCATGTACAATTTGGTACTCACTCTCCTGAGCTGTTTATCTCAATTTTACATCTTGCTTATCATTTTGGAAAGCATTTTTCTTCTTAAAATCCTATCTGTTTTTGAAGACAGTAAAGCTATATTCTAATATGGTAACAATTGCTGTAAATTTTTGTTATGTACTGAAATACTACTCTCTCTATTGTTTCTACTTTATTTTCAACAATAAATTGCTTGAAGTGTGGGTTAGTGCATAAATATCTCACCACAAATTAAATGGTTGTCATAAACATTTTGGGGAAATCGTATTGAAGCATAAACCAAAACACTACATGATTTATATTGAGCCTGCTTAAATCTCAAGGAATGCGTAGAAAGTCAGAGAGGAGAAGTGCTTTCCCAAGCAGCGATCTAAGCCTGTGTGTGCATGTGTGTACGTGTTTTCATGGATATCTCAGGCCAATTTGGAAAGGAGTGGTAGGGTTGAAGTTAAAGAATGTTTGAAAGTGAACTGATGTAATCTGAAGGAGATAAAAAAAAGACTTCCATGGTTGTGAATGTGCTCTGGGGCTTAAGAAAAAGGAATTGCCATTGACCTTGTTAGTTTAATTAAGTGATTCCCAATTAAGATACTAACAGAATGTTGCCAGCTAATGACATGCAAAATAATATTGGCTCAAAGTGTATGCTATAATTCTTAATGATGATGATTATGATGATGATGATGATACCAGTGATGGCGTATTACTGTGGAGCAATGGCTAAAAGCGTTCTAAATATTGCATTCTAATATGGAATGCACAGTGTTCTAAAATATATACATTCAATATTACAAGGAAGAAAAAGTAACAGGCCCATATCCTTTGTGAAAGGCCATGGGGCCCTAGGTCCACTTGGAAACGGAAGTGATAAATGGAGAAACCAAAAACATGAAAGTAACATGTCTTCTACTAAAAACAGCAGCACCACTAACAAACTTAAATTCTCAGAACCTAAATATGTTCCAGTAGGGTTTTGAGATTTAGATTGAACCATTTGTCACTGATGCACTTCCCCCAGGGCTCTCCAAACAGTCCTCTCCAAAGCTGGTTGGGGTTTCTGGTAGGGCTGGAGGAGTTTCATTTTCACGAATGTACCTTTATATTCTTATTGACGATTGCAAGGTGTATGCTTTAATGGAGAAGGACAATTACTTTATTGACTACTTCAGTAGGTCAGATGTGCCCCTGTCAATAGGTGGTACCTGTAGCTAAGGAGTAAGATCAAGACCCAGAGCTGAGAGTACCACCCAAAGCCGGGATAGGGTACCTTAGCTCATCAGAAGCCGCACACGAAGTCTGAGTCCTGCAGGCTTTGAGGACCACATCGGCAGAGAAGGAGGGGCCCTTGTGCAGAGGATCTAGACAAAGGTTAGGTACTCAGCCACTGCTGGCCATAATTTGCCACCAGTCGACTCAACCAAATCCTTCCACTTGCCAAAGTCTGACCTGAATGAGATTCAGATACTTCCATGGGACTAACTGCATATCTACCCTAATAGTGCTGATTGTCCTTAGCATCCTTTCATACCACAAGTGTTTACACCCACACAATGTGCTCTGGTTATTTCTTGTACATTATTGTCAACATCTAAGCTATAAGCTTCTCAGGGACAAGGACTATGTCTTCATTTCATCTATTTCTCGGCCTTCCATGATGACAGAAACACATACGTATTGTCACTCAGTAACTCTGGATGAATGAAACAAATGAAATGGTGAAAGAATGTACAAGTTTATTTTAATTTACCAAGTTTGTTAGTCTTTCCTGGCCTTGCTACTGATAAATAAACAGTCTTTCTGATAAATGCTTCATGCAGGTGAGTTATCTTTGGTATATGTGAGGATTGTATTGCACATACGCAAAGGTGTTTCTCTCTTCCACAGATATGGAAG
Organism: Trachops cirrhosus; assembly: GCA_028533065.1. NCBI lineage: Eukaryota > Metazoa > Chordata > Mammalia > Chiroptera > Phyllostomidae > Trachops > Trachops cirrhosus. The sequence continues at coordinate 19,361,614 of CM052547.1, read as the reverse complement.
ACATTGCCAGACTCTCATAACCCACTTCTCCTTGTAGCCTAACAATCATGTAACCATTCTTGTCAACATAGCAATGCAGGTGCTCCTGCTGAATAATCTAATGAAATATCCATTTCCACCCCGACTTCAGAGAATTCTTCAGAAAACACATACCACAACTGGAAAAATCACCACCTAGTGGGAAAATTACATTTTATGCACATAAAAGAATTGGAGGACAGGGCAAGATGAATTGGAAATTATCTCTCCACTTCATCCTGCAATTTGTCCTATATTTGCTGTACCACACCTCAACAATATGGTAGAAAGAGTGACTGCCCCCTTTCACTCACCACTGGATCCAAACTGTCCAAGTCCCATCAATTCCTGTACCTACATAATATCTTTGGAATCTGTCACCTTTTCTCTGTTTCCAGTTCTATTTCCTCAATTCTTGTTTCAATAATTTCTCTCCTAAATTATCTCTTATCTTTTTTTAACCCCAGTTAATGCCTTCCTGTAATTTATCTTCTATATAATTTCCAGAGTGATCTTTTTAAAATATAAATCTTATTAAATTACTCCTCCATGTAAAATCCATGAATCCTCAAGCTTGCAGAATAATATTCACATTATTTTATGTAGAATATAAGGCCATGAAGGATGAGGCTGTTACTTAAAAAAATCTGTCATCTGTCCTCTACCCACCCTCAGTACAATTATTTAAGGCACTATTCAACTTCTGTTCCTTTTCTTGCTACCTCTGTGAGTGCTATTGCTTCTACCTAAAATACTGTTTCTCTTCTTCATCTTAACCCTGGACTCATTAATGTGTTTCAGACTCCTGGAAGTTCTAAAGAGCTGTATTAGAAACTAGATTGTCAAGTAGGAAAAAATATGTAAGGATAGGGCCCACATATGGCTACACCAAATTATCCGTCAACCAGTCAGCTTAATTTTTTAACTTCTTTTATATATTGAGATTCCATTGTAGGATCATATTGAAATAAGGAGTTCTTTATACTGAGAAAGAAAAAAGTTTTAATACCATGAAGAGCTTTCCTGATACCTGTTAGATTTAGATTTCGGATTCTCTTTATTGGCCCACCAGCAGAATACAAAACTGGGACACATACAACATGGATCTGTCAGTAATTGTGATGTCTTATTTAAGCACACTTTCTAAAGCATATTGGTACATTTAGATAATAAACTACAAACACGAGGGTTCCATGGATAGGTGTCAAAGGTTGTGATACACCTGAGGTGTTTGGGAAATTTTTGTTTATTTTTAATCATTTCTGTGGGGAGAGGGTTCCTAAGTTTATTGGAGTCTCAAAAAATCCAAGATGACAAAACAGTTTAAGTGCTTCTCCTTCACAGAGAAAAATAAAGCAAATGAAATTGTGAGTGAGATAGAAATGTATTTCCCTTTAAAAATGTAACAAATGGCAAAAATATATATATTACCCACAATAAAGTACTTGAGTACAAATTAATTTTACAATTTCTTTCATCTATTCCTACGTAGTCTTGGTTCCTAAAAAGAAGGGATTTATTCTGTGACCCAAGGGACACAAGCATGTGGTCTATTCTTAATGTAAGGTATTTCAAGAGATGGACAAGACTTACATGGCTACACAGTACCCTGGAGGTCAGACCCAAGTGACCTTGCTTGATCATTACCAAGAGCAGATAAGGAAGTACTTGGACATTTATAATGAGCAACAGATGCATTGTCTGATATTCCAAAGGATGGATATAACTTCTATAAATTTATTTAAGATACTTTTATTAAATGTGTAAGCAAACATGGAGTTACTTTTAACTAAGACACAGAATTCTCGGTTTTGTTTGTATGTTATCAAAAACAACTGATTTTTATTATCTGAATGGCATTCCCTCTCATCTCCTAGCACTCTGCAGCGTTGGAGTCCTTTTCCGTTCCGCTCCTCATCTGTTTCCCTCGCAGAGCCAGTGATGTCAGCGTAAAAGACGGTTCGGTTCCCTTTAGATTGGTGAGGTGTTAGTCTCACAAAGTCAAGTATTTTGACTTCAGATTAACTCTGCCCTTTCCATTACATCACAGAAACATTTTCATACAACTTTTCAGCTGAAATTAACTCTACATTCAGAAGTACTGAATCCATTCTGAAAATCCACTGCCTTTAGCCCAAGAGACTCAAAGAAAAGGATCTAGATGAAATCAGCAAAATCCACTATTTCCTAGAAGTCCCCAAACCCAGACCCGAGTTCCGTGGGGAGGGCTGGTTAGATTTAACAAACCATGCACCCATTATCTACTTCAGCAATGATTATCTACCGCATTCCAGCTCTAGTTTCATCACTGTGCCAGGTACTGAAGGTAATAAAACAGAAGATAAGCCTGCTTTCATGGAGTTTTCTATGAGTGAAAAATCACTGAAAACCATATTTAAGCCATATGGATTTCCAGTACTGTGGATAAAAGAGAAAGTGATAAGGGATCAAAGCGCCAACAGAGTGTATAACAAAGATATAAGATGAAATACAACATGAAATGCACCATGGGTTATGTTTAGATACAAATGATTTGGCTCTCTATGAATTAGAAAATTTTTACTGCATTTTAATAATACTAGTTTATAAATGAATCCAAGTATTCAATGGAATATGGCTGGGAAAGAAGGATTAGTAAAATCAAGATCAGCCAGCAAATAATTATCAAGAATAAATGAAGCAAACAATTTAAATCTGTGTTGGAAAGGAATGGGACTGAATTGAATAAATAGGGAATAGTGCTAAAATCATAGAAGTCTCCAGTTAGATTGTAGGTCTCATGATATTCAAGTTCAATAACTTTACAGACAGAATTAGTAGCCTATATCATTTAGTATGAAAGAATGTAGAGTTGAGTTCTTGGAGATCATGTCACCTATCTTTCTAATTTTAGAAATGTAGAAACTGGAGCCCTAAGATGGTATTCACACAACATGGCAGTGCGTTCCAACCACTTTGGGACTAGACCCCAGTTACAGCGACTGTACTTCTGTTTGATCTCCCTTTTAAAATCGATGTTGATCTGTGTGCATCTGTAGCTTATCACAAAAGGTGTATTTGAAAGTCATTATATTATGCAAAAGTCAAATAGTATTATTTTGCCTTTCTCTGATCCACCCACTGAATGATTCCACTTATCTTACCATTATCATTATTATTAACATTATAAACCTGCTATTAGCTGGTAAATATTGTGTAGTAAACATTTTTCTTTCTTTAAAAAAATAAAACGTTTTGCTAACTGAGAAGCCTTTTTTTTCTCAAAAGATACTTGGTAAAATTTCAATGCTTGTGTTTCCTTGGCATTTTAACACGTGATACAAAAAATAGTGCCATTTAAAAATGAAATAGAACACGCCCTGGTTGGTGTGGCTTGATTGGTTGGAGCCTCATCCCTGTACACTGATAGATTGAGGGTTTGATTTTCATTTGGAGCACATACCTAGGTTGCAAGTTCAATCCCCAGTCAGGGTGTGTATGGAGGCAACAGATCGATGATTCTCTTTCACACTGATGTTTCTCTCTCTCTCTCTCAAAAATAAAAGCAATGAAAAAAATCCTCAAGTGAGGATTAAGAAAACAAAACAAAAAAATGAAATAGAATATGTAGAGTAACTGCCTTCCAATCTAGTCTAGGATATTAGAGCCTTGAAATATGAGCAGGAAACACAACTCCATATATATCTTTCACTCCAAATAAATAGAAACTGAGGACTCAGGGACAGAGCTTATGATGTGGCATTATGGAGGCTACTAAGAGGTTAACATAACAAGGGACATTTCAGTGTTTAATGTGGCAAGATTAAGAATGCTAATGTAATATTTCCCATTTCTCAATGTATCATGAAGAGTTATACAGCTCTACTACAATTGGCGCCTAAGGCAGCCTGTGCAAGAGACAGCTCATCAGGATAAAGCCTTTCTATTGAGGTCACCATGTAAACAGTTAATGAGGCAGAAACTCTCCAGGGATTCATTGGCTGAGCACATTTAGATGAGTTCTATAGGAATGTTCAATCGGTGGTAGGGGAATTACTTCAATGATGCTTTAACAGAAACTGCAGATATTCTCCTCTCTCTGCATTCAATGGGGTGTTCATAATTAATTTCCTATTTTCTGAGCATATGTAACAGTTTGACTATAATTTTTTTATTCTAAGAATTAACAGTTAAGCCAGAGGTCTCACAACATATTAGCTGCCCAGTCCAATTGAATAAAGGAGATTTGCGTTGCCAACTTCTTTGAGACTGGTTGGTCAGTTTCCGGGAAGTAATCCCACTTATCGCCATGAACATCTAATGAACAATCATTGATGTTTTATTTTCACCATAACCACCATGATGAGCCTCCCAATGAATGCGCACTGTGTATCTGCACTACTGAAAGTACAGTATACCTATGTAACTCTCTTTGTATATTATATATGTGTAACACTCTTATTTTTCACTCAACATGTGCCATGCATGTTATAAAAACATTAACTCTTTAGTAAAATTTTCTTATTACATACTCTGAAATCCCTTGCCATCATGACATGGTCCTCATGTCATGAATTTCTATTTTCCTTGAGGGTTGCGAAAACGAGCCCCAATATTTTTTCTCACCCCATCCACTGGCTTGTTTCCGCTTCCTTTCAACAGACAAGTTGATGATGTGTCTGATAAATTGACAGAACTGCTTCTCAACTCCCTCAGATTAGACGGTCTTCAGCTCAAATTGCACAAGCACAGCCACAGTTGGATCCCACCTCAACTGGAAACATTGCCCCTTTTGAATGTCAATATTCCCTTAAAATGGCAGCTTTCTTTATTGTCCCCTCTTCTCGTTTTCATTTCACGTAGCCTGTAATGTGCTCCTGTCATGGCCTCTTTCTGCTAAATTTCTCCCATTTTTCTTAGCGGAGCTACCTCATTCTGACTTCTTTTGCTCCCCATAACCACTAATTTTCTAAAATCCTCTGACCTCATCTCAAGCTAAAAATACGCTAGAACTTCATCATTTTTACTGTCATGAGGTTGGGTTTGTGAAATACTTTTATATGGGAATTTGAACATGTAGATAACACAATCACAAATCTAACAAACTATTGTTACTATGAATTTTACTACTGTATCAGTGCTTATACTCACCACCACTGCCACCATTATCATTTACTTTGTTTTTATTTATTGTGTTGGTCTCCACATTAACAGCTTTGTATCTCTTATTTCAATTAATCCTCACAACACTCTGTAAGGTTAATGTTATTATACTATCCATTTCATAGTTTAAAAATGGAGGCTCACAATGTTTAAATAACTCCCCACAGGTCAGAAATGTAGCCACGGCTAAACCACCATTTCAAATGTAGCTCTGGCCACACTGTTCCACACTACAATGTAGTCCAAAATTCAGAGGGTCCAACTGAAGCGACACTTGTCATCAACATGAAAAAGGTACTGATCAATGCTGTTATCATTTATTAAGCCATTTCTTCATGGCTGTGAGGTTTTTGTAACATTTGTGACAATTGTGTTGAAATCAAATGCTAGCAGAGACAATTAGATGATACATTTACTGAAACACATCTAGGGAAACTTGACAAGTAAAACATCAATATATGAATAAAATAAACAAGTGTGGTTCTCTCTGCTCCCTGTCATATGTGAGGACACCACGAGGAGTCAGCGGTCTGCAACCCAGAGAGGCCTCTCGCCAGAGCCCGGCTGTGCTGGCACCCTGATTTTATCCTTCCGGCTTCCAGAAGTGTGAGAAGTTAACTTCTGTTGTTTACAGCCAACAAATAGATCATGTGTATCTATTCATATTACAAAGGAATTCTTTATTGGACATTAGAATTTGTTATGACAGGATGATTAGATAAATTTCTTTGGGTTTACAGATGAGTAGAGAATATATAAAGAAGTTGACAAAAAAGCAAAAGAAGAATGGAGGATTAAAAAAGCCCTTGAACCTCATGGTTTATCATTAGCCAATCAGACTAGCTAGACATTTTAAGATATATACATACATACACATTATGTGTATATGTATATAAATTAATTATAGTTTATACAAGATCATAAAACAGAAGAAGCTTAGACCCTATCCTTGAGTAGTATATACCTTAGTGGGGTAGAACATTTAAACACATGCATATACATACTTGCAGACACATGAACACACTACATAAAGATACCTTGAAAATACATACAAAACAGATTTTAAGATTTTATTTGTATTTATTTTTAAAAAGAGGGGAAGGGATGGGGAAACAGAGGGAGAAAAACATCAATGTGTGGCTGCCTCTCACATGCCCCGTACAGGGGACCTGGCCGGAAACCCTGGCATGTGCCCTGATGGGGAATTGAACTGGTGACCCTTTAGTTTCACAGGCCAGTGCTCAGTCCACTGACCCATACCAGCCAGGGCTATACAAGACAGATTTTAAATGAAGTTATCAGGATATCAGGGTGATTAGTAAAAGAAAGACAAACACCATTTTTTTAATAAAGTGTTTCTCAATCTGTTTTTTTAACCCTCCCCAAGAAGTCTTTTCATACTTTTTTTCTGTACTAGTCCCTCCATCATGACATGTTAATGCCGGATGTGCGGTATACCTGTTTTGTACTATGGGCAATTCAGAGGGCCATAAACAATTGCAGTATCTATTTTTCACTCTCCCAAAATAAACTTTGCCCCTTTGGAAGGTTTTATGCACCTGTTAAAAATGCATTCTGTAGCATTATAGAAACATATTTGGAATTTTGTGTTAAGTGGCATTATGAAGCTCTGTGTCATAATTATGTAATTCTAGCCTATCACCAAATATTTAGAAATGCTTTCTGTTTTTAAATATTATTTTGTGAATGTGGCTGAGTCCATTAACTCATATATTTCATGTCCTTCATTGAAATTCTTTGACCTGGTAACAATAGATACCAACAAGCACATATTAAATCAAGTCCTGACAGTTCAAGTAGGTTAAAATATTAAAACATTCCCTTCAATGTCCCAGGAGTCAAGCTGGGTGTTGCATCAAATTTCGAAAATACCAGAAATTACCGTTGTCTCCTACTGAGGGCAAATCACAATTTGAGCTACTAGTAAAAAACATTGATTGTGTTTATCTGACTATGATTTGTATCAATCCAGCAGTATAATAAACATCAAAGTAACCTCCACATAATGGCAAAAACAAGGCATAAAATCAAAACTTGATATTCTGTAAATGCGTCCTGACTGGAGCCCTGGAGAGTGTCTCCAGACTTTTGTAACACAATCAGGTCTGGGGAAATATCATGAAAATGTTTTCTTTCAATCACTCGTAATTGGTATTCTTCAAGTGAAAGGAAGAAAATAAAGGGGATGAGCTCTCTCGATTTGCTGCTTTTGTTTGGAATTGCTCCAAATCACAAGTAACTGCAGGGCAAATTGACATATTCTCAGTTCAGTGGTAACTTTTTCCTCCTCTCTTTCTTTCCAAGGTTTGTAAACGAGAGGGACATTTCACAGGTTGGTCTCAAACCAAACTGCTCCCCCTGACATTTTAGGCTATGCAAAATCTGGCCTCACTTTTACACTTTCTAACAGTATCTTTATTCCATTCCCATCGTAAACCTTTAACTACTTTCTCTAGGTTTCTTTTGCATTACTCCCTGCATGAGCCGTGCTCATTTCCACCTTGGCTCCCTCTCATTTCCTGGCATATTTTTGGCAACCCCTCTCCTCTCTGCCTATGGGAGCCATACTCATCCATCAAGCTTTACTACGGCAGTCTCAGAAAACTCAAACACTGAAACAGCTCTTCCTTTCCTGATAGCACTGCTTTATCTCGGCTGCCCCATCCATCATGTTATTGATGTAGCCGATATTCTTTCAATGAGCAAGGTTTAGTAAGTACTTACTATGTGCCACATATAGTTTCTAGGCATTAAGAATACATTTGGGGAACAAAACAGACAAAAATGTCTACCCACAAAGGATTTATATGCTAATTGGTGAGAAATTAGCAATACAAACACAATAGATAAAATACCTACATAAAATTATAACTAAAGTGTTTTAGATACAAGGCCAGTACATTTTTTCCTGTAAGGGGCCAGTAGTACAACTCTTCAATTTTGCTCTCCTAGTATGAAAACAGCCAAGTCAATGTGTAAACGAAAATGACTGTAGCACTGTGAGCACTGGAATTTGGATATAATAAAACTTCCCCATAATACAAAACATTCTTTTTACTTAAAAATATACAAAATGTGCCCTGACTGGTGTAGCTCAGTGGATTGAGCATGGGCGTGCAAACCAAAAGATTGTGGTTCGATTCCCAGTCAGGGCACATGCCTGGGTTGCAGGTCAGTTCCCAGCAGGGGACCCACAAGAGGCAACCATACGTTGATATTTCTCTCCATCTCTCCTTCCCTTCCCCTCTAAAGATAAATAAATAAAATCTTTAAAAAAATATTCAAAACGTAAAAGCATTTTCTTAGCTCAGGGATCATATGAAAACAGGAGGTGTTCAGGTTGACTCACAGGCATGGTCGCGCTACACCTGGATTTAGAGAATGACCCCGTGTTCTAGAGAAAATTAAACCAGAGAGGCAAACTAGGGAGTGTTGGCAGGATATACACAAATGCCAGTTTTAGACCCCTGGCCACTGTGACTCAGTCGGTTGGGTGTCATCCCACAAACCGAAAGGTCACAGGTTCAATTCCCAGTCAGGGCACATACCTCAGTTGTGAGTTCAGTCCCCCGTCAGGGTGCATGCAAGAGGCAACTGATCAATTTCTCTCTTACATCAGTGTGTCTTACCTCTCTTTCTTCTTCAAGTCCCCTCTCTCTCTGAAATCAATAAAAGAAAAAAAACTGTTTTAGAAAGATAATATATCATAATCAAGTGTGGTTTATTCCAGAAATGAAGAGTTGGTATGATATTTGAAAATCAGCAGTACTAGAAAACTAGAGAAGAAAAGATGTGATTACCTCAAATGATTCATTAAAAGCATTTGACAAAGTTCAACATCCATTTCTGGTAAAAATTCTCAGCAAGCTAGTAATACAAGGGAATGTTCTCAAGCTGATAAAAGACATTTATGAAAACCTATAGTTAACATCAATTTTAACTTAATGGTAAAATCTGGAATGCCTTACTCCGTGGTTACAAACAAGAGAGGAATGAATGCCTGCTCTCACTAGATTTATTCACCATTGTGTCGAACACTGAGCACTTTAGCCAATGCAACCAGGTAATGGAAAGAAAGAAAATGTTTCCCAATTATAAAGGAAGAAGTAAAACTGTCTTTATTTATGCGATCTCCTACATAAAAATCTAATGAAATCTCTCCCAGGCCCCGCAAAAAACCTACTAGCATAATTGACATTAGCATTCATAGTTATTGACCGAAGAGAAAAGAAAATATATATCTATACAAGTTTTGTACATAAATGTTCTCGAAAGCTCCATTTGCAATGGCCAAAAACTGGAAACAACCCAAATGCTTGTCGGCAGAAGAATGGTAAACAAGCTGCACTAAAATGACACGTGGATGACGTGGATGAATACGCCATCGGGAGAAGAAGGCACCAATTCCTGCACACAACACCATCGGTGAACCTCAAAATATTATGCTGTGTGAAAAGGTCAGACCTAAAGGAAGTGCATGCCATATGATTTTATTTATATACAAATCTAGAAAATGCAAGTACGTGTAATGACAGACAGCACCTTAGCAGCTGTCTGAGGAGCAGAATTGGGATAAAGAAGCAGCAGTGATCCCGCAGGGGCACAAGGAAACTTGGGGAGGCAATGATGTATGTCCATTATCTGGACTGTGGTGATGGCCTCACAGGTGTACACGTGTGCCCAAACTGACATCAGTATACTTTAAATGCACGGAATTTATCATATGACTGCTCTGTCTCAATAAGGGCTACTAAAAGTTGTACCAACATTTATGTTTATTTCTTTTGGTGTCAACTAAAATTAAATAAATGTTACATGTAAGAGTTCCTGACTTGCCAGACTCTGTGCAACATCTGGCCCCAAGGTAAACCTACGTATGTCAGAGTCATTGTCATTACCTAAAATTGCCTTAATGTAATGCAGGAACTCAAAAGGAAGTTCATTATCATATCCATATACACTTGTACAACATAAAGTATCCTTCCATCCTGATAGCAAACAACGTAATTGCTCAGGTAATCAAAAGTGAAATCAAGGACCCGTTCTCTGAAGGAGCACTGACTTAAGCTTAAAGAAGCAATGACCATTAACCATGTCATTAGGCTAAACTTCAGAATTAGCTTAAAATTTGACTGTAACACATCTGTAAGAAGCCAGATTCTCCAGAGGCATGGAGGGGGTCCTTAGTTTGGTACTTTGGAGAGCTGTAATAACCGGAATACTCAATACGTTCCTCCTTTAAAACATCAAAATGTATTCCGAAGGATGGGAAAACCACAGCAACCTTCAAGTGAGCTATAAAGAGTCTCACTTCCAGGGACCTCTTCCTAAATGACTTGACTTAGCCCATGGCACTGGCATAGCAAAGAAAATTGTTTTCAAACTGTTCATGACACCAAAATTATATAGTTCAAAATTCATAAAATTTCATTCTCTCTATACATATTTATATTATAATAAAGCAAAAATTAAATTTCCCCCAGTAATCTATTTTAAAGAAGAATAAGTTTGAATTTGATGAAAATTTCCATAATCATCATCAAAGCCTAGAATTTCAAAACCAGAGGAGGCTTAGAAATCAGCTAGTTCAATTTACCATTTTAAAGATGAAAAGTTGAAACCTCCAGTGATGTGCAAAATTGATAGACCGAGATAACAGAAAGTAGGCACTAAAAATTTACTTCATTGTCTCTCCCCTGATGATTAGAAGCAAAGAGATGAGACAAATCTTGAGGTTTAAGAACAAAATTTCTCGTGTCTCTGCATTATTCAAATTATTATTCAACAAAGTAGGCTATCTATTCCACAAATGCACTGGCTTCTACTCCCTTCCACACTACAGGCTTCATGCACACTTCAGTTGTTAAAAAATGTCATGAATATTAAATAATTGACAGCTGCATGCTTTGACCCATGCCTGAAGCAAGCACCAGGTATATTAGGAACAGTATAGTTCTACAAAGAATAGAAAGATAGACCTAATTAAATCCGGGAGAACTCATCTGCAGAGATTGAGATGCCCTCTGGCATTTGTTACCACCAGGCAAAAGTCACTAATTATAGCTGTACTATTCATTACACTGAAGTGCTTAGGACTGGTCTGGTATGCTTTTCTGTGCCTGTAATTTTATCAGGAAATGTTAAACCATCAACGAACTTGACAGGTGTCATTTTACTCAAATGGAGTTGCTTTCAACAAATCTAAAAAGGAAATGCATTTTCCCCATTAGATCAAATTAAACAATGAGAATGCTTTCCTTACCCTCGAGTTCGTTGATAAGAAAAGGACTGTGAGGCATGACTCCTGCCTGGGGAATTGACAGGCTGTTTGGGCAGTGGTGTCACACCTAAAGTATAATACATTATCATTCATTGATGGACACTGTAGAATGAAAACCAGTCACATTTAATGTAATTCAGGAAATATTTACTGAGCCCTCGTGAAGGCTGGGTCTCCAGGCTTGGTTTTGTGAATGCAAACTGTTAAATAATGAAAGCCTATAATCGTGTAACATCAAACTACATCTGAATTAAAAAGATTGCTAATATGTAAGTGTGGTTACATATTAGAAGGTGCTTAAAAGGGTGTGTTTCACCAGAATATCACAGTCATCTAGGATGATGCTGAAGTGAGATGCTCAAAGATTATCAAGACTGCACAGAGCCTAAGAGATGATCTAATGCATACCTCTCATTATAAAAGGAGCAATCTTGAGCTCAGTCAACTTCTTCAAGTTCACTCATCACTCAAAGATTGATGGCAGAGTCAAGGCAAAATCACTCTGATTTCTTTCCAGCTCTCATTTTATTTCTGCCCCCCATGCTGTTTCATTTTTCTTTATCTCTTTGGCAGAAACACATTTTCTTAAACATAGACAATAGATGAGTGACTGAATGATTATATTTTGGATAAAACTGATCTTATTCTTCAATTCAACAACCTGAAAGTTAGATAAAATCATGTGAAAAGTAATCTATTTATACGTAGCAAGTTTGTGAGAGTAATTAAGTAGCATTTTCATCAAGACCAAAGACTTTGAAGTAAGTTTGCTTGGATTTGAAACCCAGGTACCTCTTTTACTGCTGGAAGTGACCTTGATCAAGATACTTAACATTTCTGTGCCTCAGTTTCCACATCCTTGAAATGGAGGTGAGTTATGTTAAAGTATAAGACAAAATTAGTTTCTACACATGAAACACTTGTCAAATCCCTGACACACAGTATTCATTTCTTGGATATTAAAAAGTAAACAGAAAGCAAAAGCTTTATTTGGATATGCTGAGGGAGGCAAAGTCTTCAGTTTCAATCTTCATGTAGAATTCAGTTTCATCCTAATAAAAACCAAAAAAAAGTTCTATAACATGAGTAATGTCATGCCATTACTCATCCATTAATTTTATTCAATCATATTGCCAAAATTGATATGACATACAATAAACAAATATTTTTGATAGAAAAAGCCACTCATTATAAACTGGTGCTTATGTATTATAGAAGCTGAAATGCTTAGGGAAAAACAAACAAGAAAAGTTAGCATATGATGACAAAAACTAGAAAGTTCTAGAAACGAGTATAATGTAAATATAGCACATCAAAATTTGTGAAGTGAAAATGATCTAGAAATAAGTTTTATACCAAAAGGTTTATATTTGAAAGGAATTAATAACAAATTTAATAAACTACATAGCCCACACAAGATATTCAAAAGAACAACTGTACATAAAAGCAATTAAAACAAAGTAATAAATAAAACAAAATGCTAAAGAAATTGAAATGAAAAGAAAAAATGTTCAATAAAATCAAAAGAAAGTGGTTCTTTGAAAAATCTATTGAAACAGATAAATTATTGCATAAATAGACCTAGGAATAAAACATGTAGAAATAAATGATATTAATAAACTATTAAATGATATTAATAAGTTAAATAAAAAATTAAAGATTTCTTTAAAATGTATAGAGAACATTAAAAATTTGAAACTCAAATGAAGCAGAAAATTCCCTATCAAATATAATACACTAAATTTTTCAAAGTTGACATTTAAAATAAGCTATAGTCTTATAACCATTACAGGTTTAAATCTGTCATGAAAAATTATCTATTGACATCAATATGTAAAAGACTCAGGGCAATTTAGAGATGTTTCTACTTCATAATTAAAGAATAGATAACACCAATGCTTTGTAATCTCTGGAAGAAACTAGAGAGCCTATCATGCATCCCCTTCTCATCAGAATTAGACACCTAAACAGTTACTAGAACAATCTGCAATCCTGTTTGCAGTCTGCAATGGAAGAAAATGTGCCAAAAATTAGTAGCTTAAAACAAGCATTCATTAGCTTTTATGCCACCGTGGATAGACTAGATGACTCTTCTGGAGTGAATGAACGCTCCTAGATGGCCTCCCTCCCATGTCAGTGGACAGGCTAGTTGGGCTGCAGAGCCGCAGCTGGGTTGGCTTGTCCACGCTCAATGTGGTCCTCATACTTCAAGAAGCTCGCCTGTGCCTCTGAGCATGGCAGCCCCCAGGTACAAAAGAGCAGTAAGGGGCAGATGAAGACCCAATGTGCAAGTACTTGACGACTCTTACTGTCCAAAGTAAGTTGCAAAATCTGTCCAGACTCATTGTGGGAGGACACTCGCAAAGGGGACAGACAGAGAGAGGAAGATAATTTATGTCAAATATTTATACCAATAGCAAAATAGATAATGTTTATTGATTTGAGATTTTAGTAGGGCTGGTATATTGAAGAAGAATCTAATGTTCTTCCAAGAGCGTTCTGTACATAGTTACTGTTGAGCATGTTGATCTTACATTATCAATTTCAATTTAATTCAATTAATTCACTGACAATCTCTCTGTGCTCTGATACAAACATTACAAAAGGTTAACTAGGCACATGGTCCTCAGTGTGCCCAAAATTCAGTTGGAACAAAACACCATCATTTGAAAAGTTTAAAAACATGCAAAGCATTAATTATGCACATAGCTGAAAAGAAGAGACCTCAGATTCAGCACGAACTCACAGAGATACCATAAGCAGTCAGGTGACGGGATAGAAAATGCTTGATTAAAGGAGGTGGCACTTGCCCTGCCTGGGTGGCTAACTGGCTAGTTGAAGCATTGTCCCATACACCAAAAGTTGGGCATTCAATTCCTAGTCAGGGCACATACCTGGGTTGCAGGTTTGATCCCAGGTCTGGGTGGGTATAGGAGTCAGATAACCAATACTTCTCTCTCTTTCTTTCTGCCTCTCTCTCTCCTCCTTCTTCTCTCTCTAGAATCTACAAGCCCAGCCTCAAGTGATATAGATAGAGAGCAGGCTCACAGTTTTTAGGGGGTGTTGGGGTGGAAGGACTGGGCCAAAAATAAAAAGGATTCATGGACATGGACAATGGTGTGGTGGTGACTGTAGGTGGGGGAGACTGGGGGTGGAGGTGGAAGACAGTGTAAGGGGAATAAATGGTAATAAAAAATACAATACAAATAAATAAAATTAATTAATTAAAGGAGGTGGCACAGAACAAGTAGAAATTTTCTAGAAAAGAGAGGAATTGAGGATTTTCCCAGTGAAAGGACAAAAAAGTAAAAGTTGTGAAAATGGGAATGATATTGCATGAGCTGGAGATTTGTAGCAAAGGGCTGGACCATGCAGTGAAGAGGTGAATGGGAGTGATGCAGCTTCTGCATATGATCATAGAAGTGTCTCTATTCCCTGCTGATATCATCTAGGCTAGAGCTGATGCTATAGGCCAGAATCCAACCTCTGCTCTTCTTCCCTAGGTTTTTTCCAGCTACTTTCATCACAGCATTAATGAACCAAACAGCTTAAAGTCATGGGTAGTACCAGTGCTGCTTAAAGGAGTTTGATTCTAATTAGGTGATATTTAGCAGGAACTAGGGTACTTGAATCCTTTGCCACTTACCTCAGAGTGACAGATTGTGTGATGATGTATGCAGAGATGTTCTACAGAAAGCATGTCCTGTATTGCTACAAGATTCCACTGCATATTCTATATAGGGCATCGCTCTGTACAACCATCCTGCTATGATTGGCTGCTGTTTGGAAAGATGCCCATTTTATCCAAACAGCAACGAGGTATCATTGATGACACCTGGAAGGTCAATATCAATGAATATAAAACATGAATGCTTAGTCTACAGGGCTCCTTAATTAGGACTCTAGGCACTTAAAACAGAATCTCAGGTGTGAAAGCGAAGACTATATGATGTGTACAACAAAAGTCTTTACGAGAGATACTTTTGAACTTGAGGAGATACTAACCTCCTTAAAATGCAGATAGTATGGAGGAAGAGGAATGAAAATCTGAGACTTGACAATTAGGAAAGCAACATGAATTTGCAGTGACTCAACTTATGATAGACAAGGAAGATTTTTTGGAACAGTGAGAATTGGAATGAAGTGTATAAAGCAGTTAGTGTAGTATTAGAAAGACGTGAGAACATTTTTGATTGGAGAATAGCAACAGCAAAAATCCTGAGAAAGAGATTACAAAGACTGAATATATGGAGATGAAGGAGGTAGTAGAGGAAGAAATAAATTCAAATCTTACAACTATGTTAGTATTAGTAAGTCTTTAATGGAAAACTAGGACACTTGAATACGAATATCAATAATTAAGAAAATATACTACATTTAAAAATGTTAAAAAAAAGGGAGCCAAAGTGACCAACTAGCAGGTTACACATTCCATAAAATGATACTTTCTGATGCAGGCATTTTCCTTCATATCACTGCCCATGTAACTCATGATTCCAACTGAATGAGCATACAGAGACAAACGTCACTCAGAATGACTCTAGTCTGCTGTCACTTGTTCTTACCCAGCTTTTGTTTAAAAACAAAACAAAACAAAAAAAACCTTAAATTACTAAACTATAGGCTCATTGGAATTGTCAAACCTCCTGTCATGGAAACAATTTAAAATCCTAGAATTCGATGACATCATCACACCAATTCTCTGTCTTTTTGGAAGGAACACAATTTAACCTGCCCAGAGGAATATGGCTTTGAACATTACTCTAGGATATTCTTATTTTCCATCTATGAAGCTAATAAATAACACTTTATGATACATTCAATCTGGAATTATAATTTTTTTGTTTTATTAAAATCATCAAACCTTCAAAATTTATAATTAATGTCCTTTGTAGAAAAATAAGTTATATTGACAACAATTTAGTGATTTTAGTCTCCTCTTCTAACTCAAAAACATTAAAAATCACTGAGTTTTTAAAAATATGCAACTTTCAAAATTAAGAAGAAAGTTATTTTCCTTTGTTTTTAAAATATTTCCCACTTACAGAATGAATGATTAGACAACCCAATTGACTTAAGTTGTCTTTCCCTTTCCAACCTTTGGTCCACATTCAGTTTTGTATGACAAGTTTCAAAGCCAGAGCACATGACCAAGACACAGAAGTCACAGAAAGACAGTAAAGATTAGAGATCAAGTTCAGGTTGGGGTCTGGACAAAATGGATAGAGATGCTAGAAATTCAGTTTTTCCCATGCTGGTCAGAATCTGGCAGAGCATAATGACCAATTTGTTTGTAAGTGTGGAAAGAGCACCGGGACATGGGTAAGTCATCTATGAAGCCGGATGTAGTGAAGAGTAGTGGAGCAAATATTTGACAACCATATATTTGATAAAAGACTTTTATCCAGAAAATTAATCTTTATTAGTAATCAAAATTCAAACAAATACAATTTTATTAAAAACAGATGAAACATTTAAAAAGATACACCATTCAAGAAGTGATACAGAAACTAAAGACATACACAGATACTAACATTGTAAGTCATTAGGGTAAAGAAAATTAAAACCACAATGAGATACTACTACACACCTATTCAAATTCTGGTGATGTCATAGCTTGGCGAGGAAGCGAAGCAGCTGGAACTCTAACACGTTGCTTTTGGGAATGGAAAACAGCACATCCACTTTAGAAACAGTTTGGCAGTTTCTTCAAAATTTAAACATACCATTTCCATGTGATTCAGCCATTTCATGCCTAGCTATTTTCCCAGAAGAAAGGAAAACATACATCCACATAAAGACTTGTATTTAAATGTGTATGCAGTGTTATTCATAGTGGTCCCAAACTTTAAACAACCCAACTGTTTATCAGCTGGTGAACGGAAACAAACTGCGAGATTGCCACAGAGCTGCTACTACTCAGCAGTAAAACTGATTGAACTACTGATGCATGTAACAACATGGATAAATCTAAAATGCATTATCCTAAGAGAGAACAAAAGCCATTCACGCAAGTCTCCGTACTGTATAGTTTTACTTATCTGCAATTCCGGAAAGACTATAGTCCCATGTAAAGAAGACCAGAGGCTTGAAGCTGGGGGAGGGGATTATCTATCAAGGGCCACAAGAGAACTTTGAAGATTAATGAAAGTATTTTTCAAAACTAATCAAACTGTATCTTTAAAATAGATTAATTTTATTATATAGAAGTCTTTCTGCAACTTCCAAATCATGCCTTCTTCATTACACAAAGTCCTCATTTTTACACTGGAAGACCTTCGAAAGCTACCTCATTCCATTGGTGTACCTCCTACATGGTGAAATCCAGCCAAACTAGATGGTGCGGCTCTTCCCTGAACACACGTCACACTCCACTATCTTCACATATTTGCACTTCATATGCACACTTCTTTGGTTTTAAAGTACATTAAAAATCACTTAAGTGTATGTCAGAAATTATAAAACATTTCTCAGGGAAGGTGACTTGTGCCATGTCACAAATCTAGCTGTTGACAGAGAGTCAAACCGAAACCTGCACTTTCTGATTGCAGGCCAAATGCTTGCTACCGTCATGGGTCTTCCTCCTTCTACTTGGATTCAAGCAACACGCGTCTCTACTGGTCAAATCAAGTTTCATATAAAATATGATCTAATTAACACATACAATATTTCTCTATTTTTAAATAAACCCTGTAATCACATTCAGATCACTCTTTTACATTTAATTATTTTACTTTGTGTTATACTAGTGTATGTATCTAATTTCTCCACTAAATTATGAATCTGAAGGCAGTGACATGTCTTGCTTTTCCTTCACAATGTCTAACAGATTGTTTGACAAACAGATTTCACTCATTGAAAAACTGTTTTTTTTTTCTTTTGTGAATGGTTGCTGTGGGATAGTTAATTAAATTGATCTATGAGAGAAAGGATCTCTACTTAAAACATAAGAGGACCTGCTCTAATTCATCACATGGGTTTATGAAAAACATTTGAAAACCCAGTATTTTAACTGTTTTGCTATAAGGGAGAATCATTTCCATGATAAAATTTAAATATATCTGTCTGATGAAGCACAGATATTTAAAAACCTAAAATTAAAAAAAAATTAAACTAAATGGCAAAGCATTGAACACTGATGAGTTATATTCCTGCGGCAAAACTGTCTGGGA
The DNA here is from genome assembly GCA_028533065.1 of Trachops cirrhosus. Classification (NCBI taxonomy): domain Eukaryota; kingdom Metazoa; phylum Chordata; class Mammalia; order Chiroptera; family Phyllostomidae; genus Trachops; species Trachops cirrhosus. The sequence goes on along the minus strand of CM052547.1, from coordinate 19,342,981 downwards.
GAAATGGTTGGTCTGCATCCTCTGTCATTTTTCCATTTAATGAATATTTCAGTTGTTTTATGCATACAATATTGCATTAGCAAATGCTTGTTTAATGGACTGAAGCTAATGAAAATCGAAGCCATGAATGTGTCAACTCAGATATTTTAGTAATTAGATCACCTGAGTTTCCTCCAACCCCTGTCACCCTTGCAATCGGTTGTTGCAGGGGTCCTTAAAATCAGGTGAAGTTAGTTGTTTTGGTTCTTTTTGGGGGGGTGGGGGATGGATGAAAGATGGAAAGATGTTCAGAAGCAGAAGTCTGAATCAGTGGGTTCTAGCCCTCCCATCAGGTTTCCTGGATACCCACATCCATATCTGCCTTAGAAATGAAATGCCAAACTCTCTTTGATCACGACATCATCTTCTGATTTTTTATTTCACACGTTTTAAAATTGCTGATAGAACTTAAAAATTAGTCTTCCAAACAAACATAAGTAGTCTTTCAGAAAGTTTAGAGAATGTGAGAGATTCTAGAAATCTGGAGAGAGGAAAATGTTAAAAGTTATATAAATTGCAGATTTGTGAGCTCAAAGGAATTGTTTAAAAATAGACTAGAAAATATACGGTAATTATTGGAAGCCCCATAGATTTACTGAAATCACATCTTATTAGTTTCATGCAAATTTCTACTTTCATAAGGTTATTAGATTTATATACATGTCATAAAAATGTGCCTTTAAAAATTTTTAAGTGTGTGATTTAACAACTTTTATTTATTATTTAAAAGAAGTTCTAACTACTCTATACATTGATATATTAATAACTGAATAACTAGGCTTAAAGAGTATTTATTACTGGATTTCTGTCAACTGTACACTGCAGCAGCAACATTTTTACCATAATCTACATGACGATAAGGAAGATATATACTCAGAGAACCAGTGAGTCTCCTGATTTGGAAAAGGAGGGTGATTATGTTAGATGGCAAAATACAAATCTCAAAAGACTGTGGCAAGCATGAGCAATGAAATGAATCTAATGGAAAACTTTAATAAGGATAAATGTGGGGACAGCAAATGAGTTTAAAAGATCAACTCTTCAAGTTAAAGTGAGACAAAAATATATAAAAACATAATCATGTTAACAAACAGCAAGCTCAATTTCAATCCATCTTGCAGTGTGGCTACAAAAGAGGCTGATATAAACTTAGTTTATGTCAGAGTAGGGGTGAAAGCAGCTAGCATTAGAGGTGTGAAGTGCAGGTCATCTCTGCAAAAGAGTGTTCTATTCAATTATGGGTACTAAGCTTTACAAAATAAAAGAAAAAGGTCGTGGAAAATAACCAAGATGTTAGAAAGATTGAAAACCATGCCATACGAGAAATAATGAAAGGAATTAGGGAAGCTAGACTTTAGGAGATGTGAGTCGTAGGGAGATATCGCAGTAGCTTTAAAATATTTAAAGAGATGTTTTGTGAAAACAGGCGATGGAGACATCTAAGTGGTGAGAAACAAGGTAGTAGGTGGTAGGCCTGTAACCACAAAGTGTGAGGTTATCTTTGTTTAAATTCAAGAATAGCATCTACTTAATTTTAAATAAATTCTATTGAATGAGCTTTTTAAAAAAGAGAAGTATGCAGCAGATGGGAGCCCCCAGTTTTGTCTTCCTCCTGGAAGAGAACACGGACTGAGGAAAGGATGTGTTATGGAGAGTCACTGCTGGCCTTTCAAAGCAGAGTTTCTGTAGAGGTAAGATATAAATTAAACTGAAAGATAAGGTGGCAGTAAAGCTGTTTCATTGGGTTTTTTTTTTTAAAAGATGAAATGGCATAAATTCTCAGAACAATTTTGACTCCTCAGTTAAGATGCTTTCAAAGTGAGCATAAGTGGCAAGTAGGCAAAGAACAAGAAATTTCGAGTTGATTTTCTAGAATAGCCATAAGCAAAATAAAAATGATTTCCAAAGCTTCTTGGGTGTCACACTTTAGGATGCTTTCCCGCTCCTACCCAGCTGGATCCAATCCACCAATTCATCACCCACAGCAAAGCCTGGCTGTGCAGGGTACAGTTGCTGAGGAAGCTCATCTAGCTGAACTCAATGTGGCAGGTCCCCTGTGGCCTTGCATGGCAAGCAAAGGAGCAGCAGTGGGTTGACGTAGAAACTTTTTTGGAATGGGAAACTAGGACTTAAAGACTTATTTAAAAGCAAAATAGTTCTTCCCTGCCTAGTGTGGCTCAGTTGGCTGGGCCAAAAGGTTGACTTCTAGTCGGGTCTTGTGCCTGGCTTGTGGGTTCCGTCCCTGGTTGGGGTGCATGCAGGAGGCCACTGATCGAAGTTTCTCTGTCACATCAATGTTTCTCTCCATCTTTCTCCCTCCCATCCCCTCACTCTATAATCAATAAATTAAAAAAAAAACTAAAAAAATAAAAGCAAATAGCCCTGTTTTTTTAAAAAATTGGGTTATTTGGGGACATGGTACTAGATCAATGAAGATTATGGGGGATCTGAAACCCTCTCAATTCATTCACTCTTTGATACTCAAACTGACTTTGTCTCCTAATCAAAACGTCCTTCAAGCTGGAGTCATTTTGGAAAGGCTTTGGTAATTTCCTCCACACTGAGGGTGACGAACAATGGCGTAACAGTTTACAACTGCCGTGTGCATTATCATTTTATTGTAATTCATATTAAATATCATGCTTTCAAACACTGACTCTAATTATAGAATTTTAGGCAATGGTTTTAAGCCATTTTGGAGAGAAATTTTAGCATAGAAATCTTTTTCTCAATCTCCAACAAATTACGTAATTTTCTGCTTATTAGAAATCCTGAGAATCAGACTGGTGAGATCGACATGTCCCTTCCAAGAGGAGCAAAGTAAAATCTATATTTTGTGAGATAACAAAATTCTAGAGTTGGGAAATATTCTTAATGTTGAAAGAAGAAACATCTCTAAATTTCTTAAAGACATAATTTTCCCAAACAAGTAATATAGTTATGTTTCCAGCTATGCAGTTGAATTCCTTATCTAAAAAAAATAAAGTTTTACTTTGAAATAAAATTTAGAACCTTTAACAGATTTAGAAAAATATTTTTAGTATGAATTTCCTTATCTTTCAGGGTCCTTAAGTGTGTGTTCAACTCAAAACTACTTACTAATGCTCCCAAAAAAATTCAGCTAATACTTTCAAAAGCATGTGTGAGTGAATGAATTAAGGGGGATTTTCTGGTGTCTTTTAGAATAAACAATTTATGATTTAATTTATGAATGTGAGAAGCAAATTAACCAGATGACTCTGTGATCCTTAGGTATATCTTTAGATCAAAAGAATTCAGATCAAATGGACTACACAAAGCCATCTCTTGGCATAACTGCAAAGTTGTGAAATCACTCAAAAATCTCTCACATGTATTTTGGTGCTCTTCTTCCTCCTGCAGCTCTCTCCATCCAAGAAGACTAGGATACTATCCCCGACTTATTTCTATTACTCCCTCCAGGCACATACACGCATACACACATCATTCTAATTCGATCAGTGACCCAAGCTCTGGATTTTTTTTTATCTTAAACTTGTAGCTTTGTCTTCCTTAACTGTGATTCAGAAGATAAGTAATAATAGTTAAATAGAGATAAGTATTTTCCTTATAATTAATTATGAAAACCCACTAGGCACAGGGATGCACAATTTAAGAAGTGAAGTGATGAAACTTCAGGTGTCAAAGCAGAAGGAAATGTTTGAACTAGCAGAATCCACGTCCATGTTCTTCAGATCCCATTTGAGCAGCCTCTTGTCTGTCAGGAACAGTAAACACAAGTGCATGCAATGGGCTTTGGGGGAGGGAGTGGGTTTTCAGTAGAAAAAGCCAAGAGAGAAAGCAGTAACTTTCTTTGCTGAATTGCTTTTATTGTTTAGCCACCAATTTTTAGATTACTCTTACCATGTCACACCTCTGTTCCCTTCTATGCTATTAGTGTGGGACCACAGAGTGACACTTGTTCCTTTCCCCTGTATCACAAAGGGATCTCAGTCAAAGTCCAACCTTATGCATAAATAGGACCGACAATAGTTAAGGGCACCAAGAAAACAGTACTCCTCCAACTCCACCATCCAATCTCCATTAATTCCAATCTCAGAATAACACATTTCATTCTGCATTCAGAAATTAAATATAAACTACTTAAAACACATGAAACTTCCATGATGCAGAAACACTACCCTAATGTCACAATGATGAAACACTGACCAAATAATTCAGGGCCTAAAAGAAGCAGGGTCCTGAAGTGCAGCAGATTTAAGTGGGAGATTAAATATTTTACCTTCATTGACATTATAATTTTCAAGGGGGAAAACTTGAGGCCAATGTTAGTTTTATAACTGGTAGGCACTGGGTACTAGTTGGCTTCATTTATTTGTCTTGATTGATATGACTGACCAAATTATATTTTGTGATTATTAAGTAAAGAAAAAATATCTGATGCATGTAAGAATATTAGTCTTGAGAAAGACAGTAATATAGAAGAAATTCCAACAGGTTTGGAACTGTGTCTCTTTTTATCCAGGCATGAATTCCAATAAGCGACCTCAGTCAATCATTAGTTATTTCTGATTTTCTCATTTCCAGTGAACAGACAGCACCCCAGTGCAATGAATGCATTTTCTTCTCTGGTAGGATAGCTAAAAGCCCAGAAATAGAAATCTTTTGTTCCCTTGTCAGCAAGGAACAAAATGCCATTTTGCAAGTTCTGAAAAACAATATTTATAGCTTCAAGTTTGTATACTGTGCTTTAATAAGAAAGCCAAGTTGGTTGTTTACTAATAGCTTAAAATACTATTGCAAAGGAAAAAATATAAGATTCTTATGAACAAGTATAAACCATGGGGAAACAGCAGTGCATTACCCCACATTTAGATTTCACTACACATAGTGACAACGCAGTGTAGCTGTATTTGCCAATGAATAAGAATATACACAGCTAGCTGTAAAGACAAAGAGATAGGAAGTAATGCCCAAGGGTATGATGCCAAACATTCAATTGTGTCTCTCCAAGTAGGCTACAATGTGGCCAGACCAAATCTCCTCATTTTGTCACCTGGCTTCCAAATCATTGCTGCAAAGGACTCCACATCCCACAGAGTTCCTTGTAAAAATCAGCCCCTCTTTATGGTGATAGACTTAATCTCATGGGGAAAGTGGGTGAGGTGACAGACACAGTGTAGTCTCTCCATCCCAGTCTCCTCTCTCCCCAGCCCGTAGGTACAAACTCACTCTTGCAGGTCCCTTCCCCACTGTTAGCAAGAAATGAAGGAATATATTATAAGAAAAAGTAATCTGATGGAAAGAAAGGCCTCGAACAGGACTCAGAATCAAAAACTGAAAAGGCCCCAGGAGCCTAAGCCACTTCTTTCTGCTCCCCTGCTGTCTCCATACTGGTTTTTATTAGCTGTGCACAGAGAAAAGCATACCCCCTCCCTAGTCTGTCGTGAAGGTACATCTTCTCCTTTGAGGAGATGTGAGAGCTGAAATTTGATGTCCACATGCAGCGATACTGAGGAGAGAAATGACTATGAAATATCCTTTTCCTGACTTCTAATAGGGACATACCAGATATAGTTGACATGTGGAGAGAATAATTTTTAAAACCTCCCTCCTATTATATAGCAAAATATTTTAGTAGTAATTATGAAGTGAAATAAATAATAATGGCCAGAAAATTTTGCAGCCATCCACTGGAAAATTTTTTTGCATGTAATCAGGTCAGTGAAAGTTAATATAAAGCAAATGTGTATTAAAATAAAATAAATATTGCCTTGGCGGGTGTGCAGCAGCTAATTGGGCTTTGTCCCACAAACTGAAAGGTTTCAGGTTTGATTCCCAGTCAGGGCACATGCCTGGGTTGCAGGTTCAGTCCCTGGTTGCATACGAAAGGAAACTGGTTGATGTTTTGCTTCCTTTCTTCCTTCCTTCTCTTCTCTCCAGAGTCAATGAGCATGTCCTCAGATGAGGATAAAAAAAATTATGAAAAATAAAATAAAATAAATAAGTATCAGTTCACAAAAGGGAGAAAGTAATGAATCAACACCTTTAAACCATATTAGCATATAGTTTGAAAAAGCGATGAAACATTTGTAACTACTCATCCCTCTGCCTAAGTGAAGAGCAATAATATTACTTTCTGTTTTTGAATCTTAACTTCTGAAAATGTATAATGACTTTGTAGTAATTTGTCTTTCTTCTATTCATGTTCAACAGATGACAGAACCAGATTTATTAGGCTATTATCTTTGTTTATAGTTGATAAAGTTACTTTTGTTAATTCTGATTTCTAAAATTTATCTTGCACTAAACAAGAGATAAACATAGTTGAGAAATTTCTCAAATTACCAAAGTTGGGCAGAACTTCAGGAAAATCTGTTTCACAATTAATTCCTGAAATTGCAAGTCTGTTGAAACCATCTTTAAGATTTATCCAAGTGACGTTTGGACAACTCTGCAACCAAATGGTTTTTAAACAAATAACATTGCCAAGTGGCGACTTTGACAAAATTTAAGTAACTCAAGTTCTGCTTCTTCATTTGTATAATCACTGTAGAATCATTAGTTAATTTGTACCTACTGCTAAAATGTAGAAATATATAGTACTCAGAGTCACAGTCATAAACTATAAGTTAAAGGAATTTGAACAATTTTTAATTCTTAAAAGTTTATTTAGAAATAAATGCATGTAGCTGGATCTACTTGTTTTGAGGACCACTACTTAAGAGACAAGTTTTAAAATTAAAATCCACCTAAAGTACAATGTTAATTAAAGGTAAGAAGTAACAAATGTGCTAAATCAAATATACACACACATACAACTCAATATTAACAAGACCACTAGTTTAGACTTTGAGGATGAAACAATTCTTCCTCTACCCTTTTAGGTTCTTTCAGCTATTTTAATGATCATGTCAATATGAGACACATTAACAAGAAAAAATAACCAACTTTACATACATATGCATGGGAACCCTACATCCACGAGAGGTCAAACACAGAAAGGGCAAAGGAGGGACATATGATATTCTGAGCTAAGGGGATCGAACATGCAGCCTTTGGTGTACAGATGATGCTACAACCAACGAAGCCACCGGGCCAGGACTAAATATTTATAATGTTATTAACAATTTCTAGTCCTACTCAGATCAACTTTGGAAATTATTATTTTGTTATATATTATATTATTTCAATACATTATTTCAATAAAAGACATATTATTTCAGGTAAAGTTTTATAATGTTATTATATTCACTTATATTTTAAAATATTCTACTAGTGTTGTTCTATATTTCTTTGTTAGTATTTAATATTGTTTATTTATATCTGTTCCCATGATTAATCTAGGTAGGAGTATATGTATTTTTATTTAAACTTACAAAGAATCTGTTTATAGTTTTGATGTTCCTTTTTATTGTTTCCGTGTTAAGTTTATTAATTCCCACATATCCTTAATATTACATTTTTCTTACCCTTTTAAACTATAGTGTTATTTTCCCAGCTTCGTGAAGTCAATGCACACCTCCTTTAAAACTGAATGTTTACCTTTTAAAGACGTAACCTGCATCCCAAGAGTTCTTATTCAGTATTTTCATTTTCATTCATTTCTAAATATTTGGTAATTTTCATTTTGATATTCTCTTTAATCCATGAGTTATTTAGTAATGTTTCTGTAAGTTTGAAAACATTTGTGTTTGGGGAAAAAGTCTTAATTGTTGATTTCAAATTTAATTGATTTATAGTACGACAATTATGTATACCTGCTATCAATTATTTGAAATAGATTGAGACTTCTTTTGAAATCTGTTGTGTAATCTATTTATTTAAGTTTGCCATATGTACACAAATGTTGATTAAGGTTGTTTACTCTGGTATTCAAGTCTTTTATTTCCTTTTTGAGTTGTTTATAAGTGAAACTCAGTTTACAATAAAAATCAGTTTAAAAACCTCTGAGTTTGAATACCGATTTATTAAATTATTATAAAATAATCCTGACTGTTTTGTTTTATGAATTTGAAGACAATATTGTCAGTTTACAATAAATTTTTGTGCATTTTCTCTTTTGTTATTATGTAATGTGATTGATTCATCTTCAAAAATTCTACTTTAAGATTTCTTTTCTGTTATTACAATTTTTACATCAACATTCTTAGGTCAGTGTTTCATAGGTTAGCTCTTTTTATCCTTTAGTTAAGCAGTTTTATGTACTTTTGTTTCAGGCAGGACATTTATGAATTACGTGGCATACTACTTAAATCATTTGGGAGGGTTAAACAAACTAATATCTTCTTATCTATAGTTACTATTGGTGTATTGTAATTTATTTGTACTAGTATGTGGTGTGTTTTCTATTTCTGAATTATTTTTCTTTATTCAAATTCCCTTATTTTTTTCTTTCTTACATATCAATTAAGTTTTCATTGTATTCTAATCTTTTCAAAATTTTCTTTTGGTTTAGGAACAATAAATTATATTTCTAGTTAGGAAATTCCATTTATTACTTAGCACAAAATTCACAAATATTTTTAACAGAGATTTTTCATACCATATTTAAAAAGTTTATATTCCTTTATTTGAACACAACAAGGAACTTACGCACATTTTACCTACTCATTGAAAATTTCCCTCCCTATCTTTTCATTGCTTTTGTAAATTTAGTTTTAAATTTCCAACATGTGATGAATTTTTATTAATTTTAGTCTTAATTTAATGAATCTACATAATTGAATTATAATTCTTTGCTTTTGTTCTTTCCTGTATCCCATAACATGCCAAATGATTTCTTTCCTTTTTCATTAAAGTGAATATGTCAGATTTTTAATTTTTTTCTGAACACGTGAGAATGACAAGCTCTGTTTTCCCAATATGTCTAAATATGTCTTTATTTTCCCTCATTTTTTACTATGCATTGTTTTAAAGAACATCCTTTCTGATTAAATTAACTCTTTGTGATTCTATGGGTGAATTTGAGCCTTTTGCTGAGTTCAACTTATAATTTTGCAAATTGTATATAATTGATAGGAATGCAAAATAACTCTTTTGTGTACATGCAAACTCTATCCAGAGATTCAATTGACTTCCCTTCCCCATGCTAGAATATAGTTATGCTTCCATTTGCACTGGAATGATCTCTAAATGTGTCTGCTCTTTTTATTAATCTGTGAACTGCTTGTAACATCTTATGATTGCCTGATTAATAATGAATAAAATACAATTTTTAACATTTGGCTATTTTATATCTCTATGAAAATCATGTTTTACCTTTATTTTGAAAATTATCCTTTAACATAGGTGTTAAAGTTTGGGATAAATGATCATGTTTGAGCACATTAAATTTTAAGCGTCTGTTAGACAACTGAGAGGAGATGTTAAGTGGACAGTTGGATTTGGTAAGTCTTGTTTAGGAGATGGGTCTGGACTGCAGCTATGTATTTGGGAACAGCAAGCCTCTAGACAATATTTAAATTTGTGTGGATGAACTCACCAAAGGAGTGACTGTCAATGGGAAAGCGAATGAAGGCCTGAGCTCTACCATTGCTGTGATACTAGAACAGCATTTGAAATGTATTTAACTTAAACTATTACAGAGTATCAACTCAGATACATTTACTCTCCTATCACTTCACATTTAAATTTGTGTAGTATATACAGCCATAGAAGACAGTAAATATTTGTTGAGTACATCTTTCCATTCATATTATTATCCATTCACTCTTCATTCAACATTTATTGAGTTAAATGCCATCTGTCTCTGTTCCAAGTCTAACCATGTCACCTAAGAATTCGTAATTAGTTAGACTTGTTGACACATAATTGGGCTCATTGGCTTCTATGTTTTACTCTAGTGTTTTGCAGATAATTGTGGCTCACCTAACAAAAGTTTGATTCTTTCTCCTAGAAGACTATTTCATATGACATTGTCTTTTGGCATGTGGTCCTCCCAGATACTCTGTATTTGCCTAATTCAATTTGAGAGCATAAAGTTATTATCCTAAGTGTCATCTTACTTAATAATTATACATGTGGACTGTTTACATCCTATCAAGCTGTTTTTTAATACACTTTCCTAAGGCTTCTTGATCCAAGTATCCTCGATTCATTCATTTAATAGAGGAAAAAGTGATAGATAACTTGCACTGTTTTTTAGGTCAACAATAAGGAGAAAGATAAAACAATCAAAATAATTTCTAACTACAATATTCTAAAACAATGACAAAAGGAATTTACCTACATTACTCGATATAATAAGTCACTAGGCAAACATCACTGCCCAAAAGCTCCAGTCTCAGTGATCTTTCCCTAAAAACTCTATTGGTTTGAAAGCATACAGTCTTTAGGAGGATCCACTGAAAAGGGCTATCTCACAAACATTTATTGCCCAAAATTGCATATATCACTTCATCAGTTTACACATTAGCACCAGTCATCTCCCATTTGGTAAAATGTAATAGAAAAAAATCAAGAATATTCTTGGTCAAATAATAAGAAGCCAAAAAAGCTCCCTGTTGGGAGCCCATATGAAATCCACAAAGTTCTCCTAATTAAAGAATATATCCTAAATACTGGGTAAGAATAGAGCTGACATTCTGATGCAGGAAATATTTTAGAAATAGAAATACATGTTTAAAAACAAGGCATGATCATTTATAAGAGCAAAAAAGGGGAGCTGCTGAGAAAATATGATTACAGATAGGACATTTGGGATAATCCTATGTCAAAATAATTTTTGTGTTTCATGCTGTCTTTTGTTGATGAAATAAACTTTGTGAAAACAAATATTGATCTTTTTGATCCATTTCTATTTTACATAGCTCTTTGGGGGTCCTACAATGTGAGTTTTCAGATTCCATTCATTGACAGTTTTTATTCCAACACCAATTGCCCTTAAGGGTGATTTTAAGACTTGCTGCTTCCCCTTAATTGATGAAACTAAGGAAGTCATGCAATCTATTAAGAGAATTATGCAAATTTGGAGAATTCTCCACTGTTGCTTTAGGCCTCTGAGCTCATGCTATGTCCTCTTTTTGAAATGTCCTTTCTTAAGTTCTCTATTTTTGGAGAATAACTGATGATATTCTTAATTTTTACTCACTTCACTTGTTCCCTACTTCAGGTATTATTCCTTTGCTACCTCAGTCTGAGTCCATCACTCCATTTCCCTTCCAACAGCAGTTTCCACATTGTTCCAGCATTACCTGGGCCTCTGTCCTGTTGCTCACAGATTGTAAGCTGTAAAATCCTGTGAACTCCTGTCGTTCATTTTGGCTGCTACACATCAAACAACCTTCTCTGAGGAATTCACTGTCTTATGAGACTTGGAGGAAGAAAATATGTAGATAAAAGCTAAAAATACTGGATTATATGTTTTTCTACTTCCATTGCATTTGTTGTCTAGGTAAGTGGAGTGGATCATTCCAATCAGACACACTGGCAAGACTTTGACTTAAGAGCTCAAGGCTGACTCAGAAATCAGGGACCTGACAGTGCTCTCTTTCTATCTCTGAAAGTTAACAGATTCAGAGACATAAAGGAACAGTTCCTACCCCATAAAGGACAAGGGAATGTACTTTCGCATCTAGTTGTAGTTCTGGCTGATATAGCAGAGCCTGTTCTCCAGCCTGCTCATAGTTCTATGAGCTATCTAAAAAATTTCTAACAAACTATTTTTTATAATAATCAGCCAAATCTACTGGCTTCCTAGGGCCAAATATAGGGTTGGGGAAAAGGAGGCTTAGAGTTTTTCATATGGAAAATAATGCAAGAATTAATAAATAATAATATAAGAATCAACTTTCAAATACAATTACAAACCTACTTTTGCCCCACCCTATATTATGTAATTTTATTCCCCCTCAGGGTTTCTCTACCTGTCTTTTAGGTGATAGTAGACTTATACTGTGTACTTGCAAGTCAGTGATAGACCAGTGCTAGAAAGAAGGAGCAAGAAAGCAAGGACCTTCAACATAGATTACTCTATCCAACAAATCTATCATTTGGAATTGAAGGGCAGGCAGATAAAGTGCTTCCCAGACAAGTTAAAACTAAAAAAGTTCATTATCATCAAGCCATTATTATACGAAATGATAAAGGGAATTATATATGAAAAAGAAGAAGATCAAAATGATGAACATTAAAATGACAATAAAATTACAATTATCGATACTTGAATCCAAATAACAAACAAAGCAAACAAACAGAACAGGACCAGAATCAAAGATGTGGAGATTGTTTGGAGGGTTATTAGTTAAGAAGGGAAGTGGGAAATGGGGAGAGAGGTGTACAGGTTAAGAAGCACAGATTGGTAGGTACAAAGTAAATAGGGCGTTGTTAAGAACAGTATAGGTAATGGAGTAGCCAAAGATCTTATATGCATGACCAATGGACATGAACTAAGGGGGGATTGCTGGAGGAAATAGGGGGTACCAGGTCGAGGGGGTAAAGGGGAAAATTTGGGACAATGGTAAGAACATAATCAATATAATATATTTTTTAAAAAAGAAATAAAAGGGAGTCATAAACCATCAGCCCCACTTGAAATCAATCAATCAATCAATCAATCCAGCTTTCTCGCTTAAAAAAAAGAAAAAGAAGAAAGGATAAAGTACCAAGTGGCAATTTGTCTCTGATAAGGTCATCCACAAGGTCCTTAGTTTCCCAACCATTGTGTTGATGATCCCGATATTCACTTTGACATATAGATATGTAAATTTTACTTTATGGGCCTCATTATTCTTTGGCTGGAAAAATAAAAATGCCACACACAACACTTGTTCTCTGAAAATTGAGCATAAGAGATTCTTCTGTCTTCATTAAGGTGTTAATGAGCTAGGTCAGATGTTTATAGATTTTCATCAAATTAATCAGACAAACAACTCTGTAGTCAACTTGACTTCCTTTTCTCCAAAGTTCATTAAATTATAATCTTTGGCAATTAAATGGAGCATTGCGTATCTGTTGCTGGGATACCATTAACTCCTCCAGTCAAGACGATACTTATGATGAAGAGAGAAAGAAAAATAACATTTGGCCCTATGCCCATCTGGAAGGCATTCATTGTTAGAATATTAACTTTTGTAAGTTACTGGAACACACAAGAGCTAGAAGAAAAAGTAGTCTGAGCAATTTCTTTTACAGTTGTGGAAAATTTCTCCTAATAGCAAGAAATCAAATACTTACGTTCACAAAGAAAATTAGTGATGAAATTAGGGCCACTAAATTGCATCATATTTTCATCAGTTTTGCTCTTGTTCCTAGTTTCCATTATGGCTATACAATCCCCATTATCCTCAGCAAAAATGTGTTTAATTTCTAACTCTACACACTTGTATATAATTCTTCTTTTGAGCAAAAATCTGTCTTCAGTATTCCCTTGCTTTCTCTCTCTCTCTCAAAATCAAACCCATCAGCAGCAAGAATCTTAGGCTGAGTCTAGAAAGGAATCTGGGATCATCACATTATGTCTGGCAAATCTGGTGGTTTGAGACCCTTGGAGCCTATTGAGAACACAATCATCTTCCCCTGTAAACAGAGGGACACTGAGGGTAGAAAGTACCTATTCCCTCTGGCCTCCAGCTCCCTGACTGTAGGAACATGATTTTACTAATAGTATTCCAGGAAACTATTTGCCAGGCAAATGCTTAAGTGTTTATTATAGGAACTGTCTCAAAGACCCATCAACTTTTCAATGGAATTTTTGCCATATTATTTTTATCAATCCTAACATTCTAACATAATTTTCATCTAATCCTAATCAAGTTCCCACTTTGAAATACCTGTCTTAAACCAAATTTCATATTCTTAACAAATTCCTTTTCCCCTTGATGACCAAAGGTTTGTGGAGCAAGGATTCTCCTTTACGATGGTAAGCAATAAACCCAGCATTTGACACTAACACAAAGATGGAAGAGTTTTCTGGAGGAAAAGATGTTCTCATGGAGGAAGGAGCCCAGAATTATGAACATGATAAATAAATCAAGTGAGTCATTGAGATGGCAGTTCTCCAATAGAGCAAAGTGTTTTTAACATCTGCTGTCTTCTGCTCAGGCTGCCATTAGAAAAATGACCAAACTCTTTAAGATATTGAGGGAAAAAAACGTTCGGGTATTTTTGTCAGCTAAGATTATTGGAAAAAAATAACAGGCTAACTACAAACAACACAGTTGGGGAAAGTACAGAGCACTGGATATAAAAGAAACCATGGATTTTAGCAAGTCCAGTGAGCTGGGCTGCCCCGGGGGACGCAGCAGCCTGTCCCCAGGACTCCCTGGGGAAGACAGTCATGGACTACAGCTCAGATCCCCTCCGTCACTCGGGCTCTGACGCACACTTCCAGACCCCCTAGAAATATTTAATATTCACTGTTTGCTCTTCAAGTGTAATTAATATAAGAAATACGATAACATATTACATGAATGTATTCAGTAGATACCTTTGCTCTATTTTATGACTTCATGATTCACTCATGTTCTTGCATGCAATAGTAGCTCATTCTTTGAAATTACATAGTATCCCATTTTATAAACATACCACTATTTCTCCATCCATTCTGGATGTTTGAAATGTTTTCAATTTTCTGCTGTCAGAAATAATGTTGCTAGGAATAACTTCGTATAGGTCTTTGGCTCTTCAAAATTTTGTAGTCTATAGGACTGGAAGTGCTGGGTGAAAGGTAGAGATATTTTTACCTTTAAAAGACATTGTCAAAAAGATGTTCAGAAATATACTAACTTAAACTCCCACATTAGTCTCGAGAGTTGCAGTTGTACCAAATGCTAATACTTTGAATCATGTCATCATTATTGGTATTGTATTATTTGTTTTGGTCTTAATTTGAGTTACTCTGGTAAAGGTTTCATAATATATCATTACACTTTTGATTTTCATTTTCCTAATGGTTGATGTTGTAGAGCACCTTTCCATACTTGAATATCTTTTTTAATGAAGTATCTGTCTAACCCTTTGCCTACACTTTTTGTTAGTTGTCTTTGTTTCTCAATTGAAATGTAAGAGTTCTTTATATAATCTGCATATAAGAATAAGGCCTTGGAAACATATGTCATTCATTCATATCACTTTGCAATTCCAAGTACATTTTTGAATCAGCTTTCCAATTTCTCAAAAAAGATAACTCTTTGGGATATAATTAAGATTATATTGTATCTATATTTTTAATTTAGATTGAATTGATACCTTTATATTTACTCTTCCAACCCATGAAAACCATATATTTCTCTAAGTATTTAGCTGTTCTTTCATCTTAATTTTATATTCTAGATGTTAGTGTGGAGGACTTGAACATTTGAGATCTCCAGAAAAAAGTCTAACCATTGTTAATATAACGAGAACAGGTTGTGTGACATCAATGTAACCTGGCAGCCAAGGAGAGTGGACTGGAATGCACATGTGTGAACAATGATGACTTCACTGTACAGTGAGGATGATAGATGCCTTTGAGTGAGCATGTGTACTGTGTGGCTCTCACATTCAAAATGAATGAGTGAGTAGAGCAATGAATCTGCATCAAATTTTGCATTAAGCTTGAACATTCCTCTGCAGAAAGTATTTAGATGATTCAGAAGGCCACAGCTATGGGCAACTGGTGGTTAGCATCCACATCACAGACAACATGCCTGCTCATGTATCATGTTTGTACAGAGATTTTTGGTGAAACATCAAATTACCCAGGTGACTCAGCTCTGCTACAGCCCCAATTTGGCACCCTGAGACTTCTGGCTTTTCCCAAAACTAAAATTGCCTTTGAAAGGAAGAGATTTCAGGCCATTAATAAGATTCAGGAAAATATGACAGAGTAGCTGATGGCAATTGGGAGAGCCATGTGAGGTTCAAGGTGCCTACCTTCAAGGGGACTGTTTTGTCATTGTCCTATGTACAATGTTTCTTGTATTTTGTATCTTCTTCAATAAATGTCTCTATTTTGCATATTATATGGATGGATACTTTCTGGATAAGCCTTACATTCCCTTGAATTTATTCACAAATGTTTGTTTATTAAATGGTACTATATTTTTCATGTTTTTCCTGTTTGATGTTGCTAATAAAAAGTAATACAATTGATTTTGTATATTGTCTTTGTTATGATATTACTGAATGTATGTGTTAATTCTACACATATATATGTTTATGTATAAATGTTTAAAACTCTACAAAATCATAGAGCTTTAAACATTTATATATTCTTCTGTTTTCTGGCTTAAAAATAATTTTATTCCTTCCTTTCCAATTCTTAACCATTTGTTATTTTTAACACTTTCATGTTTTATATGTTAATGTGATTAATTTTTTTCTTTTTTTTAATTTTTAATTTTTTTGGTTTATTCAGTACAGTTTCTATACTTTATTCCCATTCCAGCCCACCCACCCATTCCTCCCCTCCTCCCTCCCCTTTCCAACCCCCCTAGTTTTGTCCTTGTGTCCTCTATATTTGTTCCTGTAAACCCTTCCCTTCTCCCCTGAAATTCCCTCCCCTCTCCCCTCTGATCACTGACTACTGTCCTCTATTTCAGTGTCTTTTGTTATATTTTACTTGTTTCT
>CM052547.1:19242026-19325912 GCA_028533065.1 Trachops cirrhosus | reverse complement strand
TCAAAGGGCAGGTCCATTTTTACTTTTCTGAGGAAGTTCCATACTGTTTTCCACAGTGGTTGTACCAGTCTGCAATCCCACCAACTGTGCACTAGGGTCCCTTTTTCTCCACAACCTCTCCAACACTTGTTGTCTGTTGTTTTATTTATGATGGCCATTCTGACTAGTGTGAAGTGGTATCTCATTGTGGTTTTAATTTGCATCTCTCTGATAGCTAGTGATATTGAGCATCTTTTCATGTGTTTCTGGATCCTCTTTAAAAATGCCTTTAGCATATCTAACATTTGTTTTGCTCATATTTCATGAATAAAATTTAATGTAAAATATTAATTATTGCCTTTTTATTGAATTACCTCTTATCCTTAGTAAAATGTTCTTCTTAACTTTAGTGGTATTCCTGAGGTCTACCTTTTACTGATATTAGAATATTAACGTTCCTTAGGTCTATGTTTACATGATATAACTTTTGTTATACTTTGGTATCAAACTATCTTTTCCTTTATATATTAGAGTTATAAGCCATAAGCTATATGTTATGGAGACTTATTTTTATAACCAGTTTGACAAGATTTTTTATGTTTTTATGTTAAGAACCATTACTCATATATCTGAAGTAAATTTGAAGACATTTTAACATTTCTTTGCACCTGCCTTACTTTTTGTTTCTTTTTCTTTTCTTGCCTTAGTATTTTATTCTATCCTTTGTCCCCTACCCCGTGTTAAATTGTAAGTTAAAAATTAAGTTGCCTTTTTTTTCTGTTAGTCATTACCCTGGAGACTGAAACATATATCCTTGATATAGTAGAAAGTACTTTAACACTTTAAGTATAATTAATGTCTGATCTTATAGCTTTTTAAAAAAACACTTTATCTACGTTTCTATCAGTATTATATTGGTAAAATCAGCATGCATTTCAAATCTCAGAAGATATCATCAGCACTGTAGTACTGCTTTAGATGGTAAATATGTATCTAGATTTACCTCCCCAGTTTCCCTTTTACTTGTTTTTCATCTTTCTCTATTACAATACTTCTCTCTGAATTCTTGTTCCTTGTATGTAAAAATTGTCTTAGGTAAAGTATTTATTTTTGTGCTAAATCACTTTCATCAATTCTTTTTTCCTAATGCTATCTTTCTTTCTGAAGCTTAGTCTCACTAGGTACGGTATTCTAAATTGGCCATTATTTTCTTTGTGCATTTTAAAACTAATACCCCAGTGTTTTTTGAATGCTAATTGTTTTGTTGTAAAGTCAGCAGTCATATATTTTTAAGACTTTATTTATTTATTTTTAGAGAGAGGGGAATGCAGGGAGAAAGCGAGAGAGAGAAACATCAGTGTGTAAGGGAGACGTTCATCAGTTGCCTGTCGAATGCCCCCAACCGGGAACCTGGCCCACAACCCAGGCATGCGCCCTGAACAGGTAGGTATTGACCAGCAGCCTTTCTGTCTGCAGAACAAAGGCCCCAACCCACTGAGCCACACCTGTCAGAGCAGCAGTCATATTCTTGTTATGCCTTTGAAGGTAACTGTGCGCAGGTATATCACTCCCTCAATTTATCCCGCTTGGTGGTGTGTAGCTGCTCTATTCTTTGGCTTTCTGTCTTTCATTCCTATGAAAATTCTGGGCAAGTATATTTTAGATATTTTATCTACCTCAAATATATCTTGTGTTTCTTGGATTGAAATTAAGTACATGTTGCACATCTTCATGATATACCATTTTTTAATCTAGTTTCCTATAATACTTTTTATAATTATTTTTGCTTCAATATTGATATTTTCTACTGTTAAGCTTGCTATTTTATCCTTAACTGTAATTACTATTTTGTGAATTCTAGAAATTTTTGTTCTACAAATCCTGGTTATCTGATAAAATTTGATATGTTTAAATTGATTTTTGAAAGTATTTGTCACATTTACTTTCAAGTTCATAGCTGAACACTAATATTCAGATCATTTATTGGCCTGAATTTATTGACTTTTTTCACTTGAATTTTTGTCATTTGTTTATTTTTTCTAGCATAATTGGAAATTTTGTTTTTATGCTGTAAAATATTCAAGAAAAAAATATAGTGGATTCAAATGTTGTTACATTATTTCATGAGAGCTCTTACTTTTTAAATATGTGATAGAGATTGTATGGAAAGGACCTAATTTTAGTTTTTCATTAATACCTGTTCACATTTCTTCCAAAGTTACAATTAAAACCTAGATTTTAACAGGGATAGCTTCAATTTCCTTATTACCCTAAACTCCAAAAATTTTATTTATATTTTTATTACCTTAAAAGCTGTTTCTGTGTGTTTAGGTGTATGTTTGGTTGTTTGTTTTTATCTAACCAAATCCATTGGCAATTTAGGAGTAAGCAAATTTCTCAAGAGGAAGTTACGTGTAAAATGTTTAACTCAATTTAGAATATGTTCACAATCTCGGCTGCTCAAGTTCCGGCTTATTCTGTTGCTTTTTCATGTTTTTCAAACAGTATTCATTACATTTTGTTCTTTATTCTTTCTATGAGGTTTAATCTAATACCAGTTTCTTCTTCATAGGCAAAGGGGAACATTAGTTTGTATATATTTAAATAGATAACATATGCTAATTCTTCTCCAGAACAGCAGCAACTATTTCTTACTACCAGAAGTATAGGAGCTTTATTACAGCCCTACTTACCTGCCAATGTTTTACAATTTCTGATGCTGTGATAACCTAGTTTTTAAATTTGTCTTATTACTGGTGAGTTTCAATATAGTATTTTCATGTCCTTGATAGCTTTTCTCTGCTCTGTAAATTTCTTGTTTCAAAATAATTTATATATATGCTATCTCTTAACTCAGCTGTATGATAGTCAAATCCCTCATTTAAGGTATCATTTTCTTAGCTCTCATTTTACTGATGTCCTCTTTCCTTCTCTAAGTGGCTGATTCTTGTTTGTTTTCGAAGACCCAACACCAACGCCATCTTTTGTAGGAAGGCTTCTTTGGCATCCAGGCAGGATATTTTTGATGGAAAGAGATTAGTAGAGCATACAGCTACTAATATTAGCTTGAGACAGAACAGGACATGTGATACTACTAACTGCCACTGGGTAAAAAAAAAAAAGCAAACCTGGTTCCCACCTGACAAATTTTCCAAGAAAACCCCCCATAGTTTCTGTTAAGAGCTTTAATTTATGTAGTCCCACACTCAAATGCCCAGTTTTGCAGAAAGGCAAATGCTATGTTGTAATTATTATCCAGGGTGCTGCGGTAAGGAACTACCTTTCTCAGGAGGGCTACATCCCCTACCGTGGTTAAAGACTCCTTGGCTGAGGCCCCAGTTATTTTGAAGCTATCCCTGGTAATAGCTGCATAACAAAGGTAATTCACTGAAGCCCACTTAAGAGAATTACTGGTAAAAGAATAAAACGTTTATCGAAATCAATTCTCTCTGCCCCAAACCTCTCAATTATAACTGTAGCTGTTAAAGAAATTGTTGCTGCTGAATGAATAAAACAGATTTTAAACAGATCTCTGAAAGGCCTTCAGTTCCAGTCACATTCTGATTACTGGAAAGACTCTCCACCACCCTCACTTTTTGGCACTTGAACTCTCAGGCCAAGTTTTAATGTGGATGGCGCAGAGCAAAGGTTTCGAAATACAGAAAATGGCAAGACTTCCTGCTATTCAGTGGATAAGTTTTCTGTCCCCCCCTCAAAAAAAAACAACCACCTAGAATTTTCATGGTGACAAAAACATAAAACCCCCACCAGTATCTAATATACATTTTGTGCCCATAGGTGCCCAGTAATTATCTCATGATAAGAACTGAATTCAACTGTTATTTTAATATATTTTCTGGGAAGTCTGCCTGGATAGAGATCTATACAAAGCATTCGGAGTGTGCCCAGACTTCAGATAACTGCAATATAGATGGACCAAAAAATATCTACTTAAAGAGTTGTCCAATGTAAAGATGCATTTTCTAAGTGTTAAGAAACTGCAGAAATTTAGATGTAGAAAAGACTGTTTTCTATTGACATGGTCAGGGAAGTCTTCATGGAGGAAGTGAGGCTACAAGGGAAGACACTTTGCCACTCATTTCATTTCTACCAATCTACCTACACTGTAGTACCCCAACCACATCAGTGAGTTACGGAAGTACTCTTCCCCTCGTAGGTACCTCGTAGACCTTTGAAAGGTCTGTAATACCTCACATGTCCTGTCAAGTTTATTGTGTTCGTTCAAAGACAAGGATGGTGTCTATATGAAGAACGTTAGCTTTTGATTTAGATATTCTTGAATTTGAGGTCTATCCTTAACACTAATTTGTATCCTAAGGCCAATTGTTTAACACAATTTGTGCTGAGTTACTTTGTTTCTCAGCTAAAATTGCCAATATCAGAATTTACCTAGTAAGTTTGCTGTATTAAATTAAATAATTTTGTAATTCACAGCCTGATTCATAGTTATCGCACTAAATTGCTATCTATACTACCTTGTTCATGTAATGTTTTATTGCACCTACCATAGTACTCAGACAATAGAAAAACCTCAATAAGTGTGTCTTACACGAATTAATATATGAAGTGACAAATGTTTGGCAGTAGATAATAAACCAGGGCATTAACAACACTCTCTAAGTTCCTCAAAGGCAAAAACAGCATCTTATTTCCCTTAATTGTCCACACTTGTCTCAGAATGTTTAGATAACACATGTAGGTGAGTACATAAACTTAAAGCACTAGGCAAAGCTTAGCTATTTTTAAAATTTAGTTCATCTAATAAATGTGAGACGAAGGATAAAACTAGTTTCCGTTAAACCTATTATGTGTTTCATATTTCTGCTACGTCTTTTACATATATCCTCACTGCAACTTTTTGAGGAAAATGCAATAAATACATGTAAAATTATACTAAAATACACAATCAAGGGGAAAATATAACAGGGATGTAGTATATATAGATCTGCCATCTATGAAACACTAAAGCTGGGACATGTGAGATAGTCTCAGGCTGGTGATTTAAGAGTAAGATCTTCAGATAAAATAATCCAGGTGTAAATCCCAATCAGGTTAGAATCCTGAGAAGTGAAATTCAGTAAAGAACATTTTCTTGACCAGATATCCAAAGAGAAGTATGCAGGCGATGCAAGCTGGCAGGGTCAGACCATCTATGGAGGGACAGCCATCCATCCATGGTCTGCAGGAGGTTCAGATAACCAGGTGTGGTCGGGCCTGGGATTCCCCTTCCCAGGGCAGTGAAGCTACCAGTCAAAACTACAGTCAGAGTGAAACGCCTAGTTTCTGTAGATTTCTAGTAGGTTCTCAGTTACCAAAAACTCATTCTCAAAGACACTTTCTGGGGGAAAGTAAATAGAAGGTATAAATCCAGGCACTGGGGAACTGGGTGAAAAGTTCAAAGCAAGGTGAACAACTGAGCCAACTGAACGAAGAGAGAGATTTTAAGTCACTTTCTTTCCCTTTGGCCTAGACAGGGGGTAAAACAGGGTCCATAAATGAGGCGGAGGCCCCAGAAATAAAGAACAAATAGAGCACACAGGGAAATACAGCATATGGGGAAACTTTCAGTGACAATTGTACCACCTACGTCTTGATCCCATGTCAATGCTCACCATTGGACATTTGTGGGACCAAATCTGGTAAGGGAAGAAGACGTTTATCCTAACATTTAATCTTTGGTTATCAAATTTCATCATTGAAGGACCCCCCAATTTTGGCTTTGCCATTAATATTTCTCAAAATCCTCAATATAATTGAATGTAGACAAAAAATACGCAATAATCAAACTGAAACAAAAGGAAACGCATACAGCAAACCACCGCACTGGGCATCTGAGAGGAAGCCCCCTCTAGAGTCAGCTCTGTGATTGTGAACGAAGTTCTTCAGCTCCTGCCTTCTCTTGTATCATTCATAGTAGCTAACATTTTTTGTGATATTTATACTGTCATAGGCATTGTTCTAAGGGCTGAACATAACTTAAGTAATTTTGTGCTTTTCCAAACCCTAGATATAAGCAATATTATTTTCCTTTTGCTATCGTACACACAGTTGAGGCACAGAGAGGATAAACCATTAGCCTGTAGATCATATATCTATTTAATCACTAGCAGAACTGCAGATTAAACCCAGGGATAATAATTACCATTCTCAGATTCTATTTTATGTTTTATTTACTCATTCACATCATTTATTTATTCATTCACATCTGTGGGGATTACACAATTTTTAGCCTATGTTAGAGTGATCCAAGAAGCAGATGTCAAAGCAAGATTTATTGTACTAGAATTTTATTGGGGATGTCTGCATGAGGGAAAATAGGGAGAGAGCCAGGGAAGACTGTGTGGGCCATAAAACCAGGATACAAATCAGGTCTCCAGTGAAGTAGAGAGGGAGTAAACTTTGGGTGGAGGTGTCTTAGACTGACATGTCAACCAAAGAAGGCATGGAAAAGCCATTGGAGAATCCCCAAGCCAAACCCAAGCATCAGGTGGCCCCGAGAGTCCCAGAAACAGGTCACCCTTATTACAGCCCTGCTGAAGCCTGGTCTCTTAGCAAATGAAGACACAGATTCCAGAATGCAGAGCTCTTGCTCAGTTATACTTCCAGAGTTGGAAGTGAGGGAGGAGAGTGAATTCTCATGACTCCTACATAGTTTATATGTGTTTTCCCATACAAAAACTGTTTCCATCTTTTTGAGATCATTGGGAAACCAGAGATTATTACTAAGTGCCATTTTCAACAAAGGGAAGAACACAAGGTTAAAAGGTGTGATATGATCAGCCCAACATCTCACTGTGAGCAGTTTTAAAGCTGGAACATGAACCTCATGCCTGGCTTTCCAGCCCAGAGGTTCACTTTCGTGCTGCCTAATTTCCATGCTAGCTGCCTCACTTTATCTCTGACACATGAGATACTGATTTCTAGATTAAAATGTAAGCATTGCTCAAACCTACCCTTTAGCAAAGCAATCAAGCCTGACATCATTAACTGTTAACCTTTCTGTTTGCCTAGTAGAGGAGGTGAGATAGGGCAGCAAATGATGAGGCCTTAGGGTGCTGGACAGGTGCCAATACAATTATGCTCCACTGGCTCCCTGAGCTGGCAGCTGTTGTCTGAGGTTGACAAGGAGTGTGGGTGATGCATCCCTGGTCATCAAACTGCATGAAGACTTCACTCATCTGCCAGTCAGCTGGGCAGGCAGCCTGACAATCAGCACAGCCAGTTTGGCCTGTGACCCCATCAAGGGGAGGAGAGAAGGACTGGCTTATTGGGAAGCTGAAGTGATATGAGGGTTGCCTTCCTGCATCCCTCCTTCGAAGGGCTGCCCTCCACCTGTCTCTCCTGATTATTGTGAGCAGTACTGTGGGGATGATTAAGCAGTGATGGCAAGGCTGCCACTTCCATAATCACATCTTCTGACCTCTTGATGGGATGGCAATGATTGCAGATGGATTCCCACAAACATACATAGATTAATCATCTCTTTCCCCATGATGTAAAATTCAGCTGAAAATTTGAATGACTTGCTTATTCCACAAGTCTATTTTTATATACTGAAACTAGTATCTCTGTCCTCAGTATAGAGTCTGATGATAGACTCAAATTCAGGCAAATATTTGCTGGAAATTTTGACCTGTTCTAGGAGCTGATTTTTTTTAAATACTATATAATCATCTGTACTTAACATGTACTGAAAGTACATGGGATGTAAGAGTACAAATGATAGAAAAAATAAAATAGAATGTGATAAAGTATTAAACTAAATATGAAGATCTAAAATGGACAGTAATAAGCACCGATGCTGATGGTATAAGAGTGGTATTTGTTGTGTGTACAAAGCTTGGGCATATCACAGCCCTTTCACTTAAGACTCTTCGCCTGACTAAAACTTCTGGAGGTGAGCACAGTAAAAATGATTATTTCTGCACTGGAGATAAAGAAACTTGTTCTTAGAGAGATAGACATAGTTTTGTACAGTCCCATACAACTACAACATGACAGACTTTGGACGAAAACTTTAATTCTTTGATTCCTATTCTAATAACGTATGTCATGGGCAATCACAGAATTGTTATTGGACAGTTATCAGAATCTTTCATGTCAATATTGGGAGTTGGGAAAGTACAACCAATCAATGAACGCTTACAGAGCAGTTGTACTCTGGGCGCTTTCCTGTGCGAAGAGCACCATTAGACATAGGAGGAGAGAAGAACGCACGGAGGACCTCTGCTGGCCTTCCCTGCGGTGACAGCCCGTGCAGGGCGCCCCTCTGGGTCATTTTCCTAGAGGAGGCCACGTTGATTATTGACTCTAATTTCCTAATAAACCAGATCATAAAGACATTCCTTGACAATTCCACAGGCTTACAATAGAGTGATTTAAAGGTAGAAAGATGTGGTTTTCCTAGAATTATAGTGAGACTCTGATGGAATCCCATCAAATCATTAGTGAAAAAAAAGATCCTTAAGTATTTGACTTTAGTCAGGATCTAGGGACTATTGAAATTCATTGTTTCATATTCAATAAATATCTCTTATGAGAGACGTAACATCAATGGGATCTTAAACAATGGGGAACATTCAGACAAGAAATAAAAAGCACTTTAGGAGAGGAAGCTGCATGCAGTGAGAGGTGTTTGTTACCTGACGTGTGTCCATGACTTGGGGACACTGATTAGATGGGAGGATTTTAAAGAAAGACATCTGCTGACAGGGAGCAACAATTCCCACTAGTAATCTCAAGAATCCAGATTTCTCTGCCTTTAAAATATTCTATAGGATGCTTGGGGAGTTGACAAGGAATATCTTGGTGATTGGGCCATCAGGTTGTCAGGTCCAGTAATCAACTTGCCATCTCTAGGAATAGGACCAAAGCGGGCTGTGCCCTGCCTGTGATGGGAGTTACCTCCAGAAACACCAATGTGGAGAGCAAACCTGAATACCAGGAGCGCTTCTCTCTCAAACTTTCATACTTCTGTACATGATCAGTACTTCTGAAATAAAAGAAAAAGAGAAAACAGAAAAAGGCAAGGCTGGAACACTAGCCCCATTATTTAACACTAAAAGTAGGAATCATGTAATAAGCATATGTTTGTTTCAATAACACCCCTCTTGCACCAGTCACTCACCTACCACTCCACACTGATGCCTACAGTGTTCTATGCACCCCTCCTCCACAACGGCACAAGCCATGAGCTCTCACTTCTGGGAGAGCATCTGATGAACAAATGTGTGCTTTCGTGGCTCCTTGGGGTTATGAAAAAGGCCATTGGAGTGAAAAATCGTCAAGTGCAGTATCCAAGTGTTAGTAACTACTTATGGGATTTTAAGTAAACCAAGCTCTTTGGGGGTCTTAGTAAATTCAGGTGTTGGAGAAATGACCTCTAAGGAATTTTCCAGCTCTATTGCTTTATGATGTTACAGGAGAGAGGTAAGTTCCAGGTGAATGAATAAATATAAAAGTGCTTTGGATAGTAAAATGTATTTGGTAAATGAATGTTATAAAAATCATCCCAGGAAGTGCACTCACAATATGCTGAAAGGAACAGGATGCTGCATGGGGACTGACCGGCAATGCTGTTGCTTGCTGGCATCACTTGCTCTTTGGCCTCTGGCATTTGACCTGCCCAGCCATGCACATTGCCTATTTTACCCAATTCTGTCTACCAAATATGGGGGATTAAACCCAATGCGAAAACCTCCTGTGGCCACAGGGCTCTATCTCCAAAAAGACTAGGGCAGGAACTTTTTGACAAATCACCTCCAGCCGTGGATTAGAGAACCATCCTCAGATGGATTTTAGTTTTTGAAGACAAAATTGAAAATTTAAACATCATGTTACAGGCACTGTGTCTCCAGGCCACCACACACCCGCCTCCTTCCTTGCTGTCTGTCTCTGCCCTGCCTGTTATTTCCATCATAATGGAGCAAAGCTAACAATGCAGGCATAGTGCCAGCTCCCACTACTGCCTGATGCTCCAATGGGCTTTGGATGTATGCACATGTTGAAGGGACAATTAAATGATGTTTGTGTGCAGCACAGTCAGAAATACAACATTTCCGCACTGGCCCTTTTGATCTCTTAAAAGCCAGCTATCACAACACAAGAAGATATTTTAATGGACATACATAAATTTAGGTGGCTCCAGCCTACCCCACGGGGCCTCGTGAGGCTCCACTGGCTCATCCAGGTCTGCCTTCTCCCAGATTTCAGTGGGCATAATTATCACATTTCAAATAGGCTTGGGTTTCAACCACAGAACTAAAAAAGAAAAAGAAAAAAGTCCTTTCTATTAGGTTAAAAAGGGATCAGTGTTAGAGTTGGGGGTGGGGAGGCAAAGGGAATCACAGTTTCTCTCATTGAAAAAATCCAAGGAGCACTTCCTGTTTCATGGATTATTAGCAGCTCTGGAGCAAAACAGAAGATATGCTTGACTTTAGTTTGAACCTGGTGCCTGTGTCAAAATACAGAGAGCAATGAGTTGTACATCTGCTGCAGGTTGCCAAATTTATCTGAAGCACACTGGAAGTGGGAGCAATTCAGCAAGGAGCAAGAACAGAAAAGACTTCACAAAGGAGGTATACGACATGGAGAAAAAGTTATTTTAGCCAAGGAATATCCACCTGAGAAAATCAAGCAACAAAAGCATGACATTCTGGGAGTCTGAAAAGAGCCTACTGCATGAGGAGCAGGTGGATAAGGAAGAGGTAAAATAAACTAGCATGGAATGTGCGGGTCAGGCTGAGAAATAATGGGACCTAAGATAAAGATGCCAGTGAGGTTACAGATAACAGAAGAGCAAAGTATTTGGTATCTATGTGAACAGTAGCATCAACAGAACTTAACTGGCTAATAAATATGAAAATCCCAGTTGTACATATATCTTTATATCTAGATGTTTAAAAAATTGGATACCCAGAAGAGGAATTGCTGAGTCATGCGATAGAGAATAGCTTTATTCTTAATTTTTAAGGAAACTCTATACTATTGAATGCACACTCTATGAAATGCTTTTCTGTCCTAGTTTGCATGCCCTGTACACTCCAATTTCTCCTTCATTTCTGCACCTATTTACATTACCATCAGCAGTGTATGAGGGTACTTTTTTCTCCATATTCTCTCCAACACCTGTTATTGTCTTGTTAAAAATAGCTCTTCTAACAGGTGTGAGGTGGTTCCTCATTGTAGTTTTGATTTGCATGGGCACCCCTATGTTCATTGCAGCATTATTCATGAGAGCCAGGGCATGGAGACCACCCAAGTGTCCTTTCATAGACAACTGGGTGAAGAAGATGTGGCACACACATACAACAGCATACTACTCAGCCATAAAAAAGGTGCAGTTCTGTCATTTCCAACAACATGGTTGGATCTCAAGGGTATCATGTTAGGTGAAATAAGTCAAATGGAAAAGGCCAGGAACCATATGATTTCACTTTGAGGAGGGATATAAAAGAGAAAGCAACAAATGAACAAACAAAAATCACTGACACAGACAACCGTATGGTGGTTAACAGAGGGAAAGAGGGCAGGGGAGGTTGAAGAGGGTAAACAGTGTCGAATATTTGTTGACAGAAGGAGACTAAACTTTGAGTGAGGAGCACACGATGCAATATAAAGATGATGCATTATAAAATTGTATGCTTGAAATTTATGTAATGTTATCAATCAATGTCACCCCAATAAATTTAATAGCACTGCAATAGTAAAAATTTAGTTGATGTTATTGAGGGAAACATAGGTCTAAAGATACAGGAAACAAATGATTTGATGAAAAGTTACGTTTTATGCATATTGTGTCTGTCATACCCATAGGACATGGATATGGAATATCTAGGCAATTGCTGGAAATACATGTCTGGATGTGGTGAGAGAGAGAAGGGCTGAAAACCTGATTACAAGAAAACTACAGAGACTGGAACTTAAAATGTGCATAGTTTGGAAAGAATTGGGAACTTCTGAGGACAACAGGGAGGGGAGTGATTTCTGCATCAGGCAATGAACAGTCAGAAACTAAGGAGAAACAGGAGGGTGAAGGGCATGGAAACGAGGACAGGAAGGCATTTCACGGAGTGTGTACTAAACATTGCAAGTGTCACAAAGAGTTCCAGTAGTATGAGAAACAAAGAGGGCTGTTGCAGTTGGTAATTAGCGGATTAGAAGTACAAGAGAAGAGCAATTTCAGTCGTGAGAGGTAATAGACTAGAAATTTAGAGTGGAACTAATCTTTAAAACAAGTTTCAAAGAGAAGAACAAGAGGGTGACACTTTTGTAGTTTGAGAAGAAAGAGACTATCAGCAAGGGGAGGTAGCAAGAGAAAGGAAAATTTGAAGTTTATCATGTGTCAATTCCAAACACTGAGCCTCTGCTCATCTCTTTGTAGAGGTTTTGGAAGAGAAAGTACCAAGTATCACCTTGGCTTCCATTCCTCAAATTGGTCCTTGTAGCTGTTACTAACCACATAGAACACTGAGCCCAGTTCCACTCAATATACTGTAGCAGCGTCCACCCAGGCCTCGAGGAAAAGGGCATGGTGGACTTTATCCACATTCCATAAGCCAGTGGGTGAATCAATCTCTACCAAAATGTTGAAGTGACTAACAGGAAATAAGAAGGAGAATCAGAATCTGAGCTGATGGGAGTAAGCAACATGCCTGTTAAGAAAACTTGATATTACATCTGAGTTGCCATGTGCTCAATACAGAGCAGAGCAGACAAAGAAAAGAAGATACTTAGGACATAGGGCTTCTGATTAAATTAGGATCCTGAAGCCAAACTGAGGATCAGGAACCATGATCTGGCAAAAGGGAGAGACAGACAGACAAGACCGGAACAGACTGAAACATGCAGGGAGAAAGACTGATATCCATCAAGCAAATGAGTTATTTGGAATGATGCAGTTATTTAAGTATCTAGTAAACTTTTTTCTTTGCAGCACTGTGGTTGGTCAAAACACCCGGAAATTATTTAAAGTTGAAATCATGGAGCTTTCTTTTTTAAATTATATCTCTAGAAGCAAGTCAAATTCACTCAAAGTAAATTAGGGAGAGCTGGTAATAGAGAAAAATACAAGCAAAATGGGGATTCAGATTAGGATGAACTTTGGGAACAAATACCTCTGTGTTTGTGAAGAATGGCGCAGATATGACCAAGTGGTGGAGACTTTGTAATAATATCACTTTTGATTTATACACATTATATTTGATTATGACTTCCTTTCAAATGATCCACAAAATAACAATGTTAGCAAAAGCAAGGGGAGAACAATAAACGCCATTTGTAGGTGAGAAGAGGGTGAACCAGCATTCTCAATTATCTCAAGGTCTTTATATTATTGGCAGAGTCAGAAAGATAATACTGGTAAGTCCTGATCTAGGGCTTTTTATTTATTTATCAGTTTTGGTGCGCTATTTCTTTATAAATTCCAATAAAGTTTTTTTTTATTTCAGATTAAAACAAAATGATTGGGTAGCCTGATATGATAAATACAATTCTTTTCTTTTCTTTTCTTTTTTGTGACTCCTTTTTCTCCTCAAGTTAAAGATGTGACAGATTCAAAATTCTACATTCCAAGGTGAAAAGCAATTCCCTTTCTTTTGCCATGCAAACTTCTTAATGAAGGGCTAATGGGATCAAGAAAGATTTGAAACACTGAAGCAAATCCCGTGAGAGCAAGATTTGCCTGCTTCTCCCTGAGCATTCTCTCCTTGATCTGCAAACATTCCACACCCAAGGCCAGCAGCTTAGTCACATCCCTCCCTTGCCCAGCCTCTCTTCCCCTCCTTTTTTGGGGGTCTTCCGTCATTTAGGAAATTAGACTAAAATAATGAAACATTCCATGTGAATAATCCTGTAAATGCTACTAACCTAGTTACTTAGAGTAACAGCTCTTCATCTCTGTTAGAGAAAGAAGGTGAAAATTGGGGAGGGGTTGAGGAGACAATAGAAATGACCAGCTAAATAAATCTCAGGGTTTTTTTTTTTTTTAATTACCAAAAAGAAAAGAAAGATTAACTGTTCTCTGAATGGTAGAGCCTTCCAGGAGACCAACTAAGTCTTCTATGAACTGATCTGCCCTCCCGACCGAGATTTACCAGACTGACACCTAATTTGTTCTGAGCGCAGTGGATGCCGCAGACACAATGGCGGATGACAGCCCACATAACCTCTCTTTCAGCTTTCATCTCATATATTCCATTTGAAGTTGAGTTCCGACAAGAGAGAGGCACAGAATTAATATTACCTTGGATCAGCTCAGTCTCCAGAGGGCGCAGCAAAAGCTTTTCTGGAAACAATAAACCCTTTAAACATGACAGGGGGAATGGGACCTTAGGAGGTCTCTGAAAGTATCCATTATTAAAGAAAAGGGGGGGAATCCTCGTGGGCTACTTTGATATTTTTTTCCTCAGCAAAAGCAGTGATGAACTAGTGCCAGTTTTACATACAAATGTAAAGATCTGGGATGGTTTATGTTAAAAATCTCTCCTTCCCCTGTGCCTTAGCACGCGCAGAAGAGAGAAGGAATTCATTATGAACTGTAGTTGTTATGACATCAATATTCCCTTCTTGTTGAATCTTTACCAAGTAAAATTAAAACAAAGATTGATAACAACTTCAACAATAAAGATCCAGAGGTAAAACACAATGTACCTGATCATATATATAAAGTCAGATTTAATTATCCAAATGTACACACAAGAAGAAAAAACACACTATGTCTGATCACATATATAAGATGAGATTTAATTATTCAAATGTACACATAAGAACTACTTCTCAAGATTTAAAGAAAATTTTAAATAAAATTGAACTATGTGGATTTCTTCAAGCTTCAAACAGAAAATAAATCACACACATATACACACACACATATATACATATATATATACCATATTTTGCCATGTATAATGTGCATCCACGTTTTTGGCCCAAGCTTTTAAGAGAAAATCTTTCATTTTAATTTTTTAATTCAATTTTTATTTTTTGATATTTAGAAACAAACCAATTATTATATTCCAGGGTATTATTTTGCATACAGATATCATTATTGCTTTCTAGAGCTACACTTTTAATGCATAAGCATAAAGAAAAATATTTAAAAATGTTATATAGGTATGGAGTTAGTACTACCCATGTATTATGTGCATCCTTATTTTCCCTCAAAACTTTAGGCAAAAAGGTGTTCATTATACACAGCAAAACATGGCATATCCATATGTGCATTAATAAGAATATTGTATATTACTATAATGCTTTATTACAATTAAAAACGAGGACATTTATTCACCTGGCACTCAGCACAGATAGTCTGACATTTTTCAAATCTCCTTTTGTCAAGTAACCTTTAACAGCTTCTCTATCTATTGCATTTAACAGAATAAAAAGCTTCAGTATAATACACTTTATATTGAACCTGTTGTGAACAATTCTGTAATTTTTACATGTGCAAATTGCTTATTTTTAGGGCCACAATATGCTTGTCTGTAAAATGGGTATAATGATATGTTATCTCACAACATTCTTGAGAGAATCAAGTGGAGTCATTTATATGAGTAATAAATAAGCAATCATCTTTCCTGGGAGAGCTGAGGGACCCTGGGGCTCATACTTAGGAGGATAAGAACATGAGGCTGAACATGGGTTTGGGTAGGGCTGAGGGACAGACCAAAAAGATCTTGAAGTCTTGGTTCTGGATGGTGCTAACCTGGGGCTGTAACAGGAAGGGGCAATACTGGCAATTGGAGCCACTGAGTGTTTTAATTATCTATTCTGTATAACAATTTACCTCAACATTTTATGGCTTAGAACCACAGATATTTATTATCTCACAATTTCTGTGGGTTGGGAATCCAAATGAGATGTAGCCAGGAGCCCCTAACTCAGCGTTTCATACAGGCCTAGGTACTGGCCTAGTCTGCAATCTTCTCAAGGCAAAGCTGGAAGGACAACTTCCAAGTTCCATCACTTCTATGGTAAAGAGGCCTCAGGAGCCCTGTCAATCAGAGATATCAGTTCTTAGCTACATGGGCCTCTCTGTAGGGCTACTCACACTATGGCGGCTTGCTTCTTCAAGAGCAATGGCTCTAAGAAGAAGTCAGTCTTTATGTGACCCACATTCTTCATTGGCTTCCATCATGTCTTCTGTGTCCTATTTCTTAGAAGGGAATCACAGGCCCAGCCTCTATCCAAGGGGAGGGGGCTGCACAAGATCATAAACACCAGCAGCAGGGATCCATGAGGGCATTATAGAGGCTGCCTTGCAAACTGGGAAACAAGGAAAGGTTTGGAAGAACCTGATGGAGAGCACTCTGCAAAACCCAGAAAAGGTCTATGCACAAAGAACAAGAAGATAAAGCACACAGACCCTGGAGTCAGGACCCGGGAAATCCGCTTTCATCGTGGCACACAAAGAAAGGGAGATTCTTGGACACTTCAAACTCAGAGGGAGCTATTTTCCATTCCCCAGGGTCCTCCACTATAACTAGAAGACTTGCTGATGTTTGGAGATCTTATTTAACTCTTATTTAAATTAAATCTTAAAGATATTCCCTGAATGAAAGCTGAGGATAGAATCTCTGAGTTGTCCGATTGTTTGCCTGCAACCCAGGTCAGTGGTTAATCCACGTATGAAACCCAAGCGTTCTCTTTCCCAGCCTGTATTCTCCTGAGGTCACCACACTCTCCTCAGTGTGAAAGACCCACATAATACCCAGCAGAACATTCCACAGCACACAAATATGTGCTGATGTGTGCTTATTCTTCAGGCAAAGGGGATCGTGGCAAAGGTACTTTCAACATCTCACGCTCTTGTTGTCCCCACTGGACAAAGTTATTCACTACAGAGTTGCTCCAAGAAGAGCTGTGAAATTCACCTTCACTAACCAGGCACAAGGAAATGGCAATGAACTGGAACACAACTGAACTCAATTAAGCACTCAAATCTCTTACTCCCCAGAATTTTTCTTGAAGGAACAAGAAAGTGATTACAGTAAAGTGAGCTGATGTTAGCAATTTCTCTCAAAAAGTCACTTCCAGACTATGTCCTGGGGTCAGCACACATGAACTTGAATTTCTTACACACTGTTAATTGATATCCCTGAGGGATCACAAACTTACTCATTTATTCAAAGAAGATTTAGTGATATTCGCCAGATAGGAATTAATGAGGCAAGCACATAGAGCCACACATCTAAGAAAATTTTCTGCAGCCAAATGGGATTAAAAGTAATTGCAATCTGGGAGTAGATCTCTGTTTCCAGAATAAAGTAAAGTAACCAAAGACTACCATATAGGATGTGTTGTGTATGAAGAGTTTATTTCTTAACTATTTTTAATAGTTTAAATTCATCAGTTCAAAAGAGATTCCCTTAAGGATTTAAAATTTAGTTGAATTAAGTTTAACTACATTTTTCTTAAACCATGCCTTCCATTTTACAAAAACACCTTTTCACACGTTTCCTTCAACTAGCTTCTGTCATCGGTACTTGCCCATTGCAAAAGCTAATTAGAGCTTTTCCTAACTGAAAAGTTTTGTCTAGATTTCCATACTCATTGCCATACTACCTAACCACGTTCCTCTCAACCTGCACACACACACACACACACACACACACACACCTGCACCTGACCAACTCCTACTAATATTCCAAATCTCAATTTAGCCCTCACTTCCTCTACAGTCACCCTCATGCTAGACTAAACCTTAGGATCAAGTGGAAAGGTCACTCCCACACCTAGCAAACTAGAACTTCAGTATATTCTCTCTTTGAAAAGTTACCAGATTCATTTATCTGGAATGTGAGTATCTATGGGACAAGAACTTCTGTATGTCATTTTGTTTTTAACATTCCTATACCCTATACCTCCAACACAGCTATGTGAAGAGCATTAGTAGGCTTTAATAAAACTAGCTCTACATCAGAAGCTCTAGGAAAGCCTATGACTCCACACCTGTAGAATCAGAGTTTGAGGAATCAGATCATTCTGATAATGTAGACTGACAAGACACTAAGATCTGATGACTTCAGTATGAAGCGACCTTGGAGTTCAACTATTTTGAAAATTGACCTAGAGCAGGAATCACATGTAATACCCCCTGATGGATGACTGAACATTTCCAGTGACGTGATCTTCCAGTGAAGTGATCTCTCCTTCAAGCCCACCTAATTGTTAGATCAATGTGAGATGGGCCCATTCTTGCCTATGACTTGAAAGATTTTTTTAAACAAATATTTTTTAGTACTTTCAGCTTTCAAAAAAAGTTAATGAGTATGAGGTTACAGCAGTAAACATGAAGAATTGCCTGGCCTTAAGAAACTAAGGTGTGTAACAAGTAAACAGGGTACTGACATGAATTTGTAGAACAGGCTTTTAATTCCATCTTGGTAGAATCCAGGAAGACATCCTAGAGGAAATGAGGACTAAGATGAGGCCTGGAGGGTTAGTAAAGGTCATCCAGGTAAAACGTGTGTGGCTAGAAGGGGAGAGGACATAGCATTAAACGATGGTATTGCAGAACAGTGTCTAGATAAGAAGTGTCTCCAGGAATTAAGGTGACTAATTATTCTGGTTTGCTCAGGACTCCCTCATTTCAGCACTGAACATCTCATGTTCTAATCATCCTCAAAGTTTACTGGGCAATACTGAGAGGGCCAAGATGGTCAGTATCATGCTGTACGCATGCAGAGTTTAAGAAAAGGCTCAGGAATGTATGAAGAAGTTGATTAAAGACAAGCTAGAATGATGATAAAGACACTTCACCAACTTTACAAATTTTTCTTACATTATCCCGTTCATGCTTTCAAAAAGATGTTGTGTGTCATTGTTACCACATATGCCTGATTCCTGTGCTAGACAGGTGTGCCAGATATAGACTTGGGGCAGACCTTAAAGAAATACTCAGGATAGGGGAACTCATGTCCAAAAACTGGTTTTACCAATCTCTGTTGATAAGAAGAGAGTTGATTAAATTGCTCCATCAATTTCAAGATTCAAGAGTAAAGATTACCATGAAAAGAAGACTCTGATCTCAGACTTAGAGAGAAGGCAGATGTGATGTGAGAGAGAAGTCAGATGTGGTATGATGCCCTAGAATTTCTTGGAACAGAGTTTAATGAACAACTCTCTTTTAAGTAGCCATGCTAGTGGGATTTTTAAAGTTGATTAGTTGACAAGACTTCTTAGCATATTAGAATACCGGATACTCCAAAGTTAAAGATTAAAAAGAATTTTCTCTCTTACTGTCTCTCACTTAATTGTTTTCTGCAGCTTGCTTGAAACAGCTGTCTCCTTATCCTTTGCTAATGAGGCTCGACTGCTGGCATAGAATATTCAATGCCATTTTCAAACGTGATTCATAGAAAAATAAAAACCCCCTTTTCTACAACTTTCCTGGTTGACACAGGAATTGGGAGACATTGGCCCAAGGGGAAACATCAGGAATTTAGACTAGCTGGGAGCTCCAAGTCCTACAAGGAAATGAGAATATCATTGCACAGTTCAGCATTAACATGATAGGGACTTATTCCATTATTCCTTTAATGGATGTTTCATTTTAAATGAGACTTACAGGGAAGAACAATGTTTAATCTAAAGGAATTATTTTCATACTCCAGCAAGTTGGGAAGTGCTGAAGGAACTATTTCAGGTACATTATGTAATAACAATATAGGCTGATTTCCAGACAGGTAGTCCTAGAGCCCATTATATTTATGATCTTTGTTATTACTAATTTATAATAATTATTAATATTATTCTTAACACATATTAACAAAATTCATTCAGCATTGTATATGAGCCAGGCACAATCCAAGGCACTGAGGATGCAACTGAGGAACACACCAGATTAATTCCATCCACTCACGAAGCCTTTAATTTAATAGAGAAAAACTAATAAATGGACAAGCCAATACTCAAACAAGAAAAATGCCAACTGATGATGTATTAGAGATGGAGAGCAAATGGAGTACTACTATTTTATTTTTCATCATAATTTGGTTGCTATAATATTTTTTCCTTAGGACTCCTGAAAGCAAATAAACTGAAAATAAAAGAATTCATCATTTTAACATTCAACGAATACTGAGTTTTTCCTACATGTCATGTGCTATCTTAGGTGCTGGAATCAACACTTCCTATTGAGCAGTGGTTTCATGGCTCAGGCCTTCAACTGCTCGTGGGAACCAACTACCCCGGCAACCTCTGGAAGTGATACGAGATGCTCCCTGTCCTGTTCTCATGCTGGTTTCCCATGTTCTTATTTTTTTCATTCTTTCTGTTGCCTTTCCCTTTACCACAATCACTAAACTATAATCCTGTTACCGACTGTCCTTTGACTTTCTCTACACGAGTCTTTACTTCCTTTACATTTTTAAATTCTTCACAGGACAGTGTTCTTCCCGTAATTAGGTGCATCATTTGATTGAAAAGGCCCTTCTAATCTCCCGTTCCATAACATGACCCAAACCCGCCAGTTGTTTGGCCTGAGTAGTCAGAGGATGGTCAGTGTTCTTGCTCAGTGACTCTCGGTTCTGTTCACACTCTGATTTGGGAAACACATATTTTCTAGGGGAAGGTGATACAACCATGTAGGGTT
Organism: Trachops cirrhosus; assembly: GCA_028533065.1. Lineage (NCBI taxonomy): Eukaryota > Metazoa > Chordata > Mammalia > Chiroptera > Phyllostomidae > Trachops > Trachops cirrhosus. The sequence continues at coordinate 19,305,319 of CM052547.1, read as the reverse complement.
TTGTTGACCATAAACTTGGTGAATAAAATATCATGAAGGATTCGTTCACAAGAAATTTATTCCTTCACCAAATATTTATTGTATGTTGATCCTACACTAGAAATTGACCAGGGCATTTGGGATACAGCAATGAAACAAGCAGACCAACAAAACAACCAACTAAGTCCCTGCCCTCATAGAGTTTACTGGTGAACTTCGTGATGCATGAAAGCTTAGTTTTTCAAGTGGTTTTTGAAACATTTATTTGCTTGCTTGTTTATTTCATTGCATATTTATTTCTTTTAAGATTTCCAAAAACTTCTGAGAACTCTGTGTGGCAAGTAGGTAAAACATTTGCCACAGCTTTGGTCAAAACCTGTTTGTTATTTTGAAGCTAGAAGAATAAAACTGAAATGTTTATGATATTTTAAGAAGTCTATTCCTTCCCCTTTCCAGAGAAATGGCAAAATTTTAAAAAACTGGTGATTTCTGGTTTATGCATTAGACTGTCTGCCTATGTAAATGCAAACTTGTATTAATATGTATATGTGTGTAGGTGTGCATATGTCTTTGTCCTCTATTAATTGCATAGCCACTTATTATCCTCTTTTGAAAGCTAAAAGGAAACTCTCAAACTTACATAACTATCTTCCCAACTAAATTAACATAAGCTTAGGACAAGAGTCTTATTAGTGTTGGTGGTATTCCTGCTATGTGTGTGTGTATATATATGTATATATGTATATATATGAATGTATATGTATATATGTATATATATCCATTCAACTCATATTTATTCTATAATTCAAATTTAGTTAAGTTTATTCAACTACATAGTTAAGGTGTCTATGTAGTATTTTATCTTAGTTTCCTTTGACTAATTACAGTAACAGAGTCAGTGTGATACACAGGCAGAGTGAGAGGTTCTCTAAGGGAGAAATTTCTAAAGCACTTGGAAACTAAGGCCTCTTCAAAACACCTCCTTGGGTAGATGAATAAAGACTTAAATGCTTTTTAATAAAACTAAAGTCTCTTTTCTCACCATTAGAAATGAGTCCAAAACGGGCCATTCCTCCATGAGGGATATGAGAGTGACCCCCATTCAATTTGAGGGGTCAGGGAAATATACCAGGCCAATTCTTGAGAGTGTATTTTGATGTTGGAGAAGAAGGCAGCAATAGGAACAAAAATACATACTTGACAAACACCAAAATTTGAAAAAAAAATTCAGAACAGAAAAGAGGAGAATTAGAGCACAAATGACTTCTGCACTGACGTTCTATTGATGCTGGTTTGATTGCCCAGGCTGTGAGCCCTTTCCAGCCAGGAGAGAGGCTGGGAGAACCTGGCTGGAAGCAGGGTGGTCAGACAGCTGTGAGGAGGGCACTGGTGCACCCACCTGTCCGGAAACAGAAAAATGAGTGACTTCGCCAGGTGACATTACACTGGCTCTGAGACAGCCTAATGTCACACTTGCAGGGATTTATTTATAAAATAAATAGTCCCTCTTCCTTTGTTCATGACATGGAGAGATCAACTCAGTCACACACTAAGCCCTTTATAAAAGTAGATCAATTAGGTTTCTTTAGCTGAATGTAAAAATATCATGTTCATTTGAGAAAATTATTTTTAAAAATGATAAAGAAACATAAAATAAACATTTGTATCTGTAGCCCAAGCACCTAAATATACACCATGTCTATTCGCCTGCCTGGAGAGCAAACAAAGGGTGAGCGAGAGCTGTGTTGGAATGAGGAATGCTGGCAAGGTCCAACAGTGTCCTTGCCAAGTCCAAACAGGTTCTGGAGAAGGTGTTCAGAGGAAGAAATCAGGGAGGTAGAAGAGTGGGGGAGAGAAGAGACCCTCTTCCCTAATGTGGTTATGGAAAGTAGCAGATCCTGAGTGTTTCAGAAGCCATGCACAATAGGAAACAATAAACTAGGGATGGCTGTGGGGCTTTTGTTTTCTTTTGGATTATTGGTCCCATTTTTTTTCTCTTGGAATCTTGTTATGTATATATCTACAAGATTTCCATGGGCTCATGAAGGTTGGAGTATATTGAATGTGGGCATGGCTGTAAAAATAGTTTTTTCCTATGAGATGTTGGCAACTACAACCTGAACAGATGCTTAAAAATGTAACTTCCGGTAGTGAATGTCCTCTTACACTTCTGCTTTTGCTATGGGAAGAAAATTCCTCGGGTAACTGCATGGAGCGTCTCTGGAGTCTGAAGCTAAACCCAGCCTCACCTGAATTCATTGTACTTCAAATGACCCCCACACATGAGCAAGAAATAAATGCTCGTCATTGCAAGCAACCAAGTGTTGAGGTAGTTTTTTGTATAGCGCTGTTATAAGACTGGTCAGTACAGATGTCCAGTCAGTTAGCCTGAAACCATCTCCAAACTCTCTAGCTGCAAGTGAGGAGAGGAAAGATGCAAATGTTTTCCTGTAGCCAAGAAAGAAGCATGAGGAGCAGAGGAGGGTACAAACCTCCCAGACAAACAAGGCATACAATAGAAAAACAATGTAAGTTGCAGTTTTGGAGAAAGAAGCTTAAAGTCTTCTTACCAATAAGATACTTACAGATTGGAATTAGTGCCCTAAAATAAATATAAAAGTTGGTATAATAGAAAAATTGGGGCAGACCAATTATATAAAACTACAATGTACTGACCTTCAAAGTTAGCTGGTCCTCACATTTTTCTGTTTAGGAATATGAGGCTGAAGGAACCAGGTGGTTGAGTTAGAAGGCAACAGATGAATGCAGTGAATGGGAGTCAGAATTATGGCGAGCTACGGATCCTGTGAAGGTCAAAGTAGTGATGGAGCAAAAATAGTGAGTTCGCAGAGATAGGTGGTTAGGAGAGAGAAAGGATTTGAACTTAGAAAAAAAAATCAGAGATGCAGCGAGGAAGAGACTTAACTTTAGATGACCTTTACAGCTACTAGGGTTCCTGACAGAGTTATGTTTGTGTTTGTGAATCTTTTGATATTTATTCTGGTAATAAAATCCCTAGTTGACTGATTCTGTGTTACCTGAAAAAAAAGCCACTTACTATTTAAACACCAACACTATTTGAAATAAGGCTAAAAACAATAACTTTGGTTCTAAAATAACATATTACAGTAGGTTAGAGTTCTGCTCTGGGTGGCTGAGGGAGCTTTTTGTCTAATTACAAATAGCACCAATGTTTTCCAAGGGCATCTCTCCATGAGTGGGTCTGCGTGGGCTTCTCCAATTTCCCATCTAACTCAGAATGGCCATAATTTTACTTGGGCCTTGTCCCAGGACTGTATGCCATTTCTGGGAGATACTATGCTTAGCAAATTCTCCTGGGTTCAGTCCAAGTATTCCCATGCCACAGACTGGAAATGCCCACCTCCGTTTGCTACTACCATTCACCCTTTAATTACAGGAGGACTAATTGCCACTTCTCAGTGGCTTACAGGCTTCCACCCCTTCTCAAAGCAGCCGAATAGCTAGGTCAACACAGGAATTTGACCCTGCAACTGAACTACTCTTTTAATTAGGGGTGGAGTAAGAAAGAGGAAAAAGAAGAAGATTGCGCAGACTGCCTATGGATATAAGCAAGCCCTGTGGATTCATTTACATATCTAAATTTAGCTAACTTTGGGCTCCTAACAGGCTCTCTTCCCTCCTTTAACTCAGCACTTTAAAGGGATTTGCAAAAAGGTTCCCTGATGTGAAAGTGAACCTGAGAGTAAACAGTGAAATAAGCTATGTTTTCTCATTTGAATATTCTGAAGACATATATTTAGCCTGTATTTTTAATTTATGAAGTACTCTTTACAATAATTTATCACTTATATAAACTGATACAAGAATTTCATATTTAATACTAATATTGGCCTTGCTAAATTATAGAAACAGTAACATGTACATCACTGGCATATACTATATTACTATAGCAACAATAATTCAGATAAATTATGCCCTAGCCTCTTCATTTGCTTAATTATGTGAGTCAGTCAAAAATGGCCTAGATTACACCAAAGGCACAATCCAGGATTGATCAGCTAGACTTCGTTACAATTAAAAATTTCTCCCCCATGAAAGATGCTGTCAACAGGATAAAAAGGCAAGCCACAGACTTGGGGAAAATATTTGCAAAAGATATATCTGATAACAGGATTCTTAATCAGGCATCTTTTGTATGTTTGGATCACAAATATCTAAACATCTTACCCCAAGTAAGCTTAGAAAGCAACTGTAAGAAAACAGACAACCTGGTTAAAAAATGGGCCAAAGGCCTTAACAATATCTCACCACAGAGATATACAGATAGTAAATAAGCATAGAAAAGATGCTCCACATCTTATGGCATCAGGGAAATGCAAAGTTTAAAAAATGAGATAGCACTGCACACCTATTAGAATTGCCAAAATCCGAAACACTGACAACATCAAAGGCTGGTGAAGATGTGGATCAACAGGAACTCACATTGTTTGCTGGTGGTGTTGCAAAGTGATACAGCCTCTCTGGAAGACAGTGGCAGTTTCTTACAAAACTAAAAATCTTCCCATATGATCCAGTAATCATGCTCCTTAATATTTACACAAAGGTTAAAAAAGTTATGTCCACACAGAAGTCACATAGATGTTTATTTGTAAACACTTGGATATTTATCATAGCTTTATTCATTATATATTGCCAACACTTGAAAGCAATCAAGATATCCTTCAGTAGGTGAATGGGTAAGTAAGCCGTGACACACCTAGGCAATGGAATATTATTTAGTGCTAAAAAGACATGAATTACCAACTCATGAAAAGATAGGGAAAAAGCTTAGCTGCATACCACTAAGTGAAAGACACCAATCTGAATAGGCAGCATACTGTATGATTTCAACTATAATGACATTCTGGAAAAAGCAAAATTGTGGACGTGGTCAAAAGATCAGTGGTTGCCTAGACATAGTGAATCAGGGGAAAAATGACTAGATGGAGCACAGAGACATTTTATGACAGTGAAATTACTCTGTATGATTCTATAGTGGAGGCTACCCATCATAAAAATATGTACAAACCAAAAAAATGGACAAAACTGATAGAATGTGTGACACCAATAGTGAACCCTAATGTAAACTGTGCACTTTGGGTGATCATGATGTGCCAGTCAGTTTTAACACATGGACCACTCTGGTTTGGGATGTTGATTATTGGGGAGGTTATGTATGTGTGGGGACAGGGGATACTACATTAATTTTCTCATGCTCATAGGACCTGATAAGCAGAATGTAGCAAAAAAAATTCATGTCTTAAAAACTTGCATTTGTTACATTTAGAGATGAGGAGATAAACCCCATAAAAATTCAGAGATCTGCCATCTTGGTGAAACTTTTAGAAATCAGTCATCTGTGGCCTGTTGGGATATTTCCCTTAAAAGAAAAGAAAAAATTGTAGCAAATTGTAGCCAAAATTACTAAAAGAGTCTTTCTTCCTTTCTCTATCTTTGTTTTCTTTCTTCCTTCCTTTCTCCTTCCTCCCTTCCTCCCTTCCTTCCTCCCTTCCTCCCTTCCTTCCTCCCTTCCTCCCTTCCTTCCTTCCTTCCTTCCTTCCTCCTTCCCTTCCTCCCTCCCCCGCTTTCTCTCTCTTTCGCTCTCTCTCTCCCCTCTCCCTCCCTTCCTTCCTTTCTTTTTGGTAGGAACCTTAGGATTTTAGAGGGCACATATGATATATTTGGTTGCTTTCCTTTTAGCTCTTTATTGAGAAATCCCCAAACAGGCAACTTTGAGTAAGATCAGAGAAAAACAAACCTTTCACTTGTCTGGCATCCAATTTCAGCAGCTGCATCATTTGACTCTTCTGATGCTGTGACAGATTAGAATGTTGTGTGCAGGCTCCGAAAAGCCCTGATGACAGAGAGTCATGCTGTGGCTCCTCGAGGCGTGGAGCAAAGCCATGCTCTCCTCAGTGGTAACTACAATCCTTAGAGAAGCTGTTCTCAGACCTGTTGGTCTCAGGCACCTTTACATTCTTAAACGTTACTGAAAACCCCAAAGAGCTTTTGTTTATGTGGATGCTTATTTTGATGCTTACTGCATTAGAAAGTAAAACTGAGAAAAAATTAAAATTTATAATAACTTACTTAATAAACAATTATAAACCTATTATGTCATAACATAAATGATATATTTTTATGAAATACCCTCTGGCTTCTCAAAAATCTTGTAGACAAGATACTCTTTCAGTCTTTTGTTTCAGTATAGAGGAAAAAAACACACTACCACACTCACAAAACTTCTGACACCAGATGTGTGGGTTTTGTTTTTTGCCCCACACCACACAATTGTGTTATAGTAGCTGGGTGTCCTACAATTCAATTCAATTCCAACATAACAGCAGTTAATGCAGACCCCACAGATTAAGGTCTTACTTCCACAAGAATGCTCCTCACTTCAGAAGCAAGTAGTATGTCCCACAAATTCTGTCCAACCTGGCTATCAATAGGAGGTTCCCCTGACTTCCCTGCTGTTAGATTCAATTTTTTGCTAGAACAGCTTACAGAGTTCAGGGAATCACTTACTTACATTTGTCAGTATATTACACAAAAAAATATGATAAAAGATACATATGAATCTCCAGTTGAGAAGATACATCGGGCAAGATCAGTGAGCACAGAAGCTTTTTTCTCCATGGAATTAGGGTACCTCAACCTCCTGATAGGTAGGTGTGTTTGCCAACCAGAAAGTTCCCCAAATCCCATACAAATGCAAATTTGTGGAGGCTTCATCAGATAGGCATGCCAGATTATTAACTCCCCTTCCACCCGCTCTTCCAGTTCTGGAAAATTAAGAGAGGGGCTGACAATGCCAAGCTTTAACCAAGACCTGATCTTTCTCATGACCAGCTGATGGCCACCCAGGAACCCACACAGAGTTAGCCATCTTATTAGGACAAAATACACTCCTGTCACCCAGGAAATCACAAGGGATTTAGGAGATCTGTGCCAGGAACCCAGCTCAAAGACCAAATATTAGAATGAAAGATGCTCCTAGTGCTTTATTACGTAGGAAATCATAAGAGTTTTAGAAGCTCTCTGCAGGGAACTAGTCAAGGACAAAATGTTAGAACCAAAGATTCTCCTTGCATCTTTATTTACAAGGGTTTTAGGAGTCCTGTTTCAGAAAATGGGGAGATTATATCTATCTATGTCTATATTTCTTATTATTTCACACTCAGCCACCTCTGAGCTAGTTCATTTGGCTCCTGAAAAGGACATCAAAGTGGAAATGAGATAAATTATTTATGGTTAAAAAAACATGGATGATCCCCCAACAAGACCAATCTGGACACCTACTACCGAAGGCTCAATTTATCAGCATATCCAGGGAGACCAGCTAGCTCTCTGCTGCCAGAACAGTTATATTGGAAACATCCATTATGAATTATGGATTGGATAGTGATTTGTCTTCATTTGGAATGCAGTTATATTGAATGTGGATTTGCATTGACTTCCCAACACACATCTGCCAGCAATACTATCTGTGGACTACCTGAATGACTTATTCACCACCCCACTATCCCAGACTACATTGCTTCTGATCAAGAAATTTACTTGGCAGCAGGAATAGTGCAGCAATGAGCTATGCTGAAGCAATTCACTGGCGTTACCATAACTCAGAAAAAACTGGACTGATATACAGTGGAATGTCCTTTTGAAGAATTAGTTACAAAACCAATTAGACTGTGTTTTTCAATATAGGATGCTTCTTTCCCATAATCACAGTATAATGATAAAGAAACACCAAATGGAAATGAGACATGAACCTCTCAGCATTACATATAATGAGTCATTCACAAATGCTTGCTCACCACCAATCTGACTCCAGAAACTTCAGATTTTGAGGTCTTCATACCTGAGAAGGAACCCTTCTTAAACAGACAATATAAAACCTTTTTTTATTGTAAGTTTAGATTGCTACTTAGCTACTTTTGCCTCCTTACGGTATTGAATCATCAGACATGGAAGAAACAATTCTTTGTTGCCCCCCATGTTTGTAACTAATTTTGACTCTTAGAGAGAAATTGATGTGCTGGCAGGGGATGGAGGTAAGAAGGGGTGTGCAAGGAACACACAGAAGGTCCTGCTAGTACTGCCATGTCCGGCAGTAAAATTCAATGGAGTAACATGGAAACCCACATATGCACAGGCAACCAAATATCCTGGTCTACCTGTGACTGTCTTGATTTATACATTTTATACCAGCATAATTATTAATATTATACTCTCATACTCAAAAATGTCTCAGATTAAAATATGAAGTATGTGCTCACCCTGGCTGGTGTAGCTCAGTGGATTGAGTGCAGCCTGTGAACCAAAGGGTTGCTGGTTCAATTCCCAGTCAGGACACATGCCTGGGTTGCAGGCCAGGTCCCCAGTAGGGGGCGCATGAGAGGCAACCGCACACTGATGTTTCTCTCCCTCTCTTTCTCCTTCCCTTCCACTCTGTCTAAAAATAAATAAATAAAATCTTTCTTTTAAAAAAGTATGTGTTGATATTAACCATCAGTAAGACTCCTGAGAAACTAGGTGCTGGGTAAGGACAAGGGGAATACTGAATGGGCAGTGGAGAACATGAGTTAAATATGCCACCCTAGCTCTGTGGCCAGAAGCAGAAATGAGAACTGTAGAACCGACTCACTTTCCTGTCTTGTCATCTATCATCTATCTAATCAATATAGATATCTATGGATATGTAGCCCCATCTATATATAGTGTGAGAGATACATATAGTATATCTATATATCTAGATAATATATAATTTAGACATATATAGAAATAGATCTAGATAATATCTATTATAGATAACATATATATCTGTATGTGCATATGCATATAATTTAATTTTCTTATCACTTTTATAGGGCATGGTGATTGTGATCAGCAAAACTTAATGCAAACTTTATGGGTTCTAAAGATAGGATTGAACTAATTTCTACGAGAAATAATAGATGGGACGAGGGCTATTCCACTTGTAGGAGGAGGTAAGTGCATTTTCATTTGATTGGGGAGTATTTGCACTCTGTCAGGAAGCAGGTTCTTGCTGCTGTCGTTCATTATTGGAAAATTAAGTATGGAAAAAAGTTTGAGGGACTTATTTAATATATAGATCCCTTGTTACAGCTTCACATTGGATTCAGCAGGTCTGGCAGCAGGGCTTGTGATTTTGTGTATTTAACCATCACACAAGCACCTGGAAGATAAGCAGTTCTCAGGTTGCCAATTGGGGGACACTGTGTTGGAAGAATAAAGTGAATCTCAGCAGAATTGCAGGCAAGTGTAGGATTCTCTATTCAGTGGAGAGCCAGACTCGAAGGGGGATTAGAGGAACCCACCAACAGTGCTGAGAATATAAAAGGGATGTGCCCTGGTGTCTGCACATCACCCCTCTTTCCTCCCGTGGCATCTGACTCCCCGTGTCGACTTTTGCACAGAGGCTTTGATGACCGGTCTCAGAGATGTGCTTGATGCTCAGGGCTAAACAAATCTCAGGCTGTACAGTTCTCTCCCAGCCCAAGTCCTTCTTTCTCTTTGATCAGTAGTGTGAGGGCAGCCCCATCAAGATTTTAAGTTTTTGCTACGAGGGTGGACCAGATCAAACCGGCTATACTTCACTAGTCAGGCTCTTCTTAATTCAAGTTTGGAGTATAATTGAGGCTCCAGGAAATAGCAGATACTTTTAATTTGCTTTTGCTCTTCTCTGCTGCTTGCTGGAACACAGCCTTTGGTGAGAAAAAGATTCGGGAATCACAGGGAAAAAAAATGTCGTCATTTCTATGTAAGTGGCTAGTGGAGCTGTCATTTTGGCTCTTCAGCAACCTCTCAAACATTTAAAGAGAGAGTATTTGTTGTTTAACCGCCATTACCACTTCATACCATGATTCTCCTGGTTGAAATGCACTGGGGTTAGGAGGGACCGGGGAGCCTCTGATCGATTAAGATTGCTTTGGCTAACGTTTGTTTTGATTTTTTCCCAGTCTTATTGAGATATAATCAGTATATAACATTGTATTAGCTTCCCATGTACATTAACCTAAAGATCTGATCTACATATATATTACAAAATGATTCCTATGATGTTTAGTTAACATCCATTACCTCAAATAGTTACAAATCATTTTAATGGTTTACTTTTATTGTATTTTTTCCATTACCATTAATGCCCCTTAATATCTTCTTCTACCTTCACCCATCCCTTCCTCCATGTAATCACAAATTATTTTATCTTGTGATGGGCAACTTTAAGATCTAATCTCTTGGCAATTTTCACATGTATACCAGGAGTACAATATTATAAGTACAGTCACCATGCTGTACATTGCCTCCCCAGAACTTAGTTATCTTAGAACTGGGTGTCTGAACTTTTTGACCACCTTCACCTGCTTCCCCACCGCCCTCCCCTCAAGTCACTGAGTTTAATGATTGTAACACACAGTTATTAACCTGGCAGAAGGCTCACTAAGCCAAACTGCACAGACTTTGACAAACAGGTAGCAGATTTTTCATCCAAAAGCTATTTAACCTTCCTTCACCACTCAGTGAGGGAAAAGAGGCAAAAAATTATTTTTAGTCTTAAATAATTTCTCCCTGATAAGGCAGAAAATGCAGACTCATAGAGTCATCGAGTCCCAGATTATCAGAACTAGAAGAAATATTAGAGAACATTTGCTCCAACTTTTTTCCATTGGTGAAAAAAAATGGGCCTGAAGAAAAACATGTAACTTGTTTCAGATAAAATACTTAGTTAGATTAAAATAGGAATGTAACTAAAATAGGAATAGGAAAATAATGTAACTACTGCTGCTAACCAATTTGGTATTTCAATCCTCTTTTCATGACTTTTTTTTCAGAAGGTCATCAATATGATACCTTAAGTAAAACTCCTGTGCCTTGATGAAAGTTGTGATTCCATAAAAAACTGTGGCTCTGGAAGACAAGAGATATGTATATGTGGAAATAGAAGCATATGATCTTACTTTTTTCTCCCACTTACTTATAAACCAAATGCATTTTACAGAACTTAATTAAAATAAAAATTATTATTAATGATATACATTTTTAAAATTCCTCTTAACAAAGGATTTGCTACTTATTTTATTCTGTGGCCTGGCACAAAAAATATGCATAAAGACGTCATAAAAATTATGATGAATAAGGAAAGAAAGAAGAGAGGAGACATACAAGTAACATGACTTTGCTCTAACAGCTGAAGTTTGCACAAAGGAATTAAACTTCCTTATTGAGTTTAAGGTAATAGAAGTGCTGGACATGAGCTTGAATGCAGTTAACATCCTGCATGATTCCAATTATATCTAAGCCAAGTAAGTCCCCAAATTCTCCACTGGAATGTGAGGCTTCTATTGTTTATTGTTCAGTGGTGTGAGGGATGAGGCATAAAGAGTAGTTGTATGACTCCACACTTAGCTGGAAATAGCTAAGGGGTAAGAATTTAAGTTGATTTAAAAATGGCTTGCAGAACTCAACTAGAACTCAAATCAGACTCTAGGTAGGGGACTGGTAAGAGCTGAAGGTAGAGGGAGATAGAACATAGAGTTTAGAATCGTGAGACAAAAACTAATGAATGACAGTGGATTATACCAGAGTTGAGATAACACTGTAATTTCTATAAATCCAAATAATTAATATTACACAGGATAGTTTTGTTGACAAAGCAGAATTAAATATTAAATTAATAAGAAAACCTTACTTGAAAAAAAGGTTGGGGAAAATCCCAAATCCAATGAGTCAAAGGTGACCTTCTAAGAGAAAACTTTCAAAAGTTTTTAAAATAAGATAGTAAACATTATTTCCTCTTATGAGTTTTTCTTTTATAAAATAACACAGCATTATAGTAGTATAATCAAACAATAATTTGTACATGGGCGCAGAGCAGCCTCTAGTCTGGAGCTAATTCGATTTCCCACTGCTGAAGCAAGACCCTTAAGGGCTTTCTGCCCAGTGCCCTGCAGAACATGGAAATTCCCATTATGACTTGTGGAAACGGGCATACCCTGCTCCCTTGTACCAGCGCTAGTCACTCCTACTTCCTTGGTCTTCAGTAGTTTCCTCACACACCTCACTGAACAGTACTTGTTCAGCTCTCTGCCCTGTACTTGCAGGAAGCCCCCTGCAGACTCTAGGGGTCTCTCTCTCTCTCAGGACCTCTTTTCCCTGGTGTGCTGTCAACGTTAGCCTCCTAGGTCTCCTTGGACTCTCAGCTCTGTCTCCTCAACTCAGGGAATCCACTGGGCTGGACCTGGGCTCCACCTCCTCACCCTGTGGCCCAGGAACTCTCTTAGGGTAGTGAGCTGGGACAGTCACGGGGCTCACCTCACTCTGTTTTCCATTTCACAGGGTTCCCTGCCCTTTATTGCTGATGTGCAGAGTTCCAAAGCTATTATTTCATATATTTTGGCATTTGGGGCAGTGGGGGAAATGCAGCTGTTTCAGGTGAAGGGGTAAACACAATCTCTATTATAGTACTTTAAGTTAGTCAGAAGCAAAGGTCCATCTTCCACTAGTTTTAAACAAAAGTATGGGGGTTACCAGAGGGAAGGTGGTGGGGGATAGTAAAGGGTTAAGTGGTCAAATATATGGAGACAGAAGATTTGACTTTGAGTGGTGGGCACAAAATGCAATATACAGATGATGTATTATAAAATTGTACTCTTGAAATCTATATAATTTATTAACCAATGTCTGCCCAATAAATTTAATTTAAAAAGGAGAAAACAAAAAATTTGAATTACCAACTATATGTAAAATTCTGCATTGTATGCCTACAAAACATTTTAAAGATAAATTTGAGGAATTTACTCTCTTCTAGGGGATTGAAAACATAAAGGTTAATAATTGTAATAAATGGGCAGAAAACAATAAGCGCCCAATCAATGCTAGAAAGGGCTATGAAGGTTTGGGGCTGGCAGCAATGATAGATTGCTCTCAGCTTATTGCATAATGGAAAGTTTAATAGAAGAAAACACTTTTGAGTTGCGTGGAAACTGTAAGATACCCAGGAGTGTGGAATGGTGGTAATTATAAAGTAAAGATAGATGAGTAGAACTAGCCGGGAAGGACGTTCGATGCAAGACAAAAGAGCCAGATGTCAGGAAATTTCATCAAACATTTATGAAAGAAGTAATAAAAGCCTTTAACAAACTCTTTTGGAAAATACAGAAGAGAACCCTTTCCAACCTGTTGTGTGAGGTGATCATAACCCTGATACCAAAACCTGACAAAGGTATTGCAATAAAAGAATATTACAAAACAGTATCTGTCATGACTATTGACCCCGAATCCTTTAAATGCTACTAGCAAACGGAATCCAGCAGAATTTTAAAAAGAATACTTCATGGCCTGTGCTGTATATACCCCAGAAATGCAAGGTTTATTCAACCTTTGAAATCAATGAATGCAATTCACTGCATTAACACAATAAAACAATTGTAATAGTGTCTCAAAAGCTCTAGAAAAATCAGTTGACAAAATTCAAAATGTGTTGAATCCTCAGTAAATGAGGAAATTAACCCAATCTGATAAATACATCTAAGACTCTTTTAGCATATATCATTCTAAGGAGTAAAAAAAACTGAACAGTTTACCCATATGAAATGGAACAAGAAAAACAGAAAAATGTGAACGGTCATCAAACGCATATAAATGTGCTCAATGTTATCTGTTACCTGAGAAACGTAAATTAGAATCACAACAAAGTGTCCTTACACATCCACTAGACTAGCTAAAAATATAAAGAAACAAACATTAAAATTTACTGAAAACAAGGAGAAATCGGGACTCTACCATGGCAGGGTTGGGTTTCTGTCAGTGGCAAAACCTCTTTGGTAAAGTGTTTGCTAATTTCTTAAACTTTTACACCTGCTTTGTGATCCAGTAATTCCATTTTCATGTATTTACTCAGGAGGATTTAAAACATCTGTTTATACAAACATTTGCTCACAGATGTTCATGGCAGCTTCATTTATAATAGTCCAACTGAAAAAACACAGAAGCGTCCATTCATAAGGGCACTGGTCAGCAAATTACAGTACATTCACACAAGGCACAGTACTCAGCAATGCAAAGAAATAGTTTACTGATAAATCAAACCCTATAAATAAATCTGCTGAGTGAAAGTAGCGGCACACAAAAGGAAGCATGCTCTCATAACTCTTTTGTATGAGAGGCAAAACTGATTTATGATAGAATTCTGAACAGTGATTGGTAGGTTTGCTGGGAAGGAAACAAAGAAACTTTCTGAAGTGAAGGAAATGTTTGGTGCCACGACAACAGGGTAGATTATACAGGTATATACATTTACCAAAATGTACTGAATTTCACAGTTAAGATGTATGCATGTTAGTTTTATAAAGTATGCCTCAATTAAAAAAAACTATTGGCAGGATGACATATTTTCATGAGAATAGCAATAAATATTGTATATTCCCAAGAAAGTGAGGAAGAAGTTTTATATTAACAGAAGTCAGTGACAGCACTACTCTCAGAAATAAAGAAATGTAGAAATGACATATTTTGTTTATACAAATCCTTGAGAATGAAGAAGAAGCAGAAGATTTACAATTTGATGCCCCATGAAAATAAGACCCACAGATGCTTTTTAAACAGTATCATGTTAAAGCAGTTTTACGTTAAATATGCGCAGTTGCAAGGATGTGTGCAGAAACGAGCATCAGTGTGGTAGAAAGGGCTCTCTGCTCTATAAAACCGCAGCACATGGCTGCCTGCAAGAAAAACCAGGCTCTTAGACCGCTGCAAGCTACAAAGTCGAAGGCCAAGGAAACAGTGCAGTGTATGAGCATCACGGAACATGAACAGGTCCAAGGACATTCTTTTAGTGAATGAAGGACTCTATTCATTATTGGAATCTGGGTGAGGGACTAAAGCCAAGAAGTATTTGCACAGGAGCAGCCAGTCTATATCTTAACAACATAAGCATTGAATTAGCCTGAAGGCACACAGGCAACACCCAATTACTGAGGAGAGTGCAAAGAGGAGAGACATTGCAGTGAACTGAATTTAAATGTCTAATAAATAGAGATGCCCTTGCCTTTTCTAAAGATGCAATTAAGGACCTTTAGTTCCAGGAACCACATGCTCTGGAATTAAAATGTAAGGTTTTTTTTTTCCCCTACAGATGGTAGATGTTCCACTACAAGTTTCATCCTTGTGCATTTTAAAAAGAAATTAAGTTCATTCAATGCACAAAGTATTGAGCATATTGTTCTATAAAGTGAATCCTATGTGTATACAGGAGTCAGAGTAGTGATTTAAAAATGCTAATAATCAAGACTGTCCCTCCATGAAAATACAGAAATTGTATTTTAGTTGAGGGGACAACTCACACACATAATGTGTTTTTTTTAAACTAACCAGATTTTACATATCCAAATGAATTTGTCCTTTTAACAATCTCTTGGAAGTTGCATGTCTGTATTATTATTAGACACCTCTAATGATTGTGCTCACAACTTTGATACATATTTTTTACTAAATATCCTAAAGAATGATAAATCTTTGCTGTTTGAAGATGTGTTCAATTTTTTAAAGAAAGAGTTGAAAGTTCCTTAGAAATAGATATTTCAAATAAAGAGAGGGGGGATGCAAGATAATCCCACCATGGTTTAAAAAGAAATAAAGAAAAAAGAAGGTGTTGACAGAAACCAGCTTCCTTGTATGGAATAAGTTCTGGCTCTGAAGAGAAATCCATTTTAAAAAAATAGGAACTCTGCTATCAAATGTCTGGATGTTTCCACATACCCAGCTGTTTAGCATTATGTGACTCCTTCAACCGGTTGATTGAACAGTGAAGGTTTCCCTTTCCATCTGCCTGTTTGCTGCTGTGTAAACACTACCACTAGCTTTGTTATCATCCCTGATGCAACCTGACCGTGCAAATAAATACTGTCTCATCCAGTTCATTAATGTTTTATGCTTTTCTAAGGATTACTTATCTTCTGTGTCCTACACTCTTATTAGGTCAGTGTGTAAGGTATGACTTGACCCACTTTCCGAATGAGACATGAGCTGTGCCTTGATCTCATGCCCTCATAACTTGTGCAGAAAAGAGGGCACTGGGCTGACTCCTGTGCTGTGACAACAGAGACCAGCCTTCTCGCTGGTTCCCATTTCTGGGGGGCGGACTTCCAGGGAGGATCACCTCTGAGTGTGTCTTTTCTGCACTCGTGCTCCAAGTATTGTTCTGCGTCTGTTAAAGTTGTGTTGAATTTTTTCCAAGATCTAATTTTCCCATTCGTGTGAGAGAAATGAATATAAAGAATATTTTCACCTAGAGGGAGATGAACCATTTGAAATTTCCCTTCTTGTTTTGTCTTATAATTACAAAATATTGTTCTTTTTCACATAGGTATCTGAGTGAACCAACATCCAAATTCATTATTCTACTTATGAGGAGAATTCCTTTGTGAAGGATGGAGGACAAAAAAAATTGAGATTATGTATTGGAGTTCATTCTACAGAGTAAAAGAACACAGTGCTCTTCCGGAGCATACAAAGATTTTTGGGAGTGAAATTGTGCAATAATCAGACTACACCAGTAGCCTCTTATTAATCCAGTAATAGAAGACACAGAGAATCCAAGTTACCTGCTCTAAGATCTTGTAGAAAGGAGTATGCGTAATTAGGAGTATACATTGAGTCCCTCTGCCACAATGCATTATTTTCCTACTGTTTTCTTCTTTTTATTGAATTTATTGGGGTGACATTGGCTAATATAATTATACAGATTTCAATTATATGATTCTATAATACACCATCTGTATATTATATTGCAGGAAGTCAAGTCTCCTTCTTTTTTTCCGTCCAAGCCCAGGTTCTTATTTTCTATCCTAGATTTGTTACAGGCACAGTTTTAAAATTTAATTTTGCTAAACCTTGCACACACATCTAGTATATATTCAATTTAGTTCCCTAGGGTATTTTTACTTAACCATTGTAGTTTTATTTTAATGTCTCATTCTTTTCTCTAAATTTGCACTTAAACTTTCAGAAAAGGGTATCCTGTAGGTCATATGAGCTCTTTAAAAAGCAGCACGACAAAGCTTGTTGAGAAGTTGAGTGATTTTGTTCTAATCCATGTCACTAGCTGAATATACATATAAATTTAATTTTAAAATAGAGAGAGCTTTCCAAATAGCTACCTTGTGATAAAACATAACACTTACTACTTTTTCACTGCAAAGTTACACCTCAAGTTCTACTGTGAGCATTGCAAGTAACCAATGACTTCTCATTGCATCTGCTGGATAGAGCTAAAGGGAATAAAAGCATTTCAAATAATAGTAAACGAGCGAAGAGTTTGTGAGCACTGACTCTGAGAAACTAACTGTCCTTATGACAAACCTGTCCCTTTTTATAAAAAGGAAAGACATTTTCCCAAAGTCACTGTGCTGTTGGGTGGTGACAGTCATATTTTAGGTTTAAACTCTGAAATAAAATGTCACATGGCCTCCCTCTTAGAAAAGGAGATGCTACCAGTACAACTGCTGAGGTTCTTATCCATTCTAATAACATTCCCACAAAATTTCTGCTAATTCCTGGAGTTTCTCCCTCATGCCAGAGTATGAATCAGAGACAGAAAACTCTAATATAATTTTTAGTTGACTAATGCAATGCTTTGCTTCTCCATTTGAGAACCATATATTAAGTACATACTGTGTTCCCGGCACATAGAGGTGAACACTCCAGAAAGGAACACAGGAATAGGAACAGGTCCAGCGCAATGCAATATGTGTTACCACAAACTGGTGGGGAACTTCAGCCAAGGATGAAACAAATTCTGGACTCAGCAGCAGGGATAAAGGTGCATCAATGTCCAATTTCACTCCCTTTAGCCTACTTTCCAAAGTATTTCTACCCTTTTCGAGAGGACAATACTCTGTGCTCTTTTTCCCCTTTCACTTTTTCTGCAAAGATCTAGATCCTCAACAGGCCTCATAATTTCAATCCTCTTCTTGCCACCAAACCATCTCTCTGTATCACCACCTGTTCTTCTTTTCTTCTTATGGGATAAATTTGCACATCTCCTCCAGGTCCTTCAGGATTAGACCTCATAATTATTTCTTCCGATTATTTTCCCTCAGTTCACAAATATACCCAAGTACCCTGTATGCTTAGAAACAAAAGACACAACAACAGTGAACTTTCGTCTAACCAGCTAAATTACGTTACTTTCCTATATATTTTTTTCCTCTCCAATAACCACACTCCAACCAGGTCTAGGATGTTGGCTGCCACTTCCCTGTCCCATTGCACTTTCAATTCAAATTATATCACACTGAGACCCTGTCTTTTCTCAGCTCAAATCCAAAGGATAGTGCTCAGCCCCCACTCTATGTTATACTTCATCAGCATTTGACTTTGACCCTATTCCTTCTTCCTTCTTCCTAAATATCACAGTTTCTTTTAAGCAGCATTTTCCTGAATATGCTTCTCGTGGATCCTCTGCACCTTTTAAATGCCCTTGCAAATATTCTTTCCCTTCCCCAAATCAAGCATTGCCTCGGCTGGATATGTCCCTCTTCTCATCTAGCTGCCGAGATTCTGCACATTGTTCAAGATCTAGAGTCGGTATCATCCCCTCCACAAACCCCCACTTTAACCAAAACGTAGTGTTTTCTCCCAGCTCCCAGAGCACATGTTTCTCACCTTCTGACTTGTTGTTGTTTCATAAAATCATGACATTTTTTAAAGAAGTGGGGAAATTATAATAGACATGTGCTCCAATGAATATTAACATTTGCTATATTTGTTTCAGGTATATTTCTTAGGAAAAATATTATATGTATAACAAAACCCTCCTGATTTCCCAGAGAAATCGACTATCCTAAAATCATTCTACCTAGAATATATGATTTGTTCTATATTTTGAGTGCCTATACATATGTATGTTTATATATACATAATAAATACACACAAATGTATATGCATACATATGTATATATATACACACTAATATAAACACTAAAATATATAATATTGATATCTGTGTTTAAGTTTTTATATAAAGGGTGATATACATAGTAACTTACAACTGGGTTTTTAAATAAACATGGTTAATCATTTATATAAATTGATATATAGGTTTATATAGTAAAATAGATTATTCATTTTAAATATACATATGAATTCAATCACATCCATCCATTGCTCTATCATTGGACATTAAGGATTTTGTTGTTTTTGTTTGTTCTATTTTTCTATTACAAACGCTGTAAACATTTTGCACACATTTCTTTGTGCATATGTGCAGACATTTCTACATAGTATTTCTATGGTGCCACAAAGTATATGCTGATAAGAAATGACCTGCATGATCTCTTTTCTTCTTAGCATGAAGTAGATTTTTCTCTCACGTGATCTGGTAGACACTCCCCTCCTCGGTATCATTAACATAGTTCTCAATGCCTTTTTTTGAGGTCATTGTTATGACCTGGGATCTCATGCACAGAGACTGTGTAGTTGCTCTATGTCCTGGAAGGACAATACTGAATCATTATTAAATATTGTCCAAGGGATCTCTTGATAGGTTGGCCCTATTTATACTCCCACAATAATTATTTAAAAGTTCCCATCACTCCATGTCATTGCTAAAAATAGTTTTGTCAGACTTAACTGTTTTATTTGAGGAATAATGCAATTAATCAATCTCGTTATTTTAATATGAATTTCACTTGGTACCAGTGAGGGTTCGTGTCCTCTTATGTTTTTATTGGCAATAACCATCTGTCTCCCGAGAATTACCTGCCCATAAACCTGCCACTTACATTGTGCTGTCACTCACTATTGACTTCCAGACCCTCCGTGGACAGTCTGTTCTAACTCACTGTTCATGCAGCTGCAAACACGTGCTTTCCCTCTGTGGCGTTCCTTTCCACATTGGTCATGATATCCTCTGTCACAGAAATTATTTTCATTTTAAGACAGTCAAAGGTATCAAAGATTTCTATATGATCAGACATGTTTAAATAAACATTATGGATATGATCATAAATATTTGATTATGTATGATGTTATTCTATGTGTTTTCCAAAAGTTTGCAGCTTTTTTTTTTCCATGTTTAGGTTTTCGATACATCCAGATTTTACTTTGTTAAGGTACAAATATACTGATCTGGGTTGGAGACAGAAGACTAGAAAGAGAATGGTAAATTTGACTTATATTTCACTTTTATGCACGTCTCTATGAAAATTTCCTTAAATAACTATAAATATGCATTTTCTGTATCCTATTAATAAAATGAGATTAAAATCAAAACAATTTATTTCTAAAGTCAGTAGTATCAAACACATTAACAGTGTTAACTGTCACACCCTAAAGGAAATAAATAAATAACCAAATGTAGTTCCACTGTAAGCTATACGACTGCTACAGAAAACTTTGGGGAAGTATTACTTGTAATTCCACTGCTGGAAAAATGAAACTAGACTGCCTTCTTAATACCACACCCAAGAATAAACTCATAATGGACTAAAGACTGAAATGTTAGCCTTGAAACCATAAAAATCCTAGAAGAAAACATAAGCAGTAAAATCTTGGACATTTCTTGTAGCAATATTTTTTTTCTGGTATGTCACCTTGGACAAGGCAAACAAAAGAAAAAATAAACAAATGGGACTACATCAAACTAAAATGTTTTGCACAGCCAAGGAAACCACCAACAAAATGAGAAGCAACCCACTGAATGGGAGAACATATTTGCCAATGATACATCTGATAAGGGGTTAACATCTAAAATGTATAAAGAAGCCCTGGCTGGTGTAGCTCAGTTGATTGAGCGTGGGCTGCAAACCAAAGGGTTGCCGGCTCAATTTCTAGTCAGGGCACGTGCCTGGGTTGCGGGCCAGGTCTCCAATGCAGGCCTCGTGAGAGGCAACCACGCATTGATGTCTCTCTCCCCCTTTCTCTCCCTCCCTTCCCTTCTCTCTAAAAATAAAGAAAAGAAAATATTTTAAAAGTAAATAAATAAATAAAATAAAATGTATAAAGAACTTACATAACTCAATACCAAAACCACAATCCAATAAAAAATGAGCAAAGGATCTGAATAGATACTTCCCCAAAGAGAACATTACAGATGGCTAGTAGACATATGAAAAGATGCTCAATGCCACTAATTATCAGAGAAATACAAATTAAAACCACAATGAGATATCACCCCACATCTGTCAGAATGGTTAGTGTCAATAAATCAACAAATAACAAGTGTTGGCAAGCATGCAGAGAAAAGGGGACCGAGTGCACGGTTAGTAGGAATGCAGACCGGTACAGTTGCTGGGGAAAACAGTATGGAGTAGTCTTAAAATATTGAAAATGGGACTGACTTCTGACCCAGCAATTCCACTTCTGGTAATATAACTCAAGAAACCCAAAACACTAATTTGAAAGAATATATACACTCCCGTGTATTTTGCGGTGTTATTTACAATAGGCAAAATTGGGAAATAGTCCAAGTGCCCATCAGTAGGTGAGTGGATGAAAAAGCTGTGGTACATTTACACAATGGAATACTGCTCAGCTGTAAAAAAGAAGGAAATCTTACTTTTTGCAACAGCGTGGATGGGCCCAAAGAGTATTATGTTAAGTGAAAAAAGCCAATCAGAGAAAGACAAATACCATACGATTTCATTTACGTGTGGAATCTAATGAACAAAACAAACTAACAAAATAGAAACAGACTCATATAGACTGACAACTATTAGAGGGGAGGGGATTAGGGGACCATGAAAAAGGTAAAGGGGTTAAGCAAAAAGAAAAACAAAACTTATAGACATGGACAACAGTATGGTGATTATCAGAGGAAAAGGGAGGTGGAAGAGGGTAAAGGGGGGATAAATGGTGACAAAAGGAGTCTTGACTTTGGGCAGTGAATGTGCAACACAATGTACAGGTGACGTACCATAGACTTGTACACCTGAAGCCTACGTAATTTTATTAACTAATGTCACCCCTAAATAAATAAATAAATAAATAACCTTCCCCACTTGAACCCTCACATTCTAGCTCCATTTGGCCTTTCTGGGATATTTGTTACCCACCTAAAATTCAGACAACTTCTATTGGTCCTAATTGTCTTCTTTCAGCTGAATCATTTTTTTTTCAATATATTCTTTTTATTCTTGTTTAACCACAGCTCTTTCATAGTCTCATAATTTTTTTATCATCCTAGTTAGCAGGAGATAGTCATATAATAGTTATAGATAAAACTGGAGTTTTATGTGTGGAGATTAAATTATATGAGATGTTGGAACTCCTACTCTGTAACATAAATTTTTCTCCTCACTACCAGCAGATTCACCAGGAGATACTCCCACCTGCCAGGTGGCCAGGTTTGCCTAATGGCAAATCCTACAAACTACAGTAAACCATGCTCTCTCCTGCACCAGTTGCATTAAATGCTGCAGGCTTGATATAAATAGCAAGAGTAATGAACCAGGACTCAAAGACATGGATTATAGAGACTTCCTCAGCTACATAGAATGCTGTAACCTTGAACAGATAAAATAAATTATCTGGACCCCCTCTGATTCAATCTTTAAATCAGGATAATGCACATTACCTAACTATATCAATTATGTCATGGATGTGTGCTTCAAAAAATAATGAGGGTGTAAAAAAGAAAGATTTTCTTCTGCTCTCTCTCTCTCTCTTTTTTCCATGAAATAAGTCTGAAGCTAGGATTTCCAGGACCAGTATATGGCTTTATGAGTTTGTTAGGGACTCTGGCTTCTTCGAGGTGGAAGACAGTCCACAGTCCTCACTGTCTGACAGTTGCCTAATTTCCAGCCTTGACAGCCACATTCCAGGTAGCAAGACTAAGAAAAGACAAATGCAAATGTGCAAAGTAATCCAGCTATATTTTAGCGTGGCTTCCCAGAAGCTTCCACACAATCTTTCTGCTTACATTGCCCTGTCATTTTGCCATCCTGTTTGTAAAGGAAGTGAGTAATACACTCTAGGGGGCCACACATCCAGCTCAAGCCGGGTATTCTATCTGGGATGAAGAAGGGGAGAGGACGTATTAGTGTGAATGTGTCCAGTTACAACTACATGAGTAAACCCATGGCCTGGAGAGACAGTGAGGTGTAACTTCCACATCTCAGAGTTACAACTCTATAATCTTCGTCTATACAAACATGTAAAATATCCTCGCCATATGCACATGCACACATATATTTAACCTGCCTGTCAAACTTATGAATATGAAAATCTAGCATAAAAACACAATCTTTTTGATATGCACAGCTTTTTAAAAATAACATTTCCATGAGGCACTAAAGCTTTAATATCTACAACATTCCTAAAAAGGGAAAAAACATACACATACCATAGAGCTTAGAACCTGCTATCAATTCCATTCACAGTGGCAGAATGGCTCTAATAGCAAAGACATTTATGAGTCATAAATTACCATTTATAAATGCAGTGTTTAGTGTTCATTTCAATGGACGACATATGGTCGCAACATTTCCAAATAGCTTGAACTGATAAATAGGCCATTGAAGTGGTTCAATTTGTTAAAATGCTAACACATTAACTCCTGCAGGAGTCAGGCAGCACTTTTGCATCTGAAATGCTGAGCAGTGACTTTGATATTGCAAGATGCTACCTTTGGAAACTGGGCCAGGATTTATGAAGTGGGCCTCGCAGCCCATTTTTCATCATGATTTATATGATTCAATGCAGAGAGACTTAGTGATCCATCAAAAAGAACCCCACTTATTTGCCTTCATGTTTCAGAATGAAACTGCTCCCAATACCAACAATGTCCCACTGTTTTAGTTGAGCTACTTCTGAGTTATATATAGTGGACATAATTAGGGGCCAGAATGTTTCCAATTATTTTAATTACAATTATTGGAATACTTTAGCCCTTCTAAGAGTTAAAAAAAATATAGTGGGAGATGTCTGATCTATAGTTGTCACATTTGTATTAAAAAATGAATTTAGAGGGCCAGGAATATGAGGAGTTAACAACAATAGCTTAACAAACTGAAAAAAAAACCCTTTTCTTAGATCTGCCAGAGTGTTTAGGTCATAGGGAGGGCTGCTGACCCCAAAATTGGAGAGACAGGCAGGTTGGTAAAGTAATTCACAAGTTGCTGGTGTGGAGGCCCATAAGCAAAAGCTTCTGTGGGAACCAGCACTGAAGGAGGAAATACTGTACTGCATTTCACTAAGTGCTAGGGGCTTACTCTGAGAGTTGTGAGCTCCAGTCGGACCCAGCAGAAGGGGAGCACCCCAACACTTTTGAGAGTTTACCTCTAAGACATCTAGCACATTCTCACTGTGACTATCAGAGAAAAACCTTCCGGTGCTTCCAGCAGTGGGAGGAAAACTGTAATCATTTTTGAAATATGCAAGAGCATTCTGTTGTTCTTGATAAGGCTGGCTCTTGAGAGAAACTATATTACCCGAGACGAAACTATTGGACATTTATAAGAGCCCAACTGAGCTGGGGAAGAGAATTACCCAACTCCATCCTACCCTAGCTTCCCACACAGGGAAATGGAAACACAGAAATACACAGCTCGGCTCCTTCTAGCCCTCCTCTTGGAGGAAGGGCAGCACCCACCGCTATCCCCTTCTAGCCCTCATGTCCAAATTAAGGTGAGGAAAACAGAGAAGCACTTGTGAGATTTACCACCCAGGCCCAGCCTCACTAAAAGTCTAAGACACAACCATAGAAATGTAGGAGAGTATCCTCCCCCCACGCCTTACCACTACATTACTAATGGCCTATTTATTGCAGTTCCCTTTACACAGTAATCATGTCTGGCTTCCAACAAACTGCAAAGCATACGAAAATGCAAAATCACAGTTGAAGAGTCTGTGCAAACATCAGAACCACACTGAGTTATGGCAGAGATGTTGGAATTATCAGATGAGGGTTTAAAAATAACTATGATTAACAGGCTAAGGGCTCTGACCAAAAAAAAGAAAGAAAAGCAGATACTATCCAAAAAGAGATGGGTATTAAAAGAAGATAAATAATTTCCTAAGAAAGAATTTCAAAGAAGTGATAGAGACCAAAAACGCTGTAACATAAATAAGAATGCCTTGATGAGCTCATTAGCAGACTGCACATGACTTAGGGAAGGATGTCTGAGTTTGAGGGTATGTCAGTGGAAATTTCCAAAACTGAAAATCAAATAAAAATGACTGAAAAAAATTGCAGTGAATATCCAAGAAATTTGGGACAGTTATAAAAGATCTACAATATACATAATGGAAATACTAGAAGCAGAAGAAAAGAGAAAAAGACACAGACAAAACATCTGAAAAATAATAACTCAAATTTCCCCAAATCAATGTCAGATATCAGACCTCAAATCCAGGAAGAGAATGCTAATCAAGACACAGGGATAAATATCCTACACCTGGCCATATCATATTCAATTTTTTAAAAAAAATAAGGTTATTTGTAGAGGAGATAATATAAGAATTACATCAAACTTCTCCTCAGAAATAATTCAAGCAAGAAAACAATGGAGAGAAATATTTAAAATGGTATATGAGAAAAAACCAACAACTTATTAAGTTATTTTTAAAGTTAACAGTAAATAAGAGTTTCTCAGATAAACATTTAGAGAATTTATTGTCAGTCAACCTGCCTTTCAAGAAATGTTAAAGGGTCTTCAAAAAGAAGGAAATAATATGGGTCATAAATTCAAATCTACATAAGGAAGAGAACAATAATAGAGGAGGAATAAGTGAAGATAATTTTTAAAAGAATAAGAGAACATCAATGAAACTAAACCTGGATCTCTGAAAAGATCAATGAAATACATCTAGCAAGGCTAAGAAAAAGAGACGGCATAAATTAATAGTATTAATTAAAGAGAGACCATCACTACAGATCCTCTGGATATTGAAAGGGTAAAAAAGGTATACTGTGAACAACTCTGCACTCACAAATTTGATAACCTGAGTGAAACAGAACAATTACTTGAATGGCACAGTCTGTCAAACTCAAACGAGAAGAAACAGATAATCTGAATAGATCTAATAAACTAATATTGAATAAATAGAGTCTTCCAGTCAAGATGGATTGTAGGTAAACATGCTTTGCCTCTTTGTATAACTACAGAAAAAAATCACAACTAAACTACAAAACAAATATCACCCAGAACTATCAGCAAATGAAGCTGTATGGAAGTCCAACAACCAAGGATTTAAAGAAGCCATATTCATCCAGAGAGGCAAGAGCGACTCAAATGCAGAGAGGTGGAGAGGCATGGAGCCACAGGAGCAGCATGGAGAAGTGGTGGAACGGGTGACCCCACATTCACATGTGGTAGATAAAAACTAGGAGGGATACCTCAGGAATGAGGGACCCCAGCCCCAGACTAGACCACCCAGCAGCCCAGGGTTCCAGCACCAGGAAGATAAATCCCCATAACTTCTGGATGTTAAAACCAGTGGGGGTTGGGGCAGCAGAAGAAACTGATGGATTATCAGAGACGCCTCTTAAAGGGCCCACAGGGACTTAGGACTTATGCAGACTCACTCCCTCCAGGATTCAGCATCAGAGCAACAGCTGGAAGGGCATAAGTGGCATACAGGGGGAATGTGAAGTGACTGGAAACAGGGCAAATGTTAAGAAACTGTTTCCTCTCAGGCAATCCTCCAGAAACCAGGCAGTGGTATTGTCTCCCCTTGGAGCCACCTCCCCACCCCACACAGAGCCACAAAGTGGTGAAGTGGGTTTCCCCACCTTGGCAATCACCTAAGGCTCCACCCCACACAATTTATAGACCCACTCGTCTACAATAGGCCATGCTACTAAGACAGGGAGTCAAAGCAGCTCTACCTAACATACATAAACAAATACAGGGAGGCTGTCAAATTGAAGAGACCAAAAAATGTGATCCAAGTAAAAGAATAGAACAAGACTCCCAAAACAGAATTAAATTAAATTAAAGGGAGATAACCAACCAATCAGATGCAGAGTTCAAAACACTGGTTATCAGGATGCTCAAAGAACTCATTGAGTATGGCAATAGCATAAAAAGACCCAGGCAGAAATGAAGGTTACACTGAGTGAAATAAAGAAAAATCTACAAGGAATCAACAGTGGATGGGATAAAACTGAGAATCAAATCAATGATTTGGAACATAAGGGAAAAAACATTTAATCAGAACAGCAAGAAAAAAAAGAATTTTAAAAAATGAGGATAGAATAAGAAGTCTCTGGGACTTCTCCAAAGGTACCATCTAAATCATAGGGATGCCAAAGGAGAAGAGGAAGATAGAGAAATTGAAAACTTATCTGAAAAAATAATGAAAGAAAACATCCCTAATTTGGGGAAGGAAATAGACATACAAGTTCAGGAAGCACAGAGAGTCCCAAACAAGTTGAACCCAAAAAGGACAACACCAAGGCATATCATAATTAAAATGCCAGAAGTTAAAGATAAAGAGAGAATCTTAAAGCAGCAAGGGAAAAGCAGAGAGTTACTTACAAAGGAGTTCCCATAAGATTGCCACATGATTTCCCAAAAGAAACTTTGCAGGCTAGAAGGGACTTACAACAAGCATTCAAAGTGATGAAAAGCAAGGACCTACAACCTGGGTTACTCTGTCTAGCAAAGCTATCATTTAGAATAGAAGGGCAGATAAAGTATTTCCCAGACAAGGTAAAGCTAAAGGAGTTCATCATCACTAAGCCATTATTATATAAAATGTTAAAGGGATTTATTTAAGAAAAAGAAGAAGATCAAAACTATGAACATTAAAGTGGCAACAAATTCACAACTATCAACAACCAAATCTGAAAACAAAACAAGCAAACAACCAGAACAGGAACAGAATCATAGATGTGGAGATCACTTGGAGAGTTATCAGCTGGAAGGGCGAAGGAAGTGAATGGGGGGAAAGGTGCAGAGATAAAGAAGCATAAATTGGTAGATACAAAATAGACAGGGGGATGTTAAGAATAGTATAGGAAATGTGAAGCCAAAGAACTTATATGCAGGAATATGGACATGAACAAAGTGGGGAAATTGCTGGAGGGAATGGAGGTACTAGATGCATGGGCAAAAAGGGGGGGAAATTTGGGCAACTATGTGGCATAATAAATAAAATACATTTAAAAAAAGAAACTGAATAAATAATTACCAACCTTCAAAAACTAAAAGCACCATACCCAGGTGAGTTCACTGGTGAATTCTGCCAAACATTTAGGACAAAAATTATAGCAATTTTCTACAATCTCTTCCATAAATGTCAGGGAATATATCCTAACTCATTACCTTATTACCAAAACCAGACAAGAATGTTACAAGGAAGGAAAAGTACAGACCAATAGCTCTCATAAACAACAAAAATTATCAAAAACAAAAAACCACTGAATCCAAACATGTATAAAAAAGAGTAATACACCATCATCAACTGGGATTTATTCTAGGTATGCAAGGCTAATTCAACTGTTGAAAATCTATTAATGTAATCCACAATATCAAAGGCTAAATAAGAAAAATCTATGACAATATCAATAGATACAGAAAAGCATTTGACAAAAATCCAATACCCCTTCACAATAAAGCTCTCAGAAAACAGCAAATAGAGAAACCAAGTTCTTCAACTTGAAAAAGAACTACAGAAAACTTACACCTAATTTATACTTAATGGTGAGAAACTAGAAGTTTTATCTCTTAGATTAAAAACAAGGCAGCCATGTCCCCTCTCACCACTCCTTTTCATATCGTACTAGAAGTCCTAGCCAGTGCAATAAGACAAAAAAAAATAACATATGTATTGATTGGAATAGAAGAAATAAAACTGTCTTTGTTCACAGATGGCATGACTGTCTATGTAGAAAGTCTGAAAAAACAACAACAAAGCTCTTGGAACCAATAAGCAATAATAATAATGTTTTATGATACAAGGTCAGTACACAAAAGTAAATAGCTATCCTATGTACCAGCAATAAAGAGTTGAAATGGAAATACATCAGATGGAAAAAGTCAAGACCCATATGATTTTACTCATATGTTGGCTATAAAACTGAGAGCAACATATGAACAAACAAACAAAAACTCATAGACACAGAGAACAGTATGGTGGTTACCAGAGGGAAAAGGGGATGGAGGGGACGAGGTAAAGGGTTAAAGGGGTCAAATGTGTGATGATGGAAGGAGATCTGAGTTTGGGAAATAAACATGCAGGTGATGTATTATAGAATCATATACTTGAATCCTATATAATTATGTTAACTGATGTCACCTGATAAATTTAATTAAAATTCAAAAATAAAAAAATAATTCCATGTATATTAAAAACCCCAAACTGAAATATTAGGTATAAATCTAATAAAATAAGAATAAGAATAGATGTTCCACATCATATATCATCAGAAAAATGCAAATTAAAAAATGGGATACCACTACACACTTATTAGATTCACCAAAATCTAAAACATTGACAATGCCAAAAACTGGTAGCCGGAATTCTCATTCTTTGCTAGTGGAAATGCAAAATGGTACAGCCACATTGGAAGAAACTAAACATACTCATGTTCCTTAACAGACAATGTAGATGCTCCTTGGTATTTGCCTAGCTAGACTGAAAATTTATTTCCACACAAAACACTGCACATGGATGATTATAACAGTTTTATTCAGAACTGTCAAAATTTAAAAGAAACTAAGATGTCCCTCAGTAAGTGAATGGATAAAGAAACTTTGGTACCTCCTGACAATAAAAAATGATTCAGTGCTAAAAGGAAATAACTATCAGTACAGGAAAAGACACAGAAGAATAGATATTACTAAGTGAAAGAAGCCAATCTAAAAGTGCTAGATAACCATGTGATTCCAAAGATATATTCTGGAAGAGGCGAAACTATGGAAACGGTAAAAAGATCAATGGTTGTCAGGGGAGAGGGGTTGCGAGGAGGGATGAACGGGTAGAACACGGGATTTTCAGGGCAATGAAACTACACTATATGTCTGATGAAGTAATGTCAGTGTACATTTGTCCAAACCCACAGACTGCAAAACGCCAAGAGTGAACTCTAATGTCATTACGAATTTTGGATGATAATGTTGTGTCAAGTGGGTTCATGTAACCAATGCAGCACTCTGGCACGCGATGTCAGTAGTGGGAGTAATTCCCAGTGTGTGGGGACAAGGGGTCCATAGAATTTCCCTGTACTTCCCGCTCAGTTTTTCTGTGCAAATACAAGTGCTCTAAAAAATAAAGCCTATTAAAAATTAATTTAGTAAGAAGGAACTGGCACTTGGCAGATTTTGTAGACAAATGTTATTCTTGTCTTGCCCCATCACTGTAATAATTCACTCTGTCTACATCTGCTACCACCACCTCTCATCAAATCTACCATCTCCTCACAAGGTATCTGATTTCCAGTGGTCCTCTTGATCTAAAGTTTCTCAAGAGAAACTTTATTTCAAATCTGGTTGATTTATCCAATGATAATTATTACGTACTGTTATGAATGCTTGTTTTCTCCTTCCAGAGCCCACCCCCGCTTTTCTTTTCCTGAGGACAAGAACATTGCTTCTCTTCCATCCTGTTGTAAAGAGGCAGGATGACGTAATGTTTAAGCAAAAGGACTTGAGAGTCAAACTGCTTAGATTTGAATCCCAGCTTGAACATTCATTAACTGTATAATAACAGGCAAGTCATTTAACTTCTCTCTGCTTGTCTACTCATCCGTAAGATGGGGATAATAATAAAATCTACTGCAGAGGGAAGTAGAGAAAACTAGGAGTAATAAGAAATGTAGCATGCTTCAAAGTGTGAATGGCACGTAATAAGCTATACAGAGGTCTTACCTTTTCTTATTGCAACACTCCACTTGGCCATGGTGATACTCTCCCTAGCAAGACTTAGAATGTTATTTTTCTCTCTTGTAAAAGAAAGGGTATTGCCCCGTGATAACAAAAGATTATATGCAGGTGATGAGGGGTATTTGTGGGGTGAAGGGCTTTCTCTGCAGCTTTGAAATCATATTACGAAAGATATTTTCTGTCTTCTAACTCTGAGGCTCTCCCCTCACCTGAAGATTTGTAAAGCGATTAAATTTCTAACAGCCCAGTGCTATCTTCTGTCCAACCCAAAGTCAAAATTGTTCATAATAGTCAGCTCTTGCAGAAAAGAAATCACTTTGTGCGTTCAAATTTCATCAAGTGGATAGATACGGTGGCTCCCGGCTGTGACTGAGAGGCAAGAAAATTGTAGATGAAGAGAGAAGTCTGTGGAGTCGTGGACAGAGACAACAGAGTCATTTTATAAAGGATCACATGCTGGCTGTGTTCAAACCCCAGGGCAGTAATTCAGGCCTCAGGTGGGTGTAGGAAGACACAGGAAAAAATGACCCCAAAAACAGAACTCAGCAGAAAGAATCAGGACTGGAAACAAGGAGGCTCAGGATCCAGTCGAGCGGATGCCATGCGTTGGCCAGGTGGCCTTGAGCAAGTCATGTTAATTCTTGGGGTCAAGGATACATACAGGATGGATCTCTGAGAGGATTAAATTATGAAGTAATATGTATAGACATGATTTGAAAATGGGATAGAAAAACATTAAGGAAATACTTTTCCCATAAGAACCTATTTCTTTCCATTTAGAAAATTTTTTCCATTTAGGTTTTTCTTTTAATTGGCTAGGTCTTCCCTGTGGGAGATTAAAATATTATTATTATAATTACAATTCTTAGTTGCTCCCTAACTTTCAGACTGCTTTTCTGTATCTTCATTCATTCCACCCATATCTTAAATAACTTCTGGCTCCATAGCCCTCATCGATGTACAAAGTACTTAGCTCTCTGTTTATTTGTGTTATCTGATGATGTTTAGGACACTTCTAAAGGGAAGCCTCACACAGGGCCACTAACTTTTAATCTGTTCCGGTCACTTTGCTTCATTACCTTCTTTATATTCCCCCAGTCCTAGGTTGCTGCCTGGAGGCCACTTGGAGACATTTAACCACCACCCTTTCCTATTGAAAGGATGCCGATCTAGCTGGATGGGCTGCTGGCTCTGGGTGCCTCAAATGAGCTAATATTCTAGCTGCCAGAACTATGCATGATCTGAGAGGCAGCCGCAAGAGAGCCCTGCTCTCCCAATCCTGTGCTAAATTTAGTCGCTGAAACCTAGAAACAATTCTTATGCCAGATCCCACTATCCCTGTCTCTACGCAATCTTTCCGTGGGAATCAAAATTTACAATCCTGATTGAGAACAGACATTTCATTTCCTCTTGGTTCTACTTTCTCTTTACCCTCCTACTACACTCTGCCAATTTCTTTTAACTACACAATCCCCCAGGAGTATGATGGAAATGCATAGACATAAGAACAGCTGGGAGGGGAGGAGGGTATGTTGTCTAAACTAACAGCAGAAAGCTAGAAATATTTTGTTATAAACACATGTGTTATGGATATAAATATATGTACACAATTATATCATATACTAAAAAGAGACTTTTTCTTTCACTGGCCTCATCTTCCTCCCAAGCCCCCCACACCCACTCAGCTCAGCTGGGCACCAAAAAAGCTGAATTTGTCCATTAATGATATACATATCACCCCTGGATTGAATGGTCTCTTTGTGTTTAAATGTTCAATGAATTCAATTAATTGAAATCGCCTTTCTTTCTCAGAGCTGGTTTAATATTGTTCCTTTTAGATTTAATCAATGCTCAATCTTTCAGATTCTTCTGCTTTCCCTGATCTTTTTCAAGGTGGCTATATGAGAAAGAGGCAAGTGCCTTCTATTTGGATTGAATGAGACCATGTATCAGTGTTGTGCCCTAAATCTTGTATGATCTTTGTGGAGTACATGGCCTTGTCTTGCTCCCAATGAGGGGACAGAGTACAATTAGTCCATTTAGTCTTTAGAGGTGTCATGCTTCATCCACTGGGCACAGAAATTCAATTCTCTTGTTAAGAATATTTTCTATAGCTCTGGCTGATGTGGCTCACTGGATTGAGCACCGGACTGTGAAACAAAGGGTCACTGGTTCAATTCCCAGTCAGGGCACATGCCTGGGTTGTGTGCCAGGTCCCCAGTAGGGGGCACATGAGAGGCAACCACACATTGATATTTCTCTCCCTTTCTCCTTTCCTTCCCCTCTGTCTAAAAATAAATAAATTTTTTAAAAATAAAAGAATATTTTCTCTTAAATGTAGAATTCTAAATAGGTTTTGTCATTTAAAGTTCTCTCAGATAGTATTTCCTTCTTCCTCTTCCTCTTCCTCTTTTTCTCCTTCTCCTTCTCCTTCTCCTTCTCCTTCTCCTTCTCCTTCTCCTCCTCCTCCTTCTCCTTCTCCTTCTCCTTCTCCTTCTTCTTCTTCTTCTTCTTCTGTCTCTCTCTTGCCCCAAATATTCACATCCTTTTAAAGTTCCCTATATGATGACAATGTACAGTTAAGAATGGGAAATACATAGGGTTGAAAAGACAGCAATTTCAGGAGAAATAATATGGAAGAAAATATTGTGAAGAAAATCTTTTCAGTGGAGAAATTTGCTCAAATGGAAAAAAGCTGATGTGGCAAAAGTAGAGACAGGAGAATTGAGATTGCATTTTTAAATTTTGTACCATTTTCATTAAAATTTACCAATCCCAATTCTACCCTGACTCTGGAATGCAAACTCATTTGCCTCTGGAAGAGTTCGGAATGTCATGAGTGTTGGCTTAAAGTAAGGAGGAGGAGGCCAAGAATACTCTTGTTACGAACTTATTTTATCACTCCCCACATTTCAGAATTTCAATTGTTTCGTCTCTTTGAAATTACTGTCTTCTGATATATAAAATTTCTTCTGAAAAGTCAATGGATTTAAATTGATGTGCCCCTGTAGGTAATGTGTCAATATATTTTTCTGGCAGTTTAAAAGATTTCTAATTTTTTGGATTCCAGTTACTTGCTTATATTGATGTATGGTGTTCTGTATGTTTATCCAGCTTAAGGTTGCTGAGCTTCTCAAATCTATAAATTTATGTCAATGACCAAATTTGAGAAATATTTTGTCTTTATTTCTTTAGGTGTTTTTCTGCCCCTCCCCGTCTGCATTATCCCTATGTGTATCTAAGTACGTGTTTTATTTTGTCTTACAGGTTCTTCAAAATATTTTTCTTTCCTTTTTTTATTTTGAATCTTTATCTCTCTGTTCATCATATTAAATCATTTGTATTGATACATCTTCAAATTCACAGGGTCTCTTTTCTGTAATTTTCACTTTTTGTTAAGCCCACCTGGTACAGTTTTAAATTTCAGATACTTTTCTAATTCCATCTGTTTCCTCTCAGAGTTGTTTTAATTCTGAGATTTCTTACTTTTTTCACATGGCAAAGGCATATTTTTCCTTATATCACTGAGCACAGTTAAAAATAGCTGCTTAATTATTTTTCTGTGAATTCAAACATCTGTATTATCTCAGAGGTAGTATACACTGATTGTATTTTATCTTAAAATATGTTGTGCTTTCTGGTTTTTTTGGATTGTGTACTTACGAATGATATGCTCTTGAGATTCTGTTACAGTCTTCCCACGAGGATTGAATGTTGAGTGTTGAACAATTGTATATGTTTTAGCAAGCACTCAAGGTGACTGGACTCAAAATGCAAACTCTTTCTCCGTTTGCAATAAGCTGCAAAACACACCTTGGTTCACAAGTTATTTTATTCTTAGTTATGCCTTTCGCATCCATGTCACTCATGCAAGTTTCTCTTACCAAGCGAGCAGTCTAAAGAAAATTTACATGTGGAATTTGCATTCCCCTCTCTGGCTTTCTCCCTTCCGCAATTTCCACCCTCAATTCCTATTAACTGTTGTTGCCCTTTACTCTATTCTCTGCTGCTACAAGCCAGAAAAAACTTTTTTGAGTTTTTCCTATCCAATGTGGTGTAAACTGACCCTTTCCTTTGATTAAAAACTCTGCAGCTAGAGAACTTGCCTAGTGTGTTGGTTCCAGTACAGTATTTGTCTGTTTTTGATAATTCTCCCATGTTTGCAGGGAGGTTTTGTTTTGTGTATGTATTTTTTTCCCAAAATTTGTAGTTTCTGTCTGCAGAAAAATTGGACTAATAAGAGGCACTGATCCATGTTGGAAAAATACATTTGCTTTTATTAGTATTTCAGTTCTGCCTTCCTGTATCTTATAATGTTCTTTACAGCGGTTGTTTTACTCTATTTTCTATACTTTTTCTTTCAGTTTAATTGGAATATATGCTCTATAAGTTTTTTTAATGAACTATTATGTTCTATCACATCTAGTATTCATTGAATGTTCAAATTTGTATTATTTGAGTTAAGCTTATTCTATGCTGACTCTCTAGTATTTTGTTTTTTATTACATTCTCATTTTAAAGTGCTTTTTTCTAAAATGTTTAGACAGTTGCCACGCAATTACTTTATCATGTTTTATATTTCATTTGGGTGGCCCAATTTGATGATTTTTGTTTATTTTATAGAGGATGATTTACTTTGTTTCAGGAAATCTATGTATTATATTCCAACCTTTAAACTAAGGATTGAAAATTTTTGTTCATTTTACACCTTTACATTAAGAAAAAAAAGAGAGAAAGGAGACGTATGTGACACTAAGACAAAGTGAAGCCTTTCTTGTACAGCCTACTTCTATGCATCTTCTAAAATTGTTCTACTGGACTTCAGCAGTGGGAGAGAAGAGGAAGCAGGACATCATTATTTATGGAGATGGGACAAACTGACCTTCAGATTATTCCACAATTTCATTGTGAAGTCCTGGAAAAAGGAGAGTCCTAGAGAATTTACTGATTCTAATAAGACCACAATAATTCTGATTAAGAATTTCTACTTAAAAGCAGTTCTCTGTCATGATTTCATTGACTGTGTAATCACACCCATTTGACTTAATTTCAGTGTTGGAGTTACTAACGAGGAGTCTCCGGATTTTCTTGATTCATTTCCTTTCTTCTGTACCTCTTCATGAGGATGAGGAGAGATGGTGTAATACATGTAGCTGTCTAACCTATACCTGAATTTTCACTTTATTTTTTAGACTGACACTTTTAAAAGTATATGGTATAAGGTATGATACGTAATTACTTCTGATAATTCGCTATTTAGATTTAAGTCTCTATCACTTGAAACCAGAATGACTACCTTTGATTACTTCTCTGTTTACCTATGCCAATATTATCTCACTAAATTATTCTTCTGTTTTGTCACTGCTAGCTGGTGAGTACATTAAGAATATGTCCTAGCTTTTTTCATGTTAGTTTCTTCATAACCTACCACACTGATGGACTTTCAAAGTTAATTCATTTCATACCTTTAAAATGATCATTTCTTCCTAATTTGTAAACTATTTTCATGCAGCTTAGTTCAAGAAATGTATATTTACTATATGCCTCCATGCAAAACATTAAAAATATAAGGCTTGATTCTTGATCCATTCTAGAGCCCAGTGAGAGCAGACAGATACACACAAAAAAATAATTTTGATATAATGTGGAAAGTGATAAGATGGGGTACTATGAGAAAAACAACAACTGATGACAGATTAAATCACAGAAGGACTGTGGATAATGCCTTCTAGACAATTGCTTGGAGTCTTCACTTGGGAAGTGAACCAGACATGCAGAAGTTGAAAAGGGCAGGGTCGTCTCTCACCTGTAAACAATAGCCAAGTGCCCTCCGAAGAGAAGGAACAGATGAATCATCAAGTGTATGCACACTGCATTTCTGCCAACAGAACAAACTCAGTCTTTGTCTGGCTTTCAAGGTAATAGATCTTGTTAAAGAACATTAACAACAGAAATATCGCCAGCATCCCAGTTACTATTGAAGACATCCCTGTGTGTCGCGCCTCTCCTACGCCCACTGCTTGAGGCAGTGGGAGGATTATCCTGCTGTTCCTTTGCCTTACCTCTTCCAATTTTCTATTTCTATCCTCAATAGACTTCAAAGCCTACTGGAATGAGTACAAATACATTTGCTATATTAGGGCTGTGAAACTACAGTTTACTAGTTCTCCCACTCTCTCCGTCCTAGTGGTATATATCTCAAATGAACCATTCAATAAAGCATCATTTTGTATAGTAGAAAAACAGTCTGGCCTTTAGCCATCTTCCAGCTCCAAATAAAATGTTTTTTTCCCTCTCATATCAAAGTGGGCTAATGAGGGGCACATTTGCAGGAGAGGTTAGCTCCATTTTTAATGCATGAGCTCAGGGGGACACCAGTTTCTGGACAGTTGTTTATATATTACTCTGAAGTTATAGTGGTTTGTTTTCTTCATCTTTGAGAACTCCTGATTATTTAATCATTAATTGCTGCAGATGTGCTGTAGCGCTCAAGAGCGAGAGAGGAGGGAGAAAGACGTCCCGACAAAGGGAGAGACACAAAAGGAATGCAACCTGCGCCTCTGCTCCTGTGCCTAGTCTGTCCGAACGTGCTTGAGCCCCACTCCAGTCCCGCCACCTGTTTATTTATTAAAATATACATTAATGTTTATCATAATATATAATACACATCAAAATATCTACATATACTCAGGATATGTATCTTGAAAGCCAGTAGGCATGAGAAAATTCTGTCTACCACTTTCTTTTAATTTGGTAGATCCCAGAATTTATATATATAATATATACATAAGTTATATATAATATTTACATGAATTATATACAATATTATATATTATGTGTATAAATATAATATATATTACATATAATAAGTCACATATGAATGGCAACTGAAACCATGTCATTTATAAGATAACAAAAGAAAAGAGCATAAAGAGAAAAAAATAAGTTTAAGATGAACCCTGACACCAAAGGGACAGAGAAGTAGGAACCAGAAAAATATAAGGAATGCTAGCAACCAAGGCAGAGATCCTGTTTCAAGAAAGGTGGAAAACGTGAATGCTGCCGAAGATCCACAAGGTAATGCCGGAAACTGAACTTAGTGAGACAAACAGCATTGCTGGCAGTCAGGAGCCTCACCCTGAGGTGCAGTGTGGGTGGAGAAGCCCAATGAGACAACAGCGAAGGTGAGAGCCAAGCACTCTACCGAGAGATGGCCATGCAACAGAACGTGGACAACTGGGTTCCCCGAAGTTGAATTGGGATTAGGAGTTTTTCCTTGTAATTTTTGTAGTATGTGTGGGTACTTGTGTGTATGTTTAAGATAGGACAGATGATCATACTGAATTGCTACAAGGTCTGTGCGTATTTTGTTTTTCATTAAAAAAGTTTATTTAAAAAAGGCCAATGAGTTGAAACCTATATAACTATATTAACCAATGTCACCCCAATAAATTATATAAAATATTTATACAAAGAATTTCAATACAAAGGAGTACAATATACAAAGCTAGAGAAAAGATATAGGAAAGACATAAAGAAGAGGAAAAACTATAATGGAGAGTTTTCCTTTCTTGAACCTTAAATAAATTTCTTTTGTCAGTATTATGGTTTGACACTATTCTGTTTCACTCATGTTGCTTCTGTCACATTCTCGATCATGTTCTTCTAGTTGAGAGTCTGCAGGAGAATGCTCATTAGAGCACTTAGTGGCAGGGCGCAGAGTAAACACAGTATTGTTCCTATTGGGCATTCGGTTCTAGTTTATGTGGGAAACCAAAACGTACAGCAATTTGTACATATTTCTACAAGTCTGCTCTTCATGTTACAGGGTGCAGCCAAGAGGGGGCCCCAAATAGGGATTTGGAATGGGGTCCAGAACTCAGGGTGTCCAGGAAATATTAGAATGTCCTCACCACCCCACAGGTGTGGGTTGGGGAAGGGACAATTGGAACAGGGCCATTGAGAGCGGTTTTGCATAGCAACAGCTTTGCAGCTAACCTCTGGTGTGGTCATTTAACGTATCTATAACCTTTAACTGGTTACATAGATATGTTAAATAGCTGTGGCCATGCTCTGAGTCAGGAGAACCGAAGTAACTTCCCCACCAAGATGTAACTAGGGGGCAGGTCCCCCGATTTACAGGCCTACAGGAGAGCTTGACAATGACTGGCTCCAGGACAGGGGGCCACACGGTAAGTGCAGCTGATTGTGGGAGGAGTCGGAAATGGGGCTGCAGAGGAAGATTGGCATGAGGATTTAAACCAAGACTTGGCAGCCATTGGAGGGGGTACCACGTGGTTTTGGCAGAGTGGAGACTCCCACAGCCCTGTGAGAGAGAATCACCATGGGGTTTTAGCAGAGAACCACCACTCGGCTTTGGCAGAGTGGTGAACTGCTCCCGCAGCCATTGTGCAGAAAGAACCACACGGTTTTGGCAGAGTGGGGACTCCTCACAGCCCTCGCAGAGAGAGGACGCCACGGCTGTGGCAATAGAAAGGACAACCACTTTGCTTTGCCAGAGTGGGAACCCCCACAGCTTTAGAAGGGGGAACCACCACCTAGCTTTAGCTGGAGATCCCGGCAACACAGCTGATGGTGCTGGGAACCGAGGGAGGCCTACCAGCTGAGATGGATTGCTGGGAAGAACCAGGGCCGCCTGAGCCATGGACTTCTACTTCTTTTCCTGAGATATGGTACCCCAGACTGGGCAAAGGGGGAAGGAAGGACTGTGTGTGTTTGTGGATGTTTTAAGGGAATTTGGGATTTTGATGAAGACATTAGGTCACTACTTTAAGGCTGTATAGCATTAAATAAACATTTCCTTTCCTTTTCACAAATCTCTGGCATTGAGAGATGTCTTTCCTATAAGGCGGCGGACATAAAGAAACTGGGGGTCCCTTTCGGTAATAGTAGATTGCCCTTTGGCCCCCCCTTGTTATTCTGTAACATTCATGGTTTATAAAATACAAGGGTGTTCACTCAAATGAAATAATCATTCATTCTACATATTTGTTAGTATCGATTAAAAGTTTTGTTTTTTAAAAATGCCTTCTGTAAGAATTATGGATCTCTGAATCTAGAATTTTCACCTATGCCCAGACAACAAAACCTAGTAGTAGATTTCTGTGTGAGGAAGAGGTTTCTTTTAGCAGCAAATAATTGGACATTCTGGATATAAAAGTTAGTCTCTTAGACTATGCTCCCAAAATATTCACAGAAAGGTGTCAGCCCTTAGAAATTGCATTGGTAGAAGACATGCCTAGGAGGAAAACAGCTGAGATTCAGGCAGGAGTACATGGGTTGGAAAACAAAATGAAGGACGTGTGAGTAAATGGTGTGTCACTGGGCCTTCAGGTATCTCCTGAGACAGCCTCCCTGAGGTCAATGACAGAAACTGAGACAGAAGGGCAGTAGCGATGTGTGAGTCAGGGAATGAATGAATACATCCATCCATCCATTCATACATATGTACATTCATACACACACAGCATTGGTTTACTTTTCCCTTCATCATCTAGGTCATAATGCAGTACTATTTTTAGCTTGACAGGTCTAGGTCGCACTGGCT
This sequence comes from Trachops cirrhosus, assembly GCA_028533065.1. Lineage (NCBI taxonomy): Eukaryota > Metazoa > Chordata > Mammalia > Chiroptera > Phyllostomidae > Trachops > Trachops cirrhosus. Next base: position 19,264,900 of record CM052547.1, on the reverse strand, counting down.
GAAAAAAAAGCCATCTACCACAACACAAGAAACTGTGAAATACAAGAAGAGAGTTCATAGAGTAATGACGGCAAAAGAGACAGTGAAAACCTTTCTAAGTAAACCAAATAGTGTAGACTCTCTTGGCATCTGTGCAAGAAGAAAATAATAATATTCATGAATATATACAAAACACTATGCAGCCTTTGTTTAAATCACAGTGAGGACCTTTAAAATATCAAGCTTATTAATGTTTAAGGTTCCCTTTCTGTGCCTTAATGTTTTCCCAATCTCTCAGTCTTACTCCAGCTCCCTACTTGAGCATTAAGCCCAAAAACTCTATAAAAGTCACTGCAATTCACTCTTTTTTTTCTTTGGTGCTACATAACCAAGTCATTGGTTTCTGATGGGTCCTGCCTTTACAGCTTAGTTCTCTGCCTTTCCTCTCTCCCACTTGGAAGTGGAAACCTAAGTGTGTAATCAAAGAAACTGTAGAACTTCCATAACATACTAATTCATGTGTAATAAAGCCCTCAAAAGAAGCTTGTCTATAATCTCCAGCAGATGCTTTAGGTCCTCATAGTGTTCAGAACGACAAGGCAGAACATTCTATACATTCAGATGACAAGGGCATCTCAGCCCTGTGACAAATCTGTTTCTGCTCACTTGGGTCCCTCACCCTTCATCCGGAGAGTAGAGCTGGTTGGGAGTTTTCTCTTTTGAAACTCCTGGGGGATGAGAGGAATCCTTATTATCATCATTAAGATAAATGTCAGCTGAAGGGAGACATATGAGGGAAGATGGAGGAGGCATTGTGAAATAAAGAGAAAAAAAGTTGCATAAGCACAAAAGATCAACAGTTAGAAATAACATGGTGTCATTAAAAATTTAGATGAGCTGTGAATGCAGAATAAAGGTATGATCGGAAAGGTGTGGGAATGATGGGGGAAAACTTCCAATAACGTGTAAGCTTAACACTTGCCGTGTTGAAAAGTAACGTCAAAAGGAGCAGTGCAGGCTCAGTCTGAAGAGCAAAACCATAAGGGATGATTAGAATAAGAGACTTATTACAGAGACATGACCATACTCAACTATGAGAGTTGTTAAAGCAGCACTGGTCCAACTGTTTTCCACTTTAACATCTTAAACTGAGCCTGAAGTCACAGAGCAGGCACTCAGAAGAAAAAATGAACATGACTGGGACCCACATTGGCTCCTTCTCATTTCAAAGTCTCCAATTCACTGCAGTGGGGCCCTGCAGAAAAAGCTGGCGCCTTCCCGGTGAAGCTACACTCATGCCTGTCCCAGACTGGAAAGAAAATGAAGTAAGAGCTCTTGTGGGAGCTAGAGAGGCATGGGCCCTGTTGCTGCCCTCACCAGCAAGGTGAGCCAAGAGAGCTGCAAAAACATCTGAGAGCAACAATGGGGCCTGACCTACACCCAGCTCCAGAGAACTGACATGGCTTCTGTTGACTTCTGCTCATCTGGTGCAACTTTCTCTTGGGCCAACCTATTCAGAGACGTGTAGGGAACTGAATTCAGGAGAATATTGCCCAACTTAATCAGATTGAAACACTACAAAGAAGATGTTGATACAGGGTAGCAATTTTCTGTCCAGGTCTATGGCTTGATTCATTATGAAGAACAAAAGCAGATCTTCCTTGCCTGCAGGCTCCAAGTACCCTTGCATTGACCAACGCCATCTGAGCAAAGCCCTGCTGAACTGTGGAGAAGTCTAAGAAACAAGGAGCTTTGGAGAGTCTGACCTTTAAGGGAACTATAGAATGATGACTTTCATAGTTTAATAAGCAGGAATCTCAATTGTTGAAAACCATCAGCCATTTTTTTTTACATTTACAAATATCAGTACAAATAAGTATTAGCAAACGAGGCTGTTTTATGTAGCTACTTAGTTCTGTTGACTCCACTGTAAATGCTGTTGAACATTCAAAGAGGTGGCCGCAGAGACACTTGCAATATGTAGTTAGTACCTAATTATCTAAATCAGGGGTGTCAAACTCAGTTTCACTGGGGGCCACATCAGCCTTGCAGTTGCCTTCAAAGGGCTGAATATAATTTTAGAACTGTATAAACTACTCCTTAACTAGAGGCAAGGAGCTTGGCACTGCCACCAGGTAGAAACAAGGTGCCAGGCCAGATAAAACAAGGCGGAGGGCCGGATTCAGCTTGCGGGCCTTGTGTTTGCCACCTGTGATCTAAATAATGGAAACTGGGAAACTAGGAAATCTATTCTCATTTAGGCACTATTTTTCTAGTGCCTAAAATGTCACTGCTGGTATTTTTTTCTAAGCATACTCTACTTTCTGCAACCATCTATTGAAATATAAATGGGATGATCCAGTAAGTCTTTGAAATTTTCTTAATAATTAGATCCTTATATGGATTTTTTTCAACTAAGGGTAAATAAATCAGAGTTAAAAGCACTAGCCCTTTTGAGAGGAGAAGAGGCATAAGAAGCAGATATAATCATACTGAAAATAAATTTTCCTATGTTCTGAGTTTGCCCTTGGAAAATGTTATGTCAACAGTGATTATTCATCACCTTCAGAGTACAATGAATGAAAATTACAAACGTTCGAGAAGACACATTTCCTAAGCTCTAGATCCTCATCATCAGGTTAGAGGAAAAAGACTTCCCTCCATTGACCTTCATCTGCAGTGTCCCCTCTTCCTTAGTCTAACCTTGCATTTCTTTCTGACATAAGGGAAGTTGCAGGCATGGAGCTACTAGGATTATAACAGCATATTAAGTGTTCTTTTTTCAGGTGGAAGAATTAGGGTGTCACTTTTCTTCACAGATTTTGACTTAATTTGTATTAATATTGCCGATCACTGATTTCACAAAGAAATTCATCCTAATGAGTTATGCTGATAGCACAAAAGCCCAGATGGGTAATGTCAGGGTATGAACAAGAGGCAAATAAAGAAAGAGATCTACACACTATGTAAATAGTTTTCACACAGCATTTTATCTTATTGTATTTTTTACTACTGAGTTGGAGTAAGCACAACTGTGAATCGCAGGGAAGCACAACCAAGCTACTCACAGTTGAGACAATCAATGTTAGCATTTTGGAAAAAATGCCCAACCAGCAGCAGAAGAGGCCTATTACACAGTTCAAACTTTCATCCTTTTGTATATTTGAGGAATGTTTGTAAAATGCCTTGTAGGTAACAACTTTGCTTGGCATAGGGACACAAAGATTTACAAGCCAGCTCCTGCCTTCTGGAAATATGCAAGAAAAAGTAAAATAACACAAAATAAAACTTCCTTTGAGTTAATATGTGTCTATACAGTTGTGGCACAAGGGAGGATTTTTATAAAGGTTGGCTGAAATTATTATTAGCGGTCAAAATAGGTTCCCCCCCAGCACCTACTGAAGTCCCCAAAGGCACTCGAGCATCTTCTTCAAGTGTAAGTCCTCACTATTTCACAGGTAGTCTTAACAAGTACAATGGGTATATTACTTGCTTCTTAGACTTTCAGAAGATTGGAGGAGGCCAATTAAACAGAAAGAGGAGCCTGGACAGGCACATAGGCAAATAACAAAGGTGGGAAAATGAAAACCTGATAGCAGTGTGGATGTCCAAAATTATTAAAAGCCCACATACAATAACAAACAGATGAGCACAAATACCTATATCATTGAGAAGCTTTTCAATGTGGGACAAATAGTACCACATAGCTCAGGAGCCTGCAAAGTAGACTAAGGGGCATATATAATGGACAAGAGTCAACTAGTATTTGTATACTAGGGTTTTTTTCACATGTTTATTTCATTCTTTCTTCACAAAGACCCTGCTGAAGTAATTCGTTCTAGTTAACAAATGAGGAAGAGAAGTCTCCAAGTAATCAAGAAACATATTCAACATGAATCATGAATATGAAGTTCAAGATGTTAAATTAATTTAAATATCTAATTTTGATTGCATCTTTGAGTTTCAGAGCTGCTTGGGAACCATTCTGTTGAGGGGATACATGATTGAATATCTGTAAATGGTGTTTAAGAGTTTCTGAATGCTCTAATCCTATTAGAGGTAGATACTCTTAATTCGGAGAACAGTTAATATGGCCGAATTCAAATACATGAAGAAACCAAGACCTCTCTTCGAGAATGACCTGTCCCATGTGCTGCTTGCTGACCTGCTCAAGGACAGAAATTCCTGCTGATTTCACTCCCGAATCCTTAATATTCAGCAGAATCCCAAGGAAAGGTTTAATATTCAATCGGCACAATTGAGAAATGGATGCTTATATTATATTCTGTTTTTTGTTAGTTTAATTATCCCCACACCCAGTTCCTTAAAATAATGAGAAGTGATGAGGGTAAAGTCTTTCCCTGTTTTTTTCTTTATTCTCCTCATCAAATCCTCCTTACTTGCCCCTCAGAGGGATCATTCTGACCATCTCCCCCCATGCCCCACCCTCAGAGAGATCATAAGCAAACGCTCTCTGTCCCTGGGACTTTTCTGTACCAGAATAGCTCTGTATGGTGAACCACAGGGAGGAAATCCTCCACATAGCTCATATGAATTGTAAATAATCCTTAAACATTCTCTTTACACCTGCTCCTTTAAAAAGTTAACCCAAAATAATTTATCTCATTGCTTAACATAACATGATGAAATGGTTCCATTTATATAACTTGGTTTTTAATGGCCCAATTTTATTACACATTGGAATGCAAGTTAATGTGATTGTGTTTTGATCTTTATCTTCATCTTGCACCTACCGACTTTATTTCTGAATATCTCACAATGGTATTTGCACTAGTTTGTACTTCATATAAATTCCCTAATAGCCCCTAGAAGGAGGCAGGAACCCCCTCCATATTTTTTATATATTTGTCTTTACAATTAAGAGCATGGACTATAGGGGTTAAAGTGGCCTGTGATGTTTATAAGCTTAAGATCTTAAACAACTGATCTGACATTTTTAAGCCTTGGGCTTTTCATTTACGGAAAGGTGACAGTATTTATCTCATGGTTTGATCATACAATTGCATGGCATAACTTTCTTAAAGCTTACACTAAACTCTCAATAGAAGAGTTTTGTTAATTTATTATAACTTATAATTCTATTAATTTATCAGTGTCTAAAATAATAAAGGACTCAAAGGCTTATTGATGATGACAATATTTCAACAAACACTAAAAGTCCACTCCTACAACCCTCCTGCATTAACCAGTAATATGTAGCCCCAATTGCCCAGTAAATTCAGCATTTGCTTTTGAGTTCTGTGTGACCCAGGTGGCTCTCTATTAAAGACTGATGACAATTCAGTTCATCTTATGCTTCCTTATTCCACATTTCAGTCTCCTGCCTTTCTACCCTCCCAAATGCTGTATAACCCCCTGAAATTAAGATGACTGCCACAAGACTCTGCGGACGTGTAAGGAAGATGTTGGTCTCACAGTAAAAACAGGCACTTTGTTTTCAGCTTGGCCACCAGTTTGCTCCATAACCTTAGATAAGACAGTAGCCCCTCTGTGTCTTAGTTTATATAACTTCAGAATGCGGCAAAAAATCCCTGCTTTCCTTGAAAGAAACTTGTAAAGACTGAGTGCAGTAACATTTTCTGTGTGTATAAAACACACCTGACACCCGGGACAGTGTCTGAATGTTGGACATTGTGTTGTACTTCATGCCCCAGGTTGCGTCTTTGTGAATACCCTTTTTCCAAAATGACTCAATTCTATGTTTGTTTTTTTCAGTCTCGGGCTCAATTATCTTCACCTAACCCTTGAACTAGCTAAAGGTACTATTAGTGTTTATTGGCACTTAATTGATAATAGATATTTACACAACCCAATAAAAATTTAGATTTTGATGGAAGCCTCAAGGTATAAAATGTAATGCGCAGGAGTGAACCTCGTGAACACAGTCATCGCTGAGATCAAATTGGAAAATCCTGGGAAATACATTTCACACATGTTGGGCTTTTGGTGCTGTGACTTAGTTTTATCTCCCTCCTTCTATAGATAGGGCTGACCTGCCGATTGGGTATAAAACCCACTCTCCCTTGCATTAAACCTTTTGTCTCGTTCTCTACCAACCAGGAATAGAAGCAGCTTTTGACTTCATGGTTGTCTGTTGTATGATAGATGGAGTAAAAGGCACACTGCATCATGAATCGGGATAGGGGGAAGTTAACTTCAAATCTGATTTAATTAACATCAACAACAACAAAGGGTTGGCTGTTTGGGAAATGGTACCTTATGGAAAGTTAATTGAAGTGTGTCTAGATGTAGCCTGCTTGGCCACTAGGGGTCAGAATTACACAGCACACTCACAGAACACAGACCACTGGTGGGCCAAAAAAATGGGACCAGAAATCACCATTTGGAAATGGTTTTGAGCATTGTGTGCAGAGAGTACACTGAAAAAGCATCAGCCATATGCCTGCCAGGTCTAATTATATGTTAAAGGGTAAGAACATGCAAATGGCACATAGACTTGCTCAGGCTATTTTTCCAGTCTTATTTTTCTCTATTCCCTCATAAGATACCACTTGGAACTGGATTTGAAAGAGGTCCTCCCCAACTCCAGGGGTCAGATCTGTGACAGCCACCATGGCAGGACAATTTGACATTAAAGAATTTGAAATCTTCTGGGAGAAATAGGATGAAGAGAGCAATATATATGGTTGCCCTAAGGAAAGCCATTATAAATGTATTTTTCTTCCTAAAAGCAAAACACTAAACCGCATGGTAAAAATAAATAAATAAATAACAGGAAAATATCAATGCTTTTTTATATATTTTTAAAGAGTCGTGGATAAAGTACTATAACTATCAGTATCAGCTGTTCCTGATCACCCTACAATTTCAAAGAGGTCCATATAATTGTTTTAAGTTACTGTAAATAACAAGACATAAAGACGTGAGGTATGTCTGTCTTCCTCATCCTCAATACCTTTCGATTCTATTTTTGGAGGGTGTGCACTCCTGTTCCCCAGGCTTCACTGTGGGCCTGGCTGCTGCCCTGCAGTTTTCCTCTGTTGCCTCTTGAGCATTTGTTGGTTATTCTCTCTCTCCTCACAAAAAAGCTAGTCACAGAGAGCTCCTGTAAGACCTAAATGCATTCCCCTCGTCCTCCTTTCTCTTTCCTGAGGCTTTGTGTAAAAAGTTCCTATTTTGGCATTTGCTTTATCTCCCTTTTGTATTAACAACTAGCAGTTTCCTTTCGCTCTAACTGTACTCAAATAAATCAAGTGCTGTGTCTACTCAAACAGAAAACTTCACAGTCACCAAAAAGTTTTTCAAACATAAATGCAAACCAGCAATTTGGTGAAACTTGTGATCAGGAGTACATATTTGTTATGTAGTCTGTCCTGAAAGTATCCATCCATATACTACGAAAAATAGACATTTATTGAAGAAGACACAAGATACAGGAAACATTGCACCTAGGACAATGACACCTCAGTCCTCTTAAACTTATGACTTTCTTGAGGAAATCTGGTTCATTGGTAGTGGTTTGAATCACATCATTTAGCAACTGCAGCCCAATGTTCCTTCTGCTCTCGTAGCAGAAGCTGCAGAACAAGTTTTGCCATGACACATTGCATGTCAAGATCCTGCGTCAACATCTTGGACACAGTAGTTTTTGGAATCCCCAGACCAGCTTCTAGTTCTCACAATGTCAATTACCGATCTTTGTTGATTGCAGCCCCTACACGTTCAACATTTTCAGATGTTCTCCTTATTGCAGGCCCTATAGAATGTGGATCACTTTCAACAGATTGTTGACTACCTTTGAAGTGTTTGTGTCATACTTTTATTTGAGCTGCACTCATTGCATTGTTTCTGAAAGCCTTCTGAATCACCTGAATAGTTTCTGTGCAGGAATATGCAAGCTTAACACAAAATTTGATGCAGATTCGTTGCTCTACTCACTGAGTCATTTTGAATGTGACAGTAGCAGGTGAGAGAGCAGGTAAAAAATGTGTTTAAAAAATCATAATAGAAAAAAAAATCTTGAAATTTACATAGATAAAGAAACAAGCCTAAAAAGGAAAAACAGCCCCATAAAAAGGGCAATGCATGTAAAGGAAATTTATAGGAGAAGAAATGCTAAGGCTGATATTAGAAAAAATAAACATGGATGATTGACAAATAAAAGTTAGAACAGCAGTTAAATGTGATATTAATGATTTTGTATAATTCCAAAATTAATCCAGAAGAAATAGATGTACATCCAAACTATTATACTCAATAGTTCTTCCCCCAAAGTGACTACTTTTTCAAGTATGAAATTTATTCCTTTGGACATTTATCTATGAAAATATATATATGAGTACTTGTGCAGATCACTTGGACTCATGGATTTTTGGTGATGCTGGTCATTCTTATTTTTCTAAGAGAAAAGGCTTTGTTTTTGTCTCTTCCAGGTTATAGATTCCTTTTTATAGGATGCTTTCAATTAACCATTTCTTTATTGATAGTTAGGGTCTCCATAATGTTTCACTGTAACACAATGATAAAACAATTATTACACATTGCCATTTGAGATAAATTTTTCACCATTAAGATTACCAATAAGAGTAAGTAACTGATGATATCTATCTAGACATGTATATAGGCAAACAAACACCATCTTATACTACCAATGGGAGAATAGCGGGCAACTTGGCAGCATCTAGAAAAGGAAAAAATAGAAGGAAACACACCAGACTTTTAACTGAGATTATTTCTGGGGAGAGGAGTTAGATTACAGAAGACTGAGTACTTTAGAAAGAATTTAAATTTTTACTACATATAATACCATATTACTGCCCTGGCTGGTGTAGCTTAGTGGATTAAGCGCGGGCCTATGAACCAAGAGATCACGGTTCGATTCCCAGTCAGGGCACATGCCTGGGTTGCAGGCCAGTTCCCAGCAGGGAATGCACAGGAAGCAACCATACATTGATATTTCTCTTCCTCTCTCCTTCCCTTCCCCTCTGAAGATAAATAAATAAAATCTTTTAAAAATACCATATTACTTGAATTTTTATCATTATAAATCCCTTTTAAATAAAATTACATTAGAAATAGGAGAATTCCATAAATAAGTACCCTTTAATCTATACATACTATATGGTATATTTTCCTGTTGGAAATTAAAATGTCCATTAGCATATTTAAGCTCTGAGAAGCCCCAGTTATTCTAATACTACATTGTTTATTCATATAACTCCTATTAATATGCCATAATTGAGTATTTCTATAAAACTCTTTTAAAAATCACACTGATTGCTAAAGAATAGCTATAAAGAGAGATCTTCCCAGTATCAAATTTGCTCAAAATCAATCACTCTCAAGGTTTCATATGAACCCGAACCTTTAGATTCAAGGGCAAACAATCTCTAAGAGCAAATGGCACTTCTCAGGTTGTCTTCTATAATTCTACGATGAACACGGTATTTCAGGGCCTGTATATTCCTAACTACAAGTATGTGGTCCTTCCAGGAAACTCAGAAACCATGGGGCCCAGTACAATGAAAATCACTTATTCTAATATGCTTAAAAGTGGTTTGAGTATAAGGCTTTAAGCATGAGCAAGATATAGTATAGTTCCCTCATTTTCTCAAACTACAGCTCTTTTCAGCTTGCCTCCCCTGCCTCGGCTACTGACATTCCAATTGACTTTTCGCATTTATAATAGCAGTTTCTGTCTTGTTTTTACCATTGTCCACCGAGACCACTGCTGTGACTTTTTGCTCATGCACAAGATGGAAGAAAGTGTCCCGGAAAATGCACCACTTATTCCAGTCATTTTGCTAAAGGACACTCAAGTGTGGGTGAAGTCATCAGAGAAAATGACAGAGAGCCGCATGCTGCTGTCAGGAATTGCTTCCTCATTAGTGGCCCAATTTTCAGAAACGAGACCAAAAACCTATGTGCGCTCCACCTTTCAGACAAGACACAAGTGAGCTATACAACATCTAAAGAAATGACCAGATTACTTAAAAAAAAGATTAAAGTAACAAAATGGGAAAAGAAAAGGGAAGAAAACCTCAGCGATACAAACCCCTGGGCAGAAACACCAGAATTCTGAGACGATGTCACACCTAATCCAAACGTCAATCAATGACACTGAAATGTGTCCTGAGTGCTTTGTGCTCCGCATGTTCTAGGCAATGAGAAAGGGTGAAAAACGAGGTAGAGAATGCAAAGGAGGAAAAGAACAGGAGCTATAACTGCCAACAATGAGAAGTTGTAACCCGGAAGATAAAATCAAATAAGGGAAAAACGAGGAAGGGAAAGGGAGAGAAACAACAAAAAAGAACATATTTTTGAAAATGTGTGCCATGAAACAACAGTTTCTTAGATGCTGATGCATATTATGACATAAACAAAACACATCAGAATCAATAAGAAATGACTCTGAGGTCCATCGAATGGCAAGCTTCTCAGGACCCATACTGTGTGCATGTTTCCCGACTCACCAAGAGGGAGATGTGATTTGCTACATTTGAGAATGGAATTGTTTTTATTGACAAGTCTATTAACATTGGAAAACTATCCTTTTGAAGAAGGTGATTAGGAGACATCAGAGGTCTCTAGTTCTGTTTCTGCGGCTATCTATTATAGTTATAGGACCTAGGACAAATCCCCAACCTGCCCTGGACTTTAGTCTCCCCATGTGTAAAATAATAGAGTTGTCCAAGAAAGTTCCAGAGGCCTCGTGATCCTTTAACTCAGACATGAGAGCTCATCCCCAGGTCCTCACAGATGAAGCGCAAAATTGGTAACGCTCTTCCAGAATGCACCTTCTGGGAGGATCTTCATATCAATGGAAACAGACTACCAAAAAGACTTTGGCTCTGGACCTTGATCCAGTAGATTTAATAGAAATATTCAAGTGTGACATCTGGGGGTCATAAAGGTCTTCTAATACTAAGGCCATGTAGACCTTGAAAGGTAAGGGGCCACTTTCTGTGAGGTTGTTATATTTCTCCTTGTCTCTCAATGTGAAATATCAACACGGAAACATTTGGACCTTAAGTTTTAGCTTTAACATGTAAAGAGCTTGTAAATCATTCCCTCTGTCCTTAAAACCAGAAAAAGCTAGAAATATTGAAAGCTAATTATTTTTAGATACATCAGCAAATGAAGCTCATAGAGCAAACTGCCACCAGGAAATCTGGAGAGACAGGGGCACCCAGCTAATGAAAGCTGAAGGTGTTACTACAGCCACAAATTGGTGGGACATGTGATAGTTTGGAGAAATCACCGGGGGCTGAGTTTGGACTAGGGTGAGTGAGAATCCCCAGGGGGCCTCGTCGGAGCCAGCCCACAATTCCATGAGCTTTGCCACCGATCCTGACCAGGTTCTCATGGGGAAGATCCAAGAGAGTTCCTCATGACTTTGGCAAGAAACAGGAAAGAAGAATCATTGTGAAACACATGCAGTTTTCTACATTAAAAAAAAGTTAATGAAATGATTTTTTCCCTCCAGGAGAATAGACTTTATTAGACCTTTGTCCCAGATGGGGGAAGGGCATTGCTGCTGTTCTCATTCCAGGTCAATCTAGCATTCTTGTTTCACCCAAGCTGGGAGAAATACATAGTCAATAGGGGCCAAGGGTTCAAGGATATGGATTTGGAACCCAGGAGTCAGGGAAGAGAGTAGGTAAAGGGTGGGGAACTCACTATACCTCTGTAGAAACTCTTGTAAAAGTCAGAGCAGATGGGTAATATAGCAGAAAAACTCCACAAAAGCCTGAAATTTAACCAGAACATTACTACACCCTTTTCCCACTCCGGATATTACCATCACAACAACCGGATTGCAGCATAGGAACTGCAGGCTACAGCTGAAAGGGCTGTGAGACACGGCCCCTGTCTGAGGAGGTCTTGGGGATGTCCAAAGACAACAGGAGGCCACACCCAGTGCACTACAGAAGTCTGAAGCCTCCGACAACTGCAGCTACCAAAACATTAAATACAGACAATTTCTGGATGGATTAACATAAAATTTCACACGAAATGCCTCTTTACCTCAGTTTTAATTACCTGTTGCATTTGCTAATTTCAAAAAAGAATTAGAAGCCATTTCCAAAGGCAAGAAAAAACATAATCTGGAGAGACAAAACAAGCATGAGAACCAGATCCAGATATTAGAATGATAAAACACTTATTTAAAATAAATGTGGTTAATAATGTTAAGTGTCTGCTGGGAAAAGTAGACAACTTGCCAGAACAGATGGTTAGCAGAAGCAGAGAAAAATGGGAATTATAAAAATAAAAATCAAAAGGGGGTGCTAGAAATATGAACACTAACAAAATGAAGCATGCCCTGAAAAACACTCATCTGTAGAATGGACACAACTAAGGGACTACTCAGTGAGCTTGAAGAAATAGCAACAGAAACTACTCAGACAGAAACGAAAAGAGAAAAAACACAAATGAAAATAATAGACAGAATATATAAGAATGGTAGGGCAGTTATAAAAGTTATAATATACACATGATGATAGGCACACCAGAAAGAGAGAAAGAAACAGGACAAATGTTTAAGCTAATTATGTCCAAGAACTTTCTGAAATTAGTGACATGTACCACACCACAAATCTGGGAAGTACAGAGTATATGAAACAGGATAAATATGAAAAATTATACATTTAGACATGTTATATTCAAACTGTAGGAAGCAAACAAAAACAAAGAGAAAATCTTGAAAAATGCCAGATGGGAGGAAAATCAGCTTATCTATAGAGAAACCAGGTAAGAATTAGATGATATATCTCATCAGAAATTATGCAAGCAAGAATACAGTAAAATGAGGCATTGAAAGAGAAAACCCACCAACCTTGAATTCTGTAGCCAGTGAAATAATCCTTCCAAAGTGAGGGTGAAACAAAGACTTTCTCAGACAAAAACTGAAGGAATTCATTACCAGCAGATTTGCCTACAAATGTTACAGGAAGTTCTTCAGACAGAAAGAAAATTGCATAGGTCAGAAACTTGGGTGTACATAAAGACCATTGGAGAAGGAGTAAATGAATATTAAATATAATCTTTCATTTTCTCAATTGATCTATAAGATACCTGTCTAAAGCAACAATAGTAGTGATGTATTGGATGATTGTAGAAATATATGCATTAGTGAAATGAACCATGTCATTGTTCCAAGAAACAGGAGGAAGGAATTGGGACTACCCTGTTATAAGGTACAAACCCTATACACAAATCAGTGTAGTGTTTTCTGAAGGCTAACTTTGATCGTACAAAATACATATATCATAAACTGTGGGGAAGTCACTTAATTTCTAAAAATGTGTAATTGATAATGCTAAGATAGAAGAGAAAATTGAATTATATAAAACTCTCATTTAAAACTAGAAAAGGCAGAAAGAGGAGGAATAAAGAAACAAAGAAAAATTCAAGAATATAAAACAAGTACATAGATGATAGATATTAATTGTATATATCAAAAATCACTTTAAATGTAAATGATCTAAAAAACTAAAAGACAGTGTCAGAGTGGCTTTAAAAAAAATCAAATTATATGTTGCAGGTTCGATTCCTGGTCAGGGCACATGCCTGGGTTGCAGTACCATCCCTTGTCAGGAGTGTACTGGATCGATGTTTATCTCTCACATTGATGTGTCTCTCCCTCTTTCTCCTCCTCCCTTCCCTTCTCTCTAAAAATCAATGAGTATGTCCTTGGGTAAAGATTAAAAAATTTTTTAAAAAAAGAAACTTAGGTTAAAAGCAAAGAAATAGAGAAAGACATACTATGCTAACGCTAATCAAAAGAAAATTTGAGTATCTATACTAATTTCAGGCAAAGTATACTTCAGACAAGGAAGACCAGCAGAGGTAGAAAGGAACACCACATAACAATTAAGGGGTCAGTTCCCAAAGAAGAAATAATGTAAACATGTATGAACCTAAAACTAGAATATTGAAATACATGAAGCAAAATCTAATAGAGCTAACAGAAAAAATAATCAAAATACACTGTTATAATCAGGCTTCAATATTCCTTCGTCAATAACAAATAGATTAAGTAGGAAGAAAATCAGTAAAGATGCACATGACCTAAACAGCAACATCCATCAAATTGGCCAAACTGACTTTTATAAAATACATCATCCAACAACAGCAGAATACACTTTCTTCTCAAGTTCCCATCAAATATTCACCACAACTGACCACATTTGGTCACTAAATGCACCTCTTAACAAATTTAAAAAACTAGAAATCATAGAAAAGATGTTCTTAGACTACAATGAAATTAAAGTAGAAATTCATAACAGAGAGATACTTAGAAAATCACTAAATATTTGGAAATTAAAAACATTTCTAAATAACACATAGATCAAAGAATTCCCAAGATAAATTTAAACATATTTTTGAGTGAAATAAAAGCAAAAATATGACTTACTGAAATTTGTGGACTGCAGCCAAAACAGTGCTTAGAAGAAAATTTATAGTATTAAATGCATGTATCAAAAAAATAGAAAGCTCTAAATCCAATATAATGTAAGCTCCCATTTTAGGAAACTATATTTTTTAAAAAAGAGTAACTTAAGTCTACAGGAAGTAGAAGAGAAGAGCTAATAAATTTGCAGCATGAATTAATGAATTAGAAAACTTGAAAACAATAAAGAAAATCAACCAGAACCAAAAACTGGTTCTTTGAAAAAGTCAGTGGATTTGACAAGACTCTGTGGATGTACAGATCTCAGGGGTATGTTAAACAAAACAAAGTGTATATTATTCATAAACTTCACAAAAACTCATAAAGTCTGTAATAATTTTCCATAACATTAGAGAACATATTGAAGATTACATGGTTAACCAGATTATTCTATTCTATAGCACATATCAAAGGAGGGAATAACATTAAAAAATGAAGAAGATGAACATATATTGGTAAAAAGGACAGATATTTGCTTCATTATAAAGGCAAGATTACCTGTGATCTCTGGTTAGTCACACATGTAATAAAGAAATTTTTTTATCTCTTCTCCTTTGTGCATTAGATTTTGTTTCCTTCTGGTATTTTTCTTGGTACTGAGAGCAATTTGTATCCCATATTTGGTAATGTAATTTAAGCATAAACATATTTAATGGAGGAGGTATAGTCCACTGAGGTCATAAAATCCCTAACAGGAAGTAGGCACAGAGAACTATAAAAAAGGATACAAGAGATTATGTGATTCCATGTAACACCCATGTTTTGGCTGCAAAATCAATAAAGGCTAACTTAGGAACTTAAGGGATGAAGTCACATGGTAGAAGACAACTCTCAGAATCTTTAGGAGGTTGAATGAGTAAGCTTAGCATCTACTCTGTTGGGATAAATACATAGTCATGTCAAAAAGTCAGTCTTCTCTAGAAGCCACCCAAATGAATTCAGTGTCTGTTTTCTCTTTTTTATATCCTAGCATGTGATTCTGGGAGGGTATGTCACATAAGTGGACTCAGGGTGCACATTTATGCTCTAACTGTAAAGGAGGATAAAATAGTAAGTACCAAGAACATTGAGTCTCTGCAATGGGATGCAGGCTCTGCTGCTTAGGTGGAGAACTTCCCAAGCACAGGAATAGACCTGACATGTTTGGAGCCCAACAGTATTGCAAATGACAGAGCAATTATTATTTTACTAAGAATATAATTCTTTTATAAAATAATTAAATCATGCAATTATATCATGTTGAAATGGAAAGGAAGAGTGATACTAAGAGATGGTAAATATGTCTACATATATTACATACAAGGTCTTCGCAGAAAGTATCCAGCCATGTAATATGAAAAATAGAGACTTAATGAAGAAGATACAAAATACAACATTGTACCTAGGACAATGACGCCTCAGTCCCTGTCAAAGTAGGCACCTTGGGACCTCACACAGTTCTCCCAATCACCATCAGCTGTCCTGTCTTATTTTCCTGAATCTCATCAATGGTCTGAAATCTCTTGCCTTTCAAAGGTAATTTTAGTTCAAGTCACAGGGTGCTAAATCTAGGTTGTAGGGGGGCTGAGTCACCTGGGTGATTTGATGTTTTGCAAAAAAACTATATGAGACATGATGCATGAGCAGGTATCATGTTGTGATAAAGCAGCCAATCACCAATTGTCCATAGCTGCAGCCTTATGAACTATCTGAACAGTCTCTGTGGAGGAGTGTTCAAACTTCACACAAAATTTGATGCAGATTTGTTGCTCTACTCAGTCATTTTGAATGTGATAGTCACACAGTACACATGCTCACTCAACAGTGTCTACCACACCCACTGACTAGTACAGTGAAGTTTTCATTGTTCACACATGTGCATTCCAGTCTACTCTCCTTTGCTGCCAGGTTACATTGATGTCGTGTAAACTATTCTCATAATATTAACAACGGCTAGACTTTTTCTGGACAGGCTTCCCATACACACACACACACACACACACACACATACACACATATATTGCACATGTCTATCAGACATAGATATATAAAATATACCCAAACTGTTAAATGTAATAAGTACATATGTGTGTGTACACTCACTCTACAATACTGACTCATTGCAGAGAGAGCTAATTGATACTGAATTATTCTTCTTTCCAGCCCAGACACAATCCTTATAAATACTATGAACCGAGCACCTAATGCTAATCAGAGTTGGCATTTAAGATAAAATCTACTAGCAAACATAAAACCACATAATTGTACAGATGAGAAATCAGAGACTAAAAGACCTTAAAGAACATTCTCAAGTTACTTATCAAGACAGAGAGTTAATGGAAAACTCAAGGCTAATGGCTAATAGCTAACATTTATCTGGCTCCTCAATCTACCAGTCACTCTTCTGAGAGCTTTGTGTGTAATAATGCATTTAATGCTGTAACAACCATGTAAGATAAGCAATATTCTAATTCTCATGTTATGGATGTGACAACTGAAGCACAGAGATGTAATTGAGGATTCAGGGTTTGAATCCAGATAATCTAGATCCAGTATTCATCCTCTTTACCATGATGATGACTTCCCGCAAATCTTAAACGCAAGAGTACAAATCCTGTCCTTAAAAACTACTCTTATCAAATATCAAAAGTACCTAAAAATTAATTTTTCTGTTCACTCAAAATTTGTATCTTATAGCATCTCCTAGGTACTGAAATAGTTTTTTTTAATTTTATTAAATTTTTTAATCAAAATTCTGCTAATAAATATTTCTCAGTTTCTAGAAGTCTCTCTCCACAGCCTCCAAGTGATTTATTCACCATTAACAAACTGTTGGATATAAAGATATTGGTTATTGCCCTGGCTGGTGTGGCTGAGTGAATTGGGCGCTGGCCTGCAAACCAAGGGGTCACTGGTTCAATTCCCAGTCAGGGCACCTGTCTGGATAGCAGGCCAGGTCCCCAGGAGGAAGTGCATGAGAAGCAATCACACATTGACATTTTTCTCCTTCTCTCTTCTTCCCTTTGCCTTCGTCTAAAAAATTTAATAAAAACTTTAAAACTATATATTGGTCATAGATTTTCTTCTTAGTCTTTGAACCAACAAGACACTTATGCTTCTTTTGACTTCTTTAATAATACACTCTCATATTAAAGAAGAAATAAATAATCTCAAGACTCAGAATAGTTACTGGTATTATCTCTGGTTTTTATTACTGATTAGAAGATGTGCTTCTAAAATATCTTTACATTGTATAAACAACCTCTTCAAAAAGGGATATTTCAAATAATTTATTTGACACTAAATTATTTGAGAAGATATTTAATCAAAGCAACTCAATATCCAGGAAGTATGTAAGATAACTCATGTATAGAACTGGATGCAGAGAAAACACCAGAAATGACATAAGTTCCTTCTAAGTATTGAGGAGACTGATAATTAGCACAGGCTTGTAAGGCAACTACCTAATACATGAGTGGGTAAGTGGATGTGAGGAACATTAGAAAATATTAGAAGGAATAGTACCCATAGTTCACTCATGCCCAGAAATAGTTTTTGTTCTCAAGCCAGCCAGGAATACCTCATAATTCAAGGGATATTGGGCAGGAAACTTATAAGAATCTTGCCTGAGTAGTGAGACATAATTGGCCCTACATAATATGATGTTCTAATCTTCCATAATAAAGCTTAAAAGCAAACTTGAAAGTTTCAAAATGTTTCCAAGTAACTTAATTGTATCTCAAAACAAAGTTCAATAGTATTTATAGGAATACAAAATACATCCACCCAACAAAGCAAAATTCACAATGTTTGACATCTATTCAAATATCGTTAGGCATAAAAAGAAATAGAAAAATACTACTCATAGTGAGAAGAAAAAAGTCAGTCCAAAAGAACCCAGGTGTAAGAATCAGCAGTCAGAGGTGTTAAAGAGTGTTATTACTATATTCCATCCAGTCAATAAGCTAGAAGAAACATTAAACCTGTTCAATAAAGACACATGAGATATGAAAAAGATCCAAAGCAAAACTCAAGACATGAAAAATACATTTTCTGGGTACAATGTAATATGCATTTTTCATAATATAAAAAAATACACTGAGTAGGATTAATCCAGATTAAACACTGCCAAAGAGAAATTAGGAAATTGAAGAATAGCAAAGGAGACTGTTCAAGTGAAATACAGAGAGAAAAATGTCTCAAAAAACAAACAAGAATGTATCACCAGGGAACATGGCTGATATGCATCATACTGGAGTTATTGGAAAGGAGGTATGGCACAAAGAACAGATAATGATCAAATTATCTTCCACATGTGATGGACACTGTATAATCCAGATCCAAGAAATTCAAGGATTAGGAACATTAATAAAACTAGAAGACACATCATAATCATATCAATCATGGCATTTCATTGTTATAGAAATGATTAAAAAATCTCAAATGTCTCCAGAAAAAAAGCAGAAATGAGGGAAACAAAGAAATAAGCTAAGAATGATAGCGGCGTCTTCATCAGAAACAGTTCAAGAGAGAAGACAGTGGATCAACAGCTTTCACGCAGTAAAAGAAAACACCCTCAACTGATAATTCTGTAAAACCTCTCAAAAATAAAAACAAAATTAAGTCTTTTCCAGAAACAGAAAAATTTAAAGACTTTGACAGTAGACCTGCACTGCATGAAAAAAAAATGATACCAGATAGAAATGTGGATCTACACAGGATAATATATTATGATGCAAGAGAATTTCTCTCAGGAATGCAAGCTTAGTTTAAGATTTTAAAATTAATCAGTGTAATACACTATATTAACACATAATTTAAAACTCGGTATGATTATCTTAATAGATAAAGAAAATGCATTTAAGAAAATCCAACATTCATTTTTAATATAAACTCTCAGCAATCTAAGAATAGAAGGGAAATTTCTCAGCTTGGTAAGAGCATATCTGAGAAACTCACAGCAGCACCATATTTAATAATAAAGGACTCACTCTTTCCCTGAAAGATTAGAAACAAGATATAGAGACCCACTCTCAGCACTTCTATTACACATCGTACAGGAAGTTCTATCAAGTGTAATAAGACAAGGAAGAGAAATAAATGATATTCAGATAAAAGGTAAAACTGTCTATTTGAAGGTGATGTGATTGTCTACATTAAAAATTTGATGGCATATAGAGAAAAATACTAGAAGTAATATATAAGTTTTCTGTGTTGAAAGTACCAGGTCAATATATAAAAATTAATTATTTTTCTATGTAATAGAAAAGAATACTCAGAAATTAAAATTTTCTAAATGCCTTTTTAAAATAGCATCAAAATATGAATTGCTTTGGGATAAAGCTGAAAAGAATGTGCAAGGCTTATAAACTGAAAACTGTAAAATATTGCTCAGAGAAATGTTAAGTGAAATAAATAATTAAAGAGATATACAGTATTTATGGAAATAGTCAGTAATAGTCAGTTCACATAAGTGAATATACAAATAATCACATGAAATTATGAAATGATTCCCAACAGTAGGCAAATCCAGTTTTAAACCACAATGAGATTATTAACATGTCAATAATTCAGTACCATGCCCAGTGTTAGTGAGAATGTGGATCACCTAGAAGTTTCATGATGATATTTGCTCTAATAGCCGCACATCAAAACGGGCCTCTTTGATGACCATATATCAACTTATGTTTTCATATATAGAAACTTTGGCCTAAGTTTTATCATTCTGATGGCTTCACGAAACCTACTGCCTTCTACCAGATGACCTTTACCTAATGATTCTCTCTGTTGTCTTAGTCTTAAACAAAGAAAAAGAAAGTATTTGCTACTATGTTGCATAGACCTTTGTGGATAAAGTAAAATGTTCTCATTTCCAGGACATGACTGAGAAAGGGTTCTAGCCTCTTATTTGTGTTAAATTATGCAGATAACATGACAAAATAGCACGTACCCTATTTTGCCATGTACAATGTGCACTTTTTGCCCAAATTTTTGAGGGAAAAATAAGGATGTGCATTATACATGGGTAGTTCTAATTCCATATCTATATAAATGTTTTTTATTATTTTATTTATGCTTATGCACTAAAAATATAACTCTAAAAAGCAATAATGATATCTGCATGCAGAATAATACCCTGGAATATTATAATCGGTTTTACTTCTAAATATAAATAAGTAATTGAATTAAAAAATTAAAAGGAAAAATTTTTTCCTGGAAGTTCAGGCCAGAAATGCGGGTGTGCATTATGTACAGGAGTGCATTATACATGGCAAAATATAGTACATGCTATTTTATCATGATAAATGCTTTTTATGTAAGTAGGATTCACGACTCATATGCAGAATTGTTTCACTGACAGCCTTAAAGGATAAAGGGTTGGGATGGCCTGTACCTTTTCAGATAACATTCTTCAACTTTCCCAATTTCAGATGAGTTGCATGGTAGCGTATTCTTGACTTAGGTCTATGAGCCATCAACTGAACATATCACTGATTCTGTTTCTAATGACTTTTTATCTTCCTGGGTAACTACCTCCAAACCCTTACTGCTCACCTTGATGGTTTAAGTCAACAAAGTATAACATGTAAGAGATGAATGGGGATCTAGAACTAAATCAATTTCATGGAAGTTCTTTAACAAAAAGAAAAACACTGAGATGCTTCTGGTTTGGTTTTGTTTGTTGTTTTGTGAGGGGTCAGGTGGTAAGGTGACTTCTAGGCTGTCTGCTTCAAATTGCCCTGAGAGACCCCATGATGGCTGCAGCAATTCTTGGAGAACAATTTGAAAAGACAGATCTAATGCAGTCTTTCATTTTATGACTAATAAATGCTCACATAGCTAGTGGCAATTTTTCTAACAAGTTTTCTTCCATAGCAAATCTCCTTTCAACTTTCAAAAGAATGGATTTACTTCCTATGTTGGCTTTCCAAACTCAGCTCACTCCCCATCAATTCTGAGTGATTCATGCCACAAAAACATTATATACCTACCCATATGTAAAAGAAGAGGCAGCAGACTACTCAACTTACCAAGCAACTCAAGCTTTAGGTAAATCTGGGAATGTCTAGGTGATGCTAATCACACACCCTGAGTCTTGTTCATATGGCATACCTTTGTTATATCTTAAGCTACCCAAATTATACACAATTGTTGCCTCTCTGAGATTCAGTTGAAGATTTCTGTTTGTGCATGTATTAAATGCTCAGATACTAAATAAGAATGGCAGATATGTCTTGACGGACAGGCCAACTACAACTTACTGGAAATGATTGAACAGGGCTGTTTTTTTTTTAAATAAGTATTATGAGGCAGTATTCTAACTCACCAGAAAGGAGTTTCATGACTGATTAGCAAAGTATGTCATGAGCTCTAGAGGGTTATATTTTTGGCACTCATGCCATATATATGCCATGCCTTTCCTGAATTTTATGAGAAACCCTGGAAGGCAGAGTCGTAATACCATATAACTGCCTTCCCTGATTAAGTACAACCAGCTCCCTGAACTTTCACAATGACTGCTGGCTCCACACTAGTTATTCTTCAAGATTTTTTCCTCTTCTCACTCCTCATTTTTTCCTTCCTACTCCTCCACAGTCTTTCAGCCCAAATGCTGATGGTTTTCCCTCTGAGTTTTGGTACATTGACGTTCTTGATCTATTGCAGACTAAATGTTCTGCAACTACATGGCATTCAACTATGTTCTGCATTTGAATAATGTGTGATCATTTTCCAAAATACATGCTCCTAAAGAATTTGACAACTACGTTTATTATGGGGCTTGAGATTTCATAATTTTTACAAGCTAGGAAAGAGTCAAGCCTCACCTATGCAAACTAATTAGAAAATATAAAGGAACTCTGTGTCATTTGAAATTACTCAAGATTCCATAAAATTTGTTCTAAATGAATTTCAAATAAAATTTGTTCTAGATCCCACTTTCTAAAATAACTTTGAAGGTACACAACTATATATTACTTTCATAATATATGCATAATAATTTGAAAAGACTATTAAAATCCATTAGGGTAGTAGACTTTCAACAAATACACATTTTAATAATATAAATAATAGATTCTGATCTAGTAATGGTCAGGCTGAGCTTACTTTGATGAATAAGCAAGAATATTTGCAAGTGCAGAGGTTCTGGGAAAATCATGACAGCAGGAGAAGAGTAATTTTTGAAAATCAATAGAAAAACAAAAGGAGCAATGAGAGAGCAAAACAGTAACATCAAATGGACAATATTTATGACAAAACTAAATAACAGCACATCCCTACAGACTCAAAATACCAAGTGGAACAAACCACCAAATATGGAAATTTGTGTTCTCTAAGCACCTGAAAAGAAGAAAGCAAGAATAAGCAGTGAGATGTCTAAAGTATGTGAGAGCATGATAACCCCAAACAGCCAACAGGTATTCAATGGAACACACGGCCAGCCGACTTGGGAACAACAGTTGAAAACAGTAGGATTGTT
>CM052547.1:19086573-19241526 GCA_028533065.1 Trachops cirrhosus | reverse complement strand
CTGAGGTACCTTCTAGTACAGTTGAAGCTTAAAATGTGCTAGAAATAGGAGGAAAAGAGTTGTCAGGAAAGGGAAGATTCTGAGAAGGAAAACAGAAATTGTTTGGGTCCAGGGCCTTGGATGTCTGGGCCCTATCCCAGCCAGTGGCCTGGTGGCTTGAAAAGGGTCAGGCCCAAGACACTACACGAAGGATCCCTGCAAGAAGTATTCTCACAATGCCGGAGGCTGTGTCGGGTCAGAGAAAAGTCCCCAGATGAGAGCATAACGTCTAGCACAGAAGGGAGAACACCGAATGGAACCAGCTGGGCTGCAGCTCAGTCTTCAGTGGCCGGAGCCCTGTCGTTGGGTTTTTAGCAGGAACTTGCACAACAGGCAGGACAGCTCTTTTTTATCCCAAATATAAATAAGAAAGTGAAATTTTGATTGATTAAGAGACCCAAAGTCACTTCAATGATATGAAAATTATGCTCTTACCAGAATTCAGTTCTCCATATTCTAGACCAATTATGTCATGCTGTCTCCTAAATGAATGAGGTTTTACTGAGCTGACAATACATCCACACAAGATTCATGTATTTGTTGAAAGACCATGAACACCATCACTGGCTTTCCAAGAAGAAATTCAGTGAAAGTGAGATTCATGCATAGAAGCCAGGAAGGGTTGTGGAATTGCCCTTTCTGATGATTCCAGTCGTCCAAGACACAGTGAGGAGGGAAATGAGCTATGCAATGTTGTCTCCACCTCATTGTCTTTCATTATTGAGCAATTGAAACCCACGAACTTTTCTAGGTCAGGATATTCCTACACTGTAGGAATGAGCTATGAGTATTTTAAAGAGCCTGAGTTTCATTATTTTGTCATATTAATCAATTAAAACAACAGGCCCTCAGTAATTTCTTTTTCATCATTGTGCATTACCAATCTTTTAAAAATATAGCCTCTATTCTATATGGCTTAAGATTCTGTCTAGTGAATTGAGCAACTGAATAATTATCCAGTTAGTTGAATCAGGATAGACTATTGATCTACTTAATATTGCCTGAAATATATCTGTTAGATTAAAACTGATTGAAAGCCTGAAGGCTATTTGGCTCTGTGAAAAACATGATAAAATTTTATCTATAAAATGTATATCTCTACCAGAGAGAATATGATTCTTTCCTTCAGAGGTTTGTTCTCATATAGGAATAGGGCTAATGTTAATTCTGAGTCAGGCTTTCTTCTAGAGCGAAGCTCACAACCATGGCTGCATATCAGAATCATCTAGGAGGCTTTAAACCAGCAGGGATGCCCTGTCCACTAAACAGACCAATTAAACTAGAATCCTTTGGGGTGGGACTCAAGAATCAGGATTTTAAGAAATCCCACAGGTGATTCTAATAGGTAAACAAGGTAAATAGTCATTGTCCTAAACATTCCATGACAGCCAAAAATTCAGAACCTTTCCCACTCTCTTCTAAAAGTACACCTCCCATCTGAGCATGTACACTTCCATGTCATTGCTACTTGTGAAAATCTGCTCCGTTTTACGTTAGCTTGTCTGTGGGCAATTGTGTAGATGTGTCCAGTGAGCCCTTAGAATAACGGTCCAGGTCAGCCAAACAATGAGAGTACAACTCTAGCCTACCCTCACTTCCACCTCACTCTCTTTCTCTCCAGCTATCTTCAGCATATGTTCTCTGTAACTCTCCATATGTAAAGTCAAGAAACTTTACATATGCTCATGTAGACCCAGGATTGCAGCCTCCACCCTTACAAGACTTGTTAGTTCTGCTCTTACCAGCATTAAACTTGACTTCCCCCTTTGAGCTCTTCAGTGGTTTCATTCAATGTCTTTCATTGTCTCTGAAGATACCCCATTTCCCTCATGTTTACCAGCAAAGAAACCTAATTCCTGACCCATGACCCATGTAATTGGCGTTTGCCTGACTCCCTTGGGGAAATTACACAAGTTCAATCCAGTCCAAAATCAAGGCGCTCTTTAGCGGATCAGTAAAACTGACAGAAGAGTTGAGCTACTGTAATCGATGTCTCTTAGTAAAGCAACTTTAAAATCTCCTCTGACTTCTTACTTGAATGAAATAAAGAGCTAAATCATCAGTGGCTACTTATGATAAATGTGGGCTTTGAGGGTTTTTTTAGGACAAGAAAAGCAGCCAAACTAAGAAACTCCTGCAGCAAGAGGTTCATTCCACCATCCATCAGAAATCCAAGGCTCTTAGCTGTAAGACTTGTCAGAGCTTCAGTATGATAGGCCAGTGTAAAACAGAAGGAGGTAGTATCTACTGGGGACAGAAGAGACTTTTCCTTATATGCTGGGTCTCTCTATATAAAGATTCCTGGGTAAGACAGCCCTGGAGGTGTTTGTGAAGCTGGTGTCAAGCCTAATGATGCCTAATGTGTTTGCTTATTTCAAATTGCTGAAAATAATACTCAAGGCTTAGTGACTTAGAGTCCTCCATGGTGAATCCATACTTAGTAGTGCCTCAAGATGTGCCTGGGAATATGGGTCACTGGTGTCAAGATCTCTCCTCAGGTAAAATA
This sequence comes from Trachops cirrhosus, assembly GCA_028533065.1. Lineage (NCBI taxonomy): Eukaryota > Metazoa > Chordata > Mammalia > Chiroptera > Phyllostomidae > Trachops > Trachops cirrhosus. The sequence goes on along the minus strand of CM052547.1, from coordinate 19,238,981 downwards.
GAAAGAGAATGCAAGGTGGCAGGTCCCCGGCCAAGTGAAGTATATAATTCATAATATGGATCCTTAGCTCCCACTAGAAAAGGAGGACAAAGCAGAAAAGGAGGTCACAAGTATAATTAATTCCAGAAGGAATCAGGTGACTTCCTCTCATAATGTCCTCAGCACCTCCACATGATCTCAGGCCGCCTAGGGACAAGATCAGCATAGGCGTCTCCACAACACCTAGTAAGGGGTGGAAGTCACAGCTTTCATCATACAGTTCTGGCTTGTCTCTTTCTCTCCACATTTATTCAAAATTGGGCTGCCCTTATGTGAATATGAGCAGATTTCTTCAGAAAGACATAGGAATAGAAGAATATTGACATTTAGTTAAGGACACAACGTGTCACACACTTCTAGGTACTTGAATGATATCATTCTATTTAATCCAAGGAAAGAACCTCTATGCAAAGTGATTTCTGTATAACACATGAAAATACTGAGGCAGAAAGATTAAGCAATTTTCCCCACATCAAATGAGTTTGAAGTACTAGGGTCAAAATTTGTTTACAGGAATTAACCGACAGGAAGTATCTTGAGCTGCAACAAAAACAAGCACATAATCTAAAGGTACTGATCACTGAACGGCCTTCTCATCTTCTCTTCCATGCCTGGCAGTATGGGACAGTCATGAAATGTCTTAATGCTTTAGTCTCTCTCCAAAAAGCAGCAAGGAAAGATCAGATAAATGTTCACTGTTATAAAGCACCAATATAGCACCTAAGGGAAAGACACACACACGACCCACATATATGCTTACATTAACACTAAAACAAAACAAAACGAAAAACAGTGCTGAACACAGAGGCTTGTGAGACATGAAATAATTTATGTGGAGTAACTGGTAACTATAACCTCCAAAGTCCAGTGATTGAAGGAGGCAAGGATACGGTTCAGATACTTTCAATCTACTATAAAAAGAAAGGTCAAAATAAAAAAAAAGGAAAAAAGATGGCAAAAAGTATAAAAGAGTCATTTGAGATTTACCAACATGTAGGCAAATCTAAAGATACTATATCAGCTTGGAAAATTAATAGATAAAAATTTCATTTGGGTGATTAGAGTATCATATAAAATTATATTTATGAAGACACAGATATATGAAATCATGACATATGTTAAAAATCATCTAATTTGTCTAATGAGGCCAAACCTCTGAGTATTGCCCAAGATTGATATGTTATAGTCCATTTGTGCTGTTATAACAAATATATGCACAAGAATGATACGAAGTGGTCCATTTGTGCTGTTTTAACAAAAGTACTAAAAACTGAGTAGCTTAGAAACAATAGAAATTTATATCTCACAGTTCTGGAGGCTAGATGTTCGAGACGGGCTTGGAACATGTTTGGGGGAGGCCCCCTTCTGGGTTGCAGACTGTTAGTTGTGCCCTTATGTGGTGAAAAGGGCCAGCGAGCTCCTTGGCTTTCATTTGTAAGGGTCCTAATCCCACTCACATGGGCTTCACTCTCATGATCTAATCATCTTCCAAAGTCCTCACCTCCTAATACTATCACCTTGAGGGTTAGGATTTCAACAAATAAATTTGGGGGTGGGGAACACAAACATTAGTCCTCAGCAGTATGGGTCAAAACTACAAAAGTAGGTTGCTATCTATTGGTGACACCAGGCATGCTTTGGTTCCAAGAGCTTTCCCCTTGCTTCTCTCTGTGCCTGGAACTCACAATTAAACCTTTCCTTGGATCACTTTAGATAGATTTAAACCTTCAGGTGGATTCTTGTGTATCAGTATCTCCTCCGAGATTCCTTCCTTGACTATCCTTCCTAAAATAAGGCCTTCTGTCATTATTTACAAACCGTTTTTGCCTTATTTTTAATTATAACTGGAAATGTTATCAAGTTATTTTGTTGTTGTTGTTCTTGCTCCTCCTCTTACTGGAAAGTAAGCTTCTTGAAGATAGGTACTCTGTCTATTTATTATTGTACATATCTCCAAGATCATTGCCAAGCATATGGGAGTAGCTTAACAAATAATTATTGAATGCATAAAATACCTTTATGATAGGGAGATACAGAAGAATGTCTTAAGATAGAAAGAGCACACACTACAAGCTGAAGACTGATACAATGGATTACATTAAAATTTAAAATTTTTGTGCCATGAATCACCTTAAATAAAGTGAAAAGACAAGCTATGATCTCAGAGAAGATATTTTACCTATATAACTAATATATATACAACATTATATGTAATGTATGTTATATATAGTATTATATATAACATTATATGTAACATATGTTATATATAGTATTATATATGTGTTGTATATTTTACAAATTGAAAATAAAAAGATAATAAGAAAAAAATTAAAACAATTAATTAGCAGGTCATTCACATGAGAAAACAGCAAAATCCACAAAAACACATGTGTAATCTCACTAATATTCAGGAAATGCAAATTAAATTTTTTACCACAATGAGCTTGGAAAAGTATATAACTATACACACAATATAAAAAAGGAATTATTGACAAGGGTTCAGAGAAACACATAGTCACAGAAACAGGTATAATTGTTACATCTACTTGCGTATCCCTGGGAAACTCCTGAATAATGACACAAAATTATGACCGTAAGTATACATATTGCAGCATCTGCCATTATGATACAATGTTGGAACAATGTAAATGGGCAAAAACAAGAGAATGGGTGTATAAATTTTAACACATTCATGTTTGTGTGAACATCAAACAAAAACCCTAGTAGATGAGTTCTATGTTTAATAGGGTAACATCTCTGTAATATTTTAAAAATCTCAAGAATACTAGTAAATATTTCTATTTATACATAAGTATGTGGTAACATTATTAAAACACACAAGCAAAGAGTAAATAAAAAGTCTCTAAGAAGAGAGAGTTAAATGAGATCATGAAGACATATATACTGGGCTTAATTCTTTGGAAAAAATTGAAGAATATAGAAATTTTGGGTACATTGATACACTTGCTATAACTTTCACTAGGTTTTAAATATTCCATTAAAATTATATGTGTGTTTATTGTGAATGTTACTGATTTATATAAACCTTTCAGTGGTATCCAACCCATGACCCAGTGTGGCTCTGAACGCAGCCCAACACAAAGTCATAAATTTACTGAAAACATTATAAGACTTTGTTTTCTTTAGTGTTTGTGTATTTAATGTGTGGTCCAAGACAACTCTTCTTCCAGAGTGGCCCAGAGATGCCAAAAGTTTAGACACCCCTGCTTAGATATTATTAAAATATAATTAATATAATAGACCACTTCCAATCATCTAAACCCATTAATTTCTTGCATTTATCTAATAACATGGCATCATGTATGTGGCTGATAACATTAAACTCTACCTCTATCTACATTTACATCTAGACTCTAAACATATCTATATTTGTGCATTGAAGGCACTAAAGCCTTCAACTGCAAGTGAAATGAATGCCCTCCTTATTTGGTGGACTTTACATTCAGTTAAGCAGTCATTTATCAATAGTGTAGTTAGTAAAGTAATGATAATACGTCCTTGCTCCCCAATAATCTTCTTCCTGATGCTTGAAATACCACAAGTACTGCTTTATTCCTTTAAGGTATCATCCTCTTCATTCTTCTTCATTGAAATGCAAATCTTTCTGGGTAGGATTTGCATTTTAATTAAGCCTCTAATGCTTCAGAGTTAATGAGTTTATCTAACACTTTCTTCTTGACTGAAAGGTACAAGACTAACTGAAAGGCCTTTTGATCATTTTAGGAAAGTGTGAAACATACATGTGTTACTAAAAATAGTGACAAAACACACAGATTAGGGACAAAGCAATGGAAAGAATGTGCTCTAGAGAGGTCACAACCCCACAGAATGCTGGATGGGATCAATCATTTCTCTTCCCTTTCCTACATTTTAGTCTCACTCTTCTCACTTTTGCCCAGAAGGACCTAATCAACTCAACAGTCTAGTAAGCTTACTAACAAAATGGTGCCCTGTGCTTTCTGTGAACCTAATGATGCCTGCACTGGTCGGTGTAGTAACTTCTGTAGGAAGAACATTGTGATGGAATTCCAAAATCATGGCTAACACCCCAGATGCACTTCCCATTTTCGTGAAGTCATCTAACTTCTTTGAGCCTCCAAACTCTCATCTATAAAATAAGCATATCATATTTAACTCAAAGATTGCTGTGCAGAACAAGATAAATAAAAGAATGTAGAAGCAGCATGTAAAGCAAAGTGATCTGCTCATATATGCTAATTAAGATGTTTGTCATTGTAGGTAATAAATAATAAACCCATATCAAACTAGTTTAAACACAAGGGATAGCTGTTTTCTCATACTGATAGAAAGTTTAGGATTTATATATATAGGCTCAGGCCCAATTCTATCAAAGTTTTGGCTCCATTACTTTCTTATTCTATCACTGCCTCGGCCATCTTCTGAATGTCAGCTTCATCTTCAACCCGGTCACAAAGTGACTGGCAAGAGCAAATTGACCCACTTTCTTTGTCCATAGTTTCAGGGAGTTTGGGGAAAGAAAGTAAAGTTGCATACCCATCAAATGTGTTTCTGGGTGGCACGCTGCCTATCTGCCATTAAAGCTTGCTCACTGTCTCTGTGGCCAGAGCAGTGCCATGCACTGATTGGCACAGGCCTGCAACTTCCCTGCCTTAAAAGTGATGAGATTCTCTAGATTGGCTTGGGTCACCCAGAACTGGCTGCTGGGGATGTCTCAGTCCCACCTAAATCACAATGAGGGTGAGTGAAATGCTTATATCATCTATAATCTTATACAAATTGGTACCTACATATTGTTTTATTATTCTTTCATTAATACTAATTTACAACTATTATTATCATCACTACTACTGCTCCCTAAATTATACTACCATTATTATTTCTGCCATGATTACCATGCCTTTCCAGGAACTGAAAAGCAGTTAGAGATATACAGCATTGTCACTACTTTGTCACAGACAATGAACATATACTGAATAGGTGATCTAATTGCATTGCCAAATGAGGGTCCACTATTAGCGTATGTTGGAGTATTTGTTTTTAAACTCAAGCAGCTAGTTTACCTTTCTCTTAATTAATCACAGGGGTGCCTTGTGATAGTGTCTTTCATTGAGAGTCCGGGTTATTTTTTGCAAACTAATCTTGCCTCTTCTCTACATTGACTGATGGCCAGTTGGTTTGTCTTGAAAATTCATTGAAACTGGTTTGCTAAAGAGAATCAAAATTACCATATTAGAAAACTATATAGTTTTTGGAACTTGAAGGGATCAGATCTGTTTTTACTGAGCACCTTTCTTAATAAAATGAAAGAATGAATACAGTGCAATTTCTGGAAGGGGACACAGACAGACTTCTAGTTTGAGGGTGTTGAAAACACTAATATGATCCTTTTTTATGATGATAACTAAGGTTCTAAATATGTATGAATAGGAACTATGCTATAGCCCTTACAAAAAGTCCTTCCAAATTGCCATGATGTTCTCACTTCTACATAGTTCATTTTCAGAGAGCACATATTAAACTTTTTCAAGATTGTCTACTGTCCTATGCTTTTAATTTAATCAACTGCATTACATTTTACTATTATACCAATTAATTCATCACTTACTTTGATTTAAACATACAAAGATGTCGAAACGTGACACACAGTTAGTAATAAAAGAATATCTGCTTTAAAATTAATAATAGTATGAAACTGTTAGAACTTTACTCAAGATATCAGACAGCTGATAATAGATATCAAAACTTGTTTAAGAAAGTATATGTTATTGAGGGCTAGGACTATCAAAAACAGCCTTTGTAACTGCGAACAGCCACAGAGCTTCATTCAGATACACCTCACCAATAGGAAATACTATAATAAGAAAACAACATGGAAGATATTTCACATAGAAGGATATTATATGGAAAAGCAGAGTTAACAATGTCCCAGTTATGATTAGGAGACTCTGAACAGCTAGTTGTGCCAAGAAGAGAGTTTATATAAACAGGTAGATAGTAAAAAGGCTGGTGAGTAATTTGGAGTGCTGGGGTGAATCTTTGAATATTAATATTAAAGATATCATTCAATAGCATAAATAAGTTGCTAAAAACATAAACAATAAATTTGGGAGCACTTATTCTTGAGAGCAGCCCTATGAAATAGGAAAAATGAACTCAGGATCTCATTCTACATCAAGGAGCTAAGTCTTCAAAACATGACTTACTTTCCAGAGTCTGTGAAACTTGGTGACCTATTTTTGAATTAGAGAAAAAGATTATACATGCAACCTATTTAAAAAGACAAATAAAATGTATGTAAAACTATGGAGTGTTTTGAAATGAGAACTGTCACGATATGGAAGATCTGTTACATAGCCTAAGTAATCTTTAAACTGGTGATGGAGGTACAACTAGAATTATAGAACTATAAAATGTGTAAGAGAAAGATTTCACTTTAAAATATTTTATGATGGAAGTATTAATGGGGTTTGAAGACTGACTAGATGTGAAATATCAGGAGAAAAGGAAAAGAGTCAATGTGTATTTGTATATGATTCCATCATATACATGCAAAAAGAAATTAAGAAAATCAATTTTAATAAACCTGAAGATGCAAATTTTAAGATGATAAAAGATTTCAAGGTAAATCATTCTAGCAAGTGGAAATTCTAAAAGAGATTGTTAAGTGATATCTATTTGGGATTCACTAATTTAAGAAACTGTAATGACACTAATTTTTGTGACCATTCCTCTCTTGTATCATCACCACTTTTAACAGAAATGAGAATTCAAACATGTGATTTAACAGTTCGTAAAAGATGACATTAGTCTCACAATACCCTGAATTGGTCCAAGATCAGGCAACTGACAAGAGCTTGGCCAATCAATATTTCCTGCAGAAATCTGGAGTTGGCACTAAGCAGGTCCAGTACAGCATGGTTGACGTCCCTAAAAGGGGCAATTAAAATGGTCAGTAATGTCTTTTTTCCATGATGGGTATTGGTAAACAAAGAAAGCTTGCCTGGAGCAGAAGCGAAGAATAAGTGTTTATATGGAGATGGAGACAGAGAAAGAGGATTCTGTGCCTGAATCAGTATTTTAGCCTGTTTCTGAGGTCAAACTGTAACTCTGCCCTTTGAATTCCTGGAGATATCCTATATCCTTGTAATAAATGCTTCTCTTTATGTCCATAGGTTTGTCAGATTTGGCAAATAAACATATAGAACTCCTAGTTACATGTGAAGTAAACAATGAACACATTTGTTTTATATAAGAGTATCCCATGCACTGTTTGGGACATATTTACACTTAAAAAATACCTCTAATGGTTGTTTATCTGGTTAAAAGATAAACTGGGGCATATTAAAATTTTAAGAGTTTGAGCAAAAATCAACTCAAGTTGGGTAGCATTCAATCTAGCAGATAGCAAGGAGCTCCAAGGAGCTGTACAAAATGAAAGGCTGGTATGGGACAGAGGGAGCAGGAACAAGGAACCCACTCCAGGCAAAAGAGCAAGGTGAGTGGTTATTGCAAGGCCCCTTTCCTTCAGGGGATGGTGGGGGTCTCTCAGGCAGATTACATCACTGATGCCGATCAAGTGATCTCTGACTGATGGCTTAAGATTCTCTTTCTGGGAAACTGAAATGATAATAAAGTTGTCTTGCTTTGGTGATGTGGGCTTAGTGTAAGTGACTCCATTTTAGGCTTGTTGTCTTGTTTAACAATCTGTATCTCACATTTAGCTGGGTGGCCTGAGTTTTTTCTAGCCACCGTATATGGGAGCCATTTAGAGTTGGTTCCTGTTTTGCAACCAAAAGACTCCTAAAGTGGGATTGTTGCAGTTAGGAGAAGTGATGACGTTTCTGGGGGAGGATACAAGTCAAGTCTGGGAATTGAGTTTTAAAAAGAGACCCATAATCAATTCTGTGATCTCCTAATTTACTGACCTCTTAAAGCACTAGAATGTCTATCATTGGTTAACTAATCATCTACCCAATTATTTTTTTTAAAAAGCTGCTTATTTTTCATACTTGGGTCATTCATCAAAACCAAAGACCTTGATAATAGAGACAATGTCATTTGTGTGTTTCCCACAACACCTAACTCAGGCCCGGCCACACAATGAACACTAAGTAAACACTAGTAAGATTGAAATTTTCATCATATAGATTACAGGCATAATTAGCTCTCTCTCTTTTTTTTTCCTATGCTGGCTTTTTTCTCCCTATGCCCTAAACTGCATTTGAGATTCTTTGTAAATTGAGAAGCCTTATAGGACCTCACAGTGTTATAATAGCAATAAAATGAAGAGGAAGAAAGGTTTAGGGAGCGGTGGGAAACAAAAGCCCAGAGAAAAACCTGAAAGAAAGCCCAGCATTTCCACTAAACACTCCAAGCTTACCCGCTTCAGCCTCGGCAGGCAGCAATTACATTCCGAAGGAAATGTTTTACAATTGTAATTACACATAATAGGAGGAATGTATTTTTCCTTCATCCTACTCCCATGGCGAGTCAATTTAATTTTTAAATACAAGAGACATAATTGATTTTAGCCCTAGATTAGCACTGAAAATGATCTATATGTGTTCTCACTAATGGAACAAGAGAATTGGGCCTCCTCGGAGACGTTAACCCAAACCTGTTCAGGCAACAATTACTAGAGTCTGACAGGTTGGTGTGCAAGGAGTGGGATGCGGGAGGGAAACACCCCACTGATTAACAATTGAGCAAAATAATTAATATTATGTTCTTCCCAGTTAATTATGGATTAGGCACAAATATATTATCGTCATCGAGGCCACAGCAATGAGACTGCCTGGAGGAGCCTTGTTCTGGTCACCAGAAAACGGGCTTTCTCTGCACGTTTCAGGGCAAGCCTGCTCTCATGCAACAGGATGGATTTGGGATGGGCTCATCTTCCCCAGTAATGACAGACCTATCTTTTATCTGGCCATGGAGTTCCCATCTGCTTCCCTCCCAGGCTGCCACACAGTTGACGGGTAAATGAAGTAAGAATAGCTCAAGGCAAAGCTAAGAAACAGGTAGTTTATACTTTGCCATTTTGCCATCAAAATTTGCCTTTAAGCACAACTGTGGAGTCCAATTTTTACTCTCACTGAGTTGTCAACTAATCCCCCCTAAAGCGGGATTAGTAGCTGGGATATTAGGTTCTAAGACTATAATTCCCAGGTGTATTTGCATTTTAATTGATGACTCCAGAGAGTCAGCTTTGGCATGAAATCTATCACTGGGAAGGTAATGTGGAGACCTAGGTTCCAGTCTGTACCTTCCTATTTACCACTCAGGTAATTTCCAAGCTGTAAAACAGGATTATATCCACCTCATGAGATTGTTATGATAATTAAATAAACTATATAATATACTGTGAAAAGCACTATCATGGTGTTCACACCTTTGAGTGTGTCTCAAGGTGGGGAGGTGATCCTCAAGGCCCAAAGGAGCAAGGTTACAATGATGATGCTATTCATAAAAGTCACTTCACCTGCTAGGGCTTCAGTCATATCACCTTTAAAAGAAAGGCACTTATCTATATGATATTTAAGATTCTTTCCCCTTATAAAGTTCTATGGTCCTTCATCCTTATAAAGTTCCTAAGTAGCACACAAACAAATGAGGACACACAAATGCAGGGACCCAGCTTATTCGGTCATGAATGGAGACAGTCTTTCCAAGCATTTGTTCGAATATGACTGGTTCTTGAATATAGGCTGTTAGGGTTTAGGGCATCGCAGTAGGCAGTTAGAAAGAGTGTGAGCCATGCGCGAGTATGGTTTTCCTGTGGGGAAATGGAACAAGGAAATGGCTGAAGCAAAGTGAACTCTCAGGACTTCAATCGGCTATAAAACTGTAAGTCCAGCCTCAGTTGTACTATCTGAGAACCCAAGCCTCTAACAGCTTAGAATACATGGTGAAATCTTACAACCAACTGGCCTTTCATCTCTGATGTCTCATATCACCTTGCCATGTGACTTTATATCACTCAAAACATATCATTCTGAGAAAACAAAAATAGCATGTGTTTTTGTTTGTGTTTCTGTCCGTGTGTGGGCATTTGTCATACGCCTGTGTGTGTACGTGTGCACCTGTGTCTGTATATAACTGTGTGGGTGTGTATTTGACTGTTTGTATTCCCATACAGACTGTCTTTGGTAGATGTAGGAATCGCACTGTTTGTCTTTAATAATAATGGATATGTAGTACACGGGAAACTGTGTTCCTAGGAAAGCACTAGAGCCTACGGTTATGGACTGCTTAAATTGCTTATGAGAGTTTTGATGTGCTTTTAATGTTCAAAGCCACACATCCAAGCACACTCACAAGAGTTTCAGATGGCAGGAAGATGGCCCGTGAAACTCACTCCAACCACTAGGGCCAGTAGGACACCACGTAAAACGATTGTGCCGTCCCAATGCGCATGACCCGATTTCTTCAATATCAGCGAACTAACCCAAAGGCCTTTTCTTCTGTTTCTTTAAATACATGGGTTCCTAGGAAATTCAGAAAAATCTGAGGGCTAGAAAATTCTAAGGCTAGCAATTATGTAGATTGTGGTCAAACTGCTCATACCTAGGCAGAAACAGTGGTTATTTATGTGACATGATATTAGAAAAAATTTTCCCTCTGAAAGACCTGAATTTCCCATGTTTCTCACTAGAATGAATAGGCTTTAAGGATATGAATGTATCCTTAATGGCCTAGTACTGAAACTGGATGAAAATAGGAATTATTGGTGAAGAAATCACTTTCCCATCTGGATGAATGGAATATTGAGATTCCAAATAAATCAATCAAATGCTCTCTTGCCAGAAGGGCAGCATGAAAGCCTTATAACTATGAACTCTTCATTTTAGAAAAGAATCTACCTGTGACAAACAAAAACAAGGATAATGGCATATTTTAAACTTGCTGTTGAAGCTGGATCGGAGCGCCTTTCATATGTAAAGTAGAATTAAACATTGAGTGCACTCTTCATATCATTTAAGTAACAGATTATTTAAAATAGGTTTGCTTTTTTGAAATCATGATCTGGATGGCCATTTCAAAGTTTGTGTAGAAGAATTACTGAAGCCTGGAATTAAGAAGAGAGAATCTGTGAATGGATGGGCAGTCTGTCAGTCTTAGGCAAGAAGTAACAGCTGCTTTCCTTTAGCTGGTGTTCAGGAAATGAGTTTCAGGATCACCTATAGTTTGCATTTACAAGACAACCTCTTCTAGACTTAAAGAAATTACTTCTTCTTTAAACATTTTGCATTGTAGTTTGTTGACAATCTGTCCCTTTAATATCTCCTGCAATTCTACCTTTCTGTGGTATTTAGCTTTCTATAATAATAGATTATTCCTAATAATCTATTAAGAATAGCTGAAGTCCTGAGAGAAGCTGACTGCAGTTGATAATTTCCTTTGTCTCCCTCTTCCTAATAGAATGCAAGCCTCTTGAGAAATAAGACTCACATCTTATTTTAATTCTCCACAGCTCTTAACATGGTGTCATTTAGATAATAGGCAATCGATAAATATTAGTTGAATCAATGAATTCATGTCTACCCAGGGTTAAGAGTGCAAGAAGTCATTGAGTGGCCAAACCACGGAGAGAGGCCTGCTTCTACAATAGTAGAAACTGGATTATTGTCTTCCTTAACACGCGAATGGCTGGAATGATTGCTAGCTATCAGGATAAGAAACTTTTCTCTGCCCCAGGCACTGTGCTTAGCACTTTTCTTAAATTATGTATTCACAGGAACCCTGAAAAGTAATTCACTCATTTTACAGAGAAAGAAGCTCAGGTACAGAATGATTAGGTACATAGATCAAGGTCACACAGTGAGCAAGTGTGAGAGTCAGGATTTCTATCCTGATCTTTTTCAAAGACAATGCAGTTGCCTCTACCTCATCACCTCCAGGAAATTTCTGGCCAGTAACTTCTAAGTTAGTTTTCTTTTGTGTCAGAATCACAAAAAGAACAGAAGTATATTACAGTTGGATTAATTGTAGGAGACTTTAATAAATGAACAGTTTATAAGGCAGTTAAGTAATAGGAGTAGGGATAATGAAATACCCTGAGGTTAGTTACTCCTTAAATAAAGATGAGGGTGCAAAGAGAAGAAATAGGCTTGGAGACAGAGGGCTGTACAGAGAGACTCCTTCCCACCTCTGCCTTCTCTTCCACTGTCCAAAGCAGTGCACAGCAGTTCAGCATTTAGCAACAGTGAGAAAACCAGGGCAAAAAACTCTGATCTCCTGCTGGTGCTTCCCATTGGTCAAACCTGAGAGGAAGCCAGAAATTCAAGAGTTCTATTTGTAGAGCTCAGGTAAGTCAGCCTCCCAGAGTACAGAACAGAGAGAAAAGCATGGAGAGTAGATATGGAGAAGCAAACAGAAACTTTACAGCAAACTCATCATGTAAAATAAATAAAAAAATAATAGGATTGTGCACTCTGATTGGAGGTCTTTGGAGGCAGAGAAATCTATAAAACAGAGTAAGTCTTGTCTAACTTAAAAAAAAAGAAGAATATATAAAGTTATAAAAAAATCACTGCTGAGTTCAATTTAAGCCTGTTTTCTTACTGAATGACTAGCATCAAGAGCAAATTTATAATGCACCCAAGATATTAATTGGAAAGCAGTTGTAACCAAGAATGAGGGCAGAGAAATAATGGGAGCACATTTAGCACAGTGGGTAGCTCTGCTTTGTCAGATCAGAACGGCCCCCAGACTGGGAGTGATACATTTCAATTCCACTTTAACAGTCACGGCACCCTGGAGGAGGAGTAGAAAACGCCAGCTAACATTTTTAATTTGGCTCTCTAGAGTCAGTACAGATACCTTTTCTTTCAACTCCTTGACCCTCTGTTCTACTCAACGTATAAGCTCGCAATGTTCTTACTGACCCAAATCTTAATTAATATTACTTTCTCAGTTGTGATACCAGATCCGTCTCCACTGACCTAAGAATGCCCCTTACTTGCATCCGGGGAGCCCCTTTAATCTTCCCTATCTCCAGCTGCACTCTGGGTGCCCAGCATGGTCAGAGTGATGGGCATGGATTGGATACCGAATGAAGAGAGGCAATAAATGAATAAATAGCTCAATAAATAAATAAACTGGAAATAACATGTCTCTCTCCAAGAGAAGGCAAGCAGAGAACAGGAATGGAAGGAAAACAGAAGCTGGCCCTTTGGTTTGAGAATGTATTCAATGTACAATTAAAAACCTATATTTTTCAAAGTAATCTTTTAAAAGAAACTGTTACTTACATTTTCCTAGTATTACTAAAATATCTGAGGACAGTTTTGATAGATGGAAGTGGGAAGAGGACGTGACGGAAATGGGATGAGAGAAATAATGACTATTGCTTATTTTACAATAGCAGAATTCTCTGTTTCTTAGGCTCCCACCTGGGATCCAGCCACACTCCACATGCACAGAGGTTGGGAGTCCCTCTTGTGTTTCTTGCCCCAACCCCCGACAGAGCCCATCACAAATGTGATATTCCACGTAACTGATGAAAAACAGTGACCAACATCTTTTGCCATTCTAGCTAATAGTGGTTTATTTCAACTAAACAGGGAGTTCTCTGAGGCTATTTGAAAGCATTTGGCAGAGCAAGCAATTGGGAAGGATTAGTAACAAAGAGTCAAGTCTCTCCTGAATATGATTTTTAAGGGTGCAAAGGGATAAATGGAGCTGAGGATAAACCATTAAACAAAGGAATCAGTGAATGGCCATTTACTATTAGAGGATACTTTAAACAATATGCATGCTATGCTCCAACGATTAAAATGTTTTTCTTATTATAAGAACTTCCAATCTATATAGAAACCAAAGGTTTAGATGTTCAGGGAAAAATTAATTCCATTGCAAGGTTCACCCTGCCGGCTAAGCAATCTGAAGCAATCACAGATTTATATTTCAACCACTGCCTGTGCATAGGTAATTATATTAACAAGTGTTTTCAAATTGCCCCAGTTTCTCAGAATCATTTATAGCTTCTTACATTTTTAATAAAACACTATTTTTTAAATGTCTATCATTTCTCATGGGCTACTACAGCTCTTTTGCTTCTTACCGATGCATTCTTTGGAGGAGAAAGCAGTTCTGTTTTGTTTGTTTATATTGTTGGCTTTTTTTGCTTTATTTTGCTTTCCTTCCATTTGCTATTAGGTAACTTTGAATACAAAGTGCACAGAAATTTAGATACTAGTCTTATCAGACCCCTAGAGAATATAGAATCTAGGGTTGACTTCAAATAAATCAAGTCTGAATTAGCATGACACCAGGTTTGTCAGAGAAGCCGGGCTGGGACAGTCAGTGTGGCCTTTTTGCTTGTTATGGTCCAGGTAGAACTGGCCCGCACTGCAGAGCACTACTGCATTCCTTGTCCTAAGCTCACACTTACGCTACCAGGCCATCGGTCAAGAGCAGAGGCAAGCTGTAACTTTCTCTTCAGGTCAGGACATGGCACTGCGTAGGGTAACACCTTTTCTCAGTAAAATTGAAAGTGTTCCCTATGTAGGAAAATGGATATATAAAATTCTGCATAATACTTAAAATTTATAAACCATGTTTATATAGATCCCAAGATGAATAGGCTATAATTGCAGTAGAAATAATTCTGTTAGAAAAAACTTGGGCTATGAAAATCTTGAAAGCTATTTTAGGACTCCACCCCGCCCCCCACAGTAAGCCCAACATGAGCTATGTCTGTTAAGAATCAACTTCTTTTGACAAAAACTTCTCTCTCTCTCTGGGACAGAATTCTAGCCCTTAACTACCACTGTTGCCACCATCCATTAGCCTTCTACACTAGTACTTTGTCACACTTGGTTTAATTCACTTTCCCCAGTTTGTTTTCTAACTGCAAGAAAGAAAAAACTTTAAAATTTTGGGGAGAAGGTGAGAGTTTCACTAGTAATACTTCCCAATGGGAGTTGCATTGATCCCGCATATAGAGACCTCCTGCCTAAACTGTCCAAATCAATATCATCCCTATCACTCAATGCATACACACACGTGTGTGTCAGCCTCTAACACACAGGGTCTAAGGAAAGAGCAGAACTAGAGGTCCATACACTTTATATATAAATATTTTAAAACTTGTAAATCAAACTAATAAAATATTAAATAACCATGCTGTGTGCTTCAGCTTGAAAAATATGTTTTTATAATGATTAGAAAGGCCAAGTGAGTTCTTCAGTTCCTTCAAGCTTTGCACAAGAATAACAAGTGGAGGCAGAGCTTCCTGGTCCTCTGACATACAACTTTGTCTTCTTTCTTCTTCCCATCACCACTTTTTCCACCCTGGACCTAGCCCTGCTGTCAGAAAGCTTACGGCCATCTCCATAGATACTCCACCCTGCTTGTTTAAGTGGTGTACACCCCTTGCAAGAGGTAGCCTTCTGGTAAATCCTTGAGTCTAGGAGTGTACACACTAGTACTAAGGCATGGCATCAGGAGGAAAGAGACAGACAAGGGGGGAACACAGGCTGTGAAGCAAGCCGAGGGGCATTTGGGGAGGAAATTCCAGGGTCCCAGGATCTGGGGAGTTTTCTAAACTGACATGTATGGCGCTCCTGATGCATGTTCTTACTGGGCCCATGGGCTCCTCATTTTTGAAACAGTTCACTTGACAACAAAGGCCAGGGACGGCTCTCTAATGGTGTCCAGGGAAAGGGCCCAGATTTCTCAGGTGTAAGGATGGAGTACAGTTACTCTGTATTCATGTACAGAGTAACCTATGCCTGAAAAGTCAAGGTAAATAAGATGTTTTTTTTCTCATGTGGAAAAGCCTAGTTTCCCACATAGACAGCTGGACTGGCTTTTCCTGCAGCTCTAGATAAGCCAGAGGCTACCCCTACCTTGAACATGGAAGAAAACCACACTGCCCACTTCTGTTGAATACCAGGTGACAATCTACCACAGAGACAAGGGGATGATGTCTGATAATCTTTAACTGCTTTTCAATAGAAAACATCAGCTGATCATTTACAGCCCAAGATTCTTTAACCCCTTGCCTCAGCAGTCCTCCAGTTCTAAACTACTACTATCATGATCCTCTCACCCAAACCTAATAAGTTCTCTGCATTTTTAACAGACTTCAAAGTCTCAATAAATATAGTGACTTTGCTTCCCCCCTCTCCTTTTTGAGGTACAAGTCACTCTTACTTTGGTAAGCAATAAATTCAACTTTGTCTTAACAACAGGCTTTGATATTTAGGAGGTGAGTACTTGATGGATTACACAGGGTCCTGTTTGGGGGACCTGTGCTATTGAAGAGATGAGGGACATTTACCCATACATTTGTATTAAATGCTCTGGGATTTTCTGTTCAATCCATTTTGGTAAAAGTGTTTGATTCTTTTACTTATGTGTCAAGTCTGATTGCATAACTGTGTGTTAGATTTTCATCCCTCTGAGC
Organism: Trachops cirrhosus; assembly: GCA_028533065.1. Lineage (NCBI taxonomy): Eukaryota > Metazoa > Chordata > Mammalia > Chiroptera > Phyllostomidae > Trachops > Trachops cirrhosus. The sequence continues at coordinate 19,222,525 of CM052547.1, read as the reverse complement.
TATTAAGATTGATCACAGATGAACAAAAATGCCAGCTTCTCACAAGTCATAATGATTTTGTTTGTGAAAGGAGAAGCAAATGAATGCTGAGCCAGCCTTTCATTCCACTGTGTGTGGAGAGATCATAGACTTCAAGAAACTCTCTAGGTCTCTATTTAAATATCCCCTCCCCGCCCCTCACCCTGGCTACAGAAGTAGGCAAACTACCATGCTTGTCACAATAAGATTTAAATTTCCTAATATTAATGATTATTGTTTTAAAAAGGTACATAGAGCATTGTTAACTGCTGTCATCTACAACTTGATGTGAATCGATGTGCTATGGGTACGCCAGGTAGTGGAAAGAGAAGACTACACTTTGACAAGGAAAGCCAGAATAAACAGAGTAAGGATAGAAGGAGAATTGATTTGAAACCCAGAGCTGAGGAGCCAGAGAACCACCAATGAATATGACTCAGAGTTGGTAAAGCCTGACGTGGCTTTTGTGTCCCCCGGCACCGTCACAATTTTCTCAGAACTGTGTGTAAGCCTTTTTGATGTCCCCAATGATGAAGTGTTCTATCCTTCGATAGTGAATTTGATTTGGAAAATAACAGAAACAATTAATCCAGAGGTAGATGAAGGGGCATGTTAGGTGATATAATTTGGGATCCAAAAGGGAGGATGGAGACAATCCATCAGATTATTTTGTGATTGCTGCTATTGCAATTATTTATTGCCTCCAAACTTGCTTTGAAGGCAAGCTCCACCGTCCTGAGTATAAACCTCCAAAGATGATTCTTACAAAGGGTGTGCTTTATTTAGAATATGAAATTTTGTTCGATTGTTTAAAAGCAGCCCAGATTCTGTTGTTCAATTTCATACAAAAATGAAGTTCAACCAGCTGGGACTTTTCTTTAAATCAAATTTCTCCCTGTCCATCAGGAGAATTTCATGATAGATGGGATTGATATTTTTTATTTGAAAAATCATATTCTCTCACTATTATTTACTAATGCTTAAACCAGGTTTCTAGGCTTTGGATTATTTACTCAGGCAGTCTACATGATTTAGTTGTCTTGATAGAATACTTCTCCACAAGTGTTTTCACAGAGAATCTCAATTTACCTGAAGTCCAAAAAACCTGAGGTTTTGCACACCTGAGGTCTCACACTTTTGAAGTGATTAAAATACCTTCATTTACCTTCATATTTAAATAAGAATTTAGCTAGATAAAAACTTCTACATTGAAATTACTGTTTTTCTCTTAACATGTTGACCCCATTTCTCCTCTTATTCTCGGTTTTTGTGTTGTTAGAAGTTTATCATTCATCTGACACTTGTTCTTTGTAAACTAGATACTCACGTATTCCAGAAACTTTCAAATTCTCTCCTTATATTTGATAGTCTTAAATTTCAATCAAATATTTCTAAGTTAATTTTTCTGTTTTCCTTTATATCTCCTGTTGGGTCATGTTGAACATTTAAGTCTTGATTTTTAAAAATATTTAATTCTTTAAAAATTATTGGTGATTTTCTTGTCAAATACCTTTCCCTTCATCAAATGAATTTCCTCCTATTTTCTATGAAATATATTTTACAAATATTGACATTCCCACTTCTATCTTCTGTACTTTTTATAGTTTTTGTTTTTATGACTTCTTCACATCTTTAAGTGTGCCTTGATCTGATCTTTAAATGTATTAATTTATTCTTCAGCTCTATACACACTGGTAATCAATTAAATTATTGAATTCTTCACTTTTACTCAACTTTTTCATGCCAAATATTGCCTTGATTTTATTAAGGATATTTGTTACATTAATTTAAAATAGCCCTTAATTCATCTTCATTTTGTGTAAGTCATGATTGTTTATAGCCTCTGAATTTGCTTTGAAAGCAACACTACAGGTATGAGTGTAAACCTCCAAAGATGATGACTATAAAGGACGCACTTTAATTAGAATATGAAATGATGTTCACTTCTTTCAAATTGGCTTGGATTCTATAATTCAATTCCCTACAGTTTTTTTTAATTACAGAAATGCCACTTGTGTATCTGTTTGGCTGGTTTGTTGGTTTAATATTAGCTCATATCCTTCTGGAATATCTGGGACTTTGCTAACACGCATGCATGTAGGTATGCAGTCCCAGGGTGCCTTGAATTCCTTAGTTGGCTGATAAAAGGTGGTAATGGAGGGAAATGTTCCTCATGGTGAAGGTCCTCTGGTGTTACAACCTAAGCTCAACTACAATTATTTGTATATGTTCCCTCACAGGTGACTGCCCTTCAGAAAACTCCTGTTACCTTGTGCTCCAGGAACTAAGATTTTCCAACTTTTGCTTCTTCTTTACATTAGCCATTGCTTGAAAATATGTGTGTGGGGGTAGATATGCTCAGGGGTTTGTGGGTCTTCTTGCATATGCTGTCTACTTATAGTCCCAGAGGGATGCTACTTCTCCACAACACCGTATTCACTATCCCTGGCTAGCACAGAGGGAGGTGCTACCTCTCTCCTTCTGCTTCATGGTGACTGAAGAGTAGGCTTTGGAGCTCACAAGCCATGTAGGTTCCATACTAAGAGCTTTCCCTTAGCCTTTCCTCACTGTGACATGGTGTCCTCATTCATTTTAGGCTACTGTAGCACTAAACCCAAGATATAGCAATCTACTTTTTTTCTGGGGATTCTCTATATTTTTCATACAATAAGTTATGTCTATAAGAACAAGATGGATCATTGACTCAATAACTTAATAAGACCTGAGGGCTTGTGGTGATAGGAAACATATGTGTTTTTCTATTATATAAATAGCATTCCACCTCACACTAAGCTTCCTTTCAGACTACAGATCAATGATGAGTTTATCAGGTTGAGAGCCAAATGTCATTTATCTTTAATAGCTTTTAATGTGCTTGAATATCAAAAAAACAGCACTGCTAATGGTTAAATGATATGTAAACCATCACAAGACTGAGCTTTGTGGAATTCCTATAGAAAGTCAGAGGAAGAAATGATTGCTGTGAGCTGGAATGATGAAGAAAGGCATAATAAATGAAAGTACAATAATATTATAATATACATAAATAATATATGCATACTCCTTATGAAGCCTTTTGACGTAAGTACTATTACTCCCTATTTATAGACAATGAAACTGGATTCCAGAAAGCATAATACAATTTGTTGAGATCACACATGCAGAAGGTGTCATAGCTAGAATTCATAGAACTCTCTGACTCCAAAACTATTGCTCTTTTCAGTTTGTCATCATTTCTATTATGAAAAAAATACTCTTAACTGTGTGTATACATGAGTAGGTGAAATTGGTATTTCAAACACAAACAAATCAAACTGACACATATGTTGGAAGAAGAATACACCCACCACCACAATGATGACTACTACCTCTTGTATGTGCTCAGTCATGGCCCCTCCATGTTCCAGTATGATGATCAGAACTGTCCTCCCTGTGTAGTAAGATAGAGTAGGACAGTAGTGGTCCTTCCCAAAGAAAGAAAGTTACTCTAGCTCCAAGAAAATGGAGCATTTAGAAAGAAAATTTAAGAAGATGAAAGTCTTTGAGATAAAAATAATAGACTCAGGTAAGGAAATGCAGCTCTGAAATTTATCTTTGGTATTGTCAGAGAGTTTCAGTACTACAAAATTTCATGAGCGATGTTAAAGGAAATGTCAGAAGTCCAGTCTGCTCGTCTGATTGTGGCAAGCATCCCGCTGTGGATGTGGAATGAGAAAGCCTCAATTTCCAGCAGAAGAGCTCATAATGGAGCATGCAGTTATGGCTTCCCATGAAAAGTAATGTATGGTGCAAAAGATAACGAAGAAGAGTAGAATACAATCTGCATGCATTCCTGGGTTTATAGCCAATCAAGTGGAGTATTAAAACCCAAGCACACTTAATTAAATGTCTCATTTTGAGTAGTGTGATGAATAAGGGTCATGAAATTGTTAGTGCTGAGAAATGAAAGTAAAATGCCCCAGATTCCATTGCAGACACCATCTTCCATTCACAGTTGGGATGGAGAAGGCAAGGATTTGAGCTTCTGCTTACACCTTGCCTTGAGTACTGCAGCATAAACTCTAGGATACTACTATAACTTGTCCAACTCTACATGCAGCTGGGAAAATATAAAAAATATAAAAAAAATAAAGCCTATGCATTATGAAGAGAAAAAGAAAAATGGAATCACTCCATTCACCAGAAGGTGTAAAATGCCCTGTTTCTATCTTTTAATATTGACTCTTCTTGTAATAAGAGTGTTTTAAATGTGTGCCTTTCTTCCAAAGGCAAATCACACATTCTTAAAGTTTCTTTATTATGGGAATGGAAAGTCATTCTTGGTAACTGTAGTTTTCATTTGCAAAGAACAGTGGGGGGAAATGTAGAAATTCATCCTTCAGAGGGTCACTAGTATTGCTCTTTTTAATAACTGCAAATGCAACAGTCTATTTTGAATATCTATTTGAATTTAAAAGTTCAGGCTTCCAGAAAGCTAAGCAAACACATAGCACCTGTTAGTTTTATCTAGGTGTTAGAAAATTCATTTACTAAACCCACAAGATTAATTTATTCAAGGTCTGCTATTTGATAGAATTTGTGCGAGACTCTTGGTATTTTTAATGTATATATAGCCTAGCTCTTATATTCTTGAAGAGTTTTCCACCAAATTTAGAAGTGAACATATTCACATGAAGAGATTCTTAACACTGTAAAATAATTTAGGAAAAGTGTTTCCTAAGTAAGGCATTTAGCAATCAAACGTGGACTCAAAACTATGTAATCAAAAATTACTTACTTCTCACTTGGTGCAGGACAGTGAGGGGGCTGCTGTGGTGATATAAAGGAATTTAGAAGTGGAAATCAAGGTTTCCTGGTTTCTCACAGCCAAAAGTGCATTTTTAGTTATTATGTAAATACTCAAATTGTTCTAAGTGCTTTTGGAAATAAAACCTTTACTTCTATAAAAGCAAAGAATAATCCCTTCCTCTTGTAAAGCACTTGACAATTTTCAAAGCACTTCTATATTCATGATCTTACTTCACATTCACAGCAAACCTATAAAATAAGTAGGGCAGTTGTTACTACGTACATATATTTTCCACCTTGGAAAATGAGCTGTAAAGAGATTGCTACTTTCCCAAAGACACAGCTAATAAATGATGGGAAGGAAATTATTCTAACTTCTAATATGGTGTTCTTTTTATATAAATGAGCCACAGTTATGTGACAGAAGACAAGAGAGGGGAGGAGAGGAGAGAGAAGAAGGTTTAGAGGCAGTTATCAGACAAAGCTAAGACCAGGTTTTCTTGTCTCTAAATATTCTTTATGCCATCCTGCCCACCTTTGATTGCTATATCTTTCTTGTGTCAGATCTAGTTATACACCATCACATTGACAAAATGCTTTCAGATCATTTCAAACTTCACTTAGAGATCTCTAAACTTGATTAGCATTTTTCTATGAAAGGAAAATAGTAATCACTCTTCATTGGTCATTTGCCTATGTATTCATTCACATTATTTGATAGATTCAAATTTCCATGATTAGATGTAAGTTTCTTGCAGGCAAGTAGCAGAAAAATAAACAACTCTACTCCTCTTTAAAACCTTTGTAGGTATACAAATAGAGATACATGGGAGGGAAAGTAGGCCTTTAAAAGAGATCTCACCCAAGCAAAATATAGTCACTTGATTTTATACTGACCTGTTACCTTTGTTTTCCACTTACACTTATTTTGCTAATAGAGTTGATTTTGATCAACACAGGGGATTAGGGATGCTGACAACCTCACTGTCAAAAATCCACACGTAACTTATGACTGCCTTAAAACATAACTACTGATAGCTTACTGAGAAGCCTTACTGAGAATATGAACAGTCAATTAGCACATATTTTGTGTGTCTTATATACTATATTCTTAATAAAGTAAGCTAGAAAAAATGTTATTCAGAAAATCATAAGGAAGGGAAATACATTGCAGTATATACTGAAAAAATCCACATGTTAAGTGGACCCACACAGTTTAATCTCATGTTGGTCAAGGGTCAACTGTATATCACTGTAGAGTTGAACTGTCAAATATAGTAGCCGCTAGCCATTTGTAGGCAATTAAACTTTAATTTTTAAAGCAAATTTATTGCAGTATGATATAGTTTGCATATAATTAAAATGTACAATTTGATAACTTTTGACATTTGTGTAAACCTTGTGAAACCATCACGACAATCAAGATAATGAAAATATCTGTTTTCCTCAAAGGTTTCTTGATGCCCTTTGTAACCATTCCCTTCCACCCTTCCAAGTTTCTGATAGAGTGTGTCCACTCCATTTACATGCTTAACAAGGTGCTGATTCTGGCCAACAGAGCTTCTTGTCCCATCAGCTGCCCTTTCTAGAAGGGCTAGAACACTGGGCCCCTGCCTACATGTGTGAGAGTCAAGCCTGCTCAATGCCCATCGCCTAGCCCTACAAATTAGGAAAAATTCTAAGTCACTGATTACCTCACCCCCTCCAGCTAAGGAAGAAGGTGGAGCTGCCCTACCAACCAGAGACCTGGGCCCTACAGGGCCCTACGGAACTTGCAGCGGTCCCTGGACCGCTGTCACCAGTTGACCTCGATGGTCCTTGCTGCCCTTACCCTGCAATAACCCTAATAGCCTCCAGGGGTAGCATCAACAAACCAAAATCAACGGTCAAACAAAGAAACCACTGATCTCCCTTCTGGCATTAAAGATTAGTTTGCATTTCCTAGAGTTTTACATAAATGGAATCACATAGCACACATTATTTTTGTCTGTATTCTTTCAGTGAGTGTAATTGTTTGAGGTTCATCCACATTTTGGCATGTATCAATAGTTCATTCCTTGTTGCCTCTGGGTATATTCCAGGGGTCTCAAGCTCATTTTCATCAGGGGCCACATCAGCCTCGAAGTTGCCTTCAAAGGGCCAAGTGTAATTTCAACACCTTAACAGCTAAGGAGTAGTTACAGTTATACCGTCCTAAAATTATTTTGGCCCTTTGAAGGAAACTGTGAGGCTGATGTGGCCCCCGGTGAAAAAGAGTTTGACGCCCCTGGTATTTCATTATATGGGTGCAGTCTGATGTACTACAATTTCTTTATCACCTGTTGGATTGTATCCAGTCTGGGTTATTTTGAATAAAGCTGCTATGAACATTGTTGTACAAGTCCTTGTGTGTCCCTATGCTTACATTTCTCTTGAGAAAGTATCTAGGAGTGGGATAGCTGGATTATATGGTGACTATTTGTTTAACATTTTAATAAACTCCAATATTTCCTCATTAGCATGATGCTAGCTTTGAGAGCGAGATGGATATATTAAGACAAAATCATCTCCTGCTATGTTATTGAAGATTTTTATAAGAATTTTTGGAGTAAAATGCTTTTTAAGCATCTGTGAATATGCTCATATAATTTTTCTCCTTAGACTATTGCTAAGATAAATTATATCAATAGGCTCACCAATATTGAATCATTGTTATATTCTTAGAATAAATTCTTCTTAACCATCATTTTTAATGTTTTGCTACATTCTGTTTTTCAATGTTATACTTAAGATTTTTGCATAAATATGTACACGCTTCTGTATTAATATTATACTTATTCCATAAAAAAGAAATTGATGTATTTATTTTTTTCCCTGTATTCTGGAGAATTTTAGTTTACTCATTCTTTAAATGTTAAATCAATGAAAGATACTACTTTTTTCTCATATTTTCTTGACCAGATTTTGAAGGCAGTTTGGTAATAATTTCTATCTCTTCTGGGTAGTATCAGTTAAGAACTGAAACCGCATGCGTCCACACAGCTTGATTACCAGGACCGAAAAACAAGAGCTTCTATGTCAACCTGATGTAACTATTGGTTCAAGAAAATTCTCACCCCAGAAGATAAGGCTATAAATCAATAAGTGACTCCACAAGTCACTTCAGGACATTCCTGGAAACCATTTTATCCAATTTACTTACCTGGCAAATAGCTATTCTGGTAACAATGGGTTGTTTACCTAAGCAAGCTGTTTGCTTAGTAAACAGCAATATTCATATGGAGACACATGGGACAGACTGACAGCTGTCAAAGGGGAGGTGGGAAGGAAGGACTGCATGAAAGGAGAAGGGATTAGCAAAGGAATACGTATGCATAACTCATAGACACAGACAACAGTGTGGAGACAGCCAGAGGGAAGGGGGGATAGGGAAAGGGTGGAGGTGGGCAAAGGGGGAGAAAGTGGGACATCTGTAATAGTGTCGACAATAAATTAACTTAAAAAATTAAATAAATCTAAACAAAGACAAGTTTCTATACTCTCATCTTATTGTGCTCAACAATTCTAATACGCAGGGTGGGGCAAAAGTAGGTTTACAGTTGTGAGTACACAAAACACAAAGTTTATTCTTGCATTGTTTATTAATTATTGTATTCTTTCCATATCCCAAATTGTAAACCTACTTTTGCCATACCCCATATTATGTCATAAACTTGGTCCGATCCCAACCAGTTTCCACATTTACAGACCCATCCTGAACCGCTTGATCCCAGACCACAGAACTCTGCGCACATCTGCCCGACCTCCCCATTCTGATATGGTGCTAAGACTGGGTCATGGCTGTGTTCTCTTCTGCAATCATTTAATGAACTCAGGTTTGTTAATCAACAGCTTATTCTGGGGGCTCTTGGCAGGTGATGTGGGGCATTATATTTTCCCAGGCTATTATCCATTTTATCCAGATTTTTATATTTCTTGGCCTACAGTTGAACATACAGGGGTTTTTTTTTATGGTATTTTAAAATGATGCCATTTTCTAATGGTATCTCCCTCCTTTTATTTCTGCATTTCAAAATTTAACATCTCATTTCTTGAAGAGGTCACCTATTGGTCTTATCCATTTATGTTATTACTATCATTTATACTATTTTTAACTATAAAGCTATTTTTTCTGAGAACTTTCAAAGCTACATTAGTATTTAACTTTTAATATAATAATTTTCTGGAAGTATAAAAAAGCCAGTTTCTACATAATGTTGACCTGAGTTGAATACTTATTTTTGTATAAAATATTTATTGATTTATGGTTGAGGGTCCTGTTGGCTTTTTGATTCTGTCATTTTAATTTTATTTCAGTTTGAATAAAAACATTTTTAATATTTCTAATTTCAAAAATTTACTGATCTTTTCTTTGAGGCATAATATGTATATTTAACTTTTTGTTATTTATGAAATTTGAGAAAACAATTGCCTCCATTTTCAGGCTATACATTTCTTTATATATAACTATGTAAATACATATTTATTGCATGCAATTTTATTTATGAAAAATAAACATATAATACTTATATGTGATATATGTAACATAAATGTTGTTATAATAAATGTTATGTATTTGATATAATATGTAAAACTGTATAATAAAATTTTATCTTATTAATTGAATTATTAGTATTTACATTTTTTTAATATACATGCTCTGTTGTGGAGTGAGTGCTGTGAAGTAAAGTTTCAAATAACCAGTATAAATCTCCCTTTTTTCTCCCTATGTTCCATGTAGTTTTTGCTTTATGTGTGCTGCTACTGTTACTTGATATCATAGTAGTAATAACTTTTAGTTTTTATTAAGTGCCTTTTTTCTTGATTGTTTGTATGTAAATTCTGTTAAATATATGATGTGGGATAATTTATATAATATTTTATTTCCTTCAATAGATATATACAATTCAGTTGTGAAACTTTAGTTCCAGAATAACTTTGGGGTCGTGTTAAATTTCATTTTGTTTTGTTTTGTGCTTCATTAACTTTTATCTTTTGTTATTTTTATTATCTTTGTGCTCTCTTTTGAGTTATATACTCTATGTTTTCAAAAGTTTTAGGATGAATTTATTGATGACCTTTACACAATTAAAATTTTTTAGACAGTTTTATATCTGTCCCACTGGTTATGTTAAGAAGTTTCAGCAGACATTTTTGGGTGCCTATGGAACACACATTTCTCTTATTCCCATTTAACCCAGTCAAGTAATTCTAATGAATGGTGGTAGACTATGGATTAAATTCATTTTACCTGTGATTGGTTTGTTCTTAGTCATGTGACAAATTCTGGGCAATGAGATGCGAATGAATGTCTACTGGAAACTCTGGAGAAAGGTTTATTTGTTCTTATATAGAGACATAATGAAAGAAATGGTCTCTTAATTGGAAGGACGCTGGCACATTTAATTATACCTGGAAATGCAGCAGCCCTCTTGCACATGTGAGGGAGAGAGAGCTGAGAACAACTCCAGCAAACTGAGGATGGGATGGAAAGTCATTGGAAGACGCACAGGGCCCTGGTGATGTACCTGGGGAGCTGCAGCCGCCCTTGAAACATCTCAACTCAGGATTCCTTACTTTAGGAGATTATTGTTAAAGCAGTTTGATTCTGGGCCCTCTATAAATTTTGACTTTTCTTTGCCCCTAAGAATGTTTTACACAGACAATCTTTAATTTCTAAGAAATTCATATTTGAAGGATAACTTTATATTAAATTTATACTGGATTATGATCAAGATTGTAGATTATAAAATTTCTCTTTTTGAAAATGATTTAAATTTATTTATGGACAAGATGTGAGTTACTGTAAATAGATCCTGAACTTAAGGAAGAAATGACTTTTCCTTTAGGATGCTATGATGTACATATTGCACATCTGTGTATTCCCACACATAAAATCTAGTTTATTGACTGTAGTATTCTATGCCTCTGTGCCCTCACTTATCTCTTGTCTATTATATCTGTGCAATTCTTGAATGTGGAGTAATAAAATCTTCTCCCATAATTGCATTTTTATCAAGGTCAATGTGCATTTCTAATATTTTGCTTTATATATTTAGCTGCTATCTTTCTGGTGCATGCAACTTTATGACTTTTATATCTTCTTCATAAATTGCTCCTTTTATCTTTGTGTAATGTCCTTCAGTATCCTCTTCAGTACTTTTAACCTTAAATCTCACTTTCTCTGGTATTAGGTCTAACGCTTCTGCTTTGTCTTGTTTGCACTTGCCTAGTATCTTTTTTCCATCTATTTATTTTGTAACTTTTTAAAAATTACTTCCTTTAAAGTTCTCTTGCAAGCAGTATACAGTCACTCTGAGAGTTCTGCCTACTTAAAGGTAGTAGAAAATTATCTTTCTACTTAATGTTTACCATTTAATTTACTTTGCTATGTCCTCATTTTAACTTATTTGACTTAGGTTCTATTTATACTACTCTTTCCCTTGTCAGAAATTTGATATATTGACTTTCCATTCCTGTAGTTGCTTTCTTCACTTTCCCTGCATTACAAAGCATACTCATTTATCTAGTATTACATACAACAAATGCTTTTATTTTTCCCTATCAAGGCCCTCATCTCTTATAGGAAAGTCTGAAATACTTTTATACCCTGCCTCCCACATACAATATTTTTACAACTGCTGGATTTTGCTGAAATGTCTTAGCACTTCTATATAACTATATCATTACTATATTTTTCCTTGCAGTAAGTCTTTTCTATTTCACATAGTAAAACCATGTTTACTAATTATATTATATATAATAATCTCTCATAATCAGTTTAGATTTAACTATATTTATTGCAAAGCTGTTTATCTATGATTTCCTACTCATCTAATTCTTCCCCTACACCGAGATTTGAATTTTGATTCATTTAGTGTTTAATGTTCTTCCTGGGGTCATTTTTTCTCATGGGCACTTGATTAATATATTGTATCATTTTTTGCATAGTCACAACTAACTTTTTTGATGCAATACGTCAATGATATCTTGACTGGGAATAGGATTCCAAGTTCAAAGTCCTTTTAATTCAATAGAGCAAAACTGATTTTTATATTATTGTCCATCAGCAAACTTTTTGTGTGAAGATCCAGATACTAAGGATTTTGGGCTTTCCAGACCAGCCTCTGCCTGGATTCTTCACCACTGCAGCAGTTGCAGGGAGTTAATCACAGGCAATATGAAAACAAATAGCTCTGCCACCCAACCCCTTTGGACTCCCCTTGCCTCTGAATCCACAAGCAAAGAAGGGAATTACTTTATTGGCTGGGTGATTGATCCCAATTACCAAGGGAAGTTTGTTTCTTACTATAAAATGAAGTAAAGAAGAGTATGTCTGGAGTACAGCAGATTCTTTACTGTGGCTTTTAGTATAACTATGTTCTATGATTAAAAGTCAGTCAAAAAGTACAACTCAATTCAGGTAAGACTACTAATGGACCATACCTTTCAGGAATAAAATTTGGGTCACAAAGCACAACCACCAGCTGAGGTGCTTGCTGAGTGCAAAGGGAATATAGAACATGTAGTAGAAAAATAATAGTTAAAAATACCAGATAAAACTACATGACTGGTTGCAAAAATAAGAACTGTAATAATTATGTCTTCTTTGTTTTGTTATGTTTATATATATTACATGTATATAAAAACAAAATATTTTTGTGTTTTCCCTCTTTTACATCTTTATCAGATAGCAAGTTTTAATAATAGTTAACTTTAATATATAGTGTTTAAACTATAAAATATTAATAACGAGTGTGCATTTCCCTAGGACTTTGCATTCTCTTTTGGGGAGAGATTTAGCATAGTTTGCTTATATGCAGGGCGGTGGTATCATGTTAGGTGGAAAGATAAATTTGTTATTGTATTTATTAGTAGCTTAAGTATGGTTTAAGGGGATTTGCATGGATGTCATAAACTTTGATGTTTGGTTTCATGCGTCAACTTGGTTAGGCTACGATCCCCAGTTATTAATCATGCACCATTCCAGGTGTTGTAGTAAATGTATTTTGTATATGTGATTAACATCCATTACAGATTGACTTTAAGTAAAGGAGATTATACTGGGTGATCTGATGGGACTGATTCAACCAGTTGAAATGCCTTAAGAGCAGAGCGGAAACTTCCCTGAAGAACAAATTAAACCCATGGACAGCAGCTCCAGGTCTCACTCAGGTGTTCCAGCCTTCCCTTCCTGATGACCTGCTCTACAAATTTTAGATTTCCCAAACTCCAACTCTTTGCCATAAAGCTCTTAATATGTATCTTCTACTGGCTCTGTTTCTCTGGTTGAAATCTGATAGATACAACATTATTTTTTTCTTGGCTTGCTTTAAAATATTTCCTTGGGTTGCACTGATTGCAGCCTATGATAATATATTATGTTTTCTAACTGTTTTTAAGTTAGTGAGAGCCTATTAAAAACAGCAGGCCTTAACAAAAAGTCATTGGGATTTCTTGTTTCTGGGAAAAGATTTGAGTACAGGTCACATTTTGACAGTCGTCTTTCCATTATTACAGGGGAGTAAATTTACTACAACTAAAATGAGGCAAATGTTTTTCCTTTCAAATTTGTCTTATGTATTTATTTTGTTTGGGGGCTTGTGGCTAGACTATTTGTTCAACTCCTTCTTCTGATTGTTTCCATTGGAATGATCCCATATGACTTCAGACTTCAGGGGTACATCCCATCATCCACCTGGGAGGAGTATATCCACCATATTTGCCCTGTAGGCATAGGTTTTTTTCAAGGTATTCCATAAGGATGACTAAAAGGGACAAACCCGCAAACATTGTAATGTTAATTTTCTGTTTGTCTAAGATTAGCTGATAGAAAACCAAAGTCCAAACTCCACTGCTCACTGTACACTTAGAAGTGTCACTAGAGCTTCTCTGCTTATGGTGGTCGGCGTAATGCCATCCCCCTGCCGAATGTCCACGTCCTGATCCCCAGAAGCTGTGAATATGCTACACACACTACACAGCAAAGGGAAGTAAGTTTGTAGATGGAATCAAGGATACTAATGCGCTAACCTTAATTTAGGGGGATTGCATAGGATTATCTGGATTCCATATCGCTAGGAGAATCCTTTAATGAGGTAGAAGGAAGTAGAAGAGAATCTCAGCGTGGTGCCGTGTGAGATGATCCCACCATCGCTGGCTTTAAAGATGGAGGAAAGAGGCAGTGAGCCAAGGAGGGCAGGCACCCTCCAGAAGCCAGGAAAGCAAGGAAATAGATTCTCCTTAGAGCCACCAGAAAGGAATGTAGTGCTGCCTATACCTTGATTTGAACCCAGTGACATCTGCGATATATTTCTGACCTCTACAATGGTAAGATACCAAATCATTGGCAGCGGTTCCCTGAACAAATGTATGTTTTAAGCCACTATATTTGTGGTAAATTTTTTACAGTAGTGATATAAAAGGAATACACTGTTTATTTAGAAATTATCATCCAAATTCCTGTTTTTTTGTGTGTATACATGTATACATGTATGTGAGTGGATATATAATAGTCTGTCCAGAAAGTGTGTGTGTGTACAGAAAGTATCCAGCCATGTATTATGCATACATTTACTGAAGAAGATACAAGGTACAAGAAACATTGTACATAAGACAATGACACATCACTCCCCTTCAAAGTAGGCACCTTGGGACCTCACACAGTTCTCCCAGTCACTATCAGCTTCCCCACTGTATTGTCCTGAACCTCATCAGCAGTCTGAAATCTCTTTCCTTTCAAAGGTATTACAGTTTTGGGAAAAGCCAGAGGTCACAGAGCACCAAATCTGGGCAGTAGGGGGCTGAGTCAACTGGATGATCTGATGTTTCACCAAAAAACTCTGCATGAGACATGATGCATGAATGGGCACGTTATCTGTAATGAAGCTGCCAATCACCAGTTGCCCATAGCTGTGGCATTCTAAATTAGCTGAATAGTTTCCATGGAGGAATGTTCAAGCTTAATGCAAAATTTGATGCAGATCCATTGCTGTACTGGCTCAGCCATTATGAATGTGACAGCCACACAGTACACATGTTCACTCAATGGTGTCTACCATCCCCACTGACTAGTACAGTGAAGTCATCATTGTTCACGTTTGTACATTCCAGGCTACTCTCCTTGACTGCCAGGTTACATCAATGTGTGCAAACTGCTCATGTTATATTAACAACGGTTGGACTTCTTCTGACCTCTCTCTCTATATATAAGTATGTGTGTGTATATGTACACATACACATATATATATGAGATATATATCATATATCTCATGTATATCCCATATTACCACTGGGTTGAAAATACTTGGAGATTGGCACTATTTTTGATTCCTTTTTGTATAAATCAGAAAGTCTAGCACTGTGGTTGTTACACAGTAGGTGATCAATAATTGAGGCCGTATTCTGCCCTGGGCTGCATAGGAGAATGGAGAGTTCAACATTTTATCTTTAAGATCTAGGCTGCCAAGGTTGCTCATAGATATTCTTTATTATGTGGTATTTGACTATTTTTCCCCTTCCTTCTCTTCCCCTTACAATTCCATTCTGAAATAAATTTTGATTTTGTGTACTTACTATTAGAAATATGCTTAGTCAATCACAATATAACAGACTAAGCAATGAAATGATAATCTACTAATAATGCCATCTAATGTATTTAAACATTTACTATGTCAGGGATTTTTGGTGAATTAATTCATTTAATCTTTCCTCAAATGATTAACGTTTAGTTTCCTCCAAGTTTTCTAACTGACTTGGCTCCATTATTAATTCATCCATTTATTCCACATCCTTTGAATATTGATTTTGTGGCAGCCACTCTCCTCAGTTTGGAAAGCAAAGTACCTAACACAGTGCTCAGTACATGGTCCCTGACTCCTCCCACTAACGCAGTGCTCGGTACGTGGTCCCTGACTCCTCCCACTAACGCAGTGCTCGGTACGTGGTCCCTGACTCATCCCACTCTGCCAAACTCATTTCTCGTACTATCCTCCATGAAGCCTCTCTCATCCTGGTATTCTTTTTGTTGAATAGACAGAATTCAAACCACTTAGATATATTTGCCCTAATAGGAGTCTTCCCTAGGTCTATATTCTGAAGAATATTCCTTAATTAGGTGGTAAGCATGTCACTATATTGGTAAAAGAAGGAGCTCTGCATGTATGCAATGATGGTTTTTAATTTTAAGTAAAATTGTCTGCTAAACACTAATCAACACAGGCCATGGATATATAAAATGTTAAAGAAAAAAACGGAATCTACAAAAAAGTGAGAGAAAGAATCATTAGATGTTATTAAATCAACGACCATGGGAAGATCATTCCTTGTTTAACAGTGAATGTTTCAAATACATATTAATTCACCGTGATAACAATTACATGAGATGCAGGGGTAGGGGCAAGTCCAGAAACAGAGAAACATCACATCTCGGATATCTCTTCATGCCTCAAGAGACACTTAAGTGCCAAATGTTCACACTTGGATGGGCAATCTGTTCTCCAAATGGCTGGAGGAGAGCCGTTCTTTGATATACCCTGTCTTATGTGTTTTGCTTAATCATTCATGGCAAAATATCTGACATTAATGTTTCTGTTGCTTACCTTCATCTCTTCAAATTAATATTAGATGTATCACAGATCCTTTCCCTTTGGATGCTTGGCCTCTCTAGGCAAGCTTGCTGCAGAAGCCATCCTTCCTACATTATTTATTAAAGCGTGATAAGGTGAAGTAATTACATTATCAGATATTTCTGTCGTATTTGAGAAATAAGGCACCATAATAATAGTATAAGACATCTTGGAAGGAGGGTATAATTACCACAAGGCAATCACACTCCTGGGGATTATAGGAGCTTGGATACATGTCTTCCCTTATAATGCCCTAAGGATGTGATTATCTCAAGGAGAGAGAGAGCAAGAGAAAGAGAGAAATCCACTGAATAATGTTGTATTCTGTTCTACAAAATTTATAGGAAAGGGCAAAAGTGGATTTCATATGAAAATGTGATGTGGCAGTTTAGAATATTTGAATAGCAATTTCAAATGAGCTGAGCTATTCAAGGAAGTTAACCTGTCTCTTCAGAAGGCAAGTAGGCCACTCTAAGTCATTTTGTAAAACAAGATTGGGCTCAGAAAAGCATTAAAATCTCAGAATGGTTTAAGTGTTGAGGAAGTGGCCTGAATGAGCCACTCTCCCCTAGTCACTCCATGCATTAAACTTCCCACTCTCTGGCTAGTGGGCGAGGTCAGGACCTGTCACTCCAGCTATGACTGGTATTTGTGGCCTGGTGGTACCAAAATGTAAAACAAAGATGTGTTTTTAAATTCTCCGACCAAATCCTAGGGAAATGTGTGTTAGTTGTGGCTAAATTAGTTTCCAGGCAGAAAGAAAAGTACAGAAGTAGTAAAGCAAATGTCAACCAGCCTGGGGTCACATCGACATCTGGAATTCTCCAGGAGACCCCGGCCGAGTCTTTCATAAACATAAACTAAAGCAATTCAAGAATTTTCTGATCTATGGAGAATTGAAAATAAAAATTTCTATAAACACACATTAAAAATCACACATTAAGGTGATTTTCCTAAAGAACATTCTTTAGAAATTCAGGATAAAAAGACAAGGTCAAACATGAATTATTGGAGTTGATTTTTAAATCTTATCAGAAAATTATTTCATTCAGCTGAAACAGAACGTTTTGTCACAAAAATATTCAGATAAAAATGGGTAATTCTGTTAGTTACACATTTTTTTAAATCGTCATCTGAGGACAGACATGTTTACTGATTGAGAGAGAGAGGGAAACATTAATGTGACAGAGAAACATCAGTCAGCTGCCTCCCGCACGTGCCCCAACTGGGGATTGAACTTGCCACCTGGGTATTTGCCCTGAGTGGAAATCGAACCTGTCACCTTTTCTTGTATTCTTGTCTGGGACAATGTTCCAACCAGCTGAGACATCCAGCCAGGGCTAATTACACAAGTTTTTAATCAAATAATGGAGAATATCTCCAATCTCCATTAATGGATAGGAAGAAATGCATTGCTGCTGATTGATGATTCTATTCTGGAGACATGTCCTGTGACACCAAAACATCCAGCAAGAAGGTAAATATTTTAGTACATTTTTATTTGGAGTCATTTGCAAAATTTTAATGTCCAACACTACTTAAAAATTCAATATCTGTATAAAAAAATTGACTTCGCAGGATTCAGATATCGTGTAGAGATGGCATCATGTAATATCACTCAGAGTCATGTATCTATTATCTATACAGTATGGGCAGTCAGAAAAGAAACCAGAGTGCAGGGAATC
This sequence comes from Trachops cirrhosus, assembly GCA_028533065.1. Classification (NCBI taxonomy): domain Eukaryota; kingdom Metazoa; phylum Chordata; class Mammalia; order Chiroptera; family Phyllostomidae; genus Trachops; species Trachops cirrhosus. The sequence continues at coordinate 19,204,389 of CM052547.1, read as the reverse complement.
ACAAACGAGGAAAGGTCACTAAATCTCTGTGACGGAGGAGTTTCAGGTGTGATGAGCTCTCATTTCTGGGGTATTAGGGTCTTGAACTAGAGAACACAATAGGAAATCAGACATTGTCCTTTTCCTCATAAAGACCAGCATCCTATTCATTTCTCTTATATTTTTGAGTTCTTACTCCATGCCAATTCTTCATGTGAATAATTTCATTTCATTTTCACAACTCTGTGTCATCGTATTATTTTCATTTCAAAGAGGAACAATCGAGATAAAGACAGTTGAAGTGGTGTATCCAAGGTTGCACAACTCACAAGTCAGGGACGGGGCTTTGAACCAGCCTAAATGGATCTGAAACTCATATCGTAACCACCTGTGCCCTGCATTGCTTCTAACTGAAGAAAACATGTGCAACGTTAGAAGGAAACAATTGTTCTAAATGTGTAATAGACATACATAAAAGACACAAAGGGGACACCTATACTCAGTTTCACAAGGAGCACAATGGAGAACCAGACTTTATAAAGGAGATAATTATATTTCATTTTATGACAAAGTATAAAATTGTTATATAAAGAGGAGGAAATATACAGCTTGACTTGGTATGATATTTCACTTAGTCCAGTTTAGTAATGTCCTCATGCAGGTAAATATAGTTGTGTATCATGGTCCTCAGCCTCCACAGCCCAATGACCGAATGATGTAAAGGTGGAAAGTTCACTGTGCATTACCAGAATCCTCTCCATTGAGCATTATTATGGAAATAATATGGAATTTCCATATTATTATTATGGAAATTACAAACCAGCCACACATTCCAAGACATTACAACCAAGACAACGCTGATGAACATGTCATAGGCTGCATTACTTGCACTGTGCTTTTTAGCTGGTGGATTCCTCCAAAATGGGGCCAAATGCAAAGGTCAATATATGGTGAGAAATTAACTATGGCCCTCATATTAGGGGTAATGGAAGGTACTTTTTCATTTATGCTTTGAAGACTATAGGCTGCCATATAGATTATGTTAAATACTGTAAATTAGACTGGTGTAAAGGCCCATAAGGCCTTAAATTTTTTTTAAAGATTCTGTTTATTTTTTTGAGAGGGGAAATAGAGGGAGAGAAACATTGATGTGCAAGAGAAACATGGATCGGTTGCCTCTCACATACTCCCAACCAGGAACCTGGTCTGCAACCCAGGCATGTGCCCTAACCGGGTTTAGAACCTGCAACCCCTCAGTCTGCATGCCGGCATTCCATCTACTGAGCCACACCAGCCAGGGTAGGGCCTTAAAATGTTTAATCTCTCATTTTTGAGGTGAGAGAAGAAATGGAAAGAGTTGGGACAGAGAATATTTTGAAAGGGGAAATTAGAACCAGGATTGCCCCACTGCAGTGAGAAGAGGGTTTCAAAAGAGAGAACATTAACACTGTGACGTGATGAAAGAAAGAAAAATGAACATCCAAAGTATGCTGTAGTGATTGAGCAGTGACTGACAATCTCAACGAAAATGTCCAGGATTTTTGTGGTCCAGAATACAGATTGTAATACTTAATAGATGCAGTGGGGCTGCCTCTCAGGAAAGGTCGGGCTGCCTCAGGACAATGGTTTTGTGAAAAATGTTGACGAAATTCTTCTAGATTTAACTTCCTTGAATTGCTCAATGAGTAAATGAGTAACATACATCATAACTTTTTGCAAGCTTCATTTCCAAAAGGAGAATTCTGAGGGATAAATTTGGTGTTCTTCCCTTCAGATTCTGGTAGGAGATCTTTTATCATAATTTCACACTTGCACACATTTTCAGGTATAGTGGGATACTCAATAGGCTATATTCAGAGCATAAATCAACCCTCTATAAGCTCTATGAAGAAAAATGATCATTCAAAATAATATACCAGCATCCATAATGTGTTAGGGAACCTACAAAGTTTTATGAAAAACACAAGGATGTTTCTTTCTAAAGTTTATTTCCTGTTCCCCTATTCAATGAGGGTGTGGCCATTGGTGCCCTCAGCTTAAAACAAGGAATCTTCCCTGGAAACCCCACCTGGGAGTGCTCACCCTCTGCCTGCTGAGCTCCTCGAAACCAAGACCAAAGGTCAGCCTCACCAGGCTTCAGGTTAGGCAAGTGCCCCACTCTTTCAGGTTGGCAATATTCATTTAGTTGTAGGTTCTTAAATTTTTACTTACATTATAGCCAGCTCATTGATAATTTATCAAAAATTTTTATTGTTTTGAGAGTAAAGGTGGTCCAAGTTAAATAGCCATGTTACGTTAGACAGAAACCTGTGCTAAGATTCTTATATTTCATTGAAATGTTGGTTACTTCAGGCTCTCAGGGATAAATACATATTCTTATTTATCTGAAAATCTATCTATCCATTTCTCCATCTCATTTATCTATTAATTTAGTTGGCCATCTAACTCTTTGTTAATTAGTATAATTGGAAAGGGCAGAACGAAGTCTTTGATTATGCCAAATTAAGGTTAAAACAAAACTAACCAAATTTTAGAACAAACATTACTTATGCCAATGGAATTTAAAGAACTTTCAATATTTTGGAATATAATAAAGTCTCCAAAGACTTAATATGATTAAGTATAAAAGTACACTAATAATATGAGGATAATAATCAAGGACCACAAATATTACATAATTTGCTAGATTAAAAAAAATAGCCAAAAGTATAATATACTTTAAAATAAGCTAAAATTCCTACTTTCTAAATCATAGGCTGACAAATAATGAGAGTTAAGTAGAGAAGTAAACCAAATATCAATCAATGTCTATGTCAGGTCGCGTCACCCCCACCCCACAACCTGCAGCAGCTCAGTCCTTTTCCCCACAAGGAGAAGGGGTAGGAAAGTCCACAGTCTGTAAGCGCCAGTCCTCTGAAAACACAATCCACAGACTAGTCACTTCTAGGGTACAACTTCTTAAGAATCAAGAGCCAGGAGAGAATTTCCCGATTTTCAAGGGACAAGGTATGAGATGCAACCAACCCCCCTTCTTCATTACTAGTGAGAAATGGTAGGAGAGACAACAAAGCGGAAGAATCTCGCTGCTCTGGACAAGAAGGGTCACCAGTGTCCATTCCTGCTCTTTTTCAACATTTGAGTGTTTTTTACTACATTTATTCACATTTGACTTAGTTTCTTATATTCCTTTTCAATCCAGGGTCTTTTCCTTTGCTCGGTTAAAATATATATGAAAAATTAAATACTCTCAAGCGAATGTTAAAGTTTTCATTATAATTGTATTAAGATTAGACAACATCTTCTAGACTAGATGCTTCCAGTTTATTTTAAACAGGTGTTCAGATACAGATCTGTTATAACTTTGTACCCAATGTCCCAATAAAATATGTAAACATTGGTAGTAAAGGGTTACCGATTTTGAATATTTATGATTTTGAGAAAACCCAAAGGGATACTGGTTAAATCATACACAGATACTGCTGAAATGTATGCTGGTGTCCTTCCCCTACGAGAAGAGAAAGGCTGATGGAATTACACAGGCATCACTGAGGAGCCAGCAGGACCTCCTCGGCCTGGCTTGCAATGAAGTAGGGCGGAGAAGGAATCCTTCAGCCAGCAAAGTCACTGTACGCCTAACCAGGACCCTATCAAAGATTTCCAGGGGCCTGGAGCTTTCAAACCACCTTATTTATTCATGTCTAAGCTCTCATCAAATGTAAATCTGTGTCCAATTTCCTTTGATAGCAATCCTATTCAAGATTTTTATGAGCTTAGTATACATTACAATGAGTCAAACGGCTACAAAGAATTTTTAAAGCACAGAAGGATGAAGAACTGGCCCCGGGGCTCAGGGTTGAGGAAAAGTAAACAAGGGCTGAAGGAGAAGAAGACAAAAGCCTAAGACAAACCTTCTGTATCTATCCTAGTGGTTTTCCCTCAGCTCTGCATTATAATTAACTGGAGGTTAAAAAAAACACACACTAATATCTGGCCCCTCCCCTGAGCAGAGCATTTTCAAACGCCACAAAAATGCTTCTGAGAGACACACAGCTAGATTGAGACTCACTGATTTAGGTACTGAATCCTGGGTGTCACCTGATGTAAACCGATAATCTGGCATTTATTCCCACTCCACACAGTGAACTTCACCTACAGTCCTCTAACCATTTAATATGTATTTCATGTAAAATCAATCTGATGCATTTCTTTTGAGAGAAAATTACTTTTTTTAAAAAAACAATGCTATGCAGCAAGCAGCAAGGTAGGTAAAAAAAGCGGGTCAGATGTGGACATCACCAAATGCATGCATAAACTGTCACTGTCACTGGGGTGGGAGGACCCAGTCCATGTAATTCCCCAAATGCCCAATGCCCAAAGCTGAAGAAGTGAAAATGCAAGTGTTTATATCCTCCAACACCTGTCTGTGAGAAATCCTAGGGTTTTCTTGGATCCTCTGTGACTGAGGGAAGAAAAAGAAAGAAAAAAAACCATAAAGGAATCCGACAACACAGCTGTAAAGATGGCAGATGCTGAATACAACATCTACTGCAAGAGTATTCATCAAATCAAAGCTAGTGTTTTAACAGGTAAAATGTTCTCATTAAACTCTAATAAAAGTCTCCTCCCTGAAAGAATTAAAACCATTTTTATCTTCCCAAGTCTTCAGGGGAAGCTCTGTTATCAGAATCAAATTCTTCTAATTCATCTACTCCACAGAGAAATCTAAAATTCCAAAGCAGTATTTTATTCCTGTGAATGCCTTTTTTTTTCTTAGAATTTATTTTTACATATTAAAGACAATACTATGGTGCAAATGCAGTCAGAAGCCTTTAAGAATGGTCTGTTATTATTAAGCATTGTCTATAATTAATATCAATTAGAATCTATTAAATTTAATAGACTTTGAGTTATTGAGTTTAATTCAATTTCAATAAATTTCAATTAAGTACAATTTGTTTTCATTACTTTTATTAATTCCAGTCACTATCAATTACCTTCAATTAATTTAATTTACTGGCAATATATGTTCAGGTAATTCCCTATTACATTCAATTAGTTTCTATTCATTTCAATGGGATTTCTTGGCTGCTAACTGATTTCATAAAAATAAATGTGCAGCTATAATATAGTTTCTATATTGTACTGTCACACAAACTAATTAGCTCTGCATTCAAACTTCCCACAGCACAATGAGACCACTACTCACTCTATATACAGTCTGTGTTCACCTCTCCCCATCTTCTCCCTGGGTCGATATGTCTGAGAAGCACGGCCTGCTGTGGAGAGTCTGATATTTGCAAAGAAATGTCAGAATTTTCAATGGATTCATCAATCAGTTTTGTTTGCTTTGTATCTAGAACGTTGCTAGGTACCAGAGGTGATACAGGTAAAAGAAGTACAAGAGGATTGCCCCAAACAATCAGATTCACATTTGACGGAAGGGACTGGGTATGTCGTGTTCACTGTGGTACACAGATGTGAACACAGTGCTTGACAGGGTAGGCACTCAACAAATATGAATCTTTCCTGAGGCTGTCAATGAAGTCCCAATGCGGTAGAGAAGCAGGGTCCTTAGGAAAAATTCCGAGTCTCATAATTAAATATAAATATGCTCTCCCTTTGGAAGAAAAAAACTCAGAATTATCTTAAAATTAGTGCTAGAGGGAAAAAAATAGAAATCTTGTTGTCTAATGTTATTCTGCCATTGAAGTTTTTGAGGTCCAGTAAGTGATGTAATGTGTGTATAATATTACTAACTTGACGGGGAAAACATTACCTGTTCTACCTAGGGAGGATCTGCATTGAAAAAGTGGAGGTGGGTAAAAGGGAAGAAAATGGGTATATCTGTAATAGTGTCAATAAAAATAAAGCTTTTCATAGTTTGCAGAACAATTCAGCCTCCATTAACACATTTGATGCTGTAACAACCCTGTTAAGAAAATAATGCAAGTTTTGTTATCTACATTGAGAAACTAAGTCATATTGAGGTGAAAGGGTTCCTCCAGTGTTGGACACCCAGGAAATGGTAGGTTCAGTGGGAAGGAAGTCATACTGAGCGAAAAATCCAGACTCAGGGCAGCTTATGAGGGCCCCTATTTAGGAATGAAGGCAATTCAAATCTGTAGGTAAATAAATCATACCCACTTGCCACTAAGGTGACAAGTGTGTTCTTGTGGTCCAAGCTATGCAGAGCTGCAACTATGTGCCTGGGAGAGACACTCAGAACAAATGACTCACTTACTAGCCCTCTTCTTTCTCTCCACTCAAGGCTGTCTTAGAAAAATGTACCTGTCTGAATGGAAGTGACTGGATGTGTGACAGCTGGATAAAGCCGGGAGCATGAATGGAACATAACGCTGTTCCAGAGGAGGGCCAGTTGCCTGAGGAGGAGACGACTTTGAGCAGGGTTCTTTGGCAGCGGGGCAACGCTCCAGCACAAGAGGACTTGGCTCACCCCCAACACGTCCCTGGCAGAAGACTGCTGTGAGGAAAGAGAGCAGGAATTCAAGGCTGAATCCAAATCAAGTTGCCAGAGCCTTTCAGCTAAGATGTGGGAGGTCCTGAGAAGGAAACCAGGGACTTTAAGATCAAAAGAGAAATTGGCTGGAGGGAATGACAGAGTCACTGGAAAGGAGCCTAAAGGAATCTCAGAGTGGGGCAAGCCCACCAGCAGGGATGACCCTTCCCCAGAGTGGCTTGCTGAAAGCAAAAACGGAGACAAGAGGTGTGGACCATCAAAAAGCCACATATTTAACAAACTGGAACAGGGACAGTAGACAACTAATCTGTAATCACTTTGCCATTTGATATTTTATTTCTTCAAAAATGTCCTAAGTCACTATAATGAATATCGCCATAAATGTTTAATGAACGTTCCTATTACTACCCAAGACAAACTCTCTTTTCCAAGTTACTTACTGCTCCATGCAATTCACACACCCTGCTCTGTTCTCTCACATTGCCCCACCCCCAATCCCCCACTTCTCTGAATGCTGGCTATCTTCCAAGGTCTGCTAAAATCAAGTGTTAAGTCTTTCAAGAAGTTTCCCTCACAGATATCAGTGAACTTCAACACAAAGAACTTTATCAAACATGAACTGAACTCCTAGTAAATGCCAGGTTATGAGAATGAACCTGTTTTTTTTGTCAGTACTAAAATGACGAGGTCCTGGGGAATCCTCTTAACTGCTGACCTGCAAGTAGGTTCCTCTTTCAGACCTACTGTGGCACTCATAGTCCTCACCAACCCCTTTTGCATTAATAATCCTGACATTTGTATCATATTTTACATTTATAAAGTGCATGCATGTGCCATGTTTTACTTAATCATACACTAACTTGTATGTTTTTCTAAATACACCCATGAATAGACTCCCCAGTCAGACATTGGAGACAGAAGCTGAGACCCTTCTTTCACTTGGTACTTGAGCACACAGGGCACCTAGAAGACATTCGTCATTGACTTGTTGCCCATACCCACAGCCAGCTGGGTGGGGTAGTTTGGAAGAGTGGATCGACAGGTATTTTTCCAATTCACTTAATATTTAATAAGTATTAAGCACCTAGAATGCACAAAGCACTATGCTAAATGCTTCAATCATGTGAAATATTTCAGGTCTCTCCAACTGATATAATTCCCAGAGATAGATGGAATTGTAGGGATTCTTCTCCCCTCTGTCTTTCAAAAATATTTAATGTTCTCTTTCTTTCTCTCTCTCTCTATCTATCTCTTTCTGTATCTCTCTTTCTCTGCTAATTACTGTTTCCTCAGACTTCTACCATCTCACCCATTAAGTCATTTTCTCTATTGTATTTGAATTACCCATTAATATTTATTTTATTACCCTCTCAAGCTAGCAAGCTCTTTGAAAACCAGATTTTCTTTGCTTTCCATCTTCCCCTCCCCACCTATCATAAAACTGGGCCCAATACATGATAATTGATGTATTTCTAGAGGAGACATCCATATTATATGCATGATGCTTCCTTTAACATGCCTCCTGTAAATTGCCCATATCTACAACCACATTAAGAAACTTACAACGTTATGCCTCCAGGGCCAGTTGATCAGTGGTGTCCTGTTAGACTCTGGATTTCTCAATGTAATAACTAGAGGCAGTGATATAAAAACCCTCTGTTACTCACTACATATTCATTTTATTTCCATGTGCAGTATGTTTGCTAAGCTTTTGAAGGTATAAATTAATTGGGTCTTCCATGATCAGGGTTTCTTCCTTGTATGGGGTAAGGGGAGATTCTCACGAATCATCAGAGCCCATAGATATGGGACCATTTCTTGTGTCAATAAATACAGTTCTGGTAAATGATGATAAAAAACTATAACATTAACATCTGGACAAGACACCACAACTAAAGGAAGTGTATCAGGGACCTTAAGTTTGAACTTAAAGAGGTCTTTAGTTTGGTAGAAAAACATACGGTGGTACCCAGAACACGAAGGCAGACTGTCAGAGAAAGGCTAACAAACAAGAAACCAGAGATGCCAAGACACTGTACCAACCCTTAGCCCACGGGTTCAGTTCCCTCAGGACTAGACACCTGCACTTGCAAGTCTGACTTCCTGTGGGCAATAGTCCTTTTTCTGTTACATGTGTCTCCTTTTCTAACATTGGACCTCAGGTAACTGTAATCATGGACACAGAAAAGGGTGCACATCCTTGCTCAACCTGGAGTTCCAAAGCAGGAGCAGGGACGGTGTCTTTCTGAAGAGCATTCTAGAAGGTGGAGGCGGTAGCAGAAATCATAATGAGAAAACCCCATGGAAAATACAAAATCAAAAGAGGAGGCTGGGGGCTCTTTATTAAGAAGAATCCCCTGCCTACTTAATATTGCTCCTCAACCAAGCATTGGAATAGAGTGAGTATGTATGTTTAATATGAGAACTTTCCTTTATTGAGCATTCTGCTGCCTTTTAAACAAAATGAGATTATGTGTGATGTAAAATGGGTGATAGACTCATAGGCACAGAAAATGGGGGGGATTGACTGTGGGAGGGGGAGACAGGGTAGGGGTGAGCAATGGGGAAAATGGTGGAACAACTGTAACTGAAAACAATTTTAAAAAAGAAAAAAGAAAAAGGATGATGGAATCATACATGCACTTAAGCTTTACAAGTCACTTTCATGTGTATGCAAACCTGCAGGGGGTGGTGTACTGTAACAGGCTCCCAGCTGGCCCCCTCCCTTCTGGCACTCTCTTCTGTAGTCTTTTCAGAGAAAAAGTTGGTGGACTTCATCTCCATTAATAGGGACTTTGTGATGTCACTGCCAAAACTGCCCTTAGTTTCTACCACTTCACTTTCAAAAACTTTTACTAGGCTCAAAGAGGCTTCCTATCATTCTCCCCTACCCATTGCGTCTCACCTCTGAATTCACAGACCCATTCTTCACTCTCCCTTCCACACCTTTCCATTCCCTCTCAATGTGCCTCTCCTCTGCTCTGGCTTCCCAGGATCTATGCATCTTCTAAAACTGAGCATATTTTACTCTTTCTGAAGCTGCTGATGCCCCTACAGCCTTCCATTCTTGGGACCCCCCCCTTAAAAGCCCAGATGCAAAAGCACTGGTATCATAATGTCATCTTGTCATATTGAATTCTTTAGTGACAAAGAGGTTAATGGCTGCCCCAAGGAGACTTAAGTACTTTCTGCCTATTCTTCAGACATTAATGGCAATGAATAGACCAAGAGAACCTCTCAGTGTCTTCTGAAATACCTGCTCTTTCCATCTCAAGGAGGTCAAGGTAATGGGTTATTAAGGAGATTAAACCTAAGATCTGACAGGGATGCTAAGCATCTGTGATTGATGAGAAGGGATCAGTTAGCTTGAATAGGCACATTCACTGGATCCAAATTTCCATTTTTTTCTGCCAAGGCATTTAAATATATTCCAGAAAAATTACACATATGACTTTCTAAACTTTAAGAAATCTTAATGCTTTGTGCATCGGTATAAAGCTAAACTTTCCAAATCATCTCAATCATTCATTTATATTGCTGTGTCTATGTATAATCCTTAGAGGACAAAGTAGTTGTGTCTCTAATGAGCATGTCTACAAAACCCAGCCTGGACTGCTCTTTTCTTTCCATGGTCTTGGTGAAGAATTTAGAACCCAGAGCTTGAGAGCCTTCTGGATAACTCGAAAAACACCATCCCATTGATTCTAAATATTTTAGAAACCTCAAAATCTCTGGTAAGTCTCAGAAGAATAGTTGACCAGGAGAAAAATGAAGGTAGAGTTTGAATTCTTGTGGGAAGAAATCAGACTGTCGCTAAGCAGACCACTCCACAGGTGGAAGTAATTCAGCATGTCCTGAAAGACTAGGAGTGGCATCTGTGCAGCCCAAGTTCCTAACACAGCCTCAGGCGAGACCTCTCTGACCTCCCGTCCTCATCTACACAAAGGAATTAGACCCAATTTTGCCTGTTTTATTTTTTTAATTCTACTGTACTGTATTTCTCTGGTGTGCAGGTTATTCTGTTCTCTTCTGCTCAGTGCTACGAGGTGTGTTTTATAAACCTTTTTTATTCTTTGGGACCCAAGAGGCAGACTCCACCACTTTGGCTGCCTCACCTTTCAGCTCTGGCTGGGTTTGGCCAATGGGAAGCCTCAGCAGGAGCTCAGAGGAAGGCAAAGGACAGAGGCTGTGATATGTCTTCCCTGCTCTCTAATGTTCCTGAGACATGTTTTCTGGCAGTAGCCATGTCTCTCCACAATCACAACCCTGTAAGGCAGCAGATCTTCCCCAGCTCTACCCCTCACAGGGTGCTGGGGTCACTAGCTCCTCCTTGCTCCTTCAGGCTCAACCTTGACAATAGCTTCCCACTTTTGCCAACTTCTAGGGGCCACAATATCCTTTGTCAGTTCCCTAAACTCACATTTCTGTGAGTAGTACCTTTGTTAGAGTCACATGAGCCATCTGAGTTGGATTTGTGTTTCCAACTGGGACCTTGAATGTTATTTGTAATTAGATAATATTGATAATATTTTAAAAGGAAAAGCAATGAAAATACAATTATTATAAATTATTGGAATTGAGTAGATAATAGGAAGTTTCATATTCTATCTCTAATTAGACTGCAATCACTGCTCCATGCAGGTATTAGAGAGGGACCCCTTCCCTTTCTTTCCTTGATGTGCAGATAGGCCTGTGATAGGACAGAATGGGTAGGAAGGGGCTGGGGGTAGAACACTGACTATAATACAAAATATTCCCATGAAGTAAAGTAACTTGTAATATTATTTGCTGATGCTTCTAAATAAGGTTTTACATTAGTTTCCCATCACTGCTGTAACAAATCACCACAGATTTAGCAGCTTAAAACAACGCATATTTATTCTCTTGAGTCGGAAACCCAAATTCAGTTTCACTGGGATGAAATCAAGGTATTTGCAAAGCTATGCTCCCTCCAGTGGCTCCAAGAGAATAATCTCACTTCATTGTCTTTTCCAGCTTCTAGAGCTGCATTCCTTACATTGCTTGACTCGTGACCCCTTCCCCTATCTTCAAAGCTAGCTACATAACATTTTCCTTCTGTGATCATATTGCATTCTTCTCTACTAAAACCTACTTGGGTCCCCCTCTATAAGAACATTTGTGATTACATTGAAGGTCCACCCAGATAATCCAAGATAATTTTTCTATTCCAAAAACCTTAATCACATTTGTAAAAATTTCTTTGCTATATAAGCTGACATTCATGGGTTCCAGGAATTAGAATGTAAGCATCTTTGGAGGCCATTATTCAGCCTACTACAGTGTGGTGGTTAGTTTTGTGGCAATTTGACTTGTCCACAGATTGCCCAAACATATGGTCAAAGAGTACTTTGAGTGTGTCTGAGCCAGTGTTTCTAGATGGAATTAACATTTGAATGGGTATACAGAGTAAAGCAGATTGTCCTCCCCAATGTAGCTGAGTCCATCCAATTAGTAGAAGGTCTGAATAGAACAAAAGGCTGACCCTCCCATGAGGAAGGGAAAATTTTCCCCTGTTTGACTGTGTTGAGTGGAAACTTCAGTTCTTTCCCACCTTTGAACTCAAACTGAAACATCAGTCTTCCTGTTTCCAGTCTGCCGGCATCTGGACTAGAACCACACCATCAACTCTCCTGGTTCACAAAGTTACAGACCTAGTTGGAAACTTACACCATTGGCTCTACACAGCTTGCTGACTGCAGATCTTGGGGCTTGCCAACCTCATAATTGCAGCTTTATAATAATTTACCCCCCCCCGCCCCATTCCATGAATTAATATACACAAGTGGCTTTTAATCTTAAATTCCCCTGATCTTCTAATTAGTGTAAAACTGATTTAAAGATCTAAGCAAAGAAGTATTGAAACTGAGAATCGCATAAAAGTATAAAAGTAAATAAGAGTATAAGGAAATATACGTAAACAGGTAAAATATAAACCTTAATCAAGTGCATAAAAAACTGGTATGAAGGTTTCAGGGTAAGGATTGTATGCAGTGGTTTTTCAGCAAATGTAATGACTAGAATTATAGTGTTAAGAGAAAGTTAATGACCAGACACATAGAAGGTTCTCCTATGATTAGATGACGAAAGTCTCAAGACAATAACATTGGAAAAAAGAGAAAGACAAAAATGTCACATTTTTTAATTTTCTTAGTTTTAATTTTTCTTTTGTTTCATTTTATTTTTAGTGTTAGCCTTCACACAGGGAGGTAGATGTATTTATGGCCAAACTAAATTGACTTGATGAAATCAATTTAGAGTTTTTCACTCTTTATGGTCATTAGCTATATCTTCAGTCATTCATCAGCTATTTCTGTACATCCCAAGTTAACTACTCCTTTCACCAATTATATGGTTAGTTGGTTCCCAAATATGACTAATCATCAAAATCACCTGAGCAGCTTTTTGAATTCTTGATTGTGGTAGACTGAATTCTAATACTGACTACCTACACTATTTCTGCTCCCTGGTTATTAAGTCAAATACTCATCTAGGTATTGTGGTGAAGGAACTCTGAAAATGTAACCAGCTGACCCTAAAATAGAGTGTCCTGGATTATCCAGGTGGGCTCAGTATAACCTTATAAACTCTTAAAAACTGGGAGAGGAAGGCTAAAAATGCCACAGAGAGGGAAAGCAGAAGAGAGAGGCAGCAGAAAGAAAAATCAGAGAGATTAAAAGCAAGAGAAAGATTTCACGTGTTATTTCTGGCTTGGAAGATGGATGGGGCCATGAGCCAAGGACTCAACTTCTAAAACCTAACAATGTCCTCAGACCAACAGTCAGCAAGAATATAAGAGCCTTTGTCCTACAACCACATGGAACTGAATTCTCCCCACAGCTCAAAGGAGCTTGGAAGTGAACACTTCCCAGAGTCTCCCAATAAGAACTCAGGCAGCCACAGTTTTGATTTCAGACTTGTGAATCCAGAGTATAGAACTCAAATGAACCAACACAGACTTCTGACCTACAGAAGCGAGGCAATAAATTTGTGCGGTTTTAAGCCTCTAAGTTTATGGTAATTTGTTAAGGCAGCAATGTAAAACTAATATCCTGTCACTAGGAATTGGTATTTTGAAAAAGGATATAAAACTGCCTGACAATTTTGAAAATTATGTGTTTCAAATATTATTTAGTTGCCACACTTAATTCAATAACTACATTATCTGACATAAGCTATCAGTCAATAAGAAAAATTTATACTTCCTACTGTGTCTAAGACCATACATGGATATAATACTTAATATACATATGGTGAAGGATATAGATGTTCAGGGCTTCAAGGAATCTTATTTTTGATTGGGAAGAGAAGATTTAAGTACATTAATCAAATATTGTAGATAATTTGACAATATAGAAGTGCTGGAGGAAAACCATGTGGAAGAATCATGATAGGTTTACTTCTAAAGGAAGGATGGGGTTCATACAGATGATGGGAAGGAAAGTGAAGGACATCGTGTTTGGGGGGAACAGTAAAAGGAAAGCAGAGCATTACAGACTTGGGAGGTGGAATATTTCTTGATTTATATCTCTGAAGAAATTATCCCAATTAAGATTTCTTCCAGAAAGTCTGTCAAACTGAGGACCAAATGACACATATATAATTTCTAATAGTTGCAACTTGTGGCTGTTAGGAATATGTGAGTGTGTGTGCTTGTGTAAGGTTATAGGCTCATATACACTAGGCCACTGCTCCTGGGGACGTGGATTGCAATAGTAAGAAGAAAAACGGTAGGGAAATGGATGTGGTGTTTCAGAAGCTGACCACTATTGGTCATGGAACCTGGTTTGGAAAGCCTTGCCTTGATTTTTAAAGTAAGCCAAGAGGAAACTAAATCCATACACAAGGAGGAATTAATTTTTTAAGCTTTACAAACATGTGATTTTGAAGCCTGAGACACGGGTGGGAAGTTAAACATTTTTCTCATAATCTCATTTTATCATGGATAGAAGATGACTTTTAGAGCATGGAAGTTATGTTTTTAAGCATTCTCAGGGACAAAATAGATATATAATTTTGAAAAGACATTTGTCATTCTGAATACTGAATTATTTCAGTGCCATCACTACTCATTTAAAAATTCCATGTGAGTTGTATAATGCTAAAAAATCAGTCACTTCATTGGATGATCTTGGAGCTCTTGTTTAGGACACCTGGAGATAATGGTGATCTTACATATATGAGTGGGATTACACCAACACCAAAAAAAAATTTTAAACTTTAAATTATGGGTAGAGAAAAAACTTGAAGAAAAATTAATTTCGGACTCCAATACTTCAAAAAGCCATGCCAATTGCATATTTAAATTGCAATTTTTCATTCGCCTAGATCCTCTGGCTTCAAAGCCACCACTCAAATTTAAGCCACCATCATCCCTTCATCACTTGCTCAGGATGACACAATACCAGTCCCTGAATCCATTCTTGTCCTCCTCCAAATCATTGTCTAATAGTAGCCAAGAAGTATACTTCAAAAATAAAGGTCAAAAATCAAAGTCCTACCTCCTTCTCAAATCTGCCAATTGCTTTATTGTGTTCTTTGTGTAAAGATAAAGTCCTGCATCAGCTCTTTCTCCTCCTCATTTCCTTCACTCCTGCAGCCATTGTCTTCTCAGTGGCACTATCCCAGCTGTTCCTTTCAACACATTCATCCATCTGATTAACCACTTGCCCCCAGCCCTTCCAAGGCTAACTTCTACTAATTCTCTAGATATTGCTTACAGATCCCATTCACAAGGAAGTCTTCCATGACCTCACTTCCCATCTACATTAGATCCCCTTAGTATTATTACATAGTCTCCTCTGCCTTTCCTTCATTTTCTTATCAGTTATTAATCATATATTTGAATGATTCCTATTCATCAAGATTCCATACACTAAACCGTGTACATAGTAATCCAGTTACTATGCCTGTCAGTCATTACTGTTCCCTCAGCTACTCCAACATCTGGCACATTAAAAGTATTTAATATCCATTAATTTTTTAAAGGGAATGAAGGGACTTACAAAGTTGGGTGTTATCAATTAATGAAAGTATAATCAAATCCAGTGCCATAGGTGTGCACATCACCCACAATAGTGCTCAACAGAGAATTAAGAACAAAGGGGGAAAGTATTGGGAAATTTGGATGATGAAACAGTAAATGACTTGATATAAGACTAGGTTGTTAGTGTTGATTGGTTTCTGAAGCCTATTTCTTATATACCAGTCACCAAATTCACTTTTGGGGTGAATTTGCCAAATTGAATGTATAAGCCAATACAAAAGATACACTTAAACTAGACTCCTATTCCTCAAGATCCCTTCCATACGGAGCAGAAGCCAGCATAATAGAGCGCTGGTCCCTGGACCCTCCTCATCCAGAGGAACCTTAGGTGTCTTATTTACTTAATTGTGGTTGCATACAGTGACAGTGAGCTTTACTTCTGTAAAGAGGAGAAAATTAAGGAAAATTCTGATCCAGAGAATTTCATGGGACTCATCTCCAGTCAATTCTTTTAAGCTTCCCTTGTGCGAGTGGGTTTGGAAGCAACTCTCCACACGTGGAAATGTTTTGGAGCCCTGTGTTAGAGATCCTGATTAATTCATGTAGGTAGATCTTGTTTAAGGAGGTACAAGCAAAGAGGCTTTAGGTTGGGACATTAGGTTCAAAAATGAATTTGAGGAAAATGAAACACCCATCACCAGCAAGTGTACAATCTGATTTTGTTATCAAGCAAAACGTACAAAAAATATTTTAAGCTGCCACCCTGTGTCTGTAATTCCACAATGATCTTAAAGATCTGTGGAAAAATACCTCTCTTTGACGGGAATAAGGTCAAATCAAGTTGACACATTATTTTATGACTATTTAAAGATTACAAACTCATTTTGTATATAATCTAATTTTATTCTACAACAACATGATAAAGTAAGTTTACTTTCATTTTTCAGATACAAAAAGTAAGGCTTACACATATGAAGTAATTGATACAAATTACTCAACTTGTAATTGGCAGAGTTATCAAGTCTTTCTATTTTAGAGACTTCTTTAAATATCTCTAATTCTTCAAAAAGATTAAAACAATTCTGTGAGATGGTACAGATCTACCAATCCTTACCTGCCCACACCACACATAATCCATTCAGGGATATCACATCCCTAACAGTCAGAACATCCATGTGAACAGTGGCACACAGAAGTCTACTTAGTGTCAGTCCATTATATGAATATATAGAAGGATAATGAGCATCTACATAATCAGGAAGATTTTCCAGCCACATTCCAGAGTTTTCTTGGACTTTATTGATTTCCCATTATTTAAATTATCCACAAGGATTGTGTGGTCTAGATTTTTACATGCATTTTTCAATGTAAAAATTTTTAAAAAATAGAAGCATAAATATAAAATAAATAGAACGGCAAACCCTAAATATTTTTATCTGTGTGTGCATCCTTTGCTAATGTATCTAACCCTTTAAAATCAACTGTGCTGGGTTGCACAGATGGCTCCAATTCTTTCTTCACTCTTTTGCAATATAACTTACTCCTTCCACCAAGGGAGTAGGGGCTACTATTTCTTCATCCCTTGTCCATTTCTCTGCTCCTTATCACAGTCTTATCTTGTTACTTTATGTGGCCAAAGGAATGTTGTGCTAGTTCTGAGCATGTGCTGCAAGAGGGACTGTAGCTTCTGCTCTCTTGCTGGGAACTGTCTTCTATATAAACAGTTCTGGACTGGTCCAGTTGATAAGAGTCACATGGCCTACTTGCTTCCTTGGGGCTAAAAGTCAGCCAATACCCAAAAGCAGAGCTGTTGGATGACCAGCACCAGATCACGACACAAGTCAGATGAGCCATAACTGGAAAACAGACAACTGAGCCCGAACAAAATTGCTGACTCGCTAAATCAATGTTGAAAGCCACCATGCAACACATATTTGCTACATCTACCTTGCCGCTTCTTCTAAAAACTCTCTTTACAAAAGTCCATACTTTATACTGCTATACAAAACACTGTAGTCAACAGAGCCCCGAGTTGGCATTAAGTAATATGATTTAATTTCTAACTCTGCCACTGATTAGGAGTAATACTGTAAAAATATTAAGTATATTCTCTGAGTTTTATGTACTAGAGACAGGCATTACATTGCATATTCTTTCTACCTTGATGGCTTGTAATAAACACATGAAAAATTAAATACAAAAGTGCTTTGTATAAATTTATACCCATTTTCCCTTTTCTAGGCTTTGGCTTTCTCATTCAGAAGAATGCATGGATCAATCAGGCTCAAAATGCTTCTAACCTTATAATTGGTTGATGTTATTGGAGAATCAAATTCAAAAATAATGCTCTGTCCCTCAGACATTGAAAAGCACACAATGGAGCCATTCTTATATAACTCATGGTCCCACAACAAAATACCTACTGGGGACTCTCTTAAAGTGCATATGCTATGCAGACCTGGTTTTGTCATCCATGTAGGAATGGTGGTAGCTTAAACATAGGGTGGAGTTCAGGCACAAATTTTGTGATCAATTCTTTATTTAGTAAAATTTCAAGACAGAAAATTCTTACACCTAAATATTTCTCTACCTACTTTTTCTTATTTGTAAAGCACCCCTTTGAATAAGGCAGAAATTCCTAAAGTATTGGTCAAAGACAAAATTAAAGTAACATGAAAGAGCTTGTAAAAATATGTAAAAAGGTAAATCCTCTGCCCTCTCCCCAATTTACTGAATTAAACTTCAAGTAAAATCTAGAATGGCACAGGCTATGTAGTTGATTTAGGAGCAAGCAGAAGTTTGAGAACTGTTAAGCTTTGTTTTTATTCTCCCCCAAATCAAGAATGAACATACTACTAACCTATTTCTCATCATTTTCATATCTGCTACATTGAGTAAACCGACTTCTATCACTGCTTTTCATCCTTAAAGAGAATCTTGAGAAAATTGTCGTTTTGATGGGAGACGTGAAGGAGAGATGGATTTGGACCCTTTATGGACAGTGAGAGATGTCTGATTAAACATTCCAGGCAGTAAGAGAACGTGTGAGTCTCGGAAGGGACAAAAACTGACAGGGAGAAAGAAGGAAAAGAGTTGCAGGAAAACAAATAGCTCATGTTTTCCTGGGGCTAACCCATGCTAAAATCTCTGGGAATCATGCTGCTTGGATTAGTATGGTTTAAAGATAATTGCTCTCAATTTGAGGTCCCATTATTCTGGAAAGATGAGCAAGGATAAAATACAAAACAAACAGGAGATCCTGTAACTTCTCAGCATTGTAGCTGTCCAAAGCCACATATATCATTTGCTCTTTTCTCTGCCAGATTTGCTAGTAAGATTTTTCTTGGGTCAGTGGCTGAGAATATTTTTCTTTGTTTCTTTCAGTTTCTAATGGACAGCATCCTTCACGGAAAGTTGGCCTTACTTCTTGGCAAATGAAATCAACACATTCTTATGAGCATTATACCTTCTATTCTAACCATTCCAGGTTTAGTCCTTTAGGTAACTGCAACTCTGCTTTCTAAAGAAGGAAGAGGTTTAAAAAAGAAAAAGGAAAGGGTTAGAGAGAAAGAAGAAAACCAGTATTCAATGAACACACTTCATGCACATTCACAAACATATTATCACATTAACTCACAAAAGCCTTTGGTGTAGGCACGATTTTTCCTTGCTTACAAATGAAGGTGCTGAAGCTCAAAAATTTTATGAATCATTTCTCAAAAAGACAGGTTTTAAAGCTGGTTAAATCAGGCCCTAAAAAGCATAAACTTTCAACTCTTTTAGAATCTCAGTTTGAAAACAAATGTTCCTGGGCATACAGCAGGAACCAGTCAACATGCTTGTAGAAATACATAAACCTCTCATCTTTCAGGAGACTTGTGAAGTGTTTTTAGTAGCAAACCCTTGTCTCCGTCAATGTTCCTTACACTCTGGATGCCTTCTCATTAGTGAATTATGACATCAGTTGGGTAACAACCAAAAATATTTAATAAAATATGATACAGTCATATAGAATAGAATCAAATAAAAAATTCATGGGGTGTCACATAATGAGGAATTTTCTAGAAATCATCTTTTTTTCCTATTGCATAGATGTGTACATATGTACATGTAAACTGTCACCATGCAAAACACATTTTTAAACATAATTTGTTATGAAAAACAAAAATTTTTAAGTTAGTGGGCTAGATAATGGGAATGTTGCCCACAGCAGCTGTTACTGGGAAGTTATCTCAGAGAGAGAGAATCCTGGAAAGGAGAAGAAGAGCCACACTGCAGAAAAATGTGTCAAATTATAAGCTTCATAGATTGTGTGGAATAGTTCTTCTCCTCTTTTTTCAACTAATAAAGTCATTGAAATGCAGAGGTGAAAAGTTCCTGCAGCAAAGTCAGGTTAAAATCTGCAGACACCCATCACCTGTGAGGAACTGGGTCTTCAGTTCAACTCCTGTGAGATATTTTTTTTCCCAGTGTTATCCTATACACGAAGGATCAACATCTCTTTCCTGGTTATCAGGCATCGTCCAATACAGATGAGGCATTTCTTAGTATCTCTCCCTTGAAGAACATACTCATCATTTATTTAGGACTTGCTGAAATGTATTCCCTTTTCTTCTTTAGGAAAAAAAAATCCTGCTACATTTTCTTCTCCCATTTGGATCACATAAAGGGTGACTGATAATAGATACCAAGCCTCAGTTGTTCTATTTTCTTGGCTGTGAGACTCTTGCCTGTTGAAAAAGCCAAGGAGAAATGTAATAAGGCTTAATATAAGGAAAAAATGCCAGTGTACTTGGCCAGCCATTCAGAACATAGTTCTGGCCTGAACTGCCACAGATAAAGGAACAACATTTCATGGAATCTGGTATGACTATTTCTAGTTATGATTTTATTTGGCCACTGATAACCATTTATCGAACCCGAGGACATGGGAATTATCAATAACAATAATGCCTATTATCTGTGTAATGATTAAAAGACCACTTCAAAGTAAGTTTACATATTTATCTCTTTTCACTCTTGTAACAGTCCTGTGTGATTAGGGAAGTATTATCTCCATTATTACAAATAAGAAAAATGAGGCCCAGATGAGTTAAGTGATTTATCCAAGAACATACGAGTTAGTTGCACAATCGAAACAGAATCTGCAACCACTAACTCCCACCCTGCATTCCTCCCAACAGACAGCAGTGCCCTCATTAATTTTGCCTCATAATATACCTCTTCTGGTTGCCTGGCTGACCTGTTTCACATAAGTATTTTTTAAAGTTTATGTTTAAAGGGGGAAAAGGGAAATGGAAGGCAGAGTGATTATTCTGTCACATCTGCTGAATGCAGCTAATTCATTGGTTTCATGAATATGAAGTGGTCTAAAGGAATATGTATCTATTTATGTAACAATCACATATGCTGGGAAAGTGTATGTGGTTGAAATACAGATACATTGGTTTCAATTCTAATATTGGTTTAAGTAAATTATATGTTAAACCCCAGCCAACAAATATATCCGTTACAGTTAACTTCTCTAATTTGGTTGAAGGACCCTAGATTTATTCAGCAGTGCATGTATATCAGGTTATGTAAAATTAATAGCTGAAGTTCAATCATATGGCTTTAATTAGGATGCATGGGTTGAGATGAAAAAATCAAGCGAGAGCTCTGGCTTTGATTATAACTGTATCTGCTCCAGTATCAGTTTCTGCAAAGGCAAATGCGTGCTGGCTTCAGTTAATACATGCTCGTTCAAAGAAACTGTGCATTGGCTTAATCTCACTTTGAAGGCTTTCATTAAAATATATTGTTTGTCTAAATACCAGTTTACTTCACTTTATTTATTTATCCATGAGTATTTACAGAGCCTGGAATAGAATTGTATACATTGAAGAAACAGTTGATTGTGTTATGCATAAAAGAAAATAGATTTATTTTTGTGAAAACTTCTTGGAACTTTCGAAAACTGTCCTGTTTCCAAGTCCATGTACTTGTCTCCAAACTTGGATTTGGGATTTTGACTGACTCATTTTCTTTCCCCCTAAAAACAAAATCTGTTAGGAGAAAAGCATCCCTTGCCGGGCAATAATGTTCTTCTTAGGTGGTTGCTAAACTTTCCCACCAAAACCAGGGGGAGAGATGAGTTTCTTGGTCAATGACTTCATTTACATTTGCTAAGACATAGTGTTTAAGATCAAAATAATTTCTCACCTCCTCTGAGATATTTTCTGGGATCATTTGGGTTCCTAGTGAGATGTGTTTTCATGCCTCCTTGACCAGATTATCTTGACTTAGCAGCAAGTGCCCATGCTCCAAGTACTTGTACACCTTCAGTTCCTGGCTCCGTGCTGTATACACAGCATGACTGTCCGTGTTTGTGAACAAAGGTGGTGTGGGAGCTGCTGGGTGCGTGCAAGCTATTCTGCCCTTAGGATGAGGCATAATCAATAGCAGGATCATTTTAAACCCATGATGAGTCATACCAGTTGGGAGGGAAAGAAGTCCCCGACAATGAGTGGCAAGGAGAAGCCTGGATAGGCAGGTAGGGTATCAAAAACGTCCATTGCCTGGCATTGGTAGTAGGCAGAGGTCTGAAATGGCAGATGATCAGAAGCAGAGAGTTCTACCAATGGACAGCACGTGAATGTTGCCTAAGGCCAGACAGCTGAGATAAGCAGACCTGATTAAGAGAATAGGCTGGGACTTGAATAGTGAAGAGTAATTACCATTGGCCAAGTCTGTAATATGTGCTAGACTCTGGGCTACCAGCATAGGATCTGGAGCTGCACAGTAAAGCCCCCTCCTAGCTGTATGACCTGGAAAAAGCTCTTCAACATGTTTGCACTCAAGTTTCCTCCTCCCCGAAGTTGCTGCTCTTTATAAAATTGTTGGCACTGCACTGAGTACACAGTTAGGGTTAGTGGTATTAATCCCTATCATAGTTGTTCTTGATTCTCTCAGTAACCTTATACTGCATAAATCATTGTCCACATTACAGTGATCAGAAATGTGAGGCTAAAAAGAACAAATAACTTACTCAAGTTTCCCCAACTAGTAGGCGGTTCAATTAAGATCCAAATCTGCCTGGTTCCCAAAGACAGGATGCATATGCTCATAATAAGCTAAGAGTCTAGGGCATAAGGACCAGCTGCATGTCACCTGTGATTCTGAAATGCATTTCTCCAGGCCAGTTCAGGATTCCAAGACAGTTTAAGACTATGACTGGTTGAGATATTTGTGAAGGGCCCACCTTGCCAATGAGGATAGAGTGACTTAGTTGTGGATCTTAGAGAACCTCCAGGAAAGGAGGCCAAACCACTCCATCTAAATCTTGTCAGACTTTACCTTTCCTTTCCATTCTTTCCTCTCCCTTTTTCTTCAAATAGTATTTCTTTATTTAAGGTCTGGGCTCCAAACCATATGGCCAAGAACATACTAAGAGAAAGATCTGTGTATCCTGGCCATCAGTCCAGAGATATCCTCCTCACAAATTATCTTGGTGCCAGAAACCCACCATAAAATATTCATTGCTTTTGATCCTTAAGTATTGTTAGCCTGCAAAACATCTTCTATTAAAAGGAAAATGTCCCTTGGGGGAGAAAGAACCTTTTAAGCTATTATCAGTTAAACTCACAGTGGGTAGTTGGTTTATGAAAATTCAGATTAAAAATGTTCAAGTATTGAAGGATAAAGAATATGTTTCAGGCAAAAAAAAACCCCACAAAAAACCAAAAAGGTAAAACTCACAAGACAAAGTCAGAGAAGGGACCACTGGAGGATAATACATATTTTCACTTTCTTCCTGAAATTTGGCACTGCCTTTGTGCCCCATGCACCCTTTCCCTCTTTTCTCTCTCTTCTGCTCCCACTCCTCTCCTTACCGTAACCCATCCTGTCTCCAGAACATGAGCCCATGAAGGTATTGCACAATACTGAGAGGACAAGACAGGAGAAATAAATAGTGGAGGTGTGAAGAACTTCACTGCATTTTGACTCTAAGAGGTTCTCAATAATCTCTGACCTTCTTGCAGAGCTTGTTAAGAGCATGGGTACTAAGGCCATGGTTTAGGTCCCAGTGTTCCTTGGTTGTGTATGTGACCTTGGGCACAGTATCCTCATGTCCTCTCCATGGCTCAGATTTCTGGTCTTAGAGCAAAACATAACTTAGAGTAGATATGAGGACAACTGAAATGTCGAGCACAGAGACTGGGGCTTAGTGAGTGCTCAGAACAGGGCAGCTGCTGATAATAAAGTGCTTACATAACAACATAAGCAACAACAACACTACGTGAAACCCCGTGTGTGTCTCTACTTCAGAGGTTGGATAGCAATGCAGCTGAACCACTTTCAGACTCACACTATGTATGTTCTTTAGATTAGGACAGAGAGCCAAGACCAGAGTTAAGTAGAGCGAAAGAAAGTGCTCTTAAATATGTGAGGACTGAATGAAAAAACATATCTAAGTAAATAGCTTGTAATCCCTTTCAAAATGGAATTGCCTCAGCCAGCTCCTCGGAGAGTGAGACTAAAGGGAGAATCTATAATGAGATTTCATTAAGGGCTAGGGGGAGGGTGCTGTCCACAATTGGGTGAAATAAAGTTATATATGAAAGGGCTTATAAACTCATTTAATTGGAAACCCGACTTTAAACTATTTGGAGCATACCAGAACATTAATAAATACTTTTTAAATAAAATTTAAAAGCAGCTATAAGTAGCTCAATAAATGTTTGGATCCCATGAAATGACTCACAATAATGCAGGTTGTTAATCAACTGAGACTCTTACTGTACACATTCAAAGGAACCGGGATATGTCCTATGGCTGCTACAGCTAAATAACCTTTAGCAGTAAGGGCTGGTCCCTAAACACCTAACTATGAAAAGGAGAAAGAAGGATTTAAAACCCCATAAGTTCTGCTATCAGAATATTTCTTTTGGAAGAAGGACCCAAAAACTGGTTTTTAGAAAACTTTCTCATTTGCTTAAAGAGTTTGGACAAGCCAGCAGAAAAAATAACAATGATAATGACCATGATTAATAATGACCACCACCATCCTATAAACACTTGATGTGTCATTAATGGTAACACTCACAACCATCCAATAGGAAGCTATTGTCCACAGGTTGGAAATGAGAAGAGTGAGACAAAAAAAAAAAAAAAGATCATTTTGCACAATGTGACACAGGTTGAATTTGTCAGAACTAGAATTCAAATCTGGGAGCTCAGACCTTAAGGACACTCCTCTTTAGATTGTATCAATGCTTATGAAAACAATATGACAGAAATCCATAAAAAGTTGTCCAGAAAGCACCACGGTGTCCTTCCCAGAAGACCAGGCATCAAAGAAAGGCAAGGTATCATCCAGGGACCTGATCAAGCCCAACAGCATTGAAACTTGACTCCAGCAGTACACTGCTCAATGAATTCTTTCCATGAGCAAACACTCTTTTTACTCAGGAGACCCACGTCTGCCTGCCCAGCCATGTTTGACTATGTACTGTCCAAACTCTCATTTGTCACAGGCTCTGAAATTAGCAGTCTATGATATTGAGCACAAACCTAAAAGACCTTTCCCACTCTGCTGGGTTAAGATGAAAGGACCATTTTCGCGTACTTCGAAATTATGCTCAGGGCTTGACCTTGTGCCTTAATGCTACTTATGAATAAAGCACACTCATCGGTACGCAAATTTTATTGTGTTTTGCTTTTGAATCTTGCCTTGTGAATTGTGAGCCTTGCATTCTTTCAGATCATATTTTCTAAGGATACTTTGGACACTTGACACTGTGTCTTTAACTTGTGGGTCCTAGTCCTATGAAGGATCTCGAATGAATCTTGTATTCTGGCATGGCCAGACCATAAAGCACACAGTGAGACAAGTATCCCTGGAACTGGAAGAAGAGATTACATGTCTCTAAAGTGGCTGCCACAGAAATGGGTGCTGAGATTATAATACCAAGGAGGAGGAGGATCAGAAACAAAGTTCCATAAATCCAGCAGACAGGGAGCTAGGCAGGAAGAAGAGAACATTCAAAGTGTGTACATACTGAGGACACGACTTTAGAGGTACAGAGTAAAGACTGGGAGTCTCTGAAAGGAAGTAATTCCAATCCCAAATTCTTTATTTCCTCTGAAAAGCATAGAAAGGCTGAAGAACAAGTAGCCAGGAGGTGGGGAGAAAGCCCCAGCCAACTGTCTACAACAGAGGGTAAGTTAGCTCAAACTCCCTGGGAGGTTTTTTTTTTAAAATTATCCAAGAGAAAAACAAAGTATAAATAGTGGCATTGTCACTTTTTTCATGTCAACGAACATCCTAGAATCTCTATCCTTTGGCAAAATAAACAAAAGAAACTAGAGGCTTCTTCTCCAAGAGCAGCGATGAACGGAGTGAACCTGCTGGTGGGGCTGATGGTGTAGTAGAGGGTTCCCAGCTACTGAGCTGAGATGAGGTGGGTCAGGAGCCGTCTCCTCTCCAGCCCCACATGATCAGCACCTACATTTCTGCCAGTCTCCCATCTCATCCTATCATTTCTTCTCTGGGACTTACCCTTCCTGTTGCTCTGCACCTCTCTCTCCTTGTACATCTGGTTTCCGTCTCTCTCCTGCCAGCTCCTCGTCCCTTTAAGCACTGATCTGTGTTTTTTTTGGGGGGGAAGATTTTGTTCATTTATTTTTAGAGAGGGGAAAGAAGGAGGAGAGGGAGAGAAACATCAATGTGTGGTTGCCTCTCGTGTGCCCCCTACTGGGGACCTGTCACACAACCCAGACATGTGCCTTGACTGGGAACCAGCGACCCTTTGGTTCACAGGCCAGCACTCAGTCCAATGAGCTGCACCAGCCAGGATGAGCACTGCTTTTAAAGTGAGGAGATATAAGTACTGTGAAGTTTCTCCTAAGAGCATCTGGGCCAAACCTCTGTACTGCTAAAATATATCGCAGCCCTTCAACTGGATAGATCAGTGCCTTCCACATTCCCCACGAGCTGTGGTAGAGCTGGTCCCCAGCTCTGTGCTCTCTTCCCCTATGGCCTCATGCGGGCATGTTCACTTGTGCTTCGTTCCTCACCCATATGTAGACAAAGAAATGCTTCCTTTGCCTACCTCAATTTATTTCCCGGGAGCTTCAGAGAACCAGACTTATATATAAATGCATGCCTTGTTTTCATTCCACCATTTGACAAATATTTATGGAGTGCTTACCATGAGAAAATGATTGGAAAGTAGAAAAAATACTCTATAAATATTTTGAGTCCTCAGTTTAGTGTCAGGCTATGGGAAGGAGATCTGTAACACAAGGGGTTTTGTTGTTGTTGTTGTTGTTGTTGTTGTTGTTTTGGTTGTCTTAATATAAAATACACTACTGATAAATGGACTGATTTTTTTATTTTTACTTTTCACATACTGTGGATACCATGTTCAGAACTGAATGAGTAAGAATAATTGGTCTCTGTGTTTTCAAACCCTATAGAAAAAGATAGAGAGTGAGGGAAAGTAGGTATAAAGCAACTGGCTTTTCAATGGAGGAAATAATTCCTTTGCTCACCCTGGGAGATAAAGCCCTGTAATCACTAAGTCAGGCTAAGCCTTCTAATCCAGACTGTTAGCAACCCCAAGGCCAGAAATCCTCCAATGAATAAATGCTCCTGAGAGTTCCAGAGAGCTACGCCATCTTGAAATTAAAGGTTCGACATAGTACATTCAACTGAATACTAAGAAGGATGAACTTCCTTGAGTCCCCACAGTGAAGAAAGCACTCCTCCCTGTCTGCTGCCATCAGCACTGGAGAACCCCAGAGCTTCCTTACTCCATATGTATTAGTCACACTGGGCACAGCTCTGTCATTACCGACTCATTCTCATTCAGAGCCCAGGTTCTCCCGTCAGCTATCTGCCCGTGCTGCCAATCAATTTCCATACCCCTCTTTCAAAATCAGTGGGCAAAAGGAGCATAAATATGCAAGGGAAGAAAATGAGCAAGCACAGAAGTGGGCAAGACTACCTGTGACTCCAACAGGGCAATAGAAATTCTTCACACAGAGGCAATTTTAACAAACTTTGCATAGAGGGCAAGACCCTGCTACAATGTTTTCTGAAACACTGGATACTAGGTTTGAATTACCGACTCTCAAAGAGTGCCAGGTGAAAAACCTTGTTAGGCTAGAATTAAGGGTATGTCACCAAATACATAGAATTCCTTCCCTGCATTCATTAAAATCAAGGCAATTAGGAGTGACAAAGTGTGTAGGGTAATTTAATGCAGACACTTGCTGAACTAATTTATGCTCTGGAGCCTGTGCAGTCAGAAGGGAGTTGTCTGGCAGGGAGGTTTGAACATCCTCTAGTTCAGTCAGAAATCCGATTGCCAAGACTTGGCCCTGGAGACCTTCTTTCTGGGATGTCCTCATTTTCTGAGCTTCATAACCCATGGACACTAAAGTGTATATACAAATATGTGAATGCAACCTTCACTAAAATCAGTGCTGAAATCAAGGTTTTAGTGACTTTCAATGAGACTGCACCCATTCCTCCTCCTGCCCCCAAACTGTCAAAGTATCAACATCGAATCATTCTTTGATCTGCCAGAGTTGGGTTCAAATTCCTGTTTAGTCATTTAAGAGTTTCTGACCCAGGCCATTTCACCAAATTGGACTTTTATGAATATTTAATTAGATAAGGCAGGTAAAACACTTGGTAAAGCAGTTGGCATATAAGTGCACAATAATATTTATTGTCATTATCTCTATTATTTTTCATAACAATTATTATATTTTTAGCCAGTAGTGAACTTAGGGTTATATAAATCTGTAGCCTCCTGCTTCAAAGGTTGTTTTTGTACTTATTTTTACCTAAGCATAGATAACTTTAAAGCATTTTTAGCTCTTCAATGAAATATACTAAAATGCAGTACATTTTTCTGGAGAAGGTGGAACAGTAGATGTATTTCCAAGCAAGTATATGCAAACCAGTTCTAACACTTAAGATGCATATAAGTAACAGAGAATGCCTCCTGGCATCAACTTTTACATCCAAAATCATCCTAAACTGTAAGTTTTGCTTATAGAGGAGAGGCAAAATTTTGTCTACTTATCTTCTGGAAGATTCTTCCCTGGAGCTCTTTATTTCAGAGGTGTCCAGAGTCACCCAGCTTCCTCAGAACTGAAAAAAGATTATTCAGCAGTTCACCAGAAACAGGCGAGAACAGGAGGGCTTTCCATGTAGAAATGTCAGACCCTACTTCCATTGTCATGAGGGTTGGGGGATGATGACATAAAGAGAGTCACACTTTCCTAGGGACCCCTTCTACGCACAGGATTGGGAATTCTCAGGCGCACTCACATGCACATCAGTGAGTTACTGTTCATTCATCTCAGCAATTCACTTCCAGACTACTGTCTTTTGCCTAATTAATTAATTAATTAAAATAAATTCTCCTGAGATGTGTCCTATGATTTTGTATACAATTAAAGTAAATATAGTTGGAATAACCTGGGAAGGAAAGAGAGTCTTGTTAATTGAATTTTTGCAGAGAGTTAACTAGAAAACATTTTTGTTTTACTCTTCTGTTTAAAATGTATGCACATGCCTTTCTCCCTTAGGAATTACAGTATTGCCATAGTATCACAACGATATTTTTGTAAAGTGATAGAGTAGAACAAGATCGACTCTAAAGTTTCTTCCATTTTCATTATTCTGTGAATCTGACATCAATAAATAACCTAACAGGGGTGAGAGGAACTTCAACACGTGGTCTACAAACCATGCTTTTTAGAACAATGCTCCCAAGGATGGTTTATTTAAAATATTGCCTTGACAAGTTCCCTACAGCTTGGATGATGGCTTAGTAACAGGCAAAAGTTCAGATGTGGGCCCGCTGGGGTGCAGAAGGTCTGAGCACTCTAAGATGCTAGGCTTGCTGGGACACCAGAAAATGCCATCTCAGGAGAACAGCCTACATGAGAGAAGATTTCCTCTCAGGCTCCTGCTGAGAATCAACAGAAACACTGTAATGCCTTTGCTGTGACTTCAAAAGGACAGAGTGAGCCCTTTAATCTGCAATTATCTGATTAGCAGGAATCTGAAACCAAAGAGGAAGATTATCGACCATTTGGATTATATTTTCAGTGTAACTATCCCTCTCATTCGACTATTACCTCCATCTCAACAAACTCCGCCAACAGGTGCTTAAGAGGAGAATGAATTTCATGGGTGTTTTGATTTTGGAGGGAGATGGAGGAAGTAGTAGAAATAGTTTAAAAATGATCCTTATTGACTCTATGCTGAATGCTGGATGTTTACTTTGAAATCCACCATTCCTTGGATACCTGTCATGGTTCATAAAGGAGACTGACAGCTCCATTATCTCTGAGATGCTGGTGTGTAATTCCTATTAGTGTGAGCAGTATTGCAGCAGGACAGCAATGTGAGACTCTAGTTTTTCATCTTGCTATAAAGAATGATGTTGGAAATCAACTTTCAGGTAAACTGCAAGAAGGTCAACATATCCATCTAAAGATTTGACAAATTGTTCTCTGCCATAGATCCAGAATGCTCATGCTAGGAACAGAGAGAGTTGGAAGCAATTAAGTACAAATCTCTCAACTCAGAGATGAGACTGAGTTGTAGCCATGGTATCCCGTTTGCTCAAAGCCCTGATGTTAGGCCAATGTGGGAAGCTGTGACTATATCCAAGGACTCCTCTCTTCTCTTCCAGAGCTCTTTATCCTCACTGTGATGCAGAAGTCCAAACAAAAAAGTACAGTATGGGCTACTATTTCAAGAAATGTTGTCACAACAAAGACTGGCCAAGCATGAACAAATTGAAAATAAGACAAAATCTATAAAACAATTATTTTTAGAGATTGGACAGCAGATTGTGTACAATTGCAAAGACCAAGAGAAGAGATGCAAATAATATAAGCCCTACTCTCCTGAGAGGGAGGGCAACCCAAACAGAGCCCTGTTGGCTCAGGGGAGAAGGAGAGGGAAGGCAATGATTAGGAAGGCTGTGTCCACTGGAAGTTGCAGGGTGCAATCTGAGAAGTAGAGATATAGAAAAAAAGGGTTTCATAAATCTACATAGTTCCTCACTTGGTACTACGCTGCACTTGTATAGAGTGAGACTTCAATTATCCAGGTAAAGAAGGAACTGAGCTGTATCTGAAAAATCCCCAGGATTTCCACAGATCGGAGAGATGTTGAGCACTGGTAAACCACTGCTCTTGGACGCTCTGTTTTTTATTTTAATTTGCCTTTCAGTTGTATAATTTGTATTAAAGAATACTCATTTTCTAATTTTTTCTCAACTTGGCTGTGTTTGTGGATGAGCTGATTAAAGGATTTCGTCATCTCTACTATTATATTTTCTAGCCCTAAAATTTCTATCTGCCACTTTATTATAATTTCCACATCCTGACTACAATTTCTCATCTGTTACCTCCCTTTTCAAGTAGTTCCTTTAATCATAGCATTTTTAAAGCCTTGTCTTAAAATTCCAACATGAGTCATCTCTGATTCTCATTCTATCGATTACACTGTCTCTTGATAATGACTTGTTTTCATTTGATTTTTTGTATGTATTTTGTTTTTAAATTGAATGCAAGATATCTTATGTAGAACAGAAAAACTGGGGTAAATATTATTTATACCCAGGCATTGATATGCTTCCATTTTTTTCAAAGATTCTTTGCTTTTAGGATGTGAGCTGGATTCAATGGATAACTTTCTTACCCAGCAACAGGTCTCTACACAGGGATCTTCACCTGTGCCTAGGAGTAACAAGTTTTTTACCCTGACTACAGTAGATTAAAGTCTTTTAAAGGAAGCATTAGGTGGCAGACCTTCCTCTGTTTCTCAAAGTGGAATCAATTTACTCCTTCACACCTGTAAAACTTAGGGAGTCTTTCTCCAGCTCCTTGCCCTGCCTTGAATCTTTCTCACAATCACCAGATGGGGGTCTTTTGAAAAGAGCCTGCCAGTGGGTATAATCTCCTTGTCATACCAACTCACATTAAGTCTTTAACAATATCTTAATGCAATTCTTCTTACACTCTTTTTGGTAACTGGATCTTCTACCTGTGTTCTGCCATCAGGGACAGAGACAGGTGCCCTTCCTATCTTGGAGGAGGGAGGGAAATTTCCCCTGCCACTTCAGATGTCTGATAGGTTAGAGAAAAATTGTGAGTTTGTATTTTACCAAACTTTTATTCATTGTCAGTGTAACAGCAATAAAAATTCCATGACAGTGTAATAGGGCAAGAAAAAGAAACATAAAATGTTGAAAATAAGAAATAAAACTAACATTATTCATTTAAAATACCATTGATGTATATGTAATATTAAATATTCTTTTTGTTTATGGATGCAAATTTGGCAAGACCAATCAATAAAAGGTTAAAATATATCAATCATCTTTCATACCAGCAATAAATTATAGTAGAATGAAATAAATACTACTTAAAATTACTGTAAAAACTGAAAGCAGTTGACTCATGAATATTGTGGTGGTTAGCAGCACTGAACCTACCATGAAGTGGAAAATCTATGTAGAACTTTTGACTCCCTCAGAACTTAACCACTAATAGCCTACTGTTGGCTGGAAGCTTTATTGATAACATAAACAGTCTATTAAGACATATTTTGAATGTTATGTGTATTATATACTACATTCTTACAATAAAGTGAGCAGAGAAAAGAGATTGTAATTAAGAAAATCATATGGAAGAAAAATACATATACAGTACTGTCATATTTATTGACAAAAATCAAACCTGTGTTGTTCAAGGGTCAACTCCATATAGGCTTGAATTTAATGAAAGAAGTTCATGGTCTCTTTGAACAAACCTAAATTACATTAATAATAGTTATTCTCATGAATTGGGAGGTTCAATATTGTCAATAATCTCAAAATTGATCTATATACTCAGTATAATCTCAATCAAATCTTAGCAAATCTTTTTTACTATGAAAATTTAAAAGTTGATGCTAAAATATATGAGAAAATTCAAAGGTCCAAGGAAAACTTATGCTCTATTTTAAAAGAAAGATATTAAAAGATACTAATTAAAACTTTGTGGGATTAGAGCAAAACTGATAGATTAATGATATAGAATACAGATTCCAGCAACACTACGTATAGTTGACACTATACTACGGTCACTTGATTTATGTTGGCGAAGACTCTAACACATACCAGATAATAAAGTTGTCTTTAGAGATGATTTTAGTTTCACATGCAGCTGTAAGAAACAATACAGAGACCCCATGTAGTTTACCAAGTTTCACCCAATACTAACATACTGAAAATTAAATCCCAACATCATATCCAGGATACTGGCATTAATATGGTCAAGATACAGAACATTTCCATGACCACAAAGATCCCTCCTATTGCTTTCTTATAGGCACACACTTTTCTCCTGCCCCTACTGCTCATTCCTAACTGTTGACAACCACTAATGTGTTCTCCAATTTTGTTATAATTTTGTTATTTCAAGAATGTGATATAAATGGAATCATACAGTATATAACCTTCTGGCTGAATGAGAGCAGGGCCTCAGTGTGACCTAGTAGGGGCTCAACATAAGTATTGGAAACAATCCAGCCAGGGGACATTTACACGAGAAGACCGATAGGTATCACGAGAGATGGCAATGCCTACATTGCACATTCATGAGGATTAGCAGCAATACATGCAAATTCCTTGGCAGTATTTAGCACATGGTAGGCACTCTGATGATGGTAGCCAAAGTGATCATTTCTACTAACATGCTACCTGAATAGTCTTGACTTCTCAGTTAGTGCACTTTCAGTTAGGGCCGTACAATACCACACCAGCCACTTAAAGGGAATATTTGGTCAGAAGTGGTTAGTGTCGTCTATTAGTAATAGTAAAATATAATAATAAATTTTATCTTTGTTTATTTAACTAAATACAAATGTTTATTTTTCTTATCCTGAATTCAGTCAGACTAATAAAAACAGGGTCATCATAATAGATACCAGAAATATTAAGTAAACAAAAAATTCACAATGTCTAATGACTTAAAGGTGGCGTTGAAATATATAATACAGTCACAGATGCGGCAACGGAGCAGCCTGCTTCATATCAAGTTCTCCGGGCCCCACCTGTTAAGCCTGGGTCGTCCGTACCTTTGCGTGCCCTTCCTTATCCCACTGTTTTTTCTGAATATTAGTTATTGGGAACCACATTCTTTTCAGTTGTTTCACAGCCATCTTGGAGCAGTCTGTGCTGGATGAGTGTGCTATTGATAAAATAGGCAGAGAAAATGAAGTGAGCATATTGCTGAAGCTTTGCTAGGACTCTTGACTCCTGCTTTATAATAATCCTTATTTGTTGCCAGCTTGCTGAATGATTCCATGCAAATCTGGAGGCCAGCACTTTGTTTTATGTCATAAGGGCAGAACTTGTAAGCCAGAGTGACTATTTTTCTTCTACCTTTATTGTCCTCCCATATTTGAGCCCCTCAGCTTATTAAAGGTTTGCTATTGAAATGAAGGTCAGGGGCACGGTTAAAGCATTTGGAGAAAATCATATTCTCTCTGCTGTAGAAAAATATAGCTCTCTGTGAGGAGGGAGAATCTCTCCAGAGACTTCTTTGAATTCCGGAGGGTCGTATGTTTGAAATGTTAATATGCATTTATGGATGAAAATTTTACCTGCAAAACATTTCTAAAATATGTACCTGTCGAATATTCTTCCCCCTAGGGACAGTCCTCCCTATACATCAAAGGCAACTCCTCTCCCAGAGACAGCCCTGTGCCCTGGGAGGAGTGAGACCTGCTGCTACAAGGCACAGTGTTCAGTTACTGTCACCTCTCAACTATCCTCCCACTCTGTGGGGATGGAAGACAGAGAAAAACAACCAATGAGCATCACTTTCTATAAAGCATTTTCATAAGATATCTGTACCTTTATGATCTTGGAAATGTCGATCTCTGTGGTTTAGATAGATCAAAATAGATTTATTTTTTCCCCCTGAGTTTCTAAAGCCCAGTCATCATGAAAATGCAACCTCTCTCAAAATGGAGAGAAACGACTCTATAGAAAAGAGCTGAGTCATACTAAGTAATGGTGGCCAACTAGAGAGCAGTGATTGTCAAACCTTTGCAGGCAGAGTATCAATAGTAGCTGGAGAGCAAGTTCCTACATGATGCTAATGCTGCTGATCCAGGCACCATACATCAAAAACCATTTGAACTGCAGCCTGTGTCTGCTATAATGCTTGTTCCTATAGCCCCAGTTTGCTCTGGTTCCTGCTCTGCATTATTTCCCTGGGATTCTTTCATATGAGTCCTCACTGGAATAACCTTCAGTAAGTCTCCATTGCTTGCCACAAAAACTGACTAAAAGCCAAGATATCAAGTTCCTTTTTGTTCAGCACTTAAGAAATACCTATGCTATGTGCACATGAGTGATGTATGGAGGTTAGGAAAGACTTAAAAGCTTTGTCTCAAACCTGTTTAGTTTTATAATCTTCTGGGAGGAAATCTTGCTAGCTCTTTGAGCATCTCTTCTCTCCAATCTTGGTTGGGTGGAATTCAAGTTGGAAGTAATTCAACAGTAACAAACACATTTCTGGCTAGACAGTAAGAAGGCAGAAGGGTCAAATAAATTTGTCTGGAAGGTGTGAGAAATCATTCTTAATCTCTGTCTGCATTCAGGCCTAAGCCTATAACACAGGAATTTCTCCCCATACTTCCTACACTCTGGGGCGAGTACTAAGGAAAAACTGTTGCCCTTACACATTCCGTTACATGGGAAGAATCTAATTTCAAACAGCTGAGATGATGAGAGCCTGAGGCTGATACTGCATTTCTCTGTTGGGCTGTAATGGTTGTCAAAGGTTGTGCATGTTATGTTGTCTCCTTTCCTGACTTGTGCCTCCTGCCCGTGTGTGTTTGGGTTTGGGGCTGGGCTGCAGCATGAAGCTGCCTAACTCTGCAAATTCAGCTCTCCCTCCTGTGATTCCAAACGCCTAGACTAGGAGTATGGGGTGGGAGAAAGCAGGACACCCTCACGTTGTGGACTCAGGTCCAAACCATGTGACCCAACTTGGTTTTATAAGCAAAGACTCTAAATCACTGTGACCTTTTATCCTTGCACAAGTGTCTCAATTGCTTCTAGTTCCAGAAAAAAAAGAATAATCTTACTACAAAACCCATCTGAGAGATACGAGCAGGTTATTGGACTAGAAGCTGGAAAATATTCAGAGTAAAGCTGGAGAAAAGCATACTAACAGATAGCTTGAGTCAAAGCATCTTGGTTCAAGTAAGGAAGAATGAGGAAGTAACCAAGCAGATGATATGAGCAACACCAGACTGGACCTTCAAAGTCCAGGCTGGGCATGCAGCGGTTAAGAGCTCAGTCCTGGCAACAAGAACATGAGCTATCTGAGAAATATAAATGCAGGTGAAGGAATGATGGCATGGGCTAAAGTTTAAGACAGCAGAAATGCCAAGGTACACAGCCTAGAGGTCAGAGTGGAGAGAGGCAGAACTCAAGAGCAAAGGAAGTGAAGCCCACGTGAGGGTTTCCGCCCCACCCCCATTCCACAGTGGAATCTAGTGGCTCTGGTGGGCTTTCATATTTTCAATGGTTTTTCTAAGCACCGATATTTTTGTTTGGTCTCTTCTCATCTCACTCCACTTATTGGGTGTTTGTTTGAAGACAGAACAAGAATCGACTGCCAGACTCTAATACACTGGTAAAGTTGTAGCTTGCTTTTTGAAATTACATAAAGCCAGACCAAATCTGGTTTTTGTTGTCTTGTAATTTGTGTGTTTGCTTGTTTTGTGCTGTGAGCAAGAGCGAAAGTGGGAAAGCAATATTTTCCTAAAACAACCTAAGGGAAGACATCACTGGATACAAATTATTGATTGCATGCCCCCCTAGTGGGCTTGTTATCCGATTGACAGTTTGTCTAAGATCACAAATTAATGCTGTATCTTCTAGGAGAAATATGATAGTCATTCAATGTTGAGTAAACCCATATATTAAAGCCAAACATTGATAAATAATGTAGGCCAATAACCCTCCAAAAGGCATATTTCCATATTTCCTGGAAGGGCGACAGCATGCTACTATTTTTAATGGCTCTCACTATTACTATCTCATATGTGTGAATGATGTTTCAGTGGTTAAGGCTCTGATTTATTAATTAGAATGCAGTTTTCAGTGTGCTAATGTTACCCTGAGTTGAATGATAAGCACATATTTTAAATATGAGGTTTGGCAATGGCACGATATTTTACATTGAATTGGAATATGTAAAGGACAAAAATCTCTCAAAGGTATAGGGGATGTGGATCACTTCCCTGTGTACTGGCAGTTTAAAAACAGAATTAGCATTTGTTTTATCAAGGATGAAACAGAACAGGGTGCAACGTTAGAAGCAACTTCTTTTTGGTTTTTCATGCTTGTTTTCCATGCTTGGAGACCTTTGCCCCCTGCTTCTGTCCCCCATGCACCCAACTGAAACCCAGATATTTTGAAAAATGTTCTTTTGCTATATTTTTATTCTATCTTTGCAACAGCAACATGCAAGGGTTTTTCTTAAGGGAAACCTGATTGCCATTTTTTCCTAATCTATCCTCTTTTTTTTAATTCTGGAGAAGTCCTCTATACAAAACAAAAAGGCAACAACTTTCACTGTGTGGGGTTTTGGGCTTCTGTGAAGACCATAGTTACTTCCAGCCCAAATTTTCATTTGATTTTCATGGTTCCCAAATCCTAACCCTAGTCTCTCAATTTGGTGACATAATGCTGACATTCAAAAATGGGGAAAGCCTGTAACAGTGGGTTGGCCCTGTTCCCAGGCACCAACTTCATAATGGAGCCTGTGACTGCGTTAACTGCTTATCGGTTGTCCTTGAACTGTTTGTGCAATAGTAAACACGACACCCTCTGATGTTAACATGACATAAAAGTGAGCAGAGCTGACTGCATAATGTTTAGCTTTTATTTCTTTTAAGTTCTGACTAAAAGACAGTAAGAAACATCAGGTTGGTCTTCCTAACTCTGCACATTTGTAATGAGTGGAATTGGGGAAAGTAAAGTTGACAGCACCTCCTGTGCCCACTCTGTGGGGGAGTTGAGGACTTCACCTGTTCCCAAGCATGGGGGTGGCCTCAATTCCTCCTGGGAGTCCCTCTTGTCCTTTTCCTGTCAGCATAATTACACCATCCCTAAAGTCTTCACTGGCACTCATGGGAGGTTAGAATCCTGAACACAAACCACCTGACATTCGACATGGTCTAAGAAGAGAGTTCAAAAGGCCTTTGACTGAGTCAGCCCCACAGGCATCTCTTCCATCACTTCCATCAGAGAACCGTCATTATTTGGATGGCAGACAGTGGGGGTGAGCCAACTAGGGTACTTGGATAGCTAGGATACCTGGAGGAAGACCATGGCAAGCCTATCCCTGCCAAGGCACCAGGGTAAACCTATCAGTCGTTTTTAAAGAACAGGTGATCAGGGGACAGTGATTAAAAATGAGGTCAGCATGATAGGCAGAGGCAAGTTCTTATAGTACATTTTAGACCTTTGTTAGAACAGTGGCTCTACAGTGAGGTAAATAGGAAGTTGTAAGATTTAGGCAGAAGAAGGACATGCATTAACACATTTAAATTGATCTCTCTCGTTGCCATTCTGAGTTGAGGCTGTGGCAGGGGTAAAGGTAGAAATGAGGAGTTCAGTTAGGAAGCAGGGAAATAGGAAGGAGCATGGTGTGCCTGGAAAAACATAGTAGGTCAGTCTTAGTAGGACCTAGAATTCTTAGGGGCCAGGCAATGAGGGAAGAAGAGCCATTGAAAGGCTTAATTTTAGTGGGTCTGGTGTGCTTTGCCACTGAGTTTGGATCTCTTCTTTAGGCAATGAAGAGCACATAAAGGTTTTTAAGTCAGAGCCCTATATGGTTCTATAGGCACTTTACAACATAACGGTGACATCTTTGTATTGGATGGAGTCACTCTTGAAGACAAGGAGGTCAGTTAGAAAGAGACTGCACTGGTGTAGAAAAGTGACAAGAAGGCACTACCTGGGTTGAAGGAATAGCAATGTAGAAGAAGAATCAGGGACTAATCTGAGAGCCTTTTGGACATTTGAATTTTTAAGATTTAGTCATTTAGAGATAAAGAGAAAGGACAGTGGAATTCCATTTGGGACCTTTACAGGTTTCAAATCTTCTGCCAACTCTGTATCCTGCCCTGGAGTTTTGAGGTTCAAATGAGTCCAAGAGACTAAAGACTTTTGCTTTCTTTTAGAGCAAATTCCTGTCCCCAGGACAGGGACAGTAGCTAACACAGAGCAGTGCCCATTACACCTGTTAAAGTCAGTTACATGGAAGAAAAAAATAGAATGCCTGATCATATGAACAGGGAGCTTCTGTCTTTATGTTAACTTTTCAAATTCAGTAAACTCCCTTTCTGATCATCTCCTATCACATTTTAAAGCCAGCTTGGTGTTAGTCCCCCAGTTACTTTTCTGTTCTATGTGGATGTTTCTCCTATAATCCCTTGGTTTGATGTATGAAGACACAGTTATTACTGCAGTGGGCTCTACTCACACCCCTTCCATCATAGTTATAGCTGCAACCTAACAGGAACTTCACTGGAAATGAATGTGAGAAATCATAATGGCATTTTGTTCCATGCAGTTTTATTTAGGGAAATGCTATTTGGGACATAAAACAAGGGGCTGCCCTAGAAAGAAATAAACAACGGAGCTCCATAATGTCATGATTTGGTGTCCAGAATATTGTTTCCTGTGAAGATTTTGACAATGTTTTTATTTTATATTTCATTCCATCTTCTTTAATTTTATTTAAATATTAATTTATGGCCTTCATTACCAAGTTAAAGATTTCTGGGGTGATTAAAATCTTCTGTTTTATGTGTAAACAGAAGGAGTCCTTATTATAGCATAAGAAATGATGCCAAAAGGATGGCATCCCTTTTTCTTTTGAGCTCACTTGAAGCCATTCCAATTTAATGAATATTTATGGAGCATCTCCTATTTGCAAGACACCAAGTGGTCATTTTGGAGATGCAATGATGAGTGATGGGCCACGTTGAGTGGCCTTGAGTTCCTCTCCTCAAGGTTTTACAACTGAAATGAAGCTTGTACAAAATATAAATATAATGGAAATGCTTCAAGTACCATGAGATATGATATGTGACTAGGAAGGAGAAAGGAAGAGATCACTTCTGGTTGCACAAATGGTAAAGTGAATGCGAGTATCTTGCTTAGGAGTCAGTGTTTGACTCATGGTGGGTTTGGGGAGATTAGTCTGAGTCCCAAAACAGTTAGGTAATGGAGTAAGGGGATTCCAATTCCAAGAACAAGGTATAAAATACAAAAAAAAAGTTGCCACTGCATATTTGAGGGTTGCAAGATAGAGAGAAATGCAATGGATTCAGAGCTTGGAATGGGGCAATGGTACGGTGTGATGCTGGAGGGGTCAGGACCACACTAGGCAAGGTAGTTGATATCCTCAGAGGGTTGAGTACTTTGTCCGTGATGGCAGTCATTGAATGTTCTGGAGAAGAGCAGAGTCTGGTAGCATAATTGGAAAGGTTGGCAGGGCAGGACAGGCAGTGGTGGAGAGATCAGTCCAGTGATAAATAACTGTTAAGAAGTGATGGGGCCTTTATCTGAAGTAATAGCAGTAACAGAAGATCGAACAAGATACATTTTAGAGTTATTTCAGAGGTAAATTAATAAGGTTCAGTAATTGCCTGCATGTGGGAATTGAGGGTGAAAATGGACTTGAAGAGGATGGAGCCTATGATTAGAAATTAGCACTTGCTGTTACTAAGGAAAGAAAAACCACTCTCAGTGAACTGAAGCCCATTCATTTGATTGGTTGATTCATAAAATGGCTGTCCTTATGCATTTTAATATATTTCCAAGTAGATATTGAAGAAAACAATTCCCAGGTATCTTAAGGCATATTTTCTCTTTATTGTGCCTCAAATTGTGGTATCAATAAAGATGTTTGTTTTTACCTTTCTCCTTTCTTTTGTGGCTTAATAAAGTGTAGTGATGGGATGAAATTTGCCTATCAACCTTATATTTCCAGAGCATTTCCTCTGAAAGATTGACCAGAAGCTCATCTAAAATAACAAAAGTTATTGGCCCCATGGATATTCAGATTCCACATTTTTGCATGATAAATTGCAAAATCATCACTACAATCAGCTGTTAGTGGCACTCTACAACGAGAATAGTCATTAGTTCTTCAAACGCTCTGGTGTTTAAAAGGAACATTGATTCCATTCATCTCAGCTCATGTAATTTAGGCATAGTTGTATATTTTAATTACTTTGTACTAATGCAAGGTTTATAAACCTTCCCTAGCTCATAAAGGAATCTGAATTTCTAACAATACATGCAGTAGAAATTAAAATCAACCTCTGTATTTATGGCATCCTTTGCCTTTTTTTTGTAAGAGAAGCAAAGTAATTTTTCCTAGTAGATTAGATTTTTCAGATGAATAAATTCCTTTCAATATGTGACAGGAAAAACCTCCAATGTCATGGGATTCCCATTCTCTTTAGTTATTAACTAAGTGTGATTCCATTAGTCTGAAAGTTCCTGCCCTTCTCTAAAAGCTTGGTTTATTCGCAGGAACTTGATTATTCACAGTGAATCCCTCCTTCTAGATGTTCAAGGGTGTCTCACTTGTTAGATAAAAATTACATCTTAACAATGCTTTGCACTTTAAAATTTACAACATACTCTGATATTTCCTATTTCACATTATACTCTTAACATTCTCTCAATGCTACGATACAAAGCAAGTGTCTGTTACAGGAAAAGCATCTTTCACAATAGCCTACTAAGTCAAAGGGCAATTTGAAAATAAAGGCCCTCACGTGAAAAATATTGATTCAGAGTGAAAAATGCCTTTGGTGTATGACTGTGAGAGAGAAATAAAGAAATATTCAGAAGGTAGGACATGGGGGGAAGTAAAGAAAGGGTTTTGGAAATCATCATGTGGGTCCAAATTCTGGCTCAGCCTCTCAGCTGCATATCTTCTTAAGGCCTCCATTCCCAACAGTAAGTCATGGGAGAAATGGATGGACCTGTAAAGCTCTTAGAACAATGTGTTGCATCAGTTTTACAGTTCTGCAGGCCCAGAGGCACTTTCGTAATGCCTAGGTGTCCACAAAGGTAGCTGTTAGGACATCGTCACAGTTCCTTCAAAACTAGCTCCTTGATAGCCCTGTCCTCAGCACCTAACCCTTCTCTAGGATTTTCTTTGAAAATCCTGTGGACCAAAAAGCTCTCTCTCTAGATGTGTCAGCCTTAGCTGTGTGTTTTTATTCTGAAAAATCACCATTAACTTTCCAAACCGTTCTTCAACACTGATCTACTCATGCTACTTCAAGCTGTAATCTCCTGGAATTCCTTGATGTTTATATAGCAATAGTTTATTGTTCTAATATACCTTTGTTTGCATCTATCTGAATTTGAAGATGACTTGCAGATGTGAAAAGCCACTCAACAAATTATCACATCTTTGTTTTGCTCTAAAATCTTATCTTAAACATTTTAATATTCTGATTGGCTACAGGACACTGCAATGTTGGTTGTTTCTAACTTAAAATATTCAACTGGCGACATGCCTACAATAAGAAGTAATGAATTAAATTAAATGTCCTTCTCCTTGTACGTTCTTGTAAAGAATGTTTAGCGAAATCCAAAGAGATACACTATTCTGGTTGGTTCTGTAACATACGACATCTTCAGGTGCATATTTACATGAGTTTAAGCAGAAGGAGACTTTTCCCCTCCAATCTGGAGATGCAAGGAAGGAATGCACTGGCTCATCTAGAGAAGACATAAGAGAATGATAAAGAGAATGGCAGGGATCACATGGTACCTGTTCCTCTTCCCAGACTGAGTAACTGACTTTGAGCTTTCCTGGCAAGAAAGATGATAGCAGTAGTCATGTTCATAAAAGATCTTTAAGGCTCTTCAACAAGTGGTGCCACTCTGGCGTCCAAAGAGTCTGAACACAGACCTTAAGAGAGGCGCATTCTAATGCATATCTCTGTCTCTCAAACATAAGCATTGTGTCAGAGTCCAGAGTATAGAGCTGGCATCCTGAAAACTCAAGGATACACCAAAAGAGATACTGGCCCTTATTGCCAAAAAAAATCTATCCAAGGAAAAATATATTGGAGCATGTGAATTTTTTCCTCTTCATTAGCAATTATTTTCTTTCTTTTTAAACTATGAATTCAATTTCTTTAGTAAGTATCAGATTATTGAGGCTCTATATTTTATCTTTGTGAATATTGGTTGTTTGTACAAATATGTTTGTAGCAGGGCAATTTTTAATATGCCAAAAGCTAGAAACAACTCCAATATTCATCAATGATACAATGGCCATATAAATTATGGTTTGTAATGAATGTAATCATGGGAAGGGATACTACATGATACTAAGAACAAATATGCTGTAGCCACAGGAACAACATGACTGAATATCCCACATACTGAACAAATGCAAACAAGCAGGAGAGTATAACTGTATTATTCTATTTATATTAAATTCAAAAACAGACAACACAGAGTTCTGCTGTGAAATCTCAGGATATTATTCCTCTGAGGAAGGGTAGTGTAAAAGGGTATGAGGAATGCTTCTGGGGTCTGGGAATATATTTCTTGGTCTGTTTCCTGGTTACAGATCTGTGCTTGATTTAGGAAGATTTATCAAATTATACTCTTATACTTTGGAAAATTTCCTCACTATACTTTATATTTTCATAAATGTAATTTTCTTTAAAAAGTCATTTCCATACTTATATGAGATACCTCTCAGGAATTCCAAAATGTTGCTGAATAAAAGTCGAGAGCATGATGGGAAAAAAACTCTGAGTGCCAGTGATAACTATGACTGTGAACTCATTATACACATTGAATGGGATGGCCTTGGAGAATCATTTATATAGCATTCTTTTTTTAAAGTGTATTTTATTGATTATGCTATTATAGTTGTCCCAATTTTTTCTCCCCATTATCCCCCTTCTCCCTACACTGCACCTCCTCACCCTCCAGCATCCCCCACCCACAGTTCATGTCCATGGGTTTCACATATAAGTTCTTTGGCTTCTCCATTTCCTACACTATTCTTAACTTCCCCCTGTCTATTTTGTGTCTATTTATTCTGCTTCTTATTCTCTGTACCTTTCCCCTATTGTCCCCCAACCCCCTCCAACTGATAACCTTCCATGTGATCTCCATTTCTGTGATTCTGCTCCTGTTCTAGTTGTTTGCTTAGTTTTTGTTTTTGTTTTTTAGCTTTAGTTGTTGATAGTTGTGTTTGTTATCATTTAAAGAATTTAGTCATTTAATGTTTAGTCCATTTGCTTCATTATTTATCATATCTATCTCACCATATCAAATGTCCAGAAATTTGGAGTGATACCATAACAGCATTTTCTGATCTACCAATCTAAAAATTCTGTGGACTATCTTAACTACTTATTCAAACAGGTTTGGTATCTAAATGAATCTGTTCAGAAATATTGTCCAAGTTCACATAGGATTTCCCATTGTCCTCACAGTTAGTATTTTACAGAATGCAGTGGCTTGCTCATCCACATTTTTGGTAT
The DNA here is from genome assembly GCA_028533065.1 of Trachops cirrhosus. Lineage (NCBI taxonomy): Eukaryota > Metazoa > Chordata > Mammalia > Chiroptera > Phyllostomidae > Trachops > Trachops cirrhosus. The sequence goes on along the minus strand of CM052547.1, from coordinate 19,160,295 downwards.
ATGGATGTTTTGGTCCTGGCTCCAATTTCCTGATACAAATTCTAATTTCCATTATTACTTAAAGATCTTCAATTACATATTTATAATTGCAACTACAAATTATTTTAGTGCTCTGAAATTTAATTCATTCAGTCTGGAAATTTGAATTAGTCTAAAGCTACTGAACAGCTTCATACTCTCTCCTTGATTTTTAAGCCACTACTCATGTTTATTCTGCCTTATCCGATTACAAGCGTCTCCTCCTGAATTGAGAGTACAGAAGTAGGTAAAGTTGAATGGTGTCACTTACTCTGGTATTTATTAACATGACACCATCTGTTCCTAAGCAGTATAATTTTCTCTTCATGTGTTTTTTTATCTTATTCTTTTTAGAAATTTAGGGAGGTGGTTGTTTTTTAATTACCCTTGGCATTTCTATAAGCCAAAACTCATTTTAATTTTTGTCTTTATGACAATTTACTACCATTTTTATGCTATCCATTTGTGTATTTTGTAAATGCTGCTTTTATTTCTATATCTCTAGATGATCATAAAATTGTATGAGGGTATTACTCATAGAACAAGAAAATATTTTTTCAAGAGCAAGAGGTATAGTTATGAGACTCAACTTTGCTATTCAATGACCTTGATTCAATCCCTTCATTTCTATGAGAATCAAATATTTCATTTATAAATAGGAACAAATTATATATACCTCAGGATTGTTTAATGAACAAATAAATATACATGTAACCAAAACCACTATACACTTATAATATATAATACAATGTGTATATATAATATATATAATGTTTACATATATAGTATATAAGAATTGTTTATGTAATTAATAATATACTAATTACCAAGTTGAAATTGTCATGTAATTTTCCTCTTTTGCACTTTTGTATTGGTAATCATTTTTTTTCTCATTCAGAGATCATGCTTTCTAAAATATTTTGAAATCTCTTTGACTATTATCTATGATTTAGGTCTCCTCCACCCAACTTTTCATTCATACATTATAATAAACTCAGAGCAACATGGTCACTTTTTCCCTGAGTGCCTGTCACTTCTGCTTCACCAATCAGTTCTTCCTTGTTACTCAAAATTAATTTCATAGTAGTAGTTCACATTGCTTTTTTAGCTTCCTGAGAGCTGAAACTGTCAAGAAAGCATGTCCAGAATTTATCAGATTTTTCTTTTAGCGGAGACTACCAGCCATAATCTGGATAGTGAGTCCCCTACTGTCACTCCCTGCTATAGATTGGGCACAGGATATATCTCTCCTCCACCGGAAATATATCTGTCAGAGATGATGACCCACTCACTCTCTTAGTGGCCTAGAGTATACTTCCAACAGCATAATTATCTAAATTCTCTTCTTTTATACTATCCAAATCCTCTCCTTTAAGTAAAAGCTTAGGTTGCTGAGTTTTTATTTACATATTCATCTTCCTAATAATCCCCCTCTGTTTTTGTCATTTATTTCTTTTTAATATTTTAGGCCTACCCACAAGTACTGCCTAACTTGAGAAGTTTCTGAAGACTGAATTTGCTTCCTTTTGCAAAGATGTTTACAGGTATGAGTTATCATGTCCAGTTATGTTACTACCCACTCTCTGTCCACATCTATGGAAACAGTCAAGTCTAAATGATCTCTCTTGTTTTCAGTTCTCCTGATTGTCTGTGTATGATATTACTGTTTGTTCTTCTCTGGTCATTCCCTCTCCCCTATATTGTGCCCATTTTACACCTATTTCTCTGCACTTTATTTTGTCCCCTTCAAATTTAAACTTCGATTGCTGATTAAACCAATAAGAACAAAAACAGTAGGCTTTCTGCCAAACTCATTCTTTTTGATCTTCATAAATTGCCCTTCACCCCTTGCCATATGACTATTTTTCTGATTTCATTAATGAAGCTCCAGTAATCCTTCTATGTAGGCAATTACATGTTTACCCAGAGTCACTTCACTTTTTAAATAGTGACCTCCAAATAAAAGAAAGACAAAGCATCCACCTACACTCCCATTTCTTACACGTAACTCCAAAGTTGGTAGAATAGCATCTCAAAATACAATCAGTGGATCACAAATCTCATAAGAAGTTTTACTCAAAAAACCTGTATTAGTATGAAGTGTGAAGTTATCAAAATATACAATTACACCTAAATTACATGAGCTGAGAACTGGAATCAATGTCCTCTTAATTTTTAATTTATTTTTATTTTTAAAAAATGTTATTTATTTTTAGAGAGGGGAAGGGACAGAGAAAGAGAGGAAGAGAAGCATCAGTGTGTGATTGCCTCTCACGTGCCCCCAACTGGGGACCTGGCCCACAACCCAGGCATATGCCCTGACTGGGAATCAAACTGGCAACCCTTTGCTTCGCAAGCCACGACTCAATCCACTGAGCCACATCAGCCAGGGTCAATGTACATTTTAAATACCACAGCTACTCAAGAACAAACTAATGACTATACCCACTGTAGAGAGGATATCAGGAGCACAGTTTTTAAACATGTTAATTGGTGGCTGGATATATGAGCCTACATTATCTTATTTACTCCCCTTAACAACTTGACAAGCTGGGTACTAATATTATATCCACTTTCCATTGGAAAAAAACTAAGACCTAAAGAGGTCAAGAAATTGATACAAGGTCACTCAACTGACTCAACAAGTGCTAAGTGGGGATTTGAACTCAGGGACACTTCACTTCTCAGTCCCAGGTGACAGGTTAAAGGGACATTGAGAATCCTCCCTGTTTATGCCAGAGTTATGACCTTTATTGTAAGAATGATATATAGGTTTGCTGTCTCCCAGGGATAAGTGGTCCTTCTCCCCAGGAGATTAGTATTTTTAATATTTAACTGTTCCTTCAGGGAGAACTGGCCCTTCTCCCAGAGGGATCTATTGGTTAGTCAAGTCACACAAGGCCCTTGGCACATAGCCACTTTTGTCTAAAACACATTTAAGCATAGCCCCCAAAGTGAGTCTTTGGAATCTCACCCAAGAGAAGGACGCTTTGCTCAGAACTTTCCCAGTCGGACCTCAAATGCTGTCTCTGGGATCCCTCAGCATCTATGTTAGGGTGTTGGTGGACTCCTGTCTGGTGATGTACAATCTTGATTCTTGCTTTTGCTTTGTTCTTGCTTAATAAAGTTCTTAGTTATTTGTATTGACTTGGGGTTTTTATTGACCGTGAATCTGACCCTCCAAATTAAGTGGCCATGATCTTATACATGCCCCTAAATGGCATACCAGGTTAATAGCTGACAAAATTACCTGTCCGTATAAATGACTTCTTATTATTGCTAAATTAGGAGATATTTAAGGTTCCTTGCAATCAAAACAGTTAAACTATATACTACTGATGGGCTTGACTGTGCACTCACCTCTTGATTATCCATGTCAAAATAATTCCTAAATCTCAGGAGAAAATAAACATGCTCACTGCACATCTCTTCTTTCTGGCATTCTTTAGCATCTTTAAATTCCCTATCATTCTTCACAGCATAGGACATTGCGTTCTCTTCAGTCCCATGTCTGTGTTAGACCGCCTGTGACTAAGAATTTGTACTACTCATTTTCCTCCTAATGAGTTTTCATTCTTCTTGATCTTGACTTTAATCCCTCTTTACTGTCTTAAAATTATGTGCTTTTTAGAATTTTCATTTGGCATCTTCTTTCATGTACTGGAATACTTCCTCATCCTTTTAAGCCATAATATTAAAGAAAACAGCTTTTCTTAAATTCCTTCACTTGAGGGAAGATATCAATTGGAAGTTACAAAACACGATTTGTTCCCAAACCTCTAAGATTTCAACTGTAACCACAGAGTTTTTCTCCCCAAGGACTTTCTCATTTTGATGCCTAGTAAATAGCCTGCAACAGAGGTGGAACACAGGAAAGAAATAGATGTTCAATGTGGATAGGGCCATTCTCACCACTAAAGGCTTAAGTTCTCTACTGATGAGTTTGGTCTTAATTTAATGGACCAGACTGGGAAACACAGCAAGTCCATGAATCACTAGGAACTAGTAATTATTCTTCCTGCTTTGCCCCTGTTCTATATTGCCTCAGAGCTCAGACAAGGTGTATGTGGGAGAAAGAACACTACCAATGCTGCAAAGCAGCCCATTTAGCTCCAGATCCTGAGAATGCGTTGAGTCAGCTTGCTTCGGATTCCACCAGTGAGCTTTGACTTCTCAGCAATCTCTCTCTGGAGAGGCTTCCCAGAAAGCCATCCGTTCAGCTCACCCCTGAATGCACTTTGAGCAACCGGCTGCCTCTCCCGTAAGCACGTTATTAAAGGTCTCTTTTCAAAAGCAGAGATAGTGCCCTGGAAAATGCGATATTGATTTTTCCCCTTCTTTTTCACTGTTTCAATCACTGCTCGTTTGAATGGCTTTCATTTTTAGCAACAACAAGAGAATCTTCGAAGAAAAGTGGTTTATAGGATCAGCCTGAAATAAAATCACCACTCAATTTAAGCTCTGAAAAATACTATTGATATTTTAATAGAAGTTTGGAGAACCTATTGCGAGCTCAATAATAGCTACAAGGAGTTTATACACAGAAATCATACTTAGGGATCATTTTATTTCTTAGGTAGTATGTGTTAACAGCAAATAATGGTTTAAACCTTCACTCACTTCCATTACTGTATATATCAAGAGTCTCAAGGGTGTGGAAATGTTCAGAGTACTTCAGAAGGGGTAAAAGCCTTTCTACGACTCAAATGATTTGTCTCTAATTGGCCCTCAAAGAAAAAGGCTGGGATGGTTTTCTCTTAAGCTATTTTGCCTGTATAGGCACCAGGAAATCCCAACTATCTTAGAGCTGAAAGACCTAGAAATAATGCAGTTAAATGTATTTGTTGCGTAGGTGAGACAAGCAAAGGCTAGGTGGTAGTATGATTTGATGGAGGTGGCACAGTCTCAAATTCCCACTCAGGAGTCCCTCTTTATGAGTACCCAGAATCCTTCTCCCTACCTGGATCTTGATGACTTCTCTCTTTCTTCATTTTCCTCCTCCACTCCCCAAAATAACTATGGGTCTTCTCGGCTCTAAATCTTCCTCTGCTGTACAAACATACTTGTTTATGAAGTAGACTGATGATATTACCACACAAATTGACTTATTACTTAGCCAGTGGAAAGTGTTACCTTCAAGGGTCATGTCAAGACACACCTCACTCAGAAAAATTGTGTGACTTTAGTCCATATTGATATTACTCCTTTTTGTCAACCCCTGTAAATCACTGAAAATATGCCTTGATTAATCCTTAAATATTCTATGTGTGTGCCAAGGTTTCTTCTAGTGAGGTCTTTGAAGTCAATGTTGATTAAATAAACAGATATTTACTACATGGTTAATAAATGTGTAAGGTCCAATGCTCCATGTTAAGAGGTATAGAAATTAAGAATAAAATGTACCATTTTTCCTGAATTACTTATGTTTAGTACAGATACATGTTTTAAATATATGAAGATAATTTTCACAGAAAGACCTTGGTGTAAAGGAAAACAGTAGAAAGTAACATCACAAGAGCAGAATAATATAGGACTTGTCAATATAGTGGAATTAGAGTCCTTGGGAAAATGTAGTGAGATTTAGTTTCAAAATGTGATCATAGCATGAGAAATAAGATGTTGCTGAATTTGGAGAAAAAAGCTGTTTTTTAGTATATTACACAGTCAGGGTGAAAGAACCTTGATTAGGAGGGAAAGAGGGACATCCATTCATCCAATCATGTAATGGCTACTAATTGGGAACATTTTATATGTAAGGTGCTGTTCTAGGCTCTAGGGGTAACTTTGAATGGGTGAGGTTAGGAGGTATTACATTTAAGGCCAGACTAGCATGATTGCTGTGAAAAGGGTAAGCAAGAGTTAGATTGAGAAATGTTGGAGAAATTGTGCCTGATTGAACATGAAAAGCAAGAGAGCCTGTATAACATAAAGCATTGACTTGGGTGTCATGAACAGGAGGGGAAGTGAGAGGAAGTGATTGGAAGTGTATGGAGATAGAGAAGGGCACCAAGTGGAAGAGGTTTCCTCTACAGTACTAGAGATGGGGTATCTGGTGGACAAATTCTCTTGGCTCTTCTTTAGGACTTCCCATTTTGCCCTTCCTTTATAAAGTTGTTTGATTGCATAGTCTGCAACCACAGAGGCTGCCTGACCTGCTTGTTCTGGCATTAATGGGAGATGCAGAGAGCCACGGCCATTAGAAACAAGGCCAACTCCCACGGGAAAGGAAGTGCCTTAGTCTCATTAGAGGGATTCTTGCAAGTTCCACATGGTCAAGCACCTCCCCTCAGGAGCCTACCTGGTTGGGGAGAAAGCCTTATGGTAACAAGCAGTATAGGATTTGCCTGGCCTTTTCTTCCTTGTGTACATCTTCCTTGGGAACCATGAAGGAAAATAGTGCTGGCAGCTAGCCATTCTCATTCTTTCCCCAGCAGAGGGGAGCCTAACATAATCCAGCTCTCAGATACAGGGTTCTTGCTTCCTGTTTCCATATGTTTAGCATGACATGATGCAGGACCTAATTAGCTCCCTATCAACAAGCCTCGAAAATTTTTTTGCCACATTCCAATTAGTTCAGTACCTAACTGTGAAGAAGTAATGAGAAGATAAGGTTCTTATCTCTATGAAAAGCGTACCCTTATTTGGAACTTCATCTATTGGTGGGGCAAAAATTTGATGACTAGGAAGACCTCTGAATGACCCAACAACTGTACTGTGTAGAATGCTACCTTTTCTGCTTTAGGAAGACAAACACAAATTTCAAAAGGTCAATTTGTTAATGAGCTGTTTGTAATGGAAAACATATTACATATTTCCTACCCAAACTATGCTAACCATTAGAAAATAAATTCAAATCACATTTCATCCTTATTTGAGATTAACTGGATGCGGCATGTGTGATTACATACAATAACGCGTTGATTCATGAAACAGAGGAGTAAAACTTTGGGCCTGAGTCTCAGGACATGAACTCAGTTTCGAATTTGTTCTGTTTTTGTTGTTGCTATTGTTTTCCAAGATAAATATGAATAAGCTAATTCTTTGAAATGTTTTAAATTCTACTTTTATTTCTAGGTATAAAATTATCCTTAAAAAGATAGTTCTCCATTTCCTACAGAATTTATTACAAATATCTACTTCACCTGGGTATCAAAGGCCTTGTAATATTTGAGCACAATCTGTGTTACATTTTTTCACACCAGAAATATTTATTGAGGATCTAATTTATGCCAGGCAGTTTTCTCAGTAATGCCAGAGGGCATTGATATAACTGAGAATTTGCTAGAATTATTCAGATTGGAGCTCTCCTGTAGTCATATCAAATTAATTTTTCTTCTGTAGTCTTGACTTCACATCACATTTCTTTGGCCAAAACAGCAGCTTCACACTTTTATTATTCTTCCTTCCTATAGTGAATAATTTATATATGCTGATAAATAAAACTCATAGCATACTGCCAAAGCTAAGTTCTCCAAATATAGACATGAGTCTGACATCAAACATGCCCTTTGGAGAGACTAAGAATTTATCCTCACAGTACATGAGAACACATTCATCCAGCTCTCTGTCAGGCATACTGCATGTCCTACTTGTATACACACACCTATATATGACATATATATAACCAATCCCAAACTGTGATAAATAGCTTTACAAAAGAAAAACATGTAAGTAGATATTTAAACTCAGTTTAGTCTACTTTAAATAATTATCCTAGAGTGAAGGGCCAAATAACTTGGATCATGAAAAGTTATTTATTATTAAATCAAGGTAATCATTATTTTTTAGTTAACATACTTTTAAATTCTTTATAGGATCATCTATCAACAACTCAATTAATAAAAAGGTTATTATGCATTATCTCTATGCAGAGTATCTCATTTAGTCACAGGAGGGATATGACAGTAAAAAGAAACTTACTTCCACTTAGAAAATTACATTTTAGAAAACAATTTAAAACACATAAAAATTAAATTACAAGAGAATAAAACATGCAAAAATACCAAGGTAGTTCATGTTTACTTGTTAATAGGGGATAATGATGATGTATCTGTGTATTATGTGCCTCAGGTATGGTTGGTGCTCTATTCTCCAAATGTAAAGACAGGAAAAGTTAAAGAATAAGTGATATCAACAATATGCACTATAAATTTCAATAATGATTCTAAGTATCCAACACCTGAACCACATCACAAGTAATTCAGTGATGTAGTGGCAACAGGAAAAAATTGCATTAAAGAGTCTTCCAAATGAAAATAGATGCCTGGATCTGTGGATTATTAACCTATATTTCTTTCCATGCCTTTACAGTCAAATTTATCCAATTTCACTTAAATATTTAATTAAATGTCCCCTCTAAACAAGGATCTCTTAGGTTACTTGCCCTGGAATTAGATTCTAAGTCTCTGAGATGAGAGTGCAGAAGGTTATTGGGCTTTGATATTGACAGCATCGTGACTGGGCAGAGAGAGCAGTTGGACCAGGATGCGAGCACAACAGAAGCTTCAGTCAATTCCATGGGTTCCCTGATTCTAGAATATCCCTTCGTCTGGATAGAGGCGTGGGAGCCAGACATTGCTAGCCTTGAATCAGTCAGTCGTCAGATGGAGATTTTCTTGGGATGAGGGAGTAGTCTTGGAAGATATAGCTCCCTTCCTCCAAGGGTAATTTCTGGGGAAGATTTTAGCTATGGTCAGTCTATAGCCAACATTCCTAAATCAGGATAGAACACATAACACAAGTTTTCTTCTAGGTGTTTTGGGAATAAAAAGCCATGATAGGTAAGTTTTTACCTTCAAGAAGCTCTTTGTCTGAACTGGGAAAGGAGAGCAGTCAGATAATAAAAAAAATCCATAAAACAGTGAAAATTCTAGTAAGTACTATCACTAAGAGTAAATAAAATACCCTGGGTGCACAGAACAGGGAACAGGAGAGTGACAGCAAAGAACTATGATTGTAGTTCACAAATAATAGGAAATTCATAATCACCACAAAGAACAGCAAAGTCGTGGGAAATTGAAGTCTCGTCAAATTATAAGAACAATTCACCACCATTAGCTTGTTAAAGCAATGGTTCAGAAAAGCCCAATCTTACAGAAGATGGTTATTATCTACAAAAAGCCACTTATGTCCTATAATGGACCCTTAATAGGACATGACCCAATAGGACCCCCTGACAGTCTGCAACACATATTTAAAGAAAAAAGGAACCAATCAGAAATTGAACATTTTTTATTCTATTGAAAAGACTGAAACTTTAGAGCCAGCAAAAAAATGAGTTCAAAGTTATAATCTACACACTACTAGCTGTGATAGAGTCTATGAACACCGGTAAACAGCAGTTTTCTCTGAAAATTGAGCTAAATGATATTTACGTTCCAGGGGGTTGTAAGCATTACAGAGAGTAAAGCTGGGTCCAAGCAAATGACAGACTAATTTAACACGGACCCCAGTTTCAGTACAAACACACAGGAAGTAAACAGACAATAATGCAAATACATGATTTCCTTAAAGGGACTGACATTCTCAAGTGCCAGGAAGAGAGTAATTGATGTTAAAGCAAAACGCAGGAAATGAGAACTTGGAAATTAATATTCACAATAAAAAGAAAATGAAGTTTGGTGAAGGTAAAAATCTGTCAGTGAGAAAGGTGTATAACTGGAGGTCTTAGAAGCAGTACTGCTCCCACGAAAAGGAGACAAAAGAAACTGCTTACACTAGAAAAATCTCTTAAAAAAATATTCCCCCACAGGCCAACAAACCCTCAAGCCTAAATCTCTACCCTCATCATGAAGTTATTCCAACACTGACATATTAAAGTTAAAACTGTCACCAAAAGTCTCAAAACAAAAACAGAATATGGTGAACTCCCTAGAGTTTCCAATAACTCTAAACAAAAATCTCTCTGTGGCATTATTTCCGTAACTTAGTACAAACTTGATCCAAGATCCAAGACAGATCAATATTGAAATTAAGATAATATATCTCGAAAGATGCTACATGCAAATCCTAGAGCAGTATTATGAGCCATTTAATAACAGTAATTAGTAAACTTAGGTGAAGTTAACAAATTCCTTTAATTAATCTAAACTGACAGAAACATAAACTGAGAGAAAATCTATGTGAATAGCCCTATATTTATGAATAAAATTGTATGCATTCACAAATACTGAAACAAAGCTCTAGACCCCAGTGATTTCATTAGCAAAATCTATCAAAATTTTAAAGAAAAAAACACTGTTCTTACAAGAATGTTTTCAGAAAATAAAGGGAAAATACTTCCCATTGCATTTATATAAACAATGCCTTGACCAAAACCCAAAAACGACAAAAAAAATTCCACACACACAAGACAAAGAATATAAAAAGTACAAATCAATAGCCTCTTTGAGAATAGACCCAAAATTCTTTGCAAATCAAGTTCAGTAATAGACCTCAAGTAGGGTTTATCCCAAGAATGTAAGATTGCTTATGTATTTCATCATATTTACAGAAAACAATAAAATGTATATGATAATTTCAGTAGGTAAGAAAAATCATTTAACATGATTCAGTAAACCTAGTAAGATCTTGGAAAAATAAAGAAAGAATAATAATAATAAAAGGCTTAAAGATTGAAAAGTAAAAGTGAAACTCTCTATTTACATGATTATCAATGTAGAAAACCCTAAAAAGTATACATAAATCTACTAGAAGTAATAAATAAATTTAGATGCATCATAGGATACAGGCCAATATACAATTGCTACTTGTATCTTGATACTTGATACTTTTTTATCCTAACATCATACAATTGAAAAATAAAAATAATTCTATTTCCAATAGTGTCAAAATATTTCAGGAATAAATTAAGAAAAACAAGCAACTTCTCTATTCAAGAAAAAACTGCAACACATTAAAAGAAAGAGAAGTTAAAATTTAAAAATCAAAGAGAAAAAAGCCAACCTAATTTTAATATTCAGCAGAAAATACTTTGGAAAGTAGAACTAAAATAAATAAAAAATAAAATAGTTTTCTAGCTAAATAAAAACAGTAGACACACAGCCTTTAAACTGAGAATATTCCATTTAAATTAATATTGTCTATGCAAACTGTAGTGAAAAGTACTGTTTGATTTAAAAAATATGGAAATATAACGAAAGGTTGATATTGGAATTTAAAACATTGGAAGTTGTTGTATTGTTTAGCAGGAGGGTAAGAGCAGGGGATGGCACTGTTGAAGGAACAAAGAATGAGAAGATGAGGGGTGAAGAGGGAATGAGAGACACTGGCCGCAGCTAGGTACCCACTCCGGAACTGATGCTCCACTGCATCCTTACCCATAGTTAGGTCCTGCTTTAAAAAGCTGTATCAAGGGGAGTTCCTATCACTTAAAATAATAGAAAAGTCCTCATTATTACAAGTTTGGGCCTGATCTTTTTTGCAGCTAATGGAAGCTTAGAGGTATTTAAATTAATAAAATGAGGATTGTCATACCTACTTTAAAAGATGCCTGTGGTAATTCAAAACAGTATGTGAAAACTGTTGCTATTTTGCTATTATTATACATCATTTAGCTAAAAGTCAAATATAGCTATAACTCTCCCTTTCCTCAAATGGAGGAAAGTGAGGCAGAGAATGAGTCCCTGGTAATGTTCTAAAGTTTGTTGACTTGTGTCTCTGAGTATTTTATAACTTTGCCCTTCTTTGAAGTTTAAAATGAGATCTATTTGTGACTTAGATGACTCTACAGTTGCTTAAATACCACCATGGGGTCTCCGTGAAAAGCTCTTATCATGTAGAATACAATTTACTTCACTGTGTAAAATTCTCCTTGGGGGAAAAATATGCTGTGGGAAATGCACAAGTTGAACAAGGAGATTTTGGGGCTATACCACTGTATAAAAGGAAAGAAGTGAGAAATGAATGTGTGGGTACATCAAGATCCAGAATTCCATTTAACGATGTATAATGTCATGTTCAAATTCTTAAATTTGATTTCTCCCCAAATTAAAGCATTTGCCCAGCCCCACTACTTCTATACTAGTTATTTGTGTGTATTTCGTGACAATTCCTAAGCCTTTAACAGAAATGCGAAAGCGTAATTTGAAGTGCTTTTTCAGTAGAGGAAATATTCACATCTAATGATTCCAGAAGTGACAATGTTTTTAGGAACATAAAACATAGGAGACAAATTTTAAACATTTTAGAAGGGAGAGTTCTATTCCCTCATGTTCAACCACTCTGGGTATGTCAATTGAACTGAAAATCTGTTCAAAAGAAGCTTCTTCAAGAAATATCAGGCTTGCACTGTAATCGATGGTTCTAAAGCACACCAGCGTTGCCTAGATATGACCCTGAAGACTATGTGATGTCCAAGGTTATGGATCATCTCCCCCAATGTCATCCTGCCCTGCCCACAGAATCTTTAAGATGGATAAACCTTAAATGTCATTCATGCCACCCATGCTGTAATCTTTCCTCCAACATTCCTGAGAAGTGATCTTCAGCTTTCAGCTTAAATGCCTTTAGCGACAGACTGCTCATTAATTTGACAAGGCAGATTGTTCCTTGGTTAGACAGCTCTAATTGTTGGAAAGTTCTTCCTCGAATTGCAGCAAAAATCAGCTTCCCTGTAATTTCCACCCACTGATCCTTGTCCTGCTTACCAGAGCAATACAGAATGAATTGACTTCCCTTCTTTAACTGACAGCCCACTGCCCAGGCATGCTGACTCCTTCCGTTGACTGCTCAGCACAGGGTGCTGCAGCACTGTGGTTTTAGTTAAAAAACCGGGATTTAATGCTCTGGTCTCAGGTGCCACTTCCCAATGCCAAATTCTTATCATTCTGAGTCTCAGACTCCAAATATGTGTAATGGAGATAAGGTTATACAGGCCTACCTTAGAGATACTGTGAGTTTGGTTTCAGATAAAAACAATAAAGCAAATATTGCAATAATGAGTCACACAAATTTTTTGATGTGTGTATAAAAGTTATATTTATATTATACTATAGTCCACTAAGTGTACAATAGCATTATGTCTTTAAAAATGTGCATACCTTAATTTAAAAATACTTTATTGCTAAAAAAAATATTAACCATCATCTGAGTCTTTAGTGACTTGTAATCTATTTGCTGATAGACTACAGGAGGGCCCTGTGATTGGGGTGGTGGTTGCTGAAGTTGGAGCGGCCGCAGCAATTTCCCAAAGTACGGCAACAATGAAGGGAGTGAGGAAAAAAGTAGGAGAGATTCAAAGAATTGAAAAGGATGAATAAGTATGGAAGGGGGGAAGAAAGCAAGGTAAAAAATATATACATGTACACCTCTTTGCCTGTGAAGGATTGCTGCCTTCGTTTCACTCTCTGTAACTATCCAAATAGCCAGGAATATTATTCCTCTATAGGCAATGAGTGAGTTTACATAGACATAAAAGAGTTTAAAAATGGAAATGGCCATGGAAATTTTGTGATCCATTTGGAAGGGAAATTCCAAGCATGTCATTTCTTATGAAAAGAAACACTCCAGCTCCCCTATCTTATGACCAATGTCTTTTGTGCTGGGTCTGACCTGGCAGTCAAACAGGAAGGGGGGGACAAAAGAAAGAATGAAAGAGATGGAGCAATTACATTTTTATCTCATGTAAAATCTGTAATAATCGCTACAATCTAAAAGCTTTTAGGTCCAACTTTTGTTTGATGGTTGGATTTCCACTGACACTGTAAAGAAATCAGAAGTAATACATCCTCCATGGTAATGGCTGAATGCAAGATAAAACTCTCAATTTTCGCACTTCTGGTGCTCAGGCCTTGGGTAAATTAGTTGCAACATCTTATACCATTAGAATGATTATAGCTGACTGTAATTCACAGTAATAGCAGCCTAAGGGCTGTAAAAGTCCTTAGTAACATTTGGTTATGTGGAACTCTGTAGTAGCTAGAAATAGTTAAGGAAGTTAGTAAGGAAGGGCAACTAGTAGTTGGACAGCTATCCCCACTTCAATAAATCAGAGAGAGGTTAAATTTCTCTGAGTCTGAGACCAAACGTCAGGGGTTTTGTGACTTAGTGTTTTGGAGCTGTCAAGAAAAACTCAGACAGCCTTCATTAAAGAGCTGACATTTAGTGGGAAAACGGAGACAACTGTATTTGAATATTAATTAAAAAATGATTAAAAAAGAGTTGACATTTTTTTAGAAGGTCTGAATGAGCAGTTTAAACGCAACATGTATTCAGATTGTTACTAAACTAAGCTTCTGGAGAAAATGAATATAATAACCCATCAACCCCTTATTGGAGATCCCATATTGGATATGCATGTGTTGGTCCATTTATCCTGCTATAACAAGATACCACAGACTGGATGGCTTATGAACAACAGAAATGTATTTCTCACAGTTCTGGAGGCCAGAAGTCTTAGAATGCCAGCACGGTCATGTGAGAACCCTCTTCCTAATGTTATAGACTTTGCTTATATCTGCATGCATGGCAGGAGAGGCTAGGGAGCTCTGTGGGATCTCCTTCATGAGAGACCTAAAACCATTCATGAAGGTTTCATGCTCGTGAACTAATCAACCACCCAAAGGCCTTGCCTTCTAACACCATCACACTGGACATTAGGACTCCGCCAGCTGAATTTTAGGAGGACACACACAGTCAACCATAGCAAAAAGGTTTAAGGCCTTAATAATCTCTGCAATAATAATCTCTGCAAATGCAGTCATCGAAGAGATGGATCTGGACCCAATGGAAAGGTGCTTGCAGTGTTGCAAGACTTGTATTTGAAGTCTCATACTTTGTTTATACACAAATGTTGATATATGCGTAGAAGATTGAGAATATGTGGTTGTGTCCCCAAACAATCAAGATAAAAATGGAGGAAACTGGAAGTCACTATCACTCAAAATTTAAATGAAGTGGAGACCCAATTTTATACTGGGTTCAAAATCTACAAGGCTAAGTTAAGTGAGGTGATTCTTTTTAAATTATATTATTAGGATGACATTTGTTAATAAGATTATGTAGTATTTAAGTGTACAATTCTATAATACATGATGTATATTGCATTGTGTATTCACCACCTAAAGTCAAATCCCCTTCCGTCACTATGTGTTTAATCCCCTTTACTTCACCCCTCACCATCATCCTCACTTACCTTTCCCTGTGGGGGCTTTATGGTTACTCCATTTACTCTACTAGAAGCTAAACCTCCATTTAATTTTAGAAACAAATTGTAGAATGTTCTATAAGATCATCTCCTTCAACTTATTCTCTATAATATGTAAGAAGGTTTAACCAATGCAAAGGGCTACCAACTCCAACATTTTCTTATTTTATTTCTTTGTAATGGTAGGATAATAGCATATTCACATTCTGTATTCTAAAATACTAAAATGTCAAAAATACAACAGGTGACATTGTTAATGTCAATGTTAATGTTCCCACTGCCAAAAACAACAAAAACTAATGAATCACCCAGAAATATTCTGTTTGTATAAGTTCCCCCAGATGAGTCTATGCTTTGTTCAGCCAGTGCTTTGGTTCCAAGTGGTTTCTGAACAAGTGTTGTTGATCTTTCAATTCTTGAAGCTACTGGGGAATATAAATGCCTTTCACTGTTTGCCCCTCAGTTTGTTATTTGCATTTGGCCTGCCCCGGCAGACAATTTTCTGAGTTCACTAAACTCACTGCCAAGAACTCACAGTTAAGGATTCCAAGCCACCTGTGGGAACTATTGTCACAAATCTCAGGTTGAAAATTCTATCTGATGCACAGCATTACCACCCAGAACAGCAGCACTTAGCCAGGCTGACCACACAGTTCTTCCATCTCACCCTGACAATATCATAGTCTCCAGAAAAACAGGAGTTGCCGAAGTTTCAACACCCTTTGCAGCAATTTGGACTCCTGGCTCTGGGACCCATTTTGCCTTTCCTGGGTCCTCTGAAAATCATTCTCTTTATCACTCTACGTCTCTCAAGTCCTGATTCCTTATTGCTGTGAGGACAGCTCATATTTGTGTAATGCTATCATTTTATGCAACAAAAAATGGAGAAATTATTTGCAAATTGCAGGTAATTCTGGGAGGACAGTTCATTTCCCATAGGGGACAAATGAAGCAAAGAAAGCTGAAGTGACTTACTAAAGTTGGTGTCGTACAAGCTTAGCTCCTCAGATCCCAAAAGATCTTTGATGAAGCGGAGCTGAACCTTGAGACTCAGAGGACCAGATCCCAATATTGCCCCACCATCTACTTAATCTCTCTGAGGCTTATTTCCCTTAAGTAAAAGGAGACTAGCTCTTATCTGTTCCTCTCACATGTACATAGCTAAATGTAGTAAGTGAAAAAAAATTGGAAAATTTTGAGGCTATAGTACAGTTTATAACATTGCATCCAAGATTTTAAAAATTTTATAATTTTTTCAACATTTGTTGTAAAATATCAGAGCATTTGTAGCAGCAGACTTGGACTGAAGACCAAGGGAAGAATCCATTGTCTCTTTCGTATGTGTCCATTTTGTTAAACAATTAACTGAAACCATATGTATTCTTTAATGCACAAAACCAATAACCACTTCAAAATAAACTTTGCTCGTAGAAAGAAAACATAATTTCCTTGATATTAAAACCAGTTACTTCTAACAATTTGTCTTAATGATTTATTCCTTTTAGAAGTTGACAGATACACACATAATGTATTTTTCTATTAGCAGCTTTTTCTAAAACCTATTCAAGATTTTTACCATTTTGTGCATTTTATTTCCAAGGGCGTCCTCTTATCATATATTATCCAAAAGTCTACTAAATAAAAACAACGCAGACTCAGAGATGTCAGCACACTGACTGGAATAAACAAAGGGATATATTGGAGGGCATTTCCTTGACTTTCTGGCTAAAAAGGGCCTTGCAGAGTAGCCAAACCAAGTGCTACCTTTTCCAGGAGCCTAGAGAAAGAAAATAATGTGGAATATATGATGGTACAAAGATCTTATCATTTGTCATATCTAAGCACTTAACAGGTCGGTTCAGAAGTATATTATTTCTCTACTTTGTCTAATATTTTCCCTTCCTAGTCACATCACAAAATGAAGACTATGTAAAGCCTGCACCAAACATTTTTGAGAAAAATGACAACTTCACTCAATCACCTGGATGTCTGCATCTATACAAAATCTGAAGTACATTGTGAAACAGAAAATGTGGATAAGGAAAAATAAGTAACCAAACAACTTCCTTATTTATTACAGTGTTATTAGGTATTTTATTATAATCATAAACATTTTTCTAAGTCTCCTTTCAACAACATTGGTATAAGAAAAAGTACCTATAACAAGCTCCAAATTAATCCTTATTCCAAAATATTATAAACACCTGCCATTCCAGGAAAAATGTAACAAATGTGACTACCAAAAGTAATTACAATTCTGACTCTCTAAATATCCTGAAGTGTAATGAACATTATGTAAAGAAGCTTTTCTTAATCTCAGTGTATTTATTTATTTTAAATTTATTTTTAAATTACAGTTGACATCCAGTATTATATTAGTTTCAGGTGTACAACATAATGATTAGACATTTATATGAAATATCAGTGAATTTAATTAAAGCCTTAAAATTAATTGATGCACTACAAGGGCATATAACACTAACTCCTGCCCCAAATGAGAATAAAAATCATACAAAGCTAGGTAGATATCATTATTGACAGAAACAAAATAGTTTATGAATTGATTGGATTAAGTATGAGATATCTGTCTACAGTCCAAATTAAATCAAGATCTAATAAAATATTTCAGAAAATAGTACTTGTTGCAATGAAGCTCAAGTGCCAGGAATCTAATTCATCAGCTACAGGAAGGAAAGACCTGACACACCAAGGTCTGATGCCTACAGTCGTCACTGTAAGATAATTCTCCCTGATGTGTTTTTTTTAATGATTTTTTTATTGTTCTTCAAGTAGAGTTGTCTCCATTTTCTCACCACCACTTTCCCCTGCCCCATCCATCCCCACCTCCCACCCTCACTCCTACTTCCCTTTGGCTTTGTCCATGGGTCCTTTATACATGTTCTTTGACATCTCTTCCCCTTCTTTCCCCCATTATCTCCTTACCCTCTTCCCCTCCCCTGTGGTTACTGTCAGTTTGTTCTTTATTTCAATGTCTCTGGTTCTATTCTGCTTGCTTGTTTGTTTTGTTCATCAGGTTCCATTTGTAGGTGAGGTCATACGGTATTTGTCTTTCACTGTCAGGCTTATTTCACTCAGCATAATGCTCTCCAGTTCCATCCATGCTGTCACAAAGGGTAGGAGCTCCTTCTTTCTTTCTGCTGTGTAGCATTTCATTGTGTAATTGTACCATAGTTTTTTGATCCACTCATTTACTGATGTGCACCTAGGTTACTTCCAACACTTGGCTATTATAAATTGTGATATGAACATTGGGTTGCATAGGTTCTTTTGAATTGATGTTTCAGGGTTCTTAAGGTATAATCCCAGCAGTGGAATTGCCAGGTCAAAAAGCAATTTTCTTTTCTTTTTTTTTTGAGGAAATTCCATACTGTTTTCCACAGTGACTGCACCAGTCTGTATTTCCACCAACAGTGTACTAGGGTTCCCTTTTCTCTACAACCTCACCAGCACTTGTTGTTTGTTGATTTATTTATGGTGACCATTCTGACTGGTGTGAAGTGGTATCTCATTGTGGTTTTAATTTGCATCTCTCTGATGGCTAGTGATGCTGAGCATCCTTTCATATGTCTCTGGGCTCTCTATATGTCCTCCTTGGAGAAGTCTGTGTTTGAGCCTGAACAGAATGATAACACCTAGTGAAATTGAATCAGTAATAAAAAAAAACTCCCGGCACACAAAAGGCATGGACCAAATAGTTTCACAGGAGAATATTATAAAACATTTAAGGAAGAGCTAACCCCTATCCTTCTCAAACTATTCCAAAAAATCCAAAAAGACAGAAGACTCCCAAACTCTTTTTATGAGGCCAGCATCATCCTAATCCCAAAACCAGATAAAGACATAACAAAGAAAATAAACTACTGGCCAGTATCACTGATGGATATCGATGCTGAAATCCTCAACAAAATATTGAAAAACTGCATCTAGGAATACATTAAGAAAGATCACACACCATGAACAAGTGGGATTCATCACAGGGATGCAAGGATGGTACAACATTCACAAATGTATAAACATAATCCATCACATAAACAAAAGGAAAGACAAAAATCACATGATCATATTAATAGATGCAGAAAAAGCATTGGATAAGGTACAGTATCCACTTATGATCAAAACACTCAGCAAAATGGGAGTAGAGGGAATATACCTCAACATAATAAAGGCCATATATGAGAAACCTACAGTCAACATCATACTCAATGGGCAAAAAGTAAAAGCTTTCCCACTAAGATCAGGAACAAGACAAGGATGTCCACATTCACCACTTCTATTCAACATAATATTGGAAATCCTAGCCACAGTAATCAGACAAGAAAAAGAAATAAAAGGCATCCAAATTGGAAAGGAGGAAGCAAAACTCTCACTGTTTGCAGATGACATGATAATGTACATAGAAAACTCTATAGATGCCACTGAAAAACTACTTGACCTACTAATTGAATGTGGCAAAACAACAGGATACAAAGTCAATATTCAGAAATCAAAGACATTTTTATATACCAACAACAAAATTATCAGAAACAGAAATCAAGAAAAAATCCCATTTGCTATGGCTACAAGAAAAATAAAGTACCTAGGAATAAACCTAACCAAGAAGGTAAAAGACCTATATTCAGAAAATTACACAACACTGAAGAAAGAAATTAAGGAAGACACATATAAATGGAAGCATATACCATGTTCATGGATTGGAAGAATTAACACCAAAATGTCCATACTACCCAAAGGATTTATAGATCAGCAAAATCCCTATTAAAATACCAATGACATATTTCACAGATATAGCACAAACAATTCAAAAATTTATATGGAGCCATAAATGACTCTAAATAGCTGCAGCAATTTTGATGAATGATAGACACACTTAAAAAACTTTAATCAGTGTACTTACATATTTTACTTATTATAATTGTTTAATATCCCACTAATATCTCTTTTAATCTCTTACAAGCTAAAACAGACTTTATATATCTGAGAATGTATGAGAATCTTAGATCATTTCTAGTTCTTTTACCATCTTCCTGTTTTATATGATTGTTTATCTCTATTTATTCCTGTCCTAGTTTAGCCCAACAGAAACAAAATTATTACTGTTTCATTTGGTTAATTTTGGTTATGTAAACCTTCATATTTGCCTTGTTCTGTGTTTACAGTTTCTTGCGTCTCAGATCTGACATCTAGTAAACTTTCCATTTTTCTCTAAAAATATTCATTTTTACTCTCATTCTGAAAATACATTCTTGCTGAGAATAGGATTCTAGATGCTCAGGAAATCAGAAATAGGATTCAATTGACTTCTAGTTTCCACTGACAATTTTGAGAGGTAAGTTGTCAGTCTCAGTGCTACACCTTTAAGGTTTATCTGTCCTTTTCCTCTTTCTTTTTCTCTACTGCTTTCAAGAACTCTTTATCTGTAAAGTTCTTGGGGTTGATAATAATGATTCTTTTTCTCTCTCTCTCTTTCTAATCCTGACTGAGATTTACTTGGCTTGTCATGTCTGGATTGGTGCATTTTATCAGCCCAAGGAAAATTCTCAACCATTCTACCTTCATAAATTAGCTCTGCCCCATTCTGTCTTTCCTCTCTTTTTTGAACTCTTATTCACCATACATTTGATCTTTTCACTGAGTACAGGTCTCAAATTCTTTTACACATTTCCCATTCTTGGCCTTTCTGTACTATATTAAAAATAATTTCTTCTTACACGTTCCCAGACCAGTCTTGAGTTATATGTAATCAGCTATTAAATGTGCTTATTGAGATTTTTAATCTACTTTATTGAATTATAATATGCCATTTAAATACAGTTCAATAAGTTTTGACAAATGTGAGTGCCCATGTAACTTTCATTAAAATTAAAAGAGAACATTTCCATCACCTCAGCAAGTTCTCTATGTATCTTTGTAATAAATCTCTCAATCACCACCACAGGCCACCAATTTTGTCTTTTCAAGAACTTCACATAAGCAGAATCATTTAGTATTTTCACTTTTAGCCTGACTTCTCCTACTTAGCATAATGTTTTTGAGATTCATCCATATTCTTTCATGTATTACTAGTTTTTATTTTCACTTTTGTTAAGTAGTATTCTATTGCATGACTATAGCATACTTCAAAAATTATTTCTCCTAAAGATAGGCATTAGGACTATGTCCAGTTTGGGGGTATAAGGATTACTTTGAAAATTCTAATACATGCTAAATGCTCAAGATTAGAATTCCTTATTTCACAGGTGTATGTTTAATTCCATAAGAAACTGCCTGTATCTCTTTCAAAGTGGCTGTTAATTTTACATTCTCATTAGCAATATATGTTTCACGATGTTGTTCCATAATGGCACCTACACTCTTTATTTTCAGTCTTTTTAATTTCAGCCATTCTAATAGGTATGTAGTGGAATTCAATTATGATTTTAAATTACAATTTCCTGGTGAATAATGTTGCATATCTCTTCATGTATTTACCAAACATTCTTTTATCTTCTTTTATGAAGTGTTGGTTCAAAACATTTGCTTGTGTTAATTGGTAAAAATACTCAATATTGTTAAGATGAGAGTTTCTTCCTAATTGTCCTATAGATTTTATATAATTGTGATAAAAATCCAGCAGGACTTTTATTTTTTTTAACAATTGGCAGTACAGTTCTAAAATTTATACAATAAGAATACAAAGAATCTAGAATAACAAAGCTATTTCAGATAAAAGCTTTCAAAACTCATGAAGACAACCCACTTTAAAAAGATTTGAACAGATACTTCACAAAGATATATGACTGGCAAGTAGGTCATATCAAAGGATGCTTAATATCATTAATAATAAAAGAAGTACAAATAAGACAGTAATAGAGCTATCATTACACAGGCCTAAAATGGCAAAATTCAAATTTAAAGCAAACTGATATTAAATGCCAAAAAGTATAGAAATGTTGGGGATGAGACCCTGAGAAGATGGAGTCACACAAAGAAAGAACTTTAAAGGTTGTATGATCCAGCATTCAACAACCAACAATTCCATCCGGAAAATCATATAAAAATTAATAGGCATATGAAATAGCAAGAAATATTTCTCTAGCTAGGAGAAAATTTAGTCAGTGGAAATAGACACAGAAATGACACAGATAAAGGAATTAAAAGTGAGGGGTGTTAAAACAGCTATAGTCCTAAGATCAGTATCCTATTCTCTATTCATATCAGAGACGATGTTGATCAAGGAATGGAGCCAACTGGCTGTGGATCTGTCTTCCTGCTTCCTTGCAACTAGTCTCCTGAAATGTTCTCAGCAGTAGTTCATCACCAGCTTTTTAAAAAAGTTTTACTCCCTGCTCCTTTATTTAAGCAAATATAACTTTATATCAACTGCTGTCTCCAGTAGTTCTGAGTGCTCAGACTAGCATTCTGCAGATGAAAAACTCTTGGTTGCCTCTGTGAACCAGACCCCACCAGGCTCACAGTTCTAGCTTGGATTACCTCTTTGTAGTTCTGTTTCATCTATGATACAAGTAAATGTTTCTCTGGTTTTTAATTTTATCTTTTTACTTTGGGTTTTCTTTATCCTTATTATCTACATTCTTATATGTGTGTGTTTGGGGGGAAAAGGGTGTTATATTACCATCCTGAGCACAGGAAAATGTTTTTTAAAGGTACTCAGTTATACAGTGCCTCTCTACTTATACAACTCCAGCCATTTCCAGTAAATGAAGTCATCTACTCCTCCATCTTCATCTGTTATTACTTTATCATTTTTCAAAACAAGAATGAGCCTCCATCATAACAACAACAACAACAACAACAAATCCTGGGATTCCTTGTGCCAAAAACTATCTTTACATCCTTTGAAATCTCCTACTTCTTTATATCACTTCTGTGGAACTTATTAAATTACTGTTTGTATTACGACTGTTTCTGTAACTCACATCTATTTTGGTGAAATTTTTGTCACCTGGAATCATTCACTCGCAGTCATCGTGTGGATCCTAGTTGAACAACTAGACCTGGGAATGGCCAATCGTCAAGTTTCTTTGAAAATATGGAGAGAATACTCCTCTCGTCATGTGAGTCACTCAAAGAGGCTTGTGCTACTACAGTAAGAAAGATCACACAGAAAAAGAAAACCACTTTTTCAGTCTGCTATTTGGTAGAAAGGAAAAAGGAAGAGGTTGATTAGATATGAGTGCTAATCTCCCTACCAAAATGGTTCAAAGTCCCAGAGAAGGAGAGAGAGAAGTAGACAGGTGGTAGGGATTTAAGAGAAAATTGTATCCTAACATCACAGCCTCTAATTAATCAGTGAAAGGAAGAAAATGAAATGGTATGGAACGTATCCACAGGTTACCACTGCTGTATCCTCTTTCCACACATTGTCTGTTTTGTCTATGGAAATCAGTGATGCACAATTTCACCCCTAATTTTAGAAGAAACAACTCATTTCCTACTACAAGTATGTGGGAACAAAGCACGTTGACAAAATGATCAGCTAATTCATATTCCTGAAGTCATGGAGACAAAATAATTAGTAGAAATAAAATATGTGCTCATGTGTCCTGAACCTCTTTCCCATCTTCATACTATAGTGTTCTTTTAAGGCAATATTGAGGATTATATAAAATGTTGATGTAGAGAATTTACCACAGTGACTGGCACATTATAAGCAACCAAAATTGCTACCCATATACATTTTAATGATTCTTCATATCCTACTTGTTTAATTTTGACTATTCAAACTTAAGCCAAATACATCCTAGGCTGCTATCCCTTCCTGCATACATTTTACCACTAGCATGTCTGCATCTTGGGCAGCTTCAAAGCCTGGAATATAATCACAAACCTCCTAATTGGCACTTCCTGGCTCTGTGGATGAACAGTATATCAGGCAAATTGGTGAGGAGGGAAGCCAAGCCTGAGTGCAATGATGAAAGACCTAGGGAAGAAAAGCTAATTTGCAGCTAATTTCTAAAATATTGGCTAGAGATTTGTTCAGCTTCATGGGGACAATAGAGGGATTCAGCCATCACCAAGTCATTCTTCAGGGAAGATTAGTGATTCCTGGAAGCTTCTTTTTACTTTTTCTTTTTTTTTCCTATATTGCTGGAAGAATAGAAAGTAACTGAATGGGCCAATAGGTATTTGTCTTACTGAACTTTATTTTACAAATGGAAATGGAACAAAATCATGGCAGAAAAAATTAAGAAACAAAACAAAACTAAGGTGTGGGTGGGACCATCTCTATCAGATACCAATGCTCTGGTGGGCAAGAGAACAGGCAAGGCCCCCACTGGACTACCCGCCACTCAATGGTCTTACCCAGGGGAATCGAATCTGGAAATAATTAAAAGAATAGCTGTAAAAAAGTTAGATAAGGAGTCACTGAAACATGAGCTGGGGGAGGGAAGGCAATACCTTTCCTCATCTCTGGAATTTTCAATGCATTAAGAGCCTCCTTTACTCCATCCTTCCATCTGCTACCATTTGTTTCCCTACTTGTATGCACACTCACATACTTCCCTTAAGGACCCTAAACACACTGGGTGAGTGTTCAAGATCAGAATTGAGGATAAAGTCAGATATATACTTAGCATTGTCTTTCCTGGGTCAAGCTTGTTCGATATTCCAGAGCAAACCAGTTTGCTCTTTCATGCCCAAATATTTCCTACCTGAATCTTTTGCTCCATTTTAGGCATTTTCCCTATGAAAACACAGCTATCAAAGTTAACACAATCTGAGCATCTCTACCAAGAAACTCTCCGCAGAGCACTGGAAGGAACTTGAACATCTTTCCAGGCTGTGGGTAAAGAGCCAGCAGAGCATTGGAGAGACAGTTTTGATGACATTGTTTTTCATTTCACAGAGGACGACTCATGTTTCTCTCCTTAAATATACACTGCAAGCCACAAGAGATGGCAGCTGTCTAATTAAACCTGATAAAGCCTCCTTAAAAATGAGACTTGGGGAAACACATCATGTCGATTGGAGAGCTGCCCGATTTTCCCTGGAACACAGAGGGAACTGTGTGCTGTTCGGGAGGGACAGAGCATGGGACAACAGGGAAACGAGGCAAAAATTACCACCGCCATCAAGTTGTTGGTGTAAAGTAACAGAACGTACACGATTCATATTGAATACAAATGAGATAACTTTACTTTATAAAACATGCAAAAGGATAACCTCATCTACCATTTTAAAAAGTCACTAATGAAGGCTTTGATGATATACCAAATCCCTTCTTATATTATAAAGACTTAATGGGAACAGTTTATTTTCTCCAACAGGCTTCTGCTGGCACAAGAACCTGGGAAATGGAAATAGGGATATGATTGTTATGGCTAAGGCTTTGGGATGGCTCACATGGCTTCCTCCTCTCTCGCCCTTCCATTCCACAGAGAGGTAATGTTCACTCGAATTTTAAGAAAGGAACAAACACGTATACATGCATTTGGTTCTCAGTGGAAGTACCTAAAGAAATGGCAAGACTGGGACTCACTAACGCTCTCTTCGTTTTTTCTCAATTTTATCAATACTCTATTTTCTTTGTTTCTAATACTCTCTACCAACTCTGTGTTAGGCCATGGCACAAACTGATGTTATTTCAATGATGTAGTAAGAAATGAAACATGAAATCTCTTAACCTGGTATTACCAGAGAATCCCTGCATGGTAAGAGTCAGAATCTTGTCCACTGACGTGCCCGCAGCAGAGTCTAACATAAGAAAAAGCAGAGAACCTGCAGCTCTGAGCTTCTCCAACCTGGGAGAATTTTCACTTCTGTGAGATGCTGAGAATGCTAACTTCAGATCAAGTGCTTGTCTCTTAGAAAAATGAGACAAGTATAAAAGATCCATAATCACTGATTTATAATCTTCATACTACTAATGTATTTCCTTCATACTACTTATTTGCTGGCCAAACAGTAACCTTTAAGAAAGTACACCTAAACCTAGTTGGAGTCATTCACTATTTACAACGTTGGAGCCTACACGAGCATCTTTGGTCTCATCCAGCTCATCCCTCTAATGAAATGTCTCAATTTCCAACTCAGACCTCATCTTGCAGGGATGTTCAACCTTTTGGTGTCTCTGAGCCACACTGGAAGAAGATGAGTTGTCTTGGGCCACACATTAAATACACAAACACTAATGAAAACTGATGAGCAAAAAAAGGTTTTAAATAAATTTACAACTTTGTGTTGGGCCACATTCAGAGCCATCCTGGGCCACATGCGCCCCACAGGTCATGGGTTGGACACCCCTGTGACCTAGAGGATCTCTCTCATCCTTATTGGTTGTTCTCTCCCCTCAGTTCCCATAGTATTTGTCATCTGTATCAGGTAATGTTATCACTTAATTTTAATTTCTTCTTGTTCCCTATACAACAGTTATGTCTTTAGGGCAAGGGCTGTCTCTTCCACTTCTTTTTATCATTCATAGAATCTGACCTAGAAATTGTTGTTCTTCAATTGCTATATCACAAGAAGAAACTTAGGAAATTTTCCTCAAAGACAAAATCCAACATTGAAGACATACGCTGTGCCACCCCATGTTGCTCTGAACAAAGTTCCAGAAAGTAGTTGGCTAGAGTGGAGAGAAACATCCGTCTCCAGACACGGGTGTAGCGCTGCCTCACATACAGCACCGAAACAAAGAGCCCAGGCCAGACTCTTCCAAACTGCGTTCCATGGAATTCTAGTCCCATGGAATTATAATTGGTAATGCATTCAAAAAAATTCTAAAATCAAATTAGTTTGGGAAAAGTGAGGTTAAACAAAGTTTAACAGGTTATTTTATTGCAGAGCTTGGCAGAATGTTTAACAGCTAACGCGCACGATGAAATTCCAACAGGGGGAAATTACAGGCAGAGTTCCCAAAAGTATTTCACTGTGGAATATTTTTAAAGGAGCTTTACATGAGGTTAGAAGTATTATACAATTTGGAATATGCAGCTCTACATTCAAATGTACCCTTGGAAAGATGTCTGCTGTTCAGAATCCCTTAACATTTATGGAGTTAACTTGCTAATTGCTACTCAGTGATACTTTGACATTCTGAAGTTTTTATAATTTTTAGAATCAGTTTGAATTGGAACTAGTGGTAAATATGTGACTATCAACTTACCTAGAAGTAATACAGGCAAAAACAATCTGGTGGAAGGCTCATTGTAACATAGAAGGATCTTCGGTGTTATCTCTACAAGCTCCCTGACCTCCCATTGTGGAAGTAGGAAGTAAGTGTTCATGGTTTTCAACCAAGGACACTATTTCAACATCAATGTTTTCAGTGTAACCAAATGTTTGTTAAAGAACCCTTTACATCTCCATAGCTAATTTAATTTTCCAAGAGCTAGCTCATGCTGAGAGTCTAAAGCCTGCCTCTCCTGCCTTTTTTATTGCTGCTCCTTATTCGGCTGTATATGCCACTAACTTTGGCAGGCCCAGAACTTCCCCCTTTCTTTAACACAGAGAAGGATATATCCATTTAAAGATAAGTTCATGATTCTGGAAACATAAGAATGTAATATATCATTCAAACACAGAAAAGAACAATTCTAGTATTCAAGGATTAAAAGAAAGACTAGAATATATGTAGGTAAGTACCCTTAAATGGTACATGTGTGATTCTAGAGCTATGGTGAACAGAGCAAGAGCACTTATGCAGAGGTGTGAAAAGGAATATAGAAGGGGCTACTGAAATCAGGGGAGGCTCCCTGGAGTAGGTGACACTTGAACTGAAAATAAATAGAAGTTACTGAGGCAAAAAATTGGAGAGAGAAGGAAAGAATCTCAGGCAGAGGGACAGTAGGTGGCACTGTACTAGCTGTTTTTATTATACCAAGCTACTGTCCAGTGACAGTATTATTAGGCAAGGAACACTACTTTTATGACATTGTCCATAGGATAAATGTATCTTAAAATGTACTATTTTGGTGACAGATTTTGTTTGGCATCTATTATATCCCTCCCTAAACAAAACTAAAAGGTTTTATAGGGTGCTGCCCATACCTTTTCTTTTATTGAATCCCTCAGAGTGTGAGATACTGGACCAAGTATTTGAAGGTACCCAGTAAAATCTGAAAATGCTCAAAACTGGGGTAACATAAAACACCATAAAAAATAAGTTTGAATTGGGAAGAAAAATGGCCATATGACTTGTCTCATTGTTTTTTGGAATTAGGTAATTAGCTAAACATGGGTGTCCCAGGAAGCAAATATGAGGATCTGGAAGCACTGGAAACTTCACCTTCTTTTTCAATGCAAACTGAACTAGGCCTTGGCCTGCTCTAGATCACAGGATCCCATGGGAGCTGGCTTCCCAGTGTATATAATTTCTCAGCAGCCTGTGAAACATAGTATCATACCAGCAGCCCTTTCCCCCACACCTGGAGAAAAACAACGTGACCATTTCAGTGAGCATCCAGACACAGGAAGGCTGGATAAACTAAACCTCAGACCTGCAAAGCACTCTTTCACATCCTGTCTGCAATACAAAGGGCACACCAACTCTTCCACAACCAGGATCTAAAGCACTGAGTTATAATTGCTTATTTGTTTGCCTCTTCCATTAGCTCTAAGCTCAGAAAAGGCAGGGACTGATTTCATCATGGCCATCACCTACTCTGCAGCATCAAGGATCACACCTGAATCTTAAAAGGCATGAAATTTTTAAATATGTTAAAAAAAACAGCATGATAGGCCTTTGATCAAGCAAACCCACTTTAATATTTTTCTTTCATGCATAGGGAAGAAGTTATTCAAAGTCTGAGCAGTTACCAAAGAAATACGGGATTTGACAGCCTTAGACCAAATCCAAGTACAAACCAATGAATCCCAGCAACAAAGAACTTTTAATCATCGTGCAGGCAGAAATTCTGGAAAAGGGAGAATAAATTGACCAAATGGGAAATGGGTCAACAGTCGTCATCATGTAAAGAAATAATATTTTTCCCCATACCCCTGAACATACCCAAATGAGGGTCAGCAGGCATTTAGACTTTTTTTTCTTGTCTTGGCTGCTCATTTTGTAATTCTGATTGGTTGTCATTGGCATAAACTTAAAGTTAATTGCATCCTAATGTCTTATCACAAACAATAAAACTGCAGGCCAAACATAATCTTTTGAGCTCTGCCAGGTGCAGTGTATTTACTTTTTATCATGGGATTTAATCTTTTCTAAAATTGGAAAACGGAGATTGGGGAAGGGAGGGAGAGTCAATGATGTGTGGACTGGAATCAGCCAGAGGTAGAGTGGGGACACTGGGCACCACTATGGTTCTTTCTATTGGATGGACACAGCTGCTCAGTTTTCCTGTTTCCCAGACTCACGCCTCTTTACTGATAAAATGTACTGAAACACCGATGTTTTAAGTTGGGTACTGTGGGACAGAGTTTTGCCTGTAAATGCTTCTAAGGGAATTCCCTGGGTATTATTATTTGTGGAAGGGAAAGGAAGAAAGTGGAATTGCGCGGAAGGAAAAATCAATTAGCGATGCAAGACCACGAGACAGCCTTGGCCAATCCCTATTTGGCTGAGGTGACCAAGCCTTTTATACTCCCCCTACGTCGATCAGTCCTTGGATGTTGGACACCCACAGGAGGAAGACAAACCTCAGTCAGGTTGGCTCTCTGCGGTGACGCATTCTTTGCTGGGTCTGAAAATTGATTTCCCCAGGGCACACATCTTCTCTTGAAAAGCTGACAATAGAAACAAACCCCCAATAACTGAGAGCCCATTCCTCATCCCTAAGGCTATAGCCATGCAGGTGAAGAAAGAAAGCGGCCCCCTGAGTGTGCTTTACAAACACTGGGCCAAGAAGAAGCAATCTGGTTCAGGTTAGAATAGGACTTGATGAGGAGTAACAATATGAAATAATAATTGCTGATATTTTTCCATGTTTTAAAATGTATTTAATCCATTGTCACATTCACTTTTGTATTTGATCTTGGTGTCAACCCTGTGCAATAGACAAGGAAGGGAACATAATCTCTAATTCACAAATGAGGAAACAGAGTCAGGGAGAAACGTAGCTTCCTGTGGTCACTTAGTTTATTTCAGAGCTAGGGCAATATTCAAGGCTTCCACATTTATAAGCCCATGAAGATTCTTTACTCTTTTCTTAGTTTTAATATAATAAAATGAATAATTCAGAGAATCCATCCCAGCCAACACCTTTAGCCAAGCCTGGTGCAGAGATCCCTATATCTCAGGGGAAATGAGTTTTCCAATGTCTCTGCTGCTGGCCCCCAAAATTCACCTAGTGCACACCTTCTAACTCTCTCTTCAAGTCTCCCCTCTAGGCCCTGGTAACTCTATTATGTTCCCAACAGGTAATTTTATCATATACCAAAAGGATTCTTTAAGCAAGTTCTGAATTCACAGTCTCACTCCCAGACTGGAAGTTGAGATACCTGGGTTCTGTGTCATGACCTTGGGGAAAGCACTTCCTGTATCTAGAGCTCAGTTTTCTATTTTGTACAATAATTTGGTAGACTAAATAATCTCAGTAGTTCTTCCCAAATGTGAAATGCTTCCTGTGAATGTAGAAGCTGCCTGTTATGGCTTATAAACCCAGTCTGTGAGGTTTGCCCCTCAGGTGCTAAAGATACAGCTTCTAATTTGTGTGCAAGTGAGTGCACGTGCGCATACACTGTGATCTTCTGGGTCCCAGCTGTGTGTTGCTACTGAAGTAACAGCATCCTTTCTGTTAATTCCAACATTTAGGAACTTGTATGCATATTGTAAGTGTCCCTTTTATTGGTGCTTTTAATTTTTCTTCAAAAATGTAAAATGCAAGTTGAAAGAGAACATTAAAAGAAGTTTCAAGATACATCAGCCCACTAAGTACCCCAAAATCTTGGCTCTTCAAGGTTGCCGGGGACCAGAGTACTCAGACTTAGGAACCCACACATTCAGAATATAAATTATCAATGCTGCTATAAAGAGAAATGCAGAGATCATCTACTCAACGAACTATTCTACAGATAAAGAAACTGAGTTCTAAATATAGGAACAATGTACTGTAGGCAAATCTTAACTAAAAGGATAATGTAGAAAAAAATTGATATTGTGCTTTGCAGTGCAATTCACTTTGCATTATTGTCCAGGCAATAATTATGAAAGAGAGAAGCATTGAGGCCCATTATAAAAACTCTACTCTTTGCTGAATATTTCTGTGACCTCCAACCAATGACTCAGGTCCTTAACTGGCCAGAGAATCTGAAAGGGAGAAGAACTGCTGCTTCTGGTACCAACAACTCTGGGCCTTTAAGCCACTGAGGCTGCATTTTCTTCCTCAAAGAGGTGGGAACTAGACAGACCTAGACCAGCGGAGCGGTCCTGGACGACAGGTGGGTCCACCCAGGCTGTCTTCCCTGGCTTGGGTGAGGGTGATAATACAAAGTGCTGTTTTCTACAAGTGGACACTAAAGATGTGTTTGTTTCTCGACCTTACTGTGTCCCCAAAAGTCCTCACACTATTAGTGAAGTTCAGGAAGAGTGCTCAAGCCACCAGTGACTCCTCCTTTCCCCCAGTTTTAACACAAATACCAACTCTTTTCCATCTCCAACATTCAATTAGTTGTCATGAGAAGTGCTGAGAAGCTAATTTCTGCTAAAATAATGAATCCATAAAATTTCATGTGTTACTCTTCCCCCAGGACTTGCTTTACAGTAGGAAAGAACCCAGGAGGCTAATTCTTTAAATCAAGGGCTTTGGTCTCCGAAATTGAACTTCCAATGCTATGACAGAGCAGGGAGGGACATGTTTTGCTGGACGGAGTCTGCAGGGTGATTCTCTAATTGCACATTCTAGATACAATTGCACCTACATCAAATGGGCACAGGGCAGTGCCTTGTGCCAACTTTTTAGAAAATTCCAATGTACTTTTCTAATTTGAGCTTTTTTATGGTTACTCTAGTAGCATTGATATCAATCTACAAAGAATGCTGTAACTCAGTCATTCTATGCAACCTGGCCTGGCAATTCACCATGAGATAATTTGTCTCTGCCTTAAAACCATGGGGTTCAATGTTTTATTTTCTATGTTGGCTTCCTGAGGATATTTATATGTGAAACAAACAAGAGCAAAAATATACTTGAGTTGTTATTTGCACAAAATACCCACAAAATTAGAGCGAAACCCAACACTAAGGCATTTTCTTCTTCCCCCGCTAACTGCCCGTCAAGACACAAAACCTCGAGCAGAGCAATTGAGTCTTACATTTATATCTGCATGACATTTAGGAAAATTGAAGACTGGAAGCTACACATACAAGTAAAACCAGTGATTAGAGACAATGAGATTCAGTCTGAAGAAAAAAGAAAACAGTGATATTATTAAAGAGACACTGACAAGTCCTTCAGACCCCAAATATAGACTGTACCAAAAAGCTAACAGTTCTAGAGTTCATCACAAATGTGAGTGTGGGCTTCTTTTAATATCAATAAAAACATGTTTTCTCTGGAACCATGCATTATGTCAGAAACATTTGGAACTCACATATTTGAAAATATATTTTTAAAATTTCCCCAAGTACCATGTATTTAGAGGCAGGAGAACAAAGCCATCGAGAGCACAGATTTTGAAAGCAGACTGAGAATTTAACTCTATCACACACTTTATGACCTGGCAATGTATTTTATTTCTCTGAGTCATAGAAATCCACTTCCTTAAATAGGAGCTCTTTATACTTATAACACATGGTATCACACCATGCCTGACAGATGTGTGTCTTCAATGAATACTAGCTTATACAATTATTATTGCTTCAACTTAACAGCCATTTCATGTCTGTAGTATGTTAGGTATTGAGCCAAAAAAGATTTGTACTGCTAGGAACTAGGGGTACAGTGGGAGTTGAGATGGGGTTGAAATGGCTTGAGAAAAAGGTATAATGTCAGACTTGGTTCTAAAATAAAATAAATTCTATGTGTAAGCATGATAAGCAAGTATGAGCAAATATGAAAGAGTGTGGTAAACAAGGAAAGTTACCCCAGAAAACAGACAACTCAAAAAGGAGTGATTTCACTGAGCTGGAGACATTTTTCAGACAGTTTCAAACATGGTATGATAGAGGACAGTTAGGAAAATAGGTGGACACTTTGCAGTAGGTATACAGACCACAGAGTATGACTTTGTGACTTCTGAGGGGCATATTGATTAGCCAGCTTGTGTGAATCCTGACAGGAAACAGATATAAATAAGATAAAAACCTTGTACCAAAGAAGCCAACACATAATTTAATGTAGGGTATAAAAGAACTAAGATCAAATTTCATTGTAAGTTAACACCTGTATAGAAGACATCAATTGTGTGGGAAAGGAGGATGGCTATAATATATGTACCAATGATTCATGGAAGACATAATAGTATTTAAATGTGGGTAATATTTTGATAGTGATTATAATGATAATGACAACGATGATCACACTAACAAAACACTCAGTGGAGGCCAAGTACTCCTCTTCTTAGCTCCATATAAACCAGCAACCCTGTGAGTTCGGTAACGTGATTAACCCTATTTACATGTGAGTCAAAGTTGGGGTTCAGAGAGAGAAAATAATTTATTGATATATGAATATGATGAAAGGTATTTACAAATTAAGAGAAGAACATGAGCAAAGACAAAGAAGGGATGATCAACAATGTAGTCAACAAATTTAGTGTCCTGGTTTGGCTGGTATTTATATTAAACACAGTAGAGTAGTGGGAGAGGAGTCAGTACAGAAAGGTTATAGAGAGCCTTGAACTTCAGATTTAATGTCATTGGCAATGAGAATCATTGAAGATATCAATGAAATGAAGTGATAAAATAAAGCTTCACTTTAAGAAGTTTGATGTGGCAGAATAATATAGAATGCATTAGAGTGCAGAAAGAGGTATAAAGAGCTTATAGGTTATTGGAAAAAATGTGTTAAAGTAATGGCATTATTTCCAAGTTATCCTTGAAACCTCTCAGAGCAGAAAATTGACCTCAAAATAACTTGATTTTGTAGGTGGGGTTCCTACAAGTACAGAAGCTTTGTGTTCCTGAAATTTAGGACATCCTAATGATGCAAGGCTCAGAAAGGAGAGAGGTGAGAAGAACAAGCTTGCGGTCAATTTGTTGTCTCACTGGATGACAAACCTTCTCACTTCTATCTACTACCAAGCCTCTTTCTACCCTGGCTACACTCTTGACAATGAAGAGAGAACTAAAGAAACCTTTCTGGACCTTTACTCTTCTGATTCCAACCCTGTCCATCCTAATGAGATACAACATTACTTTACATCTGCAGTTTTGCAACAAGGAGCCACTAACAGCCCCCTCTTGCCTATTGTGAGGAAAGAGGGAGAAGACTTGCAAGCAAGCGGGCTTAGGAGGAGGAGTTAGATAGAACTGTAAGGGTGATGAATGTATAGGAAGATGAATGGAAGGAGGATGGTGCTAGGAGGCATGATTCAGAAAGTAAAGATGCAGACTTCAAAGATAATCCTACAGCTAAATTTTTTTACCATGGCTTAAGTCTTCTTATAGGGTGCTTTGTGAATTATGACTTTATTACATAAAAAACTAATCAGGAAGTTCACAGGAAGCTCACAGTACTTGCCTATTTGCCTGTTGCTTAGAGCCCAAGCTATGAACACACCTTGAAATTTAATGAGATGCTACATAATAATAACCTATGAGGCTAAATGTCTTACTCTTAGACAAACAGATTCAGTTAGCCTTGTAGCAAAGTGAGCACATCAGACTTTTTGGTCTGAAACCAGATTTATTTTCATTGCTCCAACATAGTCTTACAGAAGGGAGGCATTCAAGGTGATGCCTCCGAACTAAAATGTGCTTGTACTCTCCAATTCTTTTGCCCCGTTTCCTCCCGCCCATGATAGTTATAGAACTGTGGTGCAGGGCAAGGAGCAGTTTCCTGAAGGCACAGCCTGGAGCTTTCCCATAGTGCTCTTGCCCTATTTGTATTGCATTTTATATCTTAATGGTATACACAGCATACCTAAATGTTAAATGGATCAATTTAACTATTAGACTCATGAAGTTGGGAGAAAATGAAAGGATCATGGATATATTAAAGATTGTTATTATATAAAAATAACTAAACCTGGAGTCAGGTAACCTAAGATAAAATGTGTGTCCATGTGTAAGGCTTTCAAACTCCGTGGCCTCAACTTCTTCTTCTGTAAAATAAGAGAGATTAAACAAAAGACTAGTGAGCCCTTTCAACACGGAACATTCCATGCGTCGAATCCTCTTAAAGGAACAGCCAGTAAATTGAAGCTCCAAAGGCAGATGACCAGGCTGGCAATGTCCAGGAAGTGACAGCTCCTTGGTTACCCAATTACACCTTTCAGAGAGAACTAGGAAGTACCCAACTACTTCCAATTATAATATGTGTCGCACTGGGGAAGGACAGAGTCAAATGTGTTAAAGGCCTAATGAGGTGTGTGGAAGCCACTTCCCACTGCACTGTTCAGCTTTTTCACACTGTTAGTACTCCCTGCCCAGTCAGCGGACGTGGAGGGGGAGTTGAGGAAAAAGAATAGGTGTTTTCTGGTCCAAGGAATCATACCACTGTCTTGATTTTATTGTTTTAGCACAAACTTGACAGAGGATTCTAAAATACTGTTTTGCTTTCCGCATCAACATCCTAAGAGGAGCTGCTGGACAGGTTAGAAATAGAGTCTGATTCATTTCATTTTGTAGAGCAGGGGTGTCAAACTCATTTTCACTGGGGCCACATCAGGCTCAAGGTTGCCTTCAAAGGGTCGAATGTAATTTGAGAACTATATAAATGTAACTACTCCTCACCTAGGGGCCAGGAGCCCAGCACTGCCACTGGGTAGAAACAAGGTGCTGGGCTGGATAAAACAAGGTGGAGGGCCTGATTTGGCCCTCGGACCTTGTGTTTGCCACCTCTGTTGTAGAGGAATTAATGGCTTTGTGAAGTTCCAGGAAAACTGAACAAAACCCAAATGGAACCATCACCGCGGTTCCATCAGGCCAGGGTTATGCACACCAAAGTGTGGCGGCCAGTGTGCTCCTTGGGAAATTTCCCGGACATAGCTTCCATACAGGGTCTACTTTGGTTCTGTCTCTCGCATGGTTAAAGTAATCTAACTTTGAAAGTTTGTTTATTTGTAAAACATATTCAAGTTAATCTGTGTATGAAACCCAGTAAGTTTACAAGATTCAATTTAATGAAATATTGTAAATTATAAATTTAGTTCCTATGTAGAATCTTAATTCTAAAATGCATTTTTCTGTATTATCATTTTTAAAATTCTGAGATTACTGATTCCTGACAAGGGAAGAAATATCAAAAAATCTGCATCTGCTTCCAGATCAACGTTTGTAAATATACTTTTTCTTATGGCTTTTTCTACAGATACAGATGCCATAATCTTCCTTAGTAGCCCAATCATTTTTTCATGACATTTCACTTTATATTTCCTAGAATTTACTCATTCTGCAACACCACTCTCCTTCAATCCTCCTTTAAGGGAGTATTTTAATTTACCTAATTAGAAGACTTGATAATTGCATTGTAGATAGAAAAGATTAAATTAATTGCATATTTTAATTGACAGTGTTCTTATACATTTCACTGAGTTTTGTAATGAATTCTGATCGGATGCTATAATTACAATTTTGTACATTTAGGTTTCCAAGTCTACATGACCTCTGAATAAGCATTAGTATCTTGGCCACATCATTTGAAAAGTCAGTCTACAAGAGTTTCTCATACTCTTCAACTCAATTATATTTCAAAAACAATTTGTTAAAATACATAATATGATCAGAAATTATTTTGTGCAATGAAATACACATAACTTCATATTTAAAGATATGACAATGCAACTAAGATTCTTTCCCATTTGATTTTTAAACATGTATGATCACTGTTTAAAGAGCTTTTGTTTTTTGTCCCCAGACTCTAAACAACCAATGCATTTTCTATATGAAATATAATTTTTTCATTTATGTAATATTAATACACCCACAAGTTAATAAACCCACAGTGATAACATTTTCATCATTTGCCTACAATTTGTGACTATGAGTTTTTTAAAGACAATACTATACAATGCTACAGGTTAAAACTAAAAAGGTATTTTAAATTATTTTAACTTCCTTATGACACTGAAGGGGCAATACCAAACCATCGACTTAGACCATATTACTCCGTGCTATTTATTAAAAGAATGTTATTGTTATTATGATCATTTGCCTTGAACTGGATGCTGAAGATGATGTGAATCAATTATAAAGCTTAATCCATGTTCTCCAAAACTTCTCTATTTTCCATGGTAATACTCAAGCCTCCTTATTTTATTAAGTGATGACACACTTCTGTCATGAATGAAGAAGCTATCAAGGTTCTTCTGATGTTATAAGAATCTGAATTTAAAGATGTTCACGTTTTTACTCTTTCAGACCCAAAACACCCCATGACCAAGACGTAAAATATCCATACTTTACGCTCTTTGTCCCTATCCATCCCTTTCCTGCCCCTCTAAGTCATGACACTCTATTCCAACACATCCCTGAAGACAGTCAATGCCAGAGGACTGACCTTGGTCTGTCAGATAAAACCCATTCACAGCCCTGCAAACACGCACTCTTCAAGGTGTATCACTGAGTTTATGAGATGTAGCGGGACAGGAAATGGTCTGAAAATTTTTTCCAAACCTCATAGAAAGAATTTCTGGAAGCATGATTTTCAATTAGTAAAAAACAAAATCTAGAAACAGAGCCTCTGATAGTCATTTTTTAAACACTTGAGACTAAATTTATAACTCAAAACTCTCATCAGTCCTATTGGTCGACAGGTGATCTCTGTGTTGTTACTGCCAAGGCTTCAAGAGGACCCGTGTGAAAAACAGCCGTCCCATTTTCCTGAACTTGCCGTTCCATTGTGATACTTTTTATCACTTAGGGATTTGAATACAAATGCTGCTGGGAAGAAAAGCAACTCTTTATGTTGTTTTTAATTATGACTGCCATGAAATGATGCTATCTTATGATTTTGAAATTCTGTAACTGTATTAATAGACCTTAGTTAGGAGAAACAAAAGTGTGTGAAAACAAATTTTGACTGTGAAACCAGCTTTATATTTTACCCGAACCAGCCCTTTCCCAATGCCACTGAGCAGCCCAAGTACCATAAGCCCCAGAAATCAGGCCACAGCATGTTAGAAAAAATAAGTCTAGCCACCCAACTTTCACACTGACTAAAAAAAATGCTTAAAGACAATGGCAAGTTCAAACCCAAGATGAATAAAGAATATCAGAAAAAAAGATGTAAATAATTATACAACCAATTTTGGTACCAAAATTGATACCAAGTGATTAAGGGAAACATAAAGACCAACTAGAAATTTTAAAATGCCTCAAGCCTATTTCCTCAGAATAAGGTGTTGTCCCTTACCCCTCATCACCAGGGTTGTTTCTGACTTCGATTTAATTTAGCAGTGAGGATGCGTCTCCTGATCCCTGAAGAATTACCCTGAACTCTACCAGACCTCATTGTCTTCCCCTAAATCAGCTTTATTTCCACTAGCACATTAGACATACATCAACTGTGAACTTGAGCTAGTCACTGCTTCTTCAAAAATGAAGTTCTGACCTCTCCCCCCAACCTCACCTTATCCCTGACCGAACAATTGAAAATGGGGCAATTAAATGACATTTATATGCCCTTTAAAAAAAAACAAAAATAATTTCAAGTATTCCCAGTTTCAGTTTTTCTCTCCACCCAATAGCCATTACTTTATATTTATTTTCTGAAACATAGCAGTGGGGACATTTATTAAGCATGGCACAGTGACTAGAGCTATAATCTGCTTTAGTGACTATTATAGAATTCTTCTGCAGTAATTTTTAAAAGTCTGGACAAATAAGATGAAGAGAAATGCCCAGAGCAGGCAAGTGCTTAACAATGACTTATTACTCCAGTGATACAGAGACTATGGGCACCTCAGTGGACAGGGTGATTTCATCTCCGAGTGAGATTATTGCGAAACTGCTATCATTCTGTCATGAATAATTGATCATCACACTGTTCAGGAAAAAAAAAACAGATGTGATAAACAATGCAACAAATGTGACAAAGAGGGAGCTTACAGTTTATTATTTTACTACCTATTATTTCACTATTTGTGACGATGTCATAGGCACAGTCACCCGATCATTGCATGAATGTGTAAACTGCATGACAAGTAAAAAATTATAATTAAGTGATTTCAGCCTGACTTTGCAATGGCCCCTGTGGGTTTTGTGGAAAAGCCCGTTTGTAAAAGAATGCACAGACTAGTGATGGTTCTTATTGGAAGAGTGCAGTGAGCAGGGCTTCTTTTTGGTTCCTCTCCCTTTCAATTTCAACTTTCTTCTCACAGTTCCTGCCGTGTTCGCCCCAAAAGGCCGCTGACCTGGATGGCCAACTGTGCTGCTCCAAGTCCCACTGCGGGGATTCCACCAGCCCTCCTACCCAAGGGCGTCTGTCTCGACAAAATTTATATGTTTTTCTTTCCGTCAAACAAAATGTTATTTTCTCTCCTTGTCCTATTGTGCGAGCCCCTAAGGGGAAATTGGTCTGATTAAACCAAACTAAGCCCTGGCTGGCGTAGCTCAGTGGATTGAGCGCGGGCTGCGAACCAAAGCATCGCAGGTTCGAATCCCAGTCAGGGCATATGCCTGGGTTGCAGGCCAGGTCCCCAGTGGGGACCACATGAGAGGCAACCACACATTGATGATTCTCTCTCTCTCCTTCTCCCTCCCTTCCCCTCTCTAAAAATAAAAAAATAAATAAAATCTTTAAAAAAAAAAAATAAACCAAACTAAAATCAGTATCGCAACGGCCAGTTACTTTCTACTGTCCTAGCTAATTGAAGGAATTCTTTTTCTAAAAAACAAAACTGAAATGTGGGGAAAAGCCTGCTAAGTTTCTTTAATCTACCTAACCTACCCATTTCTGTTGCCTCTTGAAAATCATCCTATCCATCAGAAGAAACCAGAATTTCTGGGGTCTTGAGGATTTAGGTAGGAATCTTTAAATATATGTAATCCTAGATAAAGTTTCCATTTAGTTCTCCAAAGAGAGATAGAAAAGCAGATAAAATAGGAAAAATAAAAATATAATATTAAAACCTGTATTTTCTTTTCCAGAGCTCTTCACAAAGGATGAAAATTTTCTTAAAAGATTCTGAAGAAATTATCAAAAAAAGATATTCTAAATATTTACCATATGACTCACCAAAACAAATAGTAGGAAATTTTTCTAGATAAAATTAACATATTTTCTAGATGAAAATATGTTAAGAAAAATAGCACATACAGCAGAGAAAATAAAGAAATAAAATGAGGAGGGGGGAGAAGCAAAATGGAAAAGGAGAAGGAGAAGGAAAGGAAGAAGAAATTCTTAGTAGACATGTATTTCAGTATAATCTACTTAAATGGTCCAAATCCACTCATAAAACAAAATCTAGGAATGTTTCAAGTCTTGGTTATGATAACTACATCCATTTTCTAGGACTCACATTATAACTTTCATAGTATTTAATAGTCACTCAGCCAAACTCAATGCAGTAATTATAAAATGCCAAGAATTCCTTTAGATACTGGGTTTGCAGCCATAAAAATAATAACAATCATCATCATCATCATCCTTGCCCTCAACTAGCATGCATTTTAGTGAAAGAGACAAATAATAACAAAGATAAAGGAGTAAAACATGTCCCAGCAAGTCATGAATCAAACAGACAAGAAAATAACAAGTCCTGGAAGGATAGTCCAGCATCCACAGTTGCTGCAATATACCACTAAAAATGTTCATTTTCCAGAAAAAAAAGATAAAATATGCAAAGAAAGAGGAAAGTACAGCACGTGCACTGGAAAAAAGCATGTAACAGAAACTGCTTGTGAAAATACCTGGATTTGGGATTTAACAGGAAAAAACTTCAAAGTAGCCATTATCAATGTTTAAAGAACTAAATAAAATCATGGTTAAAGAAGTAAAGGAAGGTACAATGACAATGCGATAGCAAATAGAAAATATTAATGAAGGGATAGAAGCTATAAGAAAGAAGCAAATGAAAATTCTGGAGTTGCAAAGTATAAAACCAGAGGGGATTCATTGTACATTTGCACTGGCAGAAGAAAGAATTAGCAAGTTTGAAGACAGAATGAGACTAGTTAGTCCAAAGAATGGGGGCAGAGGGTGCACAAAATGGAGAACAATAAAGTCTCCAAGAAATGTGAAATACCAATTAACACACCACACATACTGGGACTACCAGAAAGAGAGGAGAGCAAGAAAGTAGCAGAAATAAAGTTCAGTGAGGTTATACTCAAAAAGTTCTTAAATTTTAAGAAAAACACTGACCTCAGGTGATATGCCAAATAAACTACAAGTAGCATAAACACAAAGAGATATATAAACAGACACATCATCATGAAAATGTTGAAAGCCACAACAGAAAAGACTGGTCACTCACAGGAGAGTTCTAGTAATGTTAGCAGCTAACTCCTCACCCAAAACAAAACCAACACTAGAAGGCAGTGGGATAACATATTCAAAGTGTTATAACAACAACTAAAACAAATATATAAAGCCTATACCCAGCAAAACTATCTGTCAGATATGAAGGTGAACTAAAGACATTTCCATACGCGGAGAGAGATTTATAATGAGAAATTGGCTCACACGGTTAGGGAGGCTGCAGGTCCCAGGATCTGAAGAGCGAGTCGCAAGCTGGAGTCCCTGGAGAGCTGTGGTTTAGGTTCAGTACAAGGGAGCAGTTGGTAAAGTTCCAGTCCAAAGGCTGGCAAGCTACTGGCCTAGGAAAAGTCAACATTTCAGTTTAGGTTCAGTTTATGCAAGAACCAAATTGCCAGTTCAAAAGCTGTCAGGCAGAAAGAATTCTCTCTTACAGGGGAGGTGGGGTAGGGGGTTCAGCCTTTTTGTTCTGTTCAGGCCTTCATGTGATTGGATAAGACTCACTCACATTAGGAGTGGCAATCTGCTCATTTTACTATTCAAACGTTAATCTTCTCCCTCATAGAAAACCCAGAATAATGTTTGAGTCAAATACCTGAGCCAAATATCATGGCCCAGTTGAGTTGACACATAAAATTAACTATCATGACCTATAGCAATAAAAAGATTGAATTAGAAACCAAAATACTACCAAGTGAAAAAGGTTCAG
This sequence comes from Trachops cirrhosus, assembly GCA_028533065.1. Lineage (NCBI taxonomy): Eukaryota > Metazoa > Chordata > Mammalia > Chiroptera > Phyllostomidae > Trachops > Trachops cirrhosus. Next base: position 19,117,928 of record CM052547.1, on the reverse strand, counting down.
GCCCAGATAACTACACTGGTAAATTATAATGTTTAAAGAACAATTAATAACAATTTTTCACAAATTCTTCCAAAAAGTAGAAGAGGAAGGAAAACTTCCCAAATCATTCTGAGCCTGGGTCTGCAAATAGAGAATATTAATGAAGAGAGAGAAACAATATCAACAAAATAAGAAGATATATGAAATGCCCACAGCGGGTGAAGGGAGCTGGAAAGTGCGTTAGTGGTTGCTTTGGGTTAGGAGGCTGGGAAGATAGGGAGATAATAGTTACAGGGTGTGGAGTTTCTTTTTGTGGTGATGTTCTAGATCTGATGTTGTGAAATTGGCTGTGATGATGTTTGCACATATCTGTAAACATAATAAAAACCACTAAATTATACATTCTAAATAGGTGAATTTACATGGTATAACTTATTATTCAATAAAGCATAAAAAGAGAGAGAGAGAGGAGAGAGGAAACAGAGGAGGAGGGAGGAGAGAAGGAAATAAAGAAAAAGAAGGGAAGCTGGATTGATGCCCTCATTTGAAGCACAAAAGGGCATGCATACAAATAGGAAGGAAGGCAGAGACCAGGGTGTATGCGGATGTGGTGGTAAGAGCTTGTGAATCAGATCCCCAGAAGCTCCCTGCACAGGCTGCCAGTGTAATGCTGTGTAAAGCTCCTTTTACACAAGATCTGATTAGGACATGGCTGCCCCAGGCCTTCCCCATAGCTGATACCAGAATTTTGGCACCATGCACCCTACAGGTAGGAAAGAAACCCCTGGTGCAGCCTCCAGGGATTGCACAGGAGAATCACCTCAGGAGGCCTCCTGCCATAATAAGTCCATCAGTAGGGATGGAGTCTCCTGTGCTCTCTTGTAGTATAATATGTCTCCCCATACAGGTATTGAGAACTATTCAGAACATGCCAACATTATAATCTAGTCCACTGCTTCCCTAGGGAGGTACAAATTCCTGTTTTCTCAAATGAAAAATGAAAATAATGATCAGGTCCACTTTATGGGTTCCTGTGAAGTTCAATTAAATAATACATATAAGGCACTATAAAAAATGCATGGCCCATTAAAAGTATACAAAGAAAACCTTTTCTATTGTTACTCTAACAACAGTAGTTAACGAGTGACAAATAATCAGTTGGTGTCTGGTGCGAGGATGGAGGAAATCTCCGAATGTGAATTACAACTTAACTGTTATCTGACCATGTATCTAAAGTCTCAGGCTTTGGCTCTGCACTATTCAATCATTGTAAATTATGGCATAAAGCATGGTGAAGCTATATAACCAGAATATATACTTAATATATCACAAGATACCTGCAAGGTTCCACTGGTTCTCAACAGACTGGCTGGCATAAAACAGACTGGTTTCAATGTAAGAAGATTAGATATTTTCAAAGTGCAACCCTAGCATGGAAACTTGGCAACAGCACTCAATAGCAGAAAAGCAACAAATTTGCTAACAGGTGTATGGGTATGGACTGTGTGATTTTTTTATTACAAACTATGAAATCTGGGCAACTTAATCTATTTAGTTTCTTCACCTGGAAAGTAGGGGCAACCAGGAAAGCAAATTACCTTCCCCCTCAATTTCTGGAGATTTCTTACACAGGATATTCTTCTCTTCTCCTCACAGAAAATAATAATAGTGATGATATTTATTATTATAGATGCATCTGTCATAATTGCACTCAGTGGCAAACAACAGAAAAATCTCACTAATAAGGCTGAAACATGTAAAGCACCAGAATATCTGTTTCACAGAATAAGAATTCCAGGTTCAGACCTTGTACGCCTGTAGGAGACCACTCTGCGTCGTGTGGGCCCAGCTCCCATTTGGAGACGCACAGGACCCATGCCCAGGGATAGGTTCTCCCATGGGGAATCAGGCCTGCAATGTGCCTAGGCCACTTTGAGACTTGTTTTTGCTAAAACTCCCTCACCCTAAATTGAGACAGCAAGTGCTTACTGTAACTTCTTAAAATCCCTGCTAAAACTCCCCAGTATGGAGTATAACCGGTTCAACCACTTTTCCCTTTTCATTTGCAAATATCCCTCTCCTTAATGTGATTAATGGCATTGGCTCCTTTGTTTTCTGTAAAAGGTAACCACCTAAAGCCAACCTGTGCATAGTAAATGAGGTCCATCCTGTAATGTGCTGAGAAACCAAATAAAGGCCTGTTGTGGCCGAGGCCGAGGCTTTTGGCTCCACTTGAGAGAGAAGCCGCCCGCCCTTTTCCTCCACAGGACTCAGTAGTCCGTGTGAATGTCTCTCCCCCATCCACAATGTAGCGGACCCCACCAGCTAGAGTCCACATCACATGCCTTTAAATACACAGGCCTCTTCTCTTTTCTCATCTGTCAACCCTAGCATGTGGTTTTCATACACTAGACTACAAGATACCTGCTGCAACTCCAGGCATTACATCTCCATTCCGGGCAGCAAGAAGGGGAAGGACAAAGCCAAGCCTGTGCATTTTCATGAGCATGCTCAAGAACCCTTATGGTGCACTAGAGAACCTGTCAGCAGGCTACTTCTAGAAAAAGGTGGCTGAGAAAAAGGTGGGAGCTGAGAGAGAGCACCGCTGAATCAACTATCCAACAACAGGTGCTTCGGGTTTAGACACTTTTAAGCATTTATATACATTAATTCATTTACTCCTCACCACAACCTCTTTTACAAATGAGGAAATGGAGGCACAGAGAGGTTAAATCGTTTGTCAAAAGTTACCCTCAGGACAAATAATACATTGTAATACAAGTAAGTACCTTGCCTTGTTCAAGTTCAAAAAAGTTCTCCCTTACTGAATTACTAAAAGGCATGCTTTCCTCATTGCTACGCAGTCTGACACGAAGGCGAACCACTCAGTGATGAGAGCTCGGGCTGTGTTTCTATCCACACTTGCAGCCTTGGCAGCTGAGCCTCTGTGCAGGACATAACCTAACAGCTGCAGGTGGGAGCCCAGGTCACACTGGGCTGGGGGAGCCAAAACTTACTTGGGGGGTCAAACACCAGAGCCACCCCCTACCCAACACACTTCAGCCGTCATTCCAAGTTTATATATGAGCAAAGGAGTGGGACACACAGAACAAGAATGTTATCTAGCCTCAGGAATTAAAAAAATGTTTCTCTGCTACATTCTCATATAGTTAGCCACGTATAATGATTACATTACAGCCATAATGCTTTACACAGGTGCAGAGGGGCAAATTCCGGAAGCCAAAGACTGAACAGCACTTGAGCATGAACCTCTACATAATGATGGAAAGCAGCCGACGGTGCCTTACAAACAGAACCGGTTGCTTGCAGTCAAGGTTGCCTTCTTTCTTAGAATGGTGTTGACCTCACTTCCTCAGAACTAATATAATTGTTATTATTTTTAAATATATTAAGAAATAATTGATAAATATTGAATATTTAAAGTGCTACATGATGATCTGATGTACATATGCTCTGCAGAATGATAACCAAGATCAAGATAATTAACACATCACCTCACATAGTAACATAAGTAACTCAAAGTGTGTGTGTGTGTGTGTGTGTGTGTGTGTGTGTGTGGTGAGAATATATATGATCTATTCCTAAGGACTTTCAAGCATACAATACAGTATTATTAACTGTACTCACCATGCTGTACATTGTATCCTCAGAACTTATTCTTCTTGTAACTGAAAATGTATATCATTTGATATATATCACCCCACCACCCCTCCCCCCACATTCTGGCAACCATTATTCTCTAGTCCGATGAAACTGCCTTGTTTTTAGATTCTACATATAACTCTTACTGTACAGTATTTATGTTTCTAGCTTTTCTCACTTAGCACAATGCCCTCCAAATTCATCCATGTTATTCCAAATAAGATTGTGTTTGGTTTTTATGGCTAAATAATATTCCATTGAATGTGAGATTTATATATATTTTCTTTATATATATATGTATCACATTTTCTTTATCCACTTACCTGTTGAAGAACATTTAGGTTGCTTCCATGTTTTGACTGTCATGAATAATGCTGCAATGAACATGGGCGTGCAGTTACCTCTTGCAGGTATTCATTTGGATTCCTGCGGTAGTTCGATTTCTTTTTTGAGGAACTTTCATACTGTTTTGTATAATGGCTGTACCATCTCCTATTCCCACCAATAATCTACAAGGGTTCCCTTTTCTCCACTTTTTTTGCAAACATTTGTTAACTCTTACACTTTTGATAACAGCTACCCTAATGGGTGTGAGGTGATACCTCAGTGTGATTTTGATTTGCATTTCCCTGATTATTAGTGATGCGAACTAAGCACCTTTTCAAATACCTATTGGCCATTTGTATTCAATATTTCTTCTTTAGAAATAGATCTGTTCAGGGCCTTGCCTGCTTTTAATGGGATTATTTGTTATTTTGCTATTGAGTTATATTAATTTGTTATATATTTGTATATTAACCCTCTATAATATATGTTTTGAAAATATATTCTCCCATTCTATAGGTTGCCCCTTCAATTTATTGATTTTCTTTTTGCTGTGTAGAAGCTATTTGGCTTAATGTAATAAACCTATATATTTTTATAATAAAGAGGGTGTCAAGAACACACAATGGGCCAAAAGCAGTCTCTTCAATAAATGTTATTGGGAAAACTGGACAGCCACATGCAAAAGAATGGAACTGGTCCCCTTTCTTACACCTCTCACAAAGATTAACTCAAAATTTCTTTCTCCATCTGACTTACTTCGCTTAGCATAGTACTCTCTAGGTCCATCCATGCTGATGTGAATGGCAAGACTTCATTCTTTTTGTTTCTGAGTAATGTTTCATTGAATATATATCAGACATTCTTTATCCATTTATCTATCAATGAGTACCTACATTGCTTCCATATCTTGGATACTGTAAATAATGCAGCAGTAAACTCAGGGGTACATATATCTTTTCTGACAAATGTTTTAATTTTCTTCACATAAGGACCCAGAAGGGGAGTTGCTGGGTCATATGGTAGTTCTATATTTAATTTTTTAAAGAACCTCTCCATATAATTTACCACAGTGGCTATACTAATTTACAATTCTACCAGCAGTGAGTGCATAGGGGTTCTCTTTTTTCTACATCCTTGCCAGTACTTATTGTTTGTTGATATTTTGATAATAGACATTTTGACAAGTGGGAGGTGTTGTCTCAGTGTGGTCCTGATTTCATTTCTCTGATGATTAATTATATCAAGCATCCTTTCATATGTCTGTTGGCCACATGTATGTTTTCTTTGCAGGAATATTTATTGAGGTCCTCTGCCCATTTTTTAAATCAGACTGTTTGTATTTTTGATAGAGTTGTATAATTTTACTTACATGTGGAGTCTAAAAACATAAAACTAACAAAACAAAACAAAAATAGACGCATAGATACAGAAGAAAAACAGATGGTTGTCAGGGGGGAGGTTGGAAGGGGGTTGGGTAAAAAAAGTAAAGGGAAATAATTAGGTATTAAGTTCCAGTTTTAAAGTTAATAATTTGCCCTGGCTGGTGTAACTCAGTGTATTGAGTGTGGGCTGCGAATCAAAGGGTCGTCGGTTCTATCCCCAGTCAGGGCACACGCCTAGGTTACGGGCCAGGTCCCCAGTGGGGGCCACGTGAGAGGAAACCACACATTGATATTTCTCTCCTGCTCTTTCTCCCTCCATTCCCCTCTCTCTAAAAATAAATAAAATCTTTAAAAAAATAAATACATAATAATGTATAGCACAGGGAATATAGTTAATAATATCATAATAACTTTTCATGACAGATTTTTACTAGACTTAGCATGGTGATCATATTGTAAGGTATATAAATGTGGAATCACTATGTTGTACAACTAAAGCCAATATGACAGTGTATGTCAAATATACTTCAATTAAAAAAAATAACTCTAAATGGATTGAAGACTTTAATGTAAACCCTAAAACTACAAAACTCCTAGAAGAAAACATAGGCAAAATATCTTTGACATTGGTCTTGGCACAATTTCTTGGGTGAAACATCAAAAGCACAGGCAACAAAAACTAAATTACTGTATTTGGAAGCCATGATGAGGGACTTCAAGGGGAGTAGATGCCAAGCCTTCCAAAGTATGGCATGACTACGTGCCAGAGCTGTGTTCTGGGATGTGGCTTATTACCTGGAGGACAACTGCAGAGACAGGTCTGCGTCCCATATCTAAGCCAACATGACACAGCAGAAAGAAGAATTGCAGGAGGGCGGCTATGGAACACAGGAAGGTGGGGAGTGATTTTTTTTTTTTTAGTAGGGCCGATACCCAGAGCCAGAAATGACAAGAAGACCATTAGCTTCTTGCAGACTTGTAACAAATTTTGAAGAAGGCAGAACCTCCAGTAGAACCTAAAATGGGGCAATCAATCCACTCTGTAAGTGGGTAAGGTGCATTTCAAAAAAGTGGTGGCACAGCTGACACCTGGCTGACCCAGATATAACAATAATGCCTACGTTTACAGTCCACCTTTAATAGGTGTTAATTACTACCGCTGCTTTCACTGTTCTCTTCGTTGTTATTATTCTGCAAGCGTTTTGCTCATAGCCCTGCACATTGTAAGTTCTTGCATATTGTAAGTGCAATTATCGATTGGCTGACTACATGATTTCAAAAAATGAAAAACTGACCTACCTACTCTCTCTCACCTCCCTTCCCCCAAATTCCAGCCCCTGGAAGAGAAAGAAAAAAGTAACAGAATAGGCAATTCCCAAGAGATGAAACTTGATGAAGGGACAGGCCATAGACGACACAAAAGGAGGTCTGCCGAGCTGCTTGAAGGGGCTTCCTCGGTCTATTTACAAGAAGAGCATGCATCCTGATTGTAATAAGTGAGCTTGGAGGGCTAGACAGGCTCTTTAATCTCAGAAATGACACTGTGAACTCCAGTTCACCTGCTCGATTTATTTACATTGCTTTTGCCCGCTAACAAATCCAACTCTCCATCAGATTAATCAACATTTATCAGCCAGCGGCGGGAGCATCATTTCATAACGTAAGTAAAATAGAGAGGGAGTGAAATGGAAGAGAGAATAAAACTCCCATTACTCTGTGGCTATTTTATTCTCTATGTATTTTATTCACATAATGAATGATGTACTTCTGGCTTTAACAGCATAGCAACTCTGGGTTCTGTTTGTTTAATGTTTTCCCGCCAGGGACTGTGTGATTCGATAGCATATGCACAGCAGGATAAAGGAAGAGGATGGTCAAGTCTAGGTTTTGAGTTTTAAGACTGACCAAATAAACCAAAGGAGGGTTAACACCAAGTTGTCCAGAGTCTAGTGTTGCACATTCAAATAAATCAACACAAAGGAACAATCTCATTTGAATGATATGGAATCAGCCCTTCCTGCAAATGAACAATTCATTCATTCATCCATTTAAATAACTGAGGACCAGCCAGGTACTGAAAACTGTCCTGGATGCTAAAATATGTAGCAATGAACAAAAGAAAGTTCTTTCCCCTGTGAAGCTTATATTTAAAGGGAATTATGAACAAAAGCAAATAAATAGGTATTACCGTTTAATGAAGCAGCAAATGTTACGATGAAAAGTAAAGTGGGCTATGGGAACAGAAACAAAAAAATGTTTCTTTTGATGGACAGACTAAAAAGCTGAGATGATAATGGAGCAGAAATCTGAATAAAGTGGAAGAACCAAGCATTTGGATGTCTGCATGAAGTGCATCCCAGGTGGAAGGGAAAACAAGGGGCCTTTGAGGAGCAGCCGGAAGGCCGGTGTCACTGGACAGGAGTGAACAAGAGGAGGAACGGTAACATTTGTCAGGGATCTTGCCCTGGGCTCTATCACGTAGACTTGTCTGCAACAGCAGGGATTTGACAGTGATAAGAATTAGGTGAGAATTTTAAAAATCACATTATGATTTGGCCCCTGACTTATAGACGGATAAAAAAATATGATTTGTAACTCTATTTTTCAAATGAAACGTCAATACTGCCCAGGTTACTAATATGTTAATAATGCTGATGAATGATGATATGGTAGGCCATTTGGTAATTGATTAGTTGCCGAACACTGAGGGAGTAGAAAATAACCTTTTAAAAATTGGTTTACTTTATTTGTTTAACATTTTAGTTAAAGTATAATATGCAAAGAGAGAAGTGTATAATTCATATGTGAATGGCTCAATGAATTGTCACAAAGTGAAAATTCCACCAGATCAAGAAATTAAACTTTATCGATATCCAGAGCTCCCTTCCTGGCCTCTCCCAGTCACAACCCCTCCCATCTCACCAGAGCAAACCACTCTCCTGTCTTCTAATGGTGTATACCACTTTTACTTGGGTGTTTTTTTTTTTATTTTATGTACACATACAAAATTTGTTGTCCTTTTTGCATGTAACAATATCTGCTCATTTTCATTGCTATATAGGAATCAGTTGTAAATATACCAGATTTATTTATCCATTATACTCTACATAAACATGAGGAATGTTTCCAACTTGGGGCTATTAAACTCTGTGCTACTATGAATATTCTTGTACTTGTCTATCGCTACATGTAAGCAAACTTCTCTGTGGGTATACACCTAAGAGGAAATTAATGGGTCATAGTGTGTGTTTACATATTCAGATTTAGTGAAAAATATCAATATTGTTTTTAAAGTGAACATATGAGTTTATACTCTCACCAGCCATTTTAATAGATGTGTAGTGTTTATTGCTGTAGTTTTAATCTGCATTTCTTTGTTGACTGATGATGAGTTGAAGCACTATGTCTCATGCTAACTGACCATTCAAATGGCCTCTGTGTGAAGTACCTGATCCTCTTACTATTGATTCTGGATTCATATTTTTCCTTAGTGAAAGTTCTTTACATATTTTGTACATATGTGTTGCCAAATAACTCTTCCTGGTCTTGTGACTTTCTTTTATACTTTCTTAAAATTGTCTTTCCAGACTCAGAAATCTCCAATTTTAATCTAGTTTACTTTGGTAATCTTTTCATTTATAATTAGAATTTATTGGGACCTGTTTAAGGAAGTTGTACCTACCCCAAGTTCATGAGGACATTCTCATATATTATAGGAGCTTTTTAAAAAATGTTCACCTTTAGATTTGCAACACTCTGAAATTTATATTTTTGTTAGTGTGTTGCAGATTTCAAGTCCATCTCTCTCTCTCTGTCTCTCTCTCTCTCTTTCTCTCTCTCTCTCTCGGTATGAATATCTAGTTGAACCAACCTAATTTGGGGGGGTACCTTCCCAACTCTTCAGCCATATCATTTTTGTTGTATGAGTTGCATATTCTTAAATCCGTATATACATGGGCTGTCTCTGGGCTTTCTATTCTGCCCATTATATTAATTGTCTATCCTTACACTAATTCCAGTCTTAAATATTGAAGGCTTATAAGTTTTAATGTGCTAATTTTCTTTTTTCTTTTCAACACTGTCTTAACTCTTATGCCCCCTCTGTTTGTCCATATGGATTTTTAATAGGCTTAATTTTTAGAGCAGTTTTAGGTTCACAGCAAAATTAAGAAAAACATACAAAGACGTCCCATAGATCCCCTGTCCCCACACATTCTCAGTCTCTCCCACTATCAAAATCCTGTACCAGAGTGGTGCATCTGTTACAATCAACGAATGCACATTGCACATCATTGTCATCCAAAGGTCACAGTTTATGTCAGGGTTCACGTTTGGTATTGTGACAAACAGCATGACTATATACGACATTATAGTATCATACAGAGTAGTTTTACTGCCCTAAAAAGTGCTCTGTGCCCTGTCTATCCATCTCTCCCTTTCCCTGTACGCCTGACAACCATTGATCCTCTTACTGTCTCTACAGTAAAGTGCCCCAGTGTCTTTTCGTAGCTTATATTTAAGTATACAATCTACTTTCCTATTTTTTATGAGGGTTGTAAGGTCTTGTTTCTATGTGTCTAGATTCACTTTTTTGAACATGGATGTCCAATTGTTCCAGTGCCATTTGCTAAAAAGTCTTTTTTTGCCTTTGTTCCATTTTTAATAACCAGTTAACTATATTTGAAATTGAGTAGTGTCCATTATCTGACTTTGTTGTTCTTCAACACTGTGCTGGCTATTCTAAGCCTTTTGCCTTTATACGTAAAGTTTAGAATCAGTTTGTCAATACCCACAAAATAACTCACTGGATTTTTATTGGAATTTTACTGAATCTATAGATCAAGTTGGGAACAATTAACATCTTGAGGATAGTGAATCCCCGTATCCATGAACATGGAATATCTCTCCATTTATTTAGTTCTTTAATTTTTGTCAATAGCCTGCAGTTTTCCTCATATAGATCTTACATATGTTGTTTTAGATTTATATTAATAATTTAATTTTTGAGTACTAATATACATGGTATTGTATTTTTAATTTAAAATTCCACTTGTTTATTGCTGGTATATGGAAAAGTGACTGGCTTTCATATATTAAACTTTATACAACAACCATTCTAATTAGTTCTAGGAGGTTTTGTCAGATATTTCAGATTTTCTAAATAGTCATGTCATCTACAAATCAAAACAGTTTTTATATTTTCCTTTCAAATCTGTATAACTCTTCTCTTTTTTTTATCTAATTGCATTAGCCAGGCCTTCCAATATCATGTGGGAAAGCAGGGGTGAGAGAGAGATCTTTGCCTTTTACCTGATCTTGCCTGGATACTCTGCAGTTCCTTGTCATTAAGTCTGACACTAGCTGTGTGGTTTATGCATGTGCTCTTTGTCAAGTTGAGGATGCCCCCTCTATTTCTAGGTTTCTGGAAGAATTTATTGTGATTGGATGTTGATTTGGTAAAATGCTTTTTCTTTCTTTATTGATATGATCATGTAATTGTTCTTCTTTAGCCTGTAATGGGATGGACTATATTAATTTTTGAATGTCAAACCAGACTTGCACATCTGAAATAAATCCCATTTAGTCAAGGAGGGTAATTCTTTGTATTCATTATTGGATTTGATATGCAAACATTTTGTTGAGGATTTTTGCATCTGTGTTCATGAGAGATATTGATCTACAGTTTTCTAATTTCATTATCTGATTTGAATGTTAGGATGATTGATAATGGTGTCATAGAATGAGTTAGTAAGTATTCTGTCTGCTTCTACATTTTTTAGCTTTCAAATATGTATAGATGTAGTTCTGTTGTTTTATGTTTTGTTGTATTGTGGGGTTTTGGGCATTTATCCTGCTTGTTCTCTGAGCTTCATGCATCTGTGATTTGGTGTCTGATATTAATTTGGGGAAATTCTGTTATTATTGCTTCAAATATTTCTTTTCTGTTCTTCTCTTTCCTCTCCTTCTGGCATTCCCATTATGCATATGCTGCACATTTTGCAGTTGTCCCACAGTTCTATTATGTTCTTTTCTGGTTTTTTTCCTAGCCTTTTTTGTTTTGTTTTCCTGTTTAGGGAGATTCTATTAATATATCCTCAAGTTCAAAGATTCTTTCTTCAGCCATATTCTGTCTGCTAATGAGCCCATCAAAGGCATTCTTATTTATGTTAGCACGTTTTTAATCTCTACAATTCTTTTTCTTATAATGTCCATCTCTGCTTACATTGCCTATATGTTCTTACATACCATGTACTTTATCTATTAGAGCCATTAACATATTAAGCATAATTGTCTTACATTCTCAGTCTGATGATTCATTCCAACATTCATGTCCTATCTGGTATGGTTGTTTAATGTCTTTGTTGCACCTATTGAGATGATCATGTATCTCCCCATGAATTATAAAAATGATATTTATTGATTAGTATTTCTCATAAAAGCCAACTTTTAACATCTACAATTAAACACCTGTGTTTCTGATGTATTTTGGTGTATATAATTGCATTGTTTTGATGTTTTATTTAGGACTTTTGAATCTATGTTCAAGAAACAATTGTTATTTTAATTTTCTTTTGGTAGAACCCTTGTAGGTTAACCTATTATCATTTAAAAACAATTTTCTTCATTTTATTTTATCTGAAAAAATATATATAATATTGGAATTATTTAATTTTTAAACATTTGGGAATAATTTACTGATGATGCCATGTAATATCACAAATTTCTTTATAGATAAGTTTTCTTTTAAATTTCTATCTGTTTTGATTCTGATTTTCCTCTTGTATAATATTTATTCTTTTTCTCTCCCCCTAAGAATATTCTTATTTTATCTAACTTTTCAGATGTATTATATAAAATCATTTATAATATTTTCCTATTACCATCCTAAAATATGTAGGATCTAAACAATGTTACCATTTCCATTAATACTGAATATGTGTACTTTCTTTTTTATTGTTAGTCAACCTCCCCAGAAATTCATCAATTTATCATCTAAATAAACCAATTCTTGAGTTTCTTAAATCTGTTCAATGTATTTTATATATTAATTTCTGTGTTAATTTTTATTATTTTCTCAGTCATTTAGATTTAGTTATTCTCCATATTGACTTTATCTTTTTAAAAAATATGTACACTTGCATGTAGGTTACTTGAATATATGCTGCCTGGCTTCCAAGATGCTAAGGATTTTATGGATAAAGTTTCATTTCATTTTCTTCTTTTTTCCTAGCTGAAATCCACTGTTATCAAAAAACATATTCTCTGTGATTCTAAACCACTGGCATTTGTTGATATTTGCTTTAAGGCTAATTTATATGAACCTGTTTTCAAACATATTATACACATGTTCTGAAACTGTTGAGTAAAACATTTGTTATATTTCAAACAGGCCCAAAAGTGATTTTCCGGGATGAGTAAATTGCCTGAGTTTAAAAAATGTAAAAAACAAATGCAAGAATAAGAGAAAAAGCCTGCAGCCTGAGGGAGTCTGAATCAGAGATCTCTAAATAAAGGAAAGATACCTAGAGAATGACACACTCACTGGTGAATTAGATAAACAAAATGCTTGCTCACAAAAGTAAACCTGCCTCTCTCTCTCTTGCTTTTATATGAAGCAGGAAAAAAAATGGAGTCAAAAGAGTTTAGGAATAAATTTTATAGCCATTATTTACTAAATATATGAGATACATTTAAACTATTCCACCATGCAGGAGGGTCAGCAGAAACAAGAACACACTAAACAGATCTTCAAAGACTACAAGTAGAGAAAATATCAGATTAATGCAAAATAATTATGTTTAAAAGTTAAAGAAATAAAAGAGAGGCTACAAAGGGTCATGAATGAATGAGAGACTTTTAAAATTGATAAGACATATCGGCAAAGTGCTCAATTGATTTTCTAGGAATGAAAAACATGAGAACTGAAATCTAAAATTCAAAAAATTCTAAAATTAAAACAGCAGATTAGACACAGATGAAAAAAGAGCTAATGAACTAAAAGAGGTCTTAAGAAGTTACCCAGTTAAAGAAAAGGAAATGTAAAACAGACATTGAGAGAGGATGAATGAAATGAGTTATTCTATGAGTTATTGGATTCTAACATGCATCCAATTTGAATTCCAAATAAAAAGAGTAATGAATAGGTAATGTTCAGAGAGATATTAGCTGAGAATGTTCCATAACTATTTAAAGGCACTTAGCATCAGACTCAGAAAAGTGAATCCCTGGCACGATCTATGGAAATATATACATATATCTCATAGACAAACTGCAGACCATCAAATTTATAATGAAGTTACAGTAATTCAGATAATGTGGTATTGTCATGGGAATATGGACCAGTAAAACAGAAAAGTTCAGAAATATATCCATGCATATAGGGAAATTTTATAATTGGCAGAACTCTTATAAAGCAATGAAAATAAGGCATACATTCCAATAGAAAATGGGCAAAAGATATTGTAACAGGGTGGGTCGGAGCAGAGGTCCCTGAAAAGCAGGAGAATGCCCTAAAAACAAAGAGGCAGGGAGGTAGAGGCTGGTGCTAAGGGAGTGGAAGACACAGTGTTTAAGGCACATTGCATAACAAAGGCTGTTTAACACACCCCCAGGCAGAGGGGAAGCTCATACAGTGCCTGCAGGAGCTGCGGGGCCCAGATGCCCCACCCTGGATGAACAGATGCCTGTGTACCTGCGCATGTTGGGAAACTTTTGCCCTGACTGAAGATGGCAGCCAAAAGGGGGTCAAAGACACTGGGCAGCTGACAAAAATGACAGACAATGATGTACCATAGGAAAAGCTGGACACTCCCACTGGTTTCCTCCACATGTGGGATTTCGAGAGGGCCTTTTAAAGTAGAAAGAAGGAAAGCTCGCTCTCTCTCACTCATGCTCTTGGTACAGGGCTTGGCACAGAGAAGTCACTCTCTTGCTTCGGAGCTTGGTGCAAACTCTCTCTCTGGGATTTTGGCATTTGGACATTCTGGACCTCTTGTCCTACTCTTCACACGGATGGGACACTTGTGGGACCAGGAGATCCCAGGCCCACTAGGAGCTTAGACCCCATGTGGTTGGAAGCCCACTCTTAGAGGCAGGGTCCCGCGCTGGGACATGTGCCTCCCTGGGCACACAGCACAGAGGTCCTAGACTGCTACATGGAGACAGGGAGCAGCACACCCCAGATCCTGAAGAAGAGAGCTGCTGCAAGGAGATGGTGACTCTGAAACCCACAAGTACACGTGCCGGAGAGGATGGGGATATGTTTGCATGACTGGCTTAAGGACAGGTGAGGAAATGGGGAACTTCTGGGCCTGGTTTTGGCTTATAGTCTTTTGGAGAACAAGGGAAGTTCTGGGTCTCATGGGAGAGAAGGGCTCAGAGCAGGAGTGCTCTCAGCAACCCCAAGGTTGGAACCCTGTTAATAAAAACCTATTTCCTTCAGTCCAAATTGTCAGGTCATACATAAGGGCACCAAGCTGCTGAAGCCCAATTTGCATGGTTACAATATGAATAATTCTTGCATAAATAATTATTGCAGAAATGACAAAGAATGAATAATAAGTGCAAAAACAATTTTTCAATCTTATTAATTAACAGGGAAGTAACCCATTTAATATATTTGGTAAAATGGAGAGCAAGGGAGCTCTCAGACATCACTATTGGGAGTTTAAATTGGTACAGTTGAAGAAAACTAGTGTACCATTGGTTGCTCTCTGAAGAGACTTTTGGGATTAGCCATGCAAATAGTGCTTCTTATAGGCAGCAGACTAAGCCCAAGGGAGGATGTGACAATTCCCACATGTTACAGCCAGTGAGCCACAAAGCTGAAAACAAATACAGGTCCCCTTGACCACAAGTCAATCCAGTGGCCTATTCTAATAAAGGACTTCAATGAACCTGCTCATGTGCTTGCTGAAGATAAAAATAAATTCATACATAACTTTTAACTGCCAAATAACCCTGTGCATGATGTTCTTGAGATATGAACGACTGGATAGATATCAACCTTAGGAAACAGGAGCAGGCATCATTGCTAATTACACATCAATGATAAACAACGTTGGATAAATGTATTAGGACTGTGCTTACAGCTGAAAGTTAAGACTTGGCCACCAAGGAGAGGAAAATAGCAGGGACTAATATGTTGTAATGAAACAAACCACATGGCCCCACCACCACACACAAGCTGCACTGTGCTTCATTAACTGTTCCTGTAGCTTTCATTTCGAGTGGCCACCTTGGCCATCAGTGTAATGGGTAGTGGAAGAAATTACATATTACATTTAATTGTCACATTGAGCAGCACTGCGATTCGGGCTTTCTTGGAATTTTAATAGAGCGACCTGGCCGGCTTGCCAGCTAATATAAAATCAGCCTCCTAACTACTTTCTTTACTGCTGTCTTGACAACCTCAACTGATAAACTCTTATGACTTTCCTCAATTTAATTCAATTTGTTATACATTTCAAATTGAATTCTTTTACACAAATTAATGGTAAATGAGAGATTTTCCCCTGACCCCTCCCATTTTCCTCCAGGAAAGATTACGGTAGATGAATTGGAATATAATAGGCTAAAATTACATAAATGTTCAGCATTAACTCATGCAAGGCAGCATGCCATTTCATGGTGCAAAATATTTCTCCAATTGTTGGTCTTGGGTGAAACTAAAATAAATGTTGGGGTTATTTTTTTATTTGATGAAACACTAAACTTCGTGGTTAAGTATATGGTCTTTCAGGTCAGACAGGCAAGGGTTTGAGTCCTGGAATGACTACTTAGCAATTGCATGCTTGTTCAACATCTTAGAACTCCAGTTTACCCGAAAATGGGAGTCATAATGCCTACCTCACATAATGATTATAACAATTAAATGACAGCCCTGGCTGATGTGGTTCAGTGGATTGAGTGCCAGCCTGCGAACCGAAAGGTCACAGGTTCATTTCCCAGTCAGGGCACATGCCTGGGTTTGTTTCTCTTCCCAGGGAACACTGATGTTTCTCATCCCCTCTTTCCCTCTTCCTTCCCCTCTCTCTATAAATAAATATTTTTTAAAAAAGAATTAAATAACAAAATGTACACAAAGTACCTCCCACGTTGTCTGGCACATTAAAGGCCTCTATAACTGGCTCAATATTCATTCTTTTCACTGTTAAGCCACATCACAATGTCTTCAGAAGCTGCTGTCTCAAGGTTCTCCACCTCGGCCAGATGTAAAAGGTCACACTGTGTTTAATCGGCATAGGTTCCTATGCAAATACATCCAATAGCAGATGGGAGTCTCACAGAGGAAAGCAGTTAGTATAGTCTTGTAGGTCTCTGACTCTGGATTCTGTGGACCCATGGGAGCAGCATTATGTCACAGCCACCCAGTGCCAGGACCACCAAATGACATTTCTTTTTCCCGTGTTAAATTGGGGGGATCAGATCTACCGGTAGCTAAGACTCCCAGAGTGACCATCTTACAACTGCATATAAAAAAGGCCTCTCAATTGTCCCTAGCCTGGGAGTCATGGCTGGGCTTTCCCAGTCCCAGACTTGGAATCATTCTAAACCTAAAGTGACTACTTGGAACAGTTACACCGATCCCATGCCAGGCTAAAGAAAGTCAGTCACACCCTACAGTTGAGGAAGAGAGGTTAGCACAGTAATCATATTTGTACATTGCCTCTTTCTGCTAGCTTTAATTACTCTGCCAAGCCTCTTCTTGCTAGCTTTAATTACTCTACCCTCATCAGAAATTTGAATAATGAGTCTTCCTCCTTGATACGAAATATATGGCTTATAAAATCCACCCCCAATTATTTTATTCATAGTCATAAAAACAAACTTTGGGGAAAGAAGGCTAAAAAGATACATGATTCTTAAGTTGATTAAGGCCTTTCATTCTCCATATTCATCTGTTTGTCTTTAACCATAGTCCAATGGAAAATGTCAAAGATGTGAGGCATTACCACCATTATCATCTTCTTTATAAACATGCTCATTATCACTTTTCTCCACAGAGCCCAAACACCCCCATACTGCATGTACACCATACACTTTACCCTCTTTGTTCCAATTCCATTCCTCACTTAAAAGCTGCTCTCTATTGAGTCCAATGAATGCTTCAAACATGTAGCAAGCCAGTGCTATTACAATCCCTCAGTTTGCTCTACTAAAAATAGCAGACTCATAAACTCCCTAATTCCCCATTGCCACTAATGGAATTCCAGTCTCAGGGATTTTAACAGTTATCTCCTCCGTAATCCACGTTACTGAAATACCTCCTGTTACTGAAATGCCGCCTGCTTGGCCAGCTCAGGTGTCATTACTTGAGAAATATTACTTCTCAACATTTTCTTTTTCTAGTTCTTTGCTTTTTTCATTATTTGCAGTTCAGCAGCTATTAAGATCCAGTGCTGTGGAAAATAACAATAACAACAAAAGAGCCGCTTAATAACTAAATTTAAAAACCAAACAAGTCAGCGGTGAACAATGCCTTGTCAACATTTCTAAATGGAGCAGAAGGAAGGCAAGCCAAAAGGACAGAGAGGGCAAAAAAGAGAAAGGGACACTTCCAGATGGATGAGGATGCATAAGTGCTTCAGATAATGGCTAAGAGGTACAGTCTAGAGCACAGTAAAGAGGTAGGGGAGAGAAAGGAGTCAATGCCTCAGAAAGGTGCCCCAGGACAGAGACATCCAGACCTTGGGAAAATGCTGAAGTCAATAGCATCTCTCTCGGGTAGCCCCTTGCAAACAGCCCGCACTTCAAGGTTCTTTGCCTGTCTGAGCATCTCTACTTCCCTTCTGCATCCTGTTCCCCAGGGCTTTGCCCTCAGGGATGAAATCAATCCCCCAGCTGATGAGAGCTTAATGTGTTCTCCTTCCCAAAGGTATTTACAGAGACAGCAGAGACTCTCAGAATCCCCAAAGCCTTCACGCTCCAATGTAAAACACAGCAGATTTCAAGGGGAGATATTTTGGGCCTAAAGAGTTTTCCAGTCCCTATCAAATCACTCCCTGTAGGCATCTAATAAGTAACATATTCTTAAGTGGACTTTCTTTGGTGTTTTATATTTTAAGAGAAAAGGGCAGAGTGATGACCAACAGTGATGTCAGCTCCAGAATTAGGACCTACTCTCTAATTCCCTCTGTGGGGGGTGCGGGGGTGAATCCTGCTCTGGCTTACTTTCAGAAGTCCGTTTGGTGCAAGTGTTCCCCAAGCAGAGAGACCACCCATAAACGGCAACAAATTACAACTGTCTCTTCTTCAGAGACAGTTATCCACTCTTTTACCCAAGGCAAGTGATTAAAAATTGCAGCTTCTTTCACATTACAGGGACACTGTCAAACTCCAGCCTTCATCATGGTTTTACAAGGCTCAGTTGAAAGGACATGGTACCATGTATTGAGTCTAGTTCTTCACCACTAGCTTAGAAGTATCAAACTGATGTTAGAATAGAAAGCTGTGAAATAAGTTCCCCAAACCATATTTTACAGATCGACTGGCACTGTCTAATAACTTGAATTCATTCCCCTTGACCTCTTCTTCTCTTTTAGAAGACCTATCGCCAAAAGACTCATCCTATTTTTTGCTCCCCTTAAAGTGGATTCCTGACCAAATAAACTGTGTTGCTGCCCTTGTATCAGTTCCCAAATAATCTAATTAAAAAGCATCACTTCATTGCAAACCGTCCTCAAAACTCACCTCCAGCAGGATGCCTCACCTGTATTCTCACGTATACCTTATCTACTACCTGTGTCACTGAAGGTACTTTACTGGCTGTCTTTAATTGATTTTGACCCTGTGGCATCTCCCTGTGGATATTTAATAAAGATATTGAACCATTTCAAAAACCACTCACATTAATGGAATCATGTGATCCATTAATATGAAGTTGTAGAACAGGCAAAAGGAAACTACAGGGGTTGTCTCTGCAACTGGGAAGGGAGGGACTGAAACAAAGACTGAGGAAACCTTCTAGGGTGATGGGATCGTCAATGTTTTGATAGGGGTTTGGATTACACAGACATGTTCAATTATCAAAACTTAGTAAATGTACACTTAAGATTTTTGCATTTCACTGTATATAAATTTAAAAAGAAGGGAAGAGCAACTAATTGATTTTTATTCCTTCAAACCTGTATTTCCCTCAGTAATTTTGTCTCAGAAAAGTCCACCATTCACTCTTTCACTGAATCAAAACCTTGGAGTCATCTTTCATTTATCTCCCAAAAACCAACCTATCAAAAAATCCTGCTGATGTTAATTTCAAACTGTTATTGAATTAAACTATTTTAAGTTTTTCATTTCCAATGTTCTAGGCCAAGCTACCATCAACTTCTCCCTTGACCACTGCAAACCTCCTACCTGGTCTATCTGCTCCCATCATTCCTGGGTCCTCCTGTATCCCCCTCATCTAGTCTCAAGTCGTAGAGCAGCCATATTGACTCATGTGAAGCATAAATCAGATCATGGTTCTTCCTGTATTCCAATGTTTTTCATCAGAATTAGAATAAAAATTAGAATATATTTTCCCTATGTTTATAAGACATTAAATGATCTGGCTCTTGACAAATGCTCCAAACTCATTTCCAATCGTTTTCTCCCTCTCTCACTCCACTCTAGCCATGCTGTCCTCTCTGATGTTCTGCCAGGTACATGCCCCCCTTTTGGCCTAAAGCACACTTTCGCAGGTAATAGCACAGCTCACTTCCTCACTTTAATCAGGCTCCATTGCAATTTCAACTCTCAAGAGAGGACTTCTTGACAATTCCCTCTAAATTAGTGACCCATTATTCTCCATTTTTACCTTCATCCTATTTTGTTTGCTTTCATAGCAGAGACAGATTTTATATATCTATATTTATCCATCTATATAATCTATATATCTCTATATGTATATATATATCCATGTGGGGTGTGTGTGTGTGTGTATGTGTGTGTGTGTGTGTATTCCAAGCAATCACCACACAGTTGAGTCCAGTGAACCCATACAATCATGAATCATGAGTGGTAAGTTGTTTTGAGCTGCTAAGCTTTTGGAATATTTTGCTGTATAGCAATAGAAACCATAAGTACATCCTCTTCCTTCAACTATTTTTAACCCCAATATGTTTTGTAGTTGTTAGTGCACCTCAGTATATAAATATACTGAGTCAATGATGTTCTTTACATCTGTGAGTGATGCTTGTGAGTGAACCACTTACAGATCACATCACTCTCCATGCACCCTCCACAAATACCAATGTTATAATAGGACTTATGATGTCTAAACAAATTAGGTGTTCTTTCTCCCTTAGTGCAAGGCTGCTCACTGAACTTCATGCCCAAACCCCCTTCCCCAACTTTTCCATCTTATGTCCATTCTCTTTGCCTTTGATCATATTGCATCACCAGTCCTCATTCTATATGTATTTAAATTAATACATTCTTCAAAGATCCAGCTCAAGTCTGTAATAACCACTGAATCTTTCAACTTTTATTTGGAAGTATCATTAACTCATCAATACTTATTTACTGAGCTCTAAATATTTATCCAGAAATGTGCAAGGTTTGGGACATAAAATATGAATAAGGCTTGGTTCTAAACTTAATGACTTTTGATCCAAGGGAAGGAAGAAAATAAAGCCTATATAAAATGCATTTAGAATAATGCAAAATATTAATCAAAATGATAAATGAAGGGGAACTCACAAGCAGATATATGGTAGAATGATCAGTTCCTGAGGGTCTTCCAGGATGTTCCTTGGGCTTCTTAGGAACCCAGGCTAAAGCTTTCATAGGTTTCTGATATAATATATTCACTAAAATGGAAATACCTGGTGCTTGGGAACCTGCTACTTGATGTTAAAAGCCACCTTTCATGTCATTCCTTCCATCCCTCTGAGCTGTTGTCTCATCATTAATCTTCTCTCTGGACACCCCAAGACATTAGGATCATCATGACGTGAGCAACCCTTGGAACCTCAAGCTGGATGAAGAACTCATAACTCAGGCAGGCCTCTTGGAGTGACTGTTCCATGCCAGTATTACACAAATTTTTAAAAAATATCACAGTGGAATGGCAAACTGTATTATACAGCCAGCACACTTGGCCGCACAGCTAAGTGATCTCCCAAGCTGCTTTGGGGTACCACATCCATGCAGCTTTTCTGATTCCTGGCAGTCTGGTTCACAGAACTTTGTTAACAAGTTGTGGTCCTCTTGGCCATAATGAACATCGGTCAACAGGATCAAAATTTCCCATTGATCCTTCTGAAAATATGAAAGAACTTTGTGTAGGAAGGTAATATATAATTTCTGCATGTCTACCTCCTAATATGGCTCTTTCTGAACCACTTTTAATATTCCTTTTAAATTTTCCTTAAGGACCACATTTGATAATTTGCTGTTATTAGGGGTCATAATGATCATTCTCTCTGTTTTCTTCACTTTATAAGTGAAAGTTTTTATTCTTTTTTACACCTCTCCCAATGTCTCCTCCAATAGCTGCTGACAAATCACCATTCTTATGTCATTTTTTTCATTTAGTTTTTTCTAATTAACTCCAAATGCTATTTTACTTCATACTTCTCAAACCGGAATATCAACAGCCTCAATTCTGTGCAGGTAAGATGCAAAGCAGCAGAATATCCGTGTTACATTTTTTGGAGCACCAATTACACTACAAGTTTTGGAAGAAATGAAGTTAAGAAATATCTTCCCTCCCCCACAAACATGGTGGAAAAGACAGAGCAGAGCAGAGACGGGGAGAAGTGACCCAGGAAAAACAGTCCACTCTCTGACGGGTCACCCAGGTGCGGGCCATGGGTCTGACCACAGGCAGGGCCAGCTTAGCCTCTCATTATCCAGGAAGTTCCTGGCAGTCCTTTAGAATTGAAGCTCAGTAGGTATTTTGGAGACAATGCTTTGAAGGCTATAGAGGTATTGGGTATCATTTTAATTTGAAACTTTTTGAGAGACCATGGCAGTTTACATGCCTCTATCATTCTTCAGAGTAGGTGTCCCAAGGTCAGCTTAAAATTGAGAAAAGCTTGGTGAGAAGCTTGCTTCAAATAACCTCAAAAGAAAAGAAGGTCCAAAGTCTACCCGATGAACTGGCCATTTAACAGTATCAAAACACAATGCCAGGCTATAACAAAAATAAACAAAAGCAAATACTAACAGAGAGAGAGAGAGAGAGAGAATGAATCAAGAAAAAGTGAGAAAAGGAAAAGAGAAATAAAGAAAAATGAGGAAAAGGTGAGAATAGAAATAAAAAAAATTGCTGTGAGCCTAAAACTGCTCTAAAAAATAGTCTATTAAAAATAAAAAATGAGAAAAATAAAAATAAAATAAAGTAAAAAGGTAAGAGAATAAGAAGAAATAAGAGAAAAGAAAAATGAGCAAAAGAAGAAGAAATGCAAACAAAAATAGACAAAAAGCCAAGGAGAAAACAAGCAACTTACGACTAAATCCCTTAAGTCTCCTAAAACCAGCTTCCTGAGCTAGATGGACCCAAAACCGAGGCTCATTCAGAGACTTACACAGGTACCTGGAATTCTACAACAATGACTCTTCATGAGGTCATAGCAAGAAATGAGCCCATGATGGGGCTAGGGCTAACTATCCACTGTGGCTTTTCTTAACTTTTGGTCTAAGAACACTTTACTTGTCAAAAAAAAAGGACCCCAAAGAGCTTACCATTCATATGGGTTATAGCAACTGATATTTGTTTTAATAAAAATTAAAACCTGTAAAATCTTTTTTAAAAAAAGATGATCAGTGCAAACTGAAAATGTGGTAGTTCAGTGGGAACAGAGGTCTGGAGAGAAATTTTGCAATAAAATGGCCACTCTCTATCACACTATTAAATTTAATTGAGTTTATTATCAACTAAAACATTCTGCACTTTTTCAAATAACTCTCAGCACCATCTTTATTTATTTATTGAATAAATAATTTTGATAATAGGTAATTCTACTTTACTGCATTATAAAAGAATATGCCAGGCAGTAGCCATGTATGTACCTTACAATGGATGTTTAAAGCTAAAATTCACAAATATTCTCTGTGTCAGGCATTGTTCTTTATGTGTTCTATGTGATTTTCACAACCACCTCACTAACTACAAGAATGGGCAATCAAGTTTGATGTGGTAACCAAGACCTCATGGCTAATCAAGAAAGGTCTTTGTTATCTGAGAACATGGGCAGCAGAGAGAGCAGTAGTGCCTGAGCTCGTAGAGTGATTCTGTGGTATCTGGTTCTTTGATTGGGGAGTCAGAAGCACTCACAGCAATTGACCCCTTCATTTTATGAATGGGTGAGCAGAGGTCCATGAACGTAATGTCCTCTCCTTCCACCTACCACGTTTGCTGTGGAATGTATTTAAAGACTTATTTGGGAAGATGAATTTAATGAAGTCAATGAAAACCTCAGTACAGAGATTTGTTTTAAAGAAATCCAGAACCCAGAATAGCATCACACCTCTGCTATTTTTTTCCCACCTTCTCCTTGGCCCCCTCATTTCCTCCCCTCTCCACATGTTCTCCACATTAACTTCATCACCTCCTCATCAAACCTGTCATCAGGTTTTGAATATTTCCTTCTGAAATCTCACATTAATATATATTTCTAGGGAGATAATCTTTAAGAAAAATAATATGAACATATAATTCTTTAGATATTTTGAAAAGTTATACTGAAGATTAAAAACCCTTGGGAAGAGGGTGATTCAGTTTAGAATACAAATGATTTTAGAAAATGACATTTTTGTTGCTGATGCTCATTGGAATAATCCTTTCTGTTTGATCCTTTCTGACTTTCCTAAAAATGTAAGCCTTACTAAAAGGCTATCCGATAACTATTTTTGCAGCTTTCAAAGGTTTAACTGGAAAGTCTAGAAGGTTCTCAGGAATGTACCTAGTCATATTAGTGACACCAGGAAGAGGTTCACAGAGTCAACAACATTGACTATGGAAGGATCCCCTCTTAGCCTGCCTGACCCACAAACCAGATGAAGACCAAGGATTGCATGAGGGCACTGTGTGGGGATGAGGGAGAGAGAGAAAGTGAACATGGAAAGAGGAAAAAGCAATAAAGGATTTGTTAAGTAGGTTTTCACAGGGCCACCCACTCACTCTCAGTCCCTGCCAGGGGGAGCCTCATGAATTGCATTGAGAATTGTCTTTAGGATATAAAAGGGGACTCCCAGGTTGTGCATGCAGAGTGCCAGGCAAGGTCCTGCAAGCATGATCTAGCGTGAGTGAGGTCCCCGGCCAGGAAGACCCAAAGGAGTTACACCTGCATGAAGCTGACCAAAGCCTCTGTGCCCGTGTCGCAGAAGCTGTAGTTTGACCTGGTACAAAGAAGATTTGTAGAGAAGCACAAAATGTGTGTGGCACAGGATCTTAGAGACATTCTAGCTGGAATTGACCTTTCCATGACTGAGGATACGGCAGGCCAAAGAGCAGTGATTTCCCGAAGTCTCATAGATAATTAACAATGGCAACAGAGCTAAGACAAGTAATAACTCCTAAGCCAGTAATATCTGCTGTCCCTTTTCTCCCAGATGGAAAAGCAATAATTCTCACAAATTTATATTAACCTTGTTCTTTTTAAATGTAAATTTATTAAAACAAATTTATAATTCCTCCAGAGATGAAGCAGAAGTCTCTTAGGAGTCTGTCACCAGATACTAGATAGTAAACAGAGGCCATAATCTGCTCTGCAGTGTAAAGGAAACTGATTGCCCCAGGTCCTTCTCTGGAAATGATTTGTACTAAGTCTGTGTTCAAAATAAGAGCATGTGTTCTAGAGGCAGACTATAGGGGTGCAACATCCAGCCCTAGTCTCTTCTACATAGGGACAAAAGTCAAGTTAGTTCACTTCCTTAAGTTACAGATTCTTCATCTGTAAGAACTAAAGGGCTGGTGTAGGCATTAAATAAGATAATACATATAGTGTGTGACACTATGGATAGAGAGATTTCACAAATACAGTTATAAAGAACTCCAAGTAACTACAGTAAGCCAAGACCTAAGATGTAAGAGCTGTCAGCTGCCTGCAAAATTACAACCACCTTAGATTTGTGTGGGATATTATCCATCTATGATTCTTAAATACATTCCCTGCAATCATCCTTACATACATATTATTTATATCACTTCCAACGAACAGTTAAAGTGACTGAAATATTATTTGACTATGCTTTTGAATCTCCTGCCTCTCTGATATGTTCTTTCTCTTCTACCCATAATACCCTCTGATATTTTTCTCCCCGCTGATTTAAATCTCAGTCACATTAATTTCCCCACAATGATTTCGATGTATCTCACTAAATAGATGTCATAGTCTGACCTAGAATAGGAATATAATAAATGTGTGTTCACTAAATGAGCCTAATGATGAATGTCTCCTTAATCATTATAATGTTTTGAAGCTTTGGGTAACCCCAGTTGAGCTGGTAGGGGAGCAAGAGCAAGCATGATTTCCACAAACATTTACCTATCTCCTAGAATGTACTAAGCATTGAATGAGGCTCTGAGAATATAGCAGTGAGAAAAGCCGACTTACTCTGTAACTGTACAGCAGTTATAATAGACCAGTAGAACAGACAATCAATAGTTATAGTAAAACAAATCTAAGTTTACTATTGTGATAAGTACAAGAAAAGAGAGAATATAGTGTTGTAACAGCAGGAAACTGAAGGGGGGATGGAATGTGACTTGGTCAGGGAGGTCAATGTGTATGAGATCTGAAACGTAACTGCGGGTGACCACCTGTGTGGGCCAAAAGGAATCAGAGTACAGAGGAGAGGAAACAGCATATTTAGAAAACCCTATGAGTGGAGAGACTTTGTTCTTAGAAGCAGATAAAGGAAGCCCAGTGGGACCCACTGAGACAGAAGCACAGAAAGACAAGGAAAACATGACATGGTTGATAAAGCTTTGAAATAATTTGAATAGCAATTTCAAGAGACTTTTAATACAACATATCCACAAATCCCACCATTACACACAAGATATCAATATTTTAATTTGATGCATTGTACTATGATCAACCACAGAGAGATCATGAATATTCAACTGGCATCATTTAGGTGGAGCACCTACTCAAGATTTGGTAGTCTTAACAGGCATAGTCAGTTTTAAAGTATGGATCATTGCTTCTTATTACAACTTCTTAAATTTACAACTTTAATTTTTTTAGATTTTACCTCAGGCATACACACACAAATATGGTATAGATATTCACTGTGTAATATTCTTTCTATATATGTATTATATATGAGGTCTGTCCAGAAGTATTCAGCCATGTAATATGAAAAATAAAGACATTCATTGAAGAAGATATAAGATACAAGAAACATTGTACATAGGCACTTGAGTCCCCTTCAAAGTAGGTACCTTAGAACTTCACACAGTTCTCCCAATAACCATCAGCTGCCCTGTCATATTTTCCTGAATCTCACTGATGGTCTGAAATCGCTTCCCTTTCAAAGGTGATTTTAATTTTAGTAAAAGCCAGAAGTTGCAGGGTGCCAAATCTGGGCTGCAGTGGGGCTGAGCCACCTGGGTGATTTTATGTTTTGCCAAAAAAACTCTATATAAGATATGATGCATGACCAGGTATCGTGTTCTGATTAAGCTGCCAGTCACCAGTTGCCCATAGCTGTGGCTTACTGGATCATCTGAACAGTCTCTGCAGAGGAATGTTCACACTTAATGCAAAATTTGATGCGGATTCATTGCTCTACTCACTCAGTCATTTTGAATGTGATGGCCACACAGTACACATGCTCACTCAACAGTGTCTACCAGGCCCACTGACTAGTATAGTGAAGTTGTCATTGTTCATGCATGCACATTACATGCACTCTCCTTGGCTGCCAGGTTACATCAATGTCATGCAAACCATTCTCATTATATTAACAATGGCTGGGCTTTTTCTGGACAGACCTCGTACATATATATTCTCTCTCTCACACACATATATACTCTTTACTATAGTATATACTAGAAATTTTAATTAAATATATATATGTACTAGAAACTTTAAGATTTGAGGGGTATTGTATCTTTTAAAACAATTTTTTACTTAAATATTTCTTTAATAAAATTTCAAAAGAAATTTGACATCACAATTTTAATTAAGAAAATCAAGGTTTGCAGATGGGTGCACAGATAGTAAATAGCAAAAGCGGAATAAAACTTAGATCTTATGGCCCCTCTACAATTGTTTATTCCACTTCTTAAGAAAGCTTGCTGACCCCTGTCCACCTAAATGACAGTCAAGAAATGCTGCAGTCAGCTTGACTGGAACCATTGGAATCACTGGAATGTACATAACCAAACAAAGCTTTGAGCACCTAACTTCCTCTTTATAAGTCTCCTAAGGCAACAATTCTCCCCACACACAGAGAGAGACAGAGAGTGAAAGAGGAATGGGGGAAACGTAGGGGGAGAGAGAGAGAAATAAGATGTCTATACATCCAACATATCAAGAGCTGCAGCCTAGATAAAGATAAAATTTTATGAAAATCCCTCCACTATATGATCAAAATCTTTGTCTCATAAGAAAGCATAACAGAATCTGTATAAATGGATGGTGTTATAATAGAAATAATCTTGAGTCCACACTAATATATAGGTACCAGCTAGATAGACTGAAAGGAGCAAACCTTGGCAAAACTGGAATCTTTGCTGGCCCAACAATACACACATCTACATACACATACACACACACACTGAAAATGACCCCAGCTAAACACATACACACTTCTGGTGAGGAAGCTCATTTGAGGAGCCCTTTTCAAACACAGAAAAGGTGAGGCAGGGGACAGGCGAGCATAAGAAGTTTATTTTGAGGGTTGGTTTAATTTATGGGGTTTATTTCTATCCTCTATCGTTCAGCGGGAAACCTTGTAAATGATGTTTGCATGCACTAAACTGTGATAACTGAACTGATGAGTTAAAGACTTGACTGAACATTTAATGTTGCTTATTAAATAATTATGACGAGGTTTGATGAATGGCCCTGATTCCCCGAACTTCCAACTGAGATTTTCAGCATGAGTTTCATTAGACAGACGTGGATGGAGCCTGGTACAGCCCAGCTGCAAACGAGCTTGCAAAACATTTGAACTGGAAACCTTCAAAAGTGAATAATTCAACTGTCTTGGTCTATCTTTCTTGGTCCCCAAACTAGCATTTCATTTTCATTTGACGATGGAGCAGAGGCAAATTATTCTAAGTCTATGGGGCTTTCTAAAGTATCATTGCAAGATATCTCCATATGTCCTTAATGAAAAATTAATCTGTATTCTTTGTGAAAGGAAAAGAAAACTGTTTAACTTAAGTCTTATGCTGAGATGTCAATCACCGTTCTTCCATGACTACTGGGCCGATGTGTGCCCAGTTCAGGTGAGAGAGGAGAAATGTTATGATTTATGAAGCCAGTGAACTTGCTCAGTGTCTGAGCCAGAGCCATTTGTTTTAGTGACACGTGCCATGCACTTTTGAAGCTCGTCCATGCTCTGGTGTAAGGTCTCATTAGACTATCCAAAAATTTAACTTCAGAGAAGAAGGCATTGCAAACCTGGGATTTTTTTCACCGTATCTTAAAGTAGCTGTGACTATTTCTGATGGCAGATTCAATTTGTGAATCTACTGGCAATTCACATTTGTGTTTTATTTGTTGATGGTTTTATTACGAGAAGCTGGACGTCTACTCCGCAGCTGGAAAGAAAGTAGCCTGCTATAATGAGGTGAGAGGAGCCCTGCGACTTGGGAGAGAAGGGGCTGGATTCACAGAGGCTGCAGAACGTGGTGATGAAGGGCACGGGATCTGGAGCCTCTGCCCGTATCTAAATCCCACCACGTACCAACACTGGCTATGGAACGAAGTGTGGGTCTGGAAGGCAAGAGTCCCTGAGTCCCAGTTCTGCTCTGCAGTGGTGCCCAAACTGCATCTGGGGGTCCTTTAAATTCTTTGGCCTCAGTCGCCTCATCTGAATAATAAAAATATGAGACCTGATAGGGGTTCATAATTAAAATTGTTTAATGAGTTGGCAAGTAGTTCTCTAGAATTAATGTCACTTGTAACCACTTAAGAATAGGTCCATAAAATACGATATCTTGAAAAATAATTTAAAATATATAAATGCAGAATCTCAATGTGCAGTTTTGCTTTTAATTTGCTTGGCTACTAGTGGCTTGGAAAAGTCAGTCTGCCTTGCCTCATCCTGAATTCCTGATTCTTAAATTAAAAAAAAAAGAACATGGTATCTAAATTCAATTTCTCTTTATGTTAATCTAAAAATAGTTTGAAAGCATTTAATAAATGACAGAGAAGCGCTAGAGGCCATAAATCACAACTGACAACATCTCTGCATATGACCAAGGTTTGATCCTGATGTTCCTCAGACCCATCCCGGATGTGCAGCTTTTTCTACTACATTAACTGCCTCTGATCTTAGAGAAGAAAGAAGACAGAGTGGAGGCAAGGCTGATCTAAAGGGGTCAGACAGTGAGTAAGGATGCACCATACCTGTGCTCAGGTATTTGATTCAGAGAGCCTGAAGTGTCCTTGCAACCATTACTCTCTCCATTGAAATATTGTCACCTTTGATCTTAGTTTTTGCATTTTACCGAGTACACAAATCTACCTAGATAATGGACTTACATGTAGATTCCATGAAGAAATTAGAAACTCAAGACATTCCTTGCTAGAATAGGGATTCCTTGCTAGAGAGCAGTGAAGCCTGTCCTTCAGCCCACATTGGTGAAGGGATGCTAACCCACCCCCCACCCCCCACCACACAGTAGCCCAGCAGTGTAGCCTTGTGTCATAAGCCCACCATCATCTGGTCTCTTCTGACATCCATGCCTACATTCGCTCCACCCCATTACAGTCCTGAAAAGAGCAAAACCAAGAGCCCTAACCTAGAGATTAATATTTAACTGCTACCACTATCCCATGATCAAAGCTGTATTCCAGCAAGTCTTCCTAATCTACTCCTACATTTTCTCTTAGCAAAAAAATTAATTTCCCTGACACCCGGTCCCTAATATTTTATTTTCCTCTGGCATCAAATGCTAAGAGTAAGTAATGGCTTCCCCTTGGAATAACCCCTATCCTTCTTTACATTTCTGCTTCCCAGAAACTATCTGCCCTGTTCCAAATATATGGCCATCATAACCTGTTTGGGGTTATGGAATTGCTTCAACAACTTTACCTGGTTAGGGATAATTAACAAATAGCTGAAGCAAACAGATCCCTAAAAAAGGGAGAGAGAAGAGTGGGACGATCAATTAAAAAGTACATCAAACAAACTCAGTGATTTTTACAAACCATCTGAAAACTAGCCCATTGTGCTATTCAGAGAAAAATTAACAGATAAAGTATTAGAGTAATTTGAGCATAAGGGGAACTCTGTTAGGGTTCAGGACAGAAGAGTTTCAACAACAATGGCAATAAGCACTGAGACCCCACAAATCACTGAGGTTCCTGTACTCACTGGGAAGAAAGACTGCTCTGAGGCTATTTAAGCTCAGGTGTTCCTGAGAAAGAAAAGATGCTCAGAGAAGCCAGCAGGAAGTTCCAAAATTGAGGGCAAAGGGAAACTATATGAAGGTAAAATTGGAGGTTGGTCAACACACCAAACTTCTGGGCCACAGTTGTCTGGGGCATGGACAGGTCTAACTTCAGGTAATGGTTTTCTTCGTAGCGTCTTTTCTCTCACATTGCAATTCCCAGGAAATTCATTTTCCCCCTGGAAGCCCAGCTTCCTCCTTCTCCCCACAAATCCTTCCCTAAACTAAAACTGTTCCCTGACCTTTGATCCAGCAATTCCACTGTTGGGACTATATCCTAAGAATCCTGAAACACCCATCCAAAAGAACCTATGCACCCCAATGTTCATAGCAGCACAATTTACAATAGCTAAGTGCTGGAAACAACCCAGGTGCCCATCAGTAAATGAATGGATCAAAAAACTTTGGTACATTTATACAATGGAATTCTATGCAGCTGA
>CM052547.1:19061319-19086073 GCA_028533065.1 Trachops cirrhosus | reverse complement strand
TACCATATGATCTCACCTTTAACAGGAACCTAAACAACAAAACAAAGAAACAAGTAAATTATAACAAAGGGCACTGAAATGGAGGACGGGATGTCAGTGACCAGAGGGGAGAGGGGAGGGAATTTCAGGGGAGAAGGGAAGGGTTTACAGGAACAAATATAGAGGACACATGGACAAAACTACGGGGCTTGGAAATGGAGGGGAGGTTGGGAGGGATGGGTGGGTGGGCTGGAGTGGGAGTAAAGGATTGAAACTGTACTGAATAATCTATAATAAAAAAAAATTAAAAAATAAATAAATAAATAAATAAAACTGTTCCCTGAATGTTGCGGATTTTGGTTCTATAACCATCGCTCCTTAATTTAACAAATTTTGTTTTACCTTCATAAGAGAAAAAAAATAATTTGTGCAAAACAGCTTTTAAAGCTGAGATTAGATTTAAAAATGAGCAAAGATTTGGATTTGGACAAAAAACATAAATAAAAGTAGCAATTTAGAAAACTGATCTTCTTTTGATGACAGATAAATTAAAGTCCATGGGCTAAATCTGGCTTCCTGTCTACTTTTGTAAGGGCTGCCAACAAAGACTGGATTCGCCAGATGGGCATTTGTGAATGATTTGAGGATAGGGAATACTGACTTTGAACCCCAAATCTGTGAAATGTTATTTCACCCTTGAAAAATTAATTCCATTCTTCCCATTAATATATATCAGTTTCCTGGAGTTGCCATAACAAAAGATCACAAACTGGGTGACTTAAAATAACAGAAAGCTATATTCTTACTGTTATGGAGGCCAGAAGTCCAAAATCAAGATGTTTATAGGGCCAACTCTTTTTTAGGTTTCTACAGGAAAATCAATCCTTGCCTCTTACAGCTTCTGGAGGCCCCTAGAATTTCTTTGCTTGTTCCAGAACAACTCTAAATTCTCTGTGTTTCCTTGGTCTGAATCTCTGTACCCTTTCTCTTATAAGGAAGCTAGTTATTGGATCTAGGGCACACCCTAAATTCAGATGATGTCATCTTGAGATCTTTAACTTATACAGTTGACCCTTGGTCTTTAACTTAATTCTGCAGTTGCCCTTGAACCACATGAGTTTGGGCAGCAAGGGTTCACTTATATGCATATTTCTTTCAACACAGTTGGCCCTTCCTATCCTGGGATCTTGCATTTGCAAATTCAATCAAATGTACAGATTGAAACAGCATTTTACTTTCCCAACCACAGAATCCCAACCAAGGATTACAGATACTGTTTTTGATCTCAGGTTAGTTGAATCCCCATATTGGTAGGGAAGACTATAGTCAAAAGCTATACAAGAATTTTCAACTTGGGGAGGACAACCCCAACCCCCACATAGTTCAAGGGTCAACTGCACCTGCAAAGACTCCATTTCCAAATAAGGTACATGGGCACATTCAAAGGTACCTGGGGTTAGGACTTGGATATATCTTTTTTGGCAGACACAGTTTGAGCCATGACAGTATACTTGTTTACAAAAAATATGTACTTAATTATAGTATTTTTTATGTTCAAAAATGTTTGGAAAATCATTTTCTCACTTGTTATATAAAGAACTGCTACATAATAACCTTAATTTTGCCTCTTAACCCAGAGAGGCTGCAAAAAAGTTTGCTGACCTATATTCCATATTGCATCCTTATCAATGCCTAAATGTTAGACTTAGATCATTTTTCTATTTTGTACTTACTATCCAGTTTTTGTAAATGTCACATATGAATTGTTCTTTGTCTTTCAAAGGATGATTCATATACAAACTTACCCATCATACTTTCTTGGTTGCAGGGTTTTTCATAAAAAGACACATAGTGAAAACACCACACACACCAAAAAAACACCATAGCAGTGTCTATAAATGCAAATTACTTTGGAAATTGGTTCAATATAAGCAAATTACTCAACTAAATGCTATAAAAACATTATAATAGGTTGCTTTCAAACCTATGATAGTTCAAATTGAACAGGTTACTCCCATTGTTGCCCAACCTCTCTCCCCCAACCAATAAAAGTAAAGATATGTTTTAGTATCAAATATAAAGTGTATATTTCCTAATCGAAACCTGACTTTGAAAATCTCTTAAACATTTTCTCTAATGCCAAGTCAAAACTAACATGGAGGGTAAAAATATCCAAAGTGGGGCAACGTTGCATCGTGAGGGAATAAATTGTGGAGTAAGCTGGGGTTCGTGTTACAACAGTCATGGCATTCTTGTCTGATGTTAGTGTGTGACACCCACATCTACACAACATCAGAAAGATCCAGAAGGAGGTAGAATGAGTCATGAGGTCACTGAGATGTCTTTAAGTCTTGAGTAAGACTTCAACTTTGTGGAAAGTGGGCCAGCAATGTCTTTGAGGAAAGAAAGTCATCAGTCTTGCAAAACGCAAGGCAATGATTGCTAAAACAAGCCAAACATCATTCTCTTCTCCCACATTCCACCAGCCCTAAGTAAACAAAACATATCATATAAGAAAAAGTCCCATAAGCCAAATAATTTCCCACAAAGTTCTAATCTGATAGATAAGAAACACTGTCAGAAGCAGTTGGATACAAAATGAAAAATGAAAATCGTCAGTTAAAATAAAGAAATCAAATGATGCCAGTAGAATATTGTTTCAAGATAAACAGTGACATTTTGGTTGCTACAAAAATTTTGACACACAATAGATAACAACAAGAAAGTTCCAAAACTCATTTCTATCCAAGATTCTAGGATGAGGGCTTAAGCCTTTTAGGCAATTGATAAACAGATGGTTTCACTAGCATCATGTAGCATTTAAATCCCATTTTCCCCCATTTGCTCTCTGAAACAAGGCCATCAGACTAGGAGAATAGTCATTACAGTTAGTTGTGTGCATGATAATCTGACATATATTGTTCTTAAAGATTTGAGGGTAGAGAATTGATGGGGCATGTTTCTTATTCCAAACAAAAACCTCACACTTAAAATGGTATTGACCAAATGCCTCACAATATGCTCCCTTCTCAGCAGACAGTGAGGCCAGACCCGGGTCAGCAAGGTGAATGGAGACTGGCAGGAATGCTGGGACTCCCGCCATGGAAACAATGACTGCAGGACATGCCAAAACGCTGAACTCCAAGGCATGAGCTCATAGCTGAGTTTGACGGGCAGGCAACATAACATTTTCACTCCTAGTTAAGAAAGGGAAAATATCACTTGTTTCTCCCTCGATGGCAGTGATTTATTGTATTTTGGCTTTGGATGTTCTTAGATTCAGGCTTTTTTTTTTTATTGACTCCAGTCTGTGGCCAAGATCCAGACAGGCAAGAGCTGCAGAGCCTGGGGATGATGGAAGGCAGCCCAGAGATCAGAGATCAAGAACAAAGATGACTGAGGTCAAAACCAGAAGAGAAATAAACTTTTGTATTCCATCCTAGTCCAACTCTTTCATTTGGGGTAATACGGCTTCCCGAGTCCCTGGGAAATGCTCAAGCCTCAAGTTTCTTCTCTTGCCACCAGTTGAGCTAACTAAAGCTGAGCAGCCCTGCTAATCTGAGCCAAGAATTAGGGTTGTTTGTTTTGTGATTTTTTTTTTCTGGTTAGCATTTTACCTTTGAAATCAACCCTGTGATATCCAAAATCATCTTTCTGCCCACACAATCATGGCACTGAAGTCACTCTTAGGCAGTAAGAAGTTTTCCCTTCCAGTTACCCTATAATGTTATCCTCACAATGAAGGTGACCCCAGTCTAACTGGTGTGAGTGATGTGTTAGTACGTATGTGAGTGAGTGTGGGTACACTCTACATGTGTATGTCGCGTGTGTATTTTCCTTCCGAGCAATTTCATGTCAACCTAATAAAATAGCCACAAAGAGAATGTGACAATAAATAGATCTTTCCTTATATATACTGCCCTTTCTCTCACTTTATCTATATATACAGTGATATAAAATCAATTTCCATTTGTTAATAAGCATTAAGCCATTGGAGGATAATTATAGTTTCTTGGCACACTGATACAGCACATATTTTTAAATAACAACAATAAAGTATGGGAAGATGAGTTAAAATCACTCATAGAAGAGTTCATTTTTAGTTGAGATCATGTGCATACCATGTTAGAACTGCAAGAATATCTTGCCATTTTCGCCAAATGTTTTAGTTATACTACTGCCTGTCTCAGGATGACTTAGGTGATTATTTAAGGTCCCTTTACCTCCTTAAGGTTAAATCTATGGTGATGCTGGGACTTCAGTTCAAGTCAATAAAGTCCTGCAAGGCTTTCCATGTTTGTGTCCAGTCTTAGTGGGTACTATGCTAAGGGTTTTCCAGGGGAAAATACAAAGCAAGATATTTGCCACTGGCAAATGTACAATTCTTACAGGGGAAGCAAGATTTATTATCTTGTATGCAAGATTTAGAGACACAGTAGAAAGAAGAGCACAGGGAAAATATAGCAAATAAAAAGCCCTGAATAACATGGCATATGTGGGCTGCAAATCTCCTAGATCTTAGAGAGCAGAAAACACAAGAGAGAAAGCCACAGTGGCTAATTTTCATATCTCTCCCCACCCCAAATATGGCCATTATGCCTCCTGATCTCTTTTACTATTATAGCACACTCCCTTTTCTGAGTTAGGGAGAGGATTACAGGAGAACATACTCTGCCAATGGAAATGAAAGAGTTAAGCAGACTTTGATCTGAATTTAAACCATGACACAGAATTGATGCATCTCCTTTGATTGTTCAGAAGCCAATGGAATCCCCTGATCCATTCCATTCCATTTATTTCTCTCGTGCTGAACTAAAAGGACAGAGAAGACCTTTCTTACTTTAATAAGTGGATAGCCCTGCCTCACTCATTGCTGCTGCATCTTTGCTGACCTATATTTCTCGCATATGGATGGATCATCACTAGCGGGTTCGACAGACCCTATAATATCATTATGCAAATGAAGGCTCACTGCCATTTGGGAATCCTATAGACTGATCGCTTCATTATCAGCCTTATCAGAAAATACAAGAGAATTGTGTCCCATACTCAGTGGGATGAGAACATAATTTAAATTAAGTAGTTTACTGTCTGGTTACTCGATTGGCCAGGGCGGGAAATGAGGAGAGCTGATTTTGAAAGCGAGGATATCAACAGGCACTGCTCTGCAGAAGTGCCACCGGAGCTGGCTTCCTGTGCTCTCTCCCTCCCCTGTGTTCTGCCTTCTTCTTACCTCCAAATCAGGACCTGTGCTAAGACACTTTGCAACATTTAATTTATTTGCCTGCTGTCATATGTCCTTGAAGTGTCTTAGCACAGAAGCATTTTATCCCTGTGCCTAAGGAAGGAAGGTTGTTTAGTAAAAACCTCTCAAACCTTAGGATCAGGTGACCTGAACTCTACCTGTGCACTAGGTGCACAGTGTAGCCTTGAGCATTCGATGTGATTCCTGTGTGTTATATGTAGCTTGACCTATCCAGGGCTCTTATCTAAGATAAGTAGTTCATGAAGATTGTCTATAAAGCCACCATTAGCAGTAACATTTACTGTTACCTAGAATTTTAATCCGGTATATTTTTTCCAATTTTTATTTTGTATAAAAAATATGGCTATTGATAACTGTCCAATTAGCGGTTATCACAGGTTTCTATTAAAATTGTGCATGTAAAACTACAACTCATTCATGTAGGAGATGAGGGAAATTAATGTGGCATTATTATTACTATTAAGAGTAATGGAACTATAGACCTGGGTTCAGGTCCTGACATTGACCACCACGTGCGAGGATCACCCGGCCCAGGTGCTCAGCTCCTGCCTTTACACATAATCCACAATGCACCCTCACACATCTTGTCCCTGGAAATCTCCTCCTTATACAAAACCTAGCACCCAGTTGTCACCTTTTCTGTCAAGCCTGCCCTTTGTATGGGCGGGCTGATCTGAGAGATAGAAATTCTCTTCTGAAAAACTGTTAATATCAGGTGCATGCGCATTTATACATGACTAATGTTAAGCCACAACAGTTCAAGCTAGTCATGACCTTGAACCTATGCACCCAATATATGTAACAATATTTAAGAAAAGAGTTTGTTTGTATCTCTCTGTTCAGACTTCTACTAGAGACTCTCCTATTGTAATAGTCATTTGTTAACATGTTTCCCTATTTCTGGTTGTGGGTGTCTTAAAGAAATAAATTATGCTTTTTTAAATCATTACTTCTACCATTGTCACCATGATTGCCATGTCTGGCACATAATATGGCTCAATAAGTGTTTGATTAAGACAGGCCACAGTGAACCCAACTCCAAAAGAGCTGATATCAAAAGCCTGTGAGGAGGTGGTATGAGGAGAGTGATTCTCAGTGCTGGAGGAAGTGGGCATACTCCCTCACGACCCCAATGGAGGAGTTCCAGAAAAATCGCTCCCGCTGACCCTAGTGCCTGTTGCAGGATAAACTGACTCATTCCCCTTGGGGAGCTGTACCAAGAAGGCCTTGAGCTAACGTCTATGCTTCTGAGAGCCCCTTTCTAACTTGCCAACTATGTTGTTTCTGGTATGACTCCAAGCATTAGGGTCTGCCAACAGGAAGTGGAGCAATTTTGACTGGATGGTGGCATAGAATTTAGAGTCTAGACCTAGCCTTTCATCTGGTAAAACCTCTGCCTCTGAAACAATCCCACTGGTCTTCAAGTCCCTGGAACAAGTGAGGGGTGGCACACATTTCTGTCAGCAGAAAGTCCAGTTTGAAACAAGAAGATGAAGTTTGCACCCGTCCAAGATGTAGGTAAATGCCAAACTTGTAATTATATTCCTTAAAATTCACCGTGTCTACCCAGATTTTTTTTCAGGGTTCTACCAAACACAAAAAATATTATTACTGAATAAATAAATGGAAGAATAGATCTTTAAATACAGTTTATCTCCTTCATTACTTAGCTGAGTTCCTGAGGTTGTGGGTTATCAGTAACTTATTTAAAGTCAAAGAACTAGTAAAAAGGGAGCAAGATGCTCAAAAATATTTAAAGTCAAAGGTCCACATAAAATTAGCCTCCTTAATCATTCACCTGACAAAGAAGCTGAGAACAAGAAAGGCTGGAAGTATTTTTTCTACATTCCCTAATTAATCAGTGGCTGCAGAACTTCCAGCTTCTAGTCTGACATATTGTTCCAAAACCACCAGCTGTGGGACCAGCTCTTTTGCATGAACCTCTGGCCTCAACCACTGATGGCAAAGTTCCTAGAGCTGACTGAGATCCTCTTACAGTCTGGACAGTTTCACCCAGCAAATCACGTATAAGGTTTCAAGACATTCTTTCCTTCCACAAACAGTTGTGGTCTTCCAATTGTTTGCCAGGTATTCTGGTCAAACTAGAGCAACATTCAGAGATGAATGTGCTGTTTCCTGTCTTACAGACACTTGGAATTTCACATATTAACTAGTACCCCTTTTTTTCTCACACCCTGGCTTCCTATTGGCCACATCCAAGGACTAAGCAGAAGAGACATGGATCACTATAATAGTTGGGGGAAAAGGTGCCCAATTCCACGTGGCCAACTCCCAAGGGAACATTTTTAGGGAATAGGCATGCCAAATCTTAATCTGCTTCAAAGCTCCAAGGACATATTAATTGGCTTCGTAGTTTTTGCAACCAGGATGGAAAGTGTTGGCAAGTGTGAAGGACCTATTTCCATTCCCAAGCGGATGGAAGAGTGCTGGGCATATCCCTTGAAGTCAGGGGGTGTACATGAGCTCAGTAACCAGCACATCCTCTTCTCTGGAGGTCTCTGAGCGTGCAAAGCTCATGCCAGTGGGACATGAAGAAGCTGTGGCCTAGTTGCTGGGATGCAGAAGATGGGGCTGGAGAGGGTGCGATGTCCACACACCAACTTCCCACAGATCTCAGGAGTGTTGAAGAAGACTAGCCAAAGCAGAGGAGGGAAAGGAATCGTCAAGCTGGTGTGAACAAAGGGAGAGCTTTGTGGCCTCCTTGCTAGGGAACCAGAATTAAGTTGAATATTGCTTGAATGAACCATAACCACTATTATTCTTTCTTTCCCTACTGTCAGAAGGGAAAACACATCTGGCTTCAAAAAAAAATCCCTATGATGCTAGAAGTGGGAATGAGAGGAGAGATAGAGAGAAGGAGAAGGAAAAAGAGGGGGAAAGGATGGATAAAGGCAGAAGTGAGTTTGAAATAATAAACTACACAGTTACTAAAGTATTACTAACCAACTTAGACTACCAAGTCACTGAATTAAATTGATATCACACAAAGGGACAGAAGAGGTTACCTGATATGAGTAAACTGAGGTTTCAGAGCAGAAAAAAAAACTACAGTGATGATAATAAAACAAGTGCCCTGCGTGTACAGGTCTGAATGGTTACTGATTATACCTTTCACAGGGAAAGTCAGCCTGAAAGGTGAGCAAAGCATAACAATTTGGAGATCTTTATGATAATAGAATAAAGAAGATGCCCCGGGGAGGGTGATTAACAAACACCTATGGGAAGAATGGAATGAAAGAAAAGCTCATTAAAAAATAATTTTGAGTAAACCCCAAAGACAGATTAGGCATTCACCTGCCACAACAGGTAGGGCTGACTGTTGCAGAAAGCAGACTGTGTATTTTAGGATACATGGTCTCTCCGTGGCTAGAGTAGATGAGGCTGGAAAGGAGGGGCCACTAGACTCTGAAGAGCAGTGTAGCAGGCCAAGGAGCTGGGATGCTCACCCTAGGGTAGGGGGTCAAACTCATTGTCACCGGGGGCCCCACCAGCCTCAAGGTTGCCTTCAAAGGGCCGAATGTAATTTCAGGACTGTATAAATGTAACTACTCCTTAACTAGGGGCAAGGAGGTCGGCACTGCCCCCAGGTAGAAACAAGGTGTCAGGCCGGATAAAACAAGGTGGAGGGCTGGATTCAGTCCGAGGGCCTTGTATTTGCCACCTGCGCCCTAAGGAATAGGGAGGCACCAGAAGGTCTGCTCAGACCACATGCCTGGAGACTTTGCTGACTGATCTGTAAGCACAACACATACCTCATCCATCACAACCTCATGAGGAAGGTACTAGTACTATCTCCAGTTGCATTTCTTTGCAGGTAAAGAAAGGTCAAGTAATTTAATTCTAGAGTTTCTAAGAAACAGAGCCTGGATTGGACCACAGG
Source organism: Trachops cirrhosus (assembly GCA_028533065.1). Lineage (NCBI taxonomy): Eukaryota > Metazoa > Chordata > Mammalia > Chiroptera > Phyllostomidae > Trachops > Trachops cirrhosus. The sequence continues at coordinate 19,076,927 of CM052547.1, read as the reverse complement.
CTGTATGAGTCCAGAGTCCACATTCCTCACCATTAATAGCACCCAAAATTGATAAATGAATCAATGAACTTATAGGTAAATTGTGAAGATGGATGGAAAATGAGCAGTTTCTTCAGACAACACAGTCTCCATTCTTCCCTGCCTCCCTGTCTCTTCCCTTCCCTTCCCTTCCCTTCCCTTCCCTTCCCTTCCCTTCCCTTCCCTTCCCTTCCCTTCCCTTAGCTCTTGACTTTGTCCAGACCTTAACTTAGACTTTGTTCCTCTGGTCTCCAACGTCAATGTTTGACTTTAATCATCCAAAGTATGCTCGGTGTTTGGGGTCAGTAACATGTAAAGTAAGAAAAAAATTTTTTTGGTTAAGAGAGCATCTTCTGGTGACTCTCAAATTGCCCATCATCACACCTGTGAAAACCCTTTTGCCAACACAGGTCCATGAGAGTATTTAATCAAACGCAATGTGTGAGTAGTTAACAAGCAAATTTTTTAAAACCAAATGCCAGATGGGCATATTTCTAGTTGTTCCCACTCTGTAGATCTCAGTGGCAGTGATTCCTCAAGCGGATTCCTCCCTCCAAAGACGGGCCAACGCCAGCACTTCAGGTATGGCTCCTGTGGGACTTACTAAACATGCAAGCTCCTGGAACTCATCCCCCAGCTCCCAGGTCAGCAAAAGTGGGGCTCAGCTACAACTTCATAATGAATTCCCCCCAAAATCTTATGCACTAAAATCTGACCATGAAATGTGTTTGAGATCATGACCCAGCCTATACATTCACACACATGTTCTTACATAAAACCGAAGTTTTATGAAATGATACTTATCCTTACTTTGTGTAATACTGTTTTATATTCTATTTTCTAGTGTTTCTTTTTGCCTATTGCAAGTCACAACTTCCAATGTGAAAAGTGCTGATCTAGAAGATGACATTATGCAGATAAAGTCACTTGGCAGGGTCTCTTCCCTGTCTGGTGCCATGCCAATGGGGTGCCTTTCTGAGCCAGTCCTCAACCACACTTCCTGTGCCAGACCATTGCATTTCCCCTCCTCCATCAAAATTTACTCATTATTATTCCCCAGCTCTCATATCACCAAGCCCTTTATACTAAAGTGACCTAATCTGACCAAATAATAATAAACTAAGATGTTACTCCTGCCTATTAATATTTGATTTAAATCCAGAGGAATATTTGAATATTAATGTAGAAATGAAATAACAAGTTTTTCTAAGGAAAGATGTTTTGTTGTTGTTGTTGTTGCTTTAATTTTCCCCACAGCACAACCTGTAAACAGGATTTCTTGTACCTGTTATGAAAGCAGCTCTACCTGACCTTTTACCCTGCCCTGCTTATCCCAAGCCACAGTTTGGGCAAGTCCTGATCTCTCACCAGTCTAGGTTTCTCCTCTAGGTCATAGGGAGGTAATGAAGCCTGACAGCGCTGTGGGAAGATTAAATGAAGTAAAGTGCATATAACAATGGATACACAGAAGGCACTCCCTGTGCAGTAACAGACTTTCCCTTCTTGTTGTTCCCATCACCTCTCTTCCTGTGTCTTCTACATCCCTTGTCTTTCTTTCACTTTATTTGCCCTTCCTTATCCTCCCAAAACATATACCTGCTTTGCCTCTTGCCTCTTGTGTTTGTGTCCCCAGAACTTGTGTGGCACACCCTTTGTTCTTGACCTGACTCTGAAGGTCATGGCTCCATATTCCCACTCCCTAGGTTTACCTCTGTGATGGCCAGCTGTCATCTCAAAAAATTCTGACAATATAATTCAGAGTAAAATATAAATAGCAGGGATTACTCACTTCCCAAGAGCAGTTGCTTTTTTTAAGAAACTACTTATCTAGGGACATAGGACTGACTGATTCCTCGTTGCCAGAATTTTAGGCAGCAGCGGGCCAGAGGGGGGAATTTTGACAAAGAGAGAACCAGAGGACTGCTTACTAATGCCCCTCAATTGTCTGGCCCAAGCCTGGCCCTCGACTCTGGCTCCTTTGCGGTTTCTTATATTAATGAGCTGCCTTCATGGGGGTCAGCTTAGACGGAGGATGACAAATAGCTATCTTCTTCTGATTTCATTTGTTGTCAAGAGGCCTTTGATCCGTGACTGCTTAGCAGAGATCGCATTGCATGAAATGCAATTAGAGCAGGGCAGCCAGGCTGGTCTTGCTGAGGAGCACATCAGCCCGGGCTGTCACCTGCCTTTTCAGGAGCTGGCGATCACTTCTCCTCCCCTAGAAATACCTCCACCATCTGCCAGGCTCAGAGCTTCGTGTCCTGAACACAGCGAAGGCTCTGGGAAGCACTGAGAGGATAAAGAGGAGCACACGACAGGAGCCAGAGTTAGCCTTTGTGGCTTATTCCTTCCATTCATCTTCAAATATGTATTGATCAGTTACTGTGTAAATGCTGCCAGTAAGAAAGAGAAAAGACAAACCAACCATTGACTGAAAGAAGGAGTAGAAACTGCAATTCTAGAATGTAAGAAGAATAACTAAGGCATTTAGAACGGCCCTGCAAACTGGAGGAAGATGACTTATTGCAGATGTGATTTGCCAGCTTTACTATAAACATCTTGACTATGTGTATATTCTTGGAATGAGAAGTAAAGACTCAAGCTAATAATAAATCAGTTTTATCCACATTTTTAGCCCAAACTGACTTCTTTCCAAATAACAGGCAGTAAATTTTCTCAGTTCTATGACTCAAAATTTGAGATCACTCATTGCTGTTGTTGGCAATTCTAAACCTTTCTAGCAATGTGATGGGGTCCCCAGTGGTGCTGCTCTGCTCCAGGGGAACTTCAGCTGCCTGGCTCCCTAGAGACTCCCAGAGAGAGCCATCCCAATAGGTATAGGTATGGACACATACTTCTTAAACATTAGATGAGGGAGAAGAGGAAAATGCCATGTAAAGACAGAAGAAGGGGTTGGAGTGATGCAGCTACAGCTACAACCTGAAGTTGACAGAAGCTGGAAGAAAAAGGAAGGACTCCCCTCTAGACCCTCCAGAAGAAGGGCAGCCCTGCTCACACCTTGATTTGGGACTTCTGTTCTCCAGAATTAAGAAAAGGTGTACGGGTGGGAAGTAGCTATCATGGCCCTCTCGAATATCTTCTGGCAATTAGTTTCTAATATAGTGTGGCATGGGGCTGCTGAGCCCTCTCAACAGTCCTAGGAGTTATAGCCTTCTAGACCCAAAGAAATTAGTTGTTTTGCATATGGAATGCCCCACAAATAATTTTAAAACTAGACTTTTGCCATGTGGCACCGTCTATGAAGATAGAAACAAAAATAACAGCACTGGCAAAACTCAAACTTCCCAAAAAGCCATCCTCTCAATGGAAGGCCTCCTTTAGGGGCGAAGGCAGGCACTCAGTCAGAGCTGAAGCCACCCTCTTCCTCTGTTTAAGAATAAGCCACTGAGATGCCTTAAGCCTCAGCCCCAAGTGCTACAGTGATAGAGGACACCTCTTTGGAAAAAAATGTTATATGTGTTTAAAGAAATAATATTAAAGAAAAACATTTGGGAGTAGGACAAACAGAGATCACACTACATGGATGAAGAAGGGCTTTCTGGCTGAGTGAAGGAACAAAGGGACAAATCCACTGTGACAAACAACTCATCCTTCATCTGCGTGTGCATGTGTGTGTCTGTGTGTGTGTGTGTGTGTGTGTGTGTGTGTGTTGAGGAGCCTGTTCCTTCTGGGGCAGGAACAGGGAAGTCTTGGCCAATAGGCTCCTTGATTTATGTACCATTTCTTTCCATCTGAGAAGTTGCAGAACGTATCTACAGAAAACAGTATGAAAACACCAACCACAAAATCAAGAGGCCTTATAAACCCTAAGACTAATAAACATAAAGGAATCGACCCATCGTAGAAAACTTATTAAAACACAAAAACAAGGAGATTTTGAAAGCATCCACAATACCTTCTTGAAAGCACCAATAAATAAAACTTACAGCCAACTTTGAACCCAAAACAGTGGGCGCAAAATGACAGCCTTAAAGTGAAGGAAGGAATGACTGCAAAACTTTAATTCTATGTTCAACAACAATATCCTTAAGCATGAGCTAATATTACTTCAAACAAAACATATTCTAAGGGAATACATCACCAGGAAACACACAGTAAAAGAATTATTAAAATTGTCGTCCAGGCAGAAAAACACAAATTTCAAATATAAGTTTCCTGGCCCCGTAATGGTTACACTGGTGTGTTTGCTTTGCGATGATTCACTGATATGTATAGACTTATGCTATATAAACCCCTCCATTTGTGTATTAGACATCATAAAAATTTAATAAAATTACTTCCTATTTATACCTGGGCCTGCCTGTGTATCATAAGGTTACATTTCTTTTCTATAAAGAGGCATCAGGTAGGCTCAGAAAGCTTTATAGGGTGTTCTTACCAAAACTCCAATGGACAAATATTCTCTACTTTTTAAAGATTTATTCAGAGAAAAGAAAAAAATAAAACAGTTTCCACATTATTTTATGATGCTTGTACCAACTTGATATTCAAGCTATAGAAAGGAAGTATGAAAACATGGGAAATGTAAGGTATTTCACTTAGGGTTAAAGAAGCAAAAAGCTAAATAAAATATAAGCACTTTAAAACTATCATGCATAAAAGATACATAATGACAAAGTAAGGTTTTTATAAGAGTATAAGAAAAATTTAACTTAGAAAATGCATGAATGTAATCCATCATTTTAATAAATAAGAGAAAATCTACATGCTCAGCTAAATAAACTCAGAAAATGCCTTTAATAAAATTCATTACCTTGTTCCTTTTTATCTGAAAACTAAAATTATAGATATTTTAAAATTTACCCTTTATTCTGAAAACTTTCTGTTAAATATTCATAGTTATTTGAGTCCAGTCATCTCTTTATTGTTCTTTCTCCCCCCAGCACACTCTTCACCCCACCCCACCCCCACTCTCTCTTTCTTGCTCTCTTACCTGCATTGTAACTTTTCAGTTTATCTTCTTCCTTGCCTCTTACACTTCTATATAACTTACTTCAATTCTATTTACAATTCTTACAATTCTTACTTCAATATAATTTACAATTCGCTCTCCAGTTATAGCATTGTTAGATATTCTTCTTAATTTTTATTTATATATATGGTATTAGTTTCTGATGCTTACAAATATTTCATGTTCTTTTTTGTTGTTGTTCAATTACAGTTGTCCCCATTTTTCCCCCATTACTCTCCCTCCACCCTGCCCTCCCACCTCCCACATTCAGTCCCCCCACATCTTTGTCTTTGTCCAGGGGTCCTTTATACGTGTTCCTTGACAACCCTTCCTATTCTTTCCCTGTTATCCCCCTCCCACCTCCCTTCTGGTTATCGTCAGTTTGTTCTTTATTTCCACATCTCTGGTTCTATTTTGCTCACTTATTTGTTTTGTTGATTAGGTGCCACTTACAGGTTCTTACATATTTGTTTCCTTAGTAAACACTCTCTTGTTAGCAAAGATAATCATCCCTCCTTTCTGGATTGTGACAGGTTTAATGTTTTCTCCAATATGTTCTGCATGTTGAGTCTCTCATAATGTTCTATAACTCTTTTTAAAATTTATTAAATTTATTGGGGTGACATTCATTAATAAAATTATATAGGTTTCAAGTATACAATTTTATAATACATCATCTGTATACTGCATCGTGTGTTCACCACCCAAAGTCAAGTCTCCTTTCATTGCCATTTATTTGACCTCATTTACCTTTTACCATGACCTCTCTCACCTTCCTTCCCTCTGGAAACCACTTTACTGTTGTCTGTGTCTATGAGTTTTTGTTGTCTTGTTTATTTGTTGCTTTTAGTTTTATATCCCACATATCAGTGAAATCATATGGTTCTTGACTTTTTGTATCTGACATATTTCACTTAGCATGATATTCTCAAGATCTATCCATGTTTTTACAGAATTAGCTCAAAATGGATCAAAGACCTAAATATAAGATGGAAATAATAAATTACACAGAAGAAAACATAAGTACTAAACTTATAAACCTTTGTCTTAAAGAATATTTTATGAATTTGACCTCAAAAGTAATGGGATTAAAAGCAAAAAATAAATGAATGGGACTATATCAAACTAAAGCTTCTATACCGTAAAAGAAACTGTCAACAAAACAAAAAGGCAACCAACTGAATGGGGCAAGATATTTGCAAATAACACTTCCTACAAGGGGTTACTATCCAAAATATATAAAGAACTCATACAGCTCAATAACAACCAAAAAAAAAAAAACCCAATTAAAAAAGAGACAGAGCACCTGAACAGACACTTCTCCCAAGAAGCTACAACCCTTACTGAGAGCTGCCACCTGGGTCCTCTGGTCTGCTCAGCGCCAGAACAGGTTCTATGTCTGTATTTGCATCGCCTCCTGACTGGCGGTGCCCTTCCGCATGCTTCTGTTATTTCCCTTTTGTTGCAGTATCCTCTTCTCGTTGTTGCTTGTTTGTTGTCAATGCGTCTCTTTCTTCCTAAGGCACAGTCAAAGGAATCTTTTATGACCGCACCCTTGACAGTAACAAGAATTATTTGGAAAGTAGCTCGCTGTCTAGGGGAAACCCGGCCCACAGTGACACCAGACTGTTGCAGTTTACACGTGGTCCTGAACCACACGGCCGAGTTTGCCTCCACCTCCATTTTCATACCACTGCTTTTAACTACTAAGGGCTTTCTCATCGCACCTGCCCAGGGATTTTATCCGTATGGATTTCACACAACACACACAGACACACTATTTCTCTGAGTTTATGGTTAAGGGGCATGAAGGTGATGTGTGTGGAGACTGCTCTACCCTGACCGGAAGTCTCCCCCACACCATGCCACCATTATGTTATCATCCTTCTAGTACTTTTTCTAGCTTTCTTTTAGAATTTTAAACATAGAGGAAATTTAAAGTGACTATATAACTTGAAAGCTAATAAAAACTAACATATGACTATGTTTGCTTTGCCTATGTGTGCTCATATATGTATAGATTAAACCATTAGAAAGAAATGGCAGATCTTATATACTTCTCCTCTTAAATACTTCAGTGTACACTTCCTAAAATTAAGAACATCATTTTACTTCACTGAAATAGCCATGCCACATTGAAAGAAATCAACAATGCTTCCCAAGCAGACCCCCAACGTGATTATTACTTCTTTGTAAACCAGTATACCCATAACCTTTCTTCCTTACCGAGAGAGTAGCTTGGTTTTCTTACCAACAATTCCACAATCTAGAGTTACCTGATTTTTTCCTCATTGTATTGTTAACTTCTTATTGTATCACTTGCATTTCTTTGAAATTGCAGTTAGGTCTAAAGGCTTGATTAAATTCAGATTAAACATTTTTGGCAAAAAAATGTTAGATGTCAACAACACCACACATCACATCTAGATGTGTACATGAGACTGCCGTATTAGCAATGCTGCATGTGATCATTGGGCTGAGGAAAAATCACCATATCTCTTATCTTAAAGGTATGCTTATTTTTTGCAACTAATAACTGTTGCATGAAGCATTGTTTTGGCCTTTGCAAATTTCCTGTTTCCCACCTAATTATTTTAGCATCCATTGATAACCCATAGATTGATTGCTGAATGAATTATTTCTTTGGAGCTTGCTAAAAGGTGATATTCTCATTCTATTATTTCTTCCACTTGTATTACTGTATTGTTCAGACCATAAGATGCACCTAGGTTTTAGAGGAGGAAAATAGGAAAAAAATGTTGAAGCAAAAATGTGGTAAAATATTTAATAACATAAATAACATAATATTGCACCAATGTAAGTGTAAACAGATCTCAGTAGCAGCATTAACAACCATTATTCCTCCCAAATTTGGGGGAAAAAAGGTGTGTTTTATAGTCTGAAAAATACAGTAACTGGTATTCTTCTGCAAAAACAAAACAAACAAAAAAACCTTTCCTTATCAGCTATTTTAGATTGACTTTGTGTCCTTAAAATTCATATGTCAAAGTCCTATGTGATAGTATTTGGAGATAGGGCCTTTGAGGAGGTTAAATGTGGTCATGAGGGATTACTGTTCTTATCAGAAGAGACACTGCTTGAATGTACAGAAAGAGGGTAGCTGTCTGCAGTCACCCATGTCGCCACTCTGATCTTCGCCTTCCAGAACTGAGAGAAAATACATTTCTGTTGTTTAAACGCCCTCGTCTATGGTATTTTGTTATAGCAGCCTAAGCTGACTAGTACATCAACTAAGGATGAATTAGCATTTAAAAAAAAACTACATAAATGCTTAACTCTTTTCTTTAACTGATTTTCGCCTTCTCCCTCTCTTCTTCTTTCTTCCCCTTTTTATTTTGAGCACAGATTTGGTATTATTATCCCAAATGGTAACAAAATGTGCTTTTTTTCCTTGCCAATTTCTCATCTCTATCTCTTACTTGCCACTAAATAAATGCAATGCACATTCAATGCTGTACAGTCAATTGTAGATATTATTTTTATGGAACTCTTTGTGTGCACATTTTCCCGTATTGGTCAATAGAAGCACCTGCAAGCTGGCTTCTCGTTCCTTTTGGCATACTCTTACCAGATCCTGGGCGCACCTCTACCCTCTAGCACAGGGAGACATTCCAGACTCAATTTATATTTGTCCTGTCTCAGATTTGTATCAGCGTTTTCAAAAAAAAAAATTCCTTGATTCCTTTAGTGACAAAGTGAGGTATATTTGCTACATATATTAACTGTTATTTCTTTGTCGTACTGGTTTGTTCTGAACATCCCTGACCCGTATTCAAAAATACCAATAGAACCTTCCCAATTATGATAGCCAAAAATATCTTCAAACATTGTCCAATATTCTCTAGAGGGAAAAATTGCCCCAACACAGAACCACTGCCTTGCATGAATGAAATTATTGTGTGAATACTATCCTGAGACTTGGTTTGTTCCTTTAATAACGTGCACTGAAAATCATTGCAAATCGGCACAGAGATGATCCTCCTCATGTTCTAAAATCTCAGGGTTCTCTAGTGTGCAGCAGTATTGATTTAATCACCCCCTATTGCTGAACAGAGAATAAATTTGCGCATATGCTTTTCTTTCATGTTTGTTGAGGTGTATCTCCAGGAGTTTCCTTAAAAATAGGATTTCTAAGTAAAAGGAAAAGTACACATATAATTTTGTTTTATACTGTTAAATTCACCACAATAATTTAACTTGCTAATTTAGTAGGTAACAAGTAATATTTCTAAGTAGTCTTCTGCATTTCTCTTATTAACTGAAATAAAAATATTTTTATGTATTTAAGGGATACTTCTTTTTTCCTGTGTATTTTATGTTTATATCCTTTGTCAATTTTTTCCTACTAGGCTTGAGGTTTTGTCATCTCCATATTTTTAGAACATTTTATATTTTAGGGAGATTTTCTTTAATGTAAGTTTGAAATATTTTCTCCTTTGTCCTTTGTATTTTGACTTTCCTCATGGTGCTTTTACTATGCAATTCCTTATTGCTTTTTTTGTATTAAAATTTTTCTTTTATTGCTTCTAGGTTTGAATCAAGTGATAAAGCTTTCCAAACCTGCAGATTATTAAAAAAATACACCTTTTATATTACACTTCTTTGGGGTTATTTTTTATAATTTTATCTGAGTTCTACATGGAATTTTTTCATATGTGGGTGCAAAGTACATAACAAGATTTTTATGGCTGTCCTGTACTTTTAAAACCATTTATTAAAAGTCAACTTTTCTCTAGTTATTTGAAATGTCACCTTTATTTTATACCTAATTTCTATATATGCATGGGTTCATTTTTGGGGTCTCCTATTCTGTTCCATTAATAGAGCTAGTTTTTCTTATTCTAATACCATAGTGTTTGATTATTTTCTTAAATTTTATTTTTATGTTTTTGTTCTGTTACAGTTGTTCCTGCTTTTTCTCCCTTTCCCCACCTCCACCCAGCCCCCACCTCTCCCTTTCCCAAGCCAATCTCCATATTGTTGTCCATATCAGTGGGTTGTGCATAAATGTTCTTTGGTTAAACCCTTCACCATCTTTCATCCTGTCCCCCACATCCTTTCTGGCAACCGTCAGTCTGTTTCATGTATCTAACCTTGTTACTATATTCTCTGTTTATTGTGTTCATTAGATTCCACATATACGATTGATCGATCGATCATGAGACCATGTGGTTTTTTTTTTTCACTGACTGGTTTAATTGACTTAACATAATTTTATCCAGGTCCAAAGCTGGAGGTATCACAACTCCTGATATCAAACTATACTTTAAGGCCACTGTAATCAAAACAGCCTGGCTAGAACAAGAACAGACGTACAGAACAATGGAACAGAAGAGAGAGCCTAGGAATAAACCCATGCCTCTATGAGCAATTGATATTTGACAAAGGTGGCAAGAGCATACAACGGAGTGAAGACAGTCTCTACAATAAATGGTCCTGGGAAAACTGGACTGGTATGTGCATAAAAATGAAACTAGGCCACCAACTTACACCGTGACAAAAATACACTCAAAATGAACGAAAGACTTGAAAGTAAGTCACAAAACCATAAAAATCCTAGAAGAAAACATAGGTAGTAAAATCTCAGATATTCAACATACAAATATTTTTTGCCAATATTACCTCCTAAGGCACTGGAAACAAAGCAGAAAATAAACAAATGGGACTATACCAAATTAACAATCTTCTGTACGGCTAAAGAAACCATCAGCAAGACAAATAGGGAGCCCACTGTATGGGAGAGCATTTTCACCAATGACACATCTGACAATGGTTTAATCTCCAAAATATACAAAGACCTAATACAACTAAGACAACCAACCCAGTTAAAAATGGGCAAAAGACCTGAATAGACACTTTCATATGTCTATGGGGACATACAGAGGGCCCATAGATGTATGAAAAATGCTCAACATCACTAATCATCAGGGAAATGCAAATTAAAACCTCAATGAGCTATCACCTCACACTTGTCAGAATGGTTATCAACAAGTCAACAAACAAGTGTTGATGAGGATTCAAGAAAAGGGAACCCTAGTGTACTGTTGATGAGAATGCAGTCTGGTGCAGCCATTTTGGAAAACAATATGGAATATACCTTAAAAACTAAAAATGGAACTCCCTTTTGACCCAATGATTGCACTTCTAGGAATATATCCCAGGGATTCTGAAACAACAATACAAAAAAAATGCAGCCTTATGTTTATAGCAAATGCTATTTATGATAGTTAAGATTTGGAATACCTAAGTGCCCAGCAGTAGATGAGTGGATAATAAGCTGTGGTATATTTACCACAGTGTTTTAAATACAGACTTTATAGTGTATTTTAATACACAGTGATACTACATCATCACTGTACCTCTTCAAGATGTTCTTGTCTAATCTTGCTTATTTAATTTTCCCTATGATCTTTAGAATCAATATATCTAGCACCAAAAATATATGTTTTTATCCAACATAGAATGTTTCCCTATTTGTTCAAGTGTATTTGTATCTCTTCTGGAATTCCTTATATAAATATTATACATTTCTTATTAAATATGCACCTGGATACTTTATCTGTTGAGCTCTCTTATAAGAGGGGAATTAAATAATAGCTTGATATATTAGAATTCATCGCAAGTATTAACTTTGGATTGTCAAAAGGCATGATTTAGAAAATGAAAAGACAAACCACAGATTAGGGACAATGTTTGTAAAATACATCTGATAAAGGATGACTATCCAGAATATATAAAGAATTTTTACAATTCATTAATAAGAAATCAAACAACCCAACTAACAAAAAAAGGCAAACGATTCGAAGAGACACTTTACTAAAGAAGATATAAGGTTGAGAAATAAAAATATGAAAATCATTCAATATTATTACTTATTAGGGAAACATAAAGTAAAATCATAGTATCACACTATTACACACCTGTTAGATGTCTAAAATCAAAAGAAGTCAAAGGGTCTCACTTAATTCCCAAGGGCAGGTAGGTCTGATACAAAAATATTTGATAAACAGCACTGAGAACCACAGAGAGCCTTCAGGGTCTACGTGATCACTCTAACTACCAACCAAAACGGATTCTAAAACATCTCCCTCTTGTTCTGGTCCTCAGTTTCCCTAGCTTTTTTTTTTTGTCCTATATACTTTCCACATTACCTTCAACCACTGGGCTTTTCTACACACAGGTTCTTCTGCCTTAAATGTTTTGTGTCTTTGCTCAGTCTTGTTCTACTTCTCTAAAGATACACTTGACTCTTAGTTATCAGCTTAAATTCTTCTTCTCCTTCAGAAAGCCTATGACAACTGAAATTTAATATTGATTACAAAATTATGTAATGAGTGACTTCTTATCCACCAGTTTATAAAGCCCTAAGGGAGTGGAGACCACACTTGATTTTACCCCTATGGTGTCCATTGGACCTAACATAGTTCTGGCACACTTGAAGTACTCATTCAACGTTGTTGAATCACTGCATGAATGAATGAATAAACACATTAAAATGTGTGGCTCATTGTAGTTATTACTATACACTAACAGTAAATAATACATATGTGAATGAAGTGTGAAAAAAAAATGTGAAAATCCAGAAAACTTAGTGCAGAATCTTTAAAAGGCTTTTTACTAAAAAATATATTGGCCTTTCTGACAGGCTTTTGGTTCCAAGCATGATAGAATGTAAGGAATCACCATCTTTCATAAAAAAGAAGGGTGATGCTAATTATTGATAAAAGACAATTAAAAACAATATTTAAAGAATACTCAGATATCAAATCAAGTTATTTCACCATATGATGTCTCTAAAATACAATAACCTTAATATTCATGGAATTATCACATGTTAGAATTTGAAGAGACGTAGAGATGTTTTTAAATCCAATTGATTTATTTTACAGAAGAGAAAGCTGAACTAGTTTCTCAGTGTCAGATGACAGTGAGCACATTTTTTCTGACTTCTAGTCCAGTGGTTGTGCTCTTCCCTTTTCATTTTAATTTATAGATTCTGTTTTTATTTTCTTTTATTCATATCTAATCATCTTTTTTCAAAGGATATTATTTTTAAACTTATTTTAACCAAAACTGGTCTTATAATTACTGTTTGCCTTGCCATCAGGCAAACAATAAAAAACAAAATAATTATTTCTTGTGTGCTCATTTTTTAATTCCTCAATACTTAAGTGGTAATTATTGAATACAACTTTGTCTTTTTAGTGTATTAGAAAAGTATTGAATAATAAATTAATTTCCTTCTATTGTTTCAGAATTATGGTTCCCAAAAATGTCAGATCTTCATATCACAGATTCCCAGATATAGCACCTCCAATATTTTGAATTCTGGATACATAAGATTTCGAAAAGCCCTTGGGAATTTATATTAAAAAATAAAAAAATCCTCCTAAGCCATCCAAAATCTCAGCTAGGCTAGGAGACCACTGTCTTAAAGGATTATAAAATGTTGATAAACTCTGAAGCTAATTTTATAAAACATACTTAGCTCAATCTAAAAAATAATAATACTTCTTGATGGATATAGAGTAGTAAAGTACGTGGATTATCTAAGCTTTTAAGGCCTTTCTATTGAAGCACCCAATTATTTGCACATGCAAAATTTAGTACAAGGTAGATTGGTTGAACCAATAAAATAATCCGGAATGTGAAATGTCTAAGTCCTATATTATTCACATTTAGAAAGCACCCCTCCTGACATTTCTTCCCGCTGCTTCACAAATGCCATCATCTTTATGACTGTAGCCTTTTTACTTTTCCTTACTGCTATTGCCTTCCTGCAGACTTTATAGCGGCTTTGACAGTCCCCCTCTTGATTCATTTAATCCCCCTCCTTCTCTCTGCTGTCTTTTCCCTCCATCTATTTTAAGTTACAGGGGAGAGACAAGAAAATCACAGCCTAAAGGCTTTCAGAATTTAACGTTTTCACTCCATGGAATATATGAATCACCCACTTGCACATTCTGAGGTTTAGTTATTTGTTTCTTTTTCCAAAAGGAATTGTTTTTACAGAATGCAAAAACATTAATTTATAAATTGACTTTTTTGACACTCTCTCCTCATCTGAAATTTCCCTTGCTCTCTTGTCAAACTCAAATATGTTCACATACATGGCCAGCAAAGTAAAGCAGAATGTGAGTAATATGGCACAAAGTCTTCAGTAGATAGCATCTTCAAACTACTGTTCTTATAGGAATCTGGTCTTAGTTAACAGAAATAGAGTGATCTACTCACCAGCGGGGGTTCAAGACCCCATTTCAGACTCAGCTGGGGGAAAAACAAATGCTTGCATGATTTAAGTCCAACAACATTGTTACATCTAGGTGCCAGCCAGGCCCTGGTACTTATGACATCATGAAGGGTGTTAAAAAAAAAAAACCTCTTGCATTATTAGGTGTTGTGCCCTGTAGCTCTGTATGAAATCTTCCATTTTATCATTCTGGGGAAGTCTGCTGCCTAGAAATATATTGGGGATTGACCTAAAACTGCTCTGAGATGCCTCCTAGTAGGGAGGGCTCCCAGCACTTGGGATTGCTACCCAGACCAGGAAGAGGATCTAGGTAAAAAGGGCAGGCAGTGGATGGCTAAACTGGCTGCCGATACTTCGGGAAGCAACGCTTACATGCCTTGGTAAGCTTTCCACTGTGTTTGCTGCTGCTTCTCTTTGTTGGAGCATTAAATTATCAAGGTTCAGGGAAGGGGAGCAGAATCGTTGTTTCTCATCCCTGCTGCTGAGCCCTCAGACATAGCACAACCCAGCTCCCAAAGTCTGGGACCACAGCTGTAGAGTAATAAGCCATGGATTTGTTCCCTGTTTGCTTCTGACATTATCTCCCATAAACCTTCCTGCGGTCATGCCAAGTAACTAGACAAGGTTGAGTGTGTGGATTTTGGATCCTTAATAACAATTTCTAACTGCCTCTTCCCTCCTTGTGAAAACAACTAAGAATAATCTGTAATAATCAGAGAGTAAACAGAGGGTGTCAAGGAACAGCTTTTGTCATAAATTTAAGCAAAACCAAGAAGGAGGTTAGCAGTGCCAACAACTGAAGCAAAGACCAAAACAGAACAAAACAATGAATTCAGTCATGGGACAGCACAGCTTCAAATATGCATAGTAAGCATCAAAAAGCAATCCAAAAATTAGTATGGCTACACTTGTGTGCACATGCACACACTCACACCAGGGCCAAGGAGAATTTCTAAAATAATCCTTTCCATGAAGGCCTCAGATTTTGGCATTCCTAGGTTCAAAACTCCACAGGTGGTGCTAAACTCTCGATGAGAGTTGCCTAGTTTTAAAGAAAACATATCTATATAGTTTGGTTTTCCTATATCTTACCTAGATGTGGTAGGAATTAAACACAGTTAAAAAAACATAAACATAAACAAATGATTGGTCTTTTTTTCACACCAGTCAGAATGGCCATCATAAATAAAATAACAGACAACGAGTGTTGAAGAGGCTGTGGAGAAAAAGGGACCCTAGTGCACTGTTGGTGGGATTGCAGACTGGTACAACCACTGTGGAAAACAGTATGGAACTTCCTCAGAAAACTAAAAATGGACCTGCCCTTTGATCCAGCAATCCCACTGC
>CM052547.1:18973697-19060819 GCA_028533065.1 Trachops cirrhosus | reverse complement strand
CTGGAATGTGAATAAAGGATAGAAACTGTACTGAATAAACTAAAATAAAAAAATAAAATAAACATAAACAAATGATTGGTCTTTTGAGAAAGAAAAGAACATGGCAGTCTAGAAAACATCCCAGATCTATTTCTCTAGGTTTGGGCACATACCTCAGTGGAATCTGAGGCTCAAAGGGAGTTTCCAGTCTCAGGAGTTAAACTAGATTTAAAGCATAAGCAGAGATAAAGAATATGGGCTCTGAATCTAAAATCATGAGCCTCTTTTCATTGGTTTGTTTTCCCTACTCTTACTACTATTACTTCTGCTACTAATACTCTGACTTCCACTGAAGTAAATGGCCCAGATGCTGTCAGCTGGCACCATTATCAGGACTAAGGGCCCTGCTGCTTCAGATAGAGACTCCCATGACCCATCCAAGCTCCGTTTCACTGCTGCGTGTTGACTGGGAACACCTCTATATTTGTCATTTTCTCCACTCCACTCTTGTAAAGTGGTCTTCTCCAAACACCTGAGTTTTGATTCACCATGAGTTTAAATCAGTCTGATAGTTTAGTCTTCTGTATAGACAGATATCATAACCGCAAATAATAGCAGAATTCAAAAATTGCTAAGGCCTCTAGGAAGTTGGGACTGGGGATTGTGGGGAGAGAAGTCCTCCAGAGTCATTTTTCTAGTATGATACCAGAAAATAATCCTCTTTGTTAAATATTAGCTTTACCCCTGAAATTTCCTTTCCCATGTCATTTAAATAACCAAAGGTAGTCTTTTCTTATTCAGACTGAGCATTTACATTTTCCACCATTTTGGCTGATAGCGGTATCATGCACTTTAAAATGACGCTCTATGAGCCTGGCCCAGTGCTTCAGATGTGGTTTTGACCCACATAAACCCAGCATAAAGCTGGGAAAATTCACACTCCTTTGATTTGAATTATAGTTGTAACTCTATGATCAAATAATTATGGTAGGGGAAAGAGTGAAACAAGGATGGCAAAGTGAAATGACATAATTTAGACAGTCTGAATTTATAAATTACATATTCTGAGTTCAGCTTCAAGCCTTGCATCTATATAGTATTTAGACATTCCAAGATGGGTTTACATATGCTAAGTGATGTGATCCACACACCACACCATCATGGTAGATAAAATAGGGTGATAATCCACATTTGACTTTTTTCTGTGTAAAATTAAGTATTTACCTATGACAATGGCTTAAAGCTGAGGCTAACGATGTTGGAACTCTCTTGGTGGAGCCTAAACTACTGACATATGTGTACATCCCTCAAAGAGATAATTCCCAAGTATCCCACCCTTCAGTCCAACAGAAACCAACAAGATTCAGATCATGGTGTCAACCACACATAACATGTTTCCCTACTTGGACATCCTGAACAAAAATCACAGTGCATTAGCACTATACAAGTGTCCTCCTTCCCTTCCCCACCCCCAATCTCATTTTTCACTTCTATTGATGGTGCAATTCACTCAACTATATGGTCTTTCCTATCTTCAGCATAATAGGATTGTCTTATTCCTTTTTTCTCTTTCCCTTGAATTGTTGGCCAGTGCGATCTAGTGTATACTCACACATGCACACACATGTGTGTATGTATGTGGAGGAGGAAAGATAGATTTCCCACTTACACCTCTAGATTCTGGCTTGGAGATTAAGAGACCTGGAGTGTATGTCTCTGTTTGTCTTTTGGGCCGTGTCTATTTGGACACATAGCACATCACGACCTAATCACGTGTGGGCCCCACCAGGTGTGATCCCAGGTTCACTTCTCTTATATCTCCCCAGTGTGCCAGATGTTTCTTAAATTGCACTCTCATTGAGCAGATTTGAAATCAGTGGGGTTTGGTGGTAAAGAGAGAGTGTTGTTGTTTCTTAATTTTCTTTCTTTCCTTCCAAGCCGCCTGCCACAGCTGTGTGCTGATAAAACTAGCACAGCCCCTCCCTCTGTGGCAAAATTTGGTTTGGGGTTCTAAAGTTTCATTAGCCCAAGCAGTCTCTTCTGGAAGCTATTTCATTCCTCATAACCCCCAGCAGAAACTAACTCTCAGAAAAAAAAAAAGAGTCTTATTGTGGTTTTATGTGTCTCTTTGATGCTCCACTGCAGGTGCGTATACTAGGCCGCCGAGCTTCAAGATAAGTTCCCTGATCAATTCCTGTCTGTGGTTTTCTGTAAGCTGCTCCTTCCTCTTCCTGGAAATGCGTGAACTTTAAGAGTTATTACTGTGCCTCACAGAAAACTTCAGAGTGAGCAAAATCTCACTGATTATTTTGTTGAAATATCCTTTGTTGTCCAATTCAATGGAGGAAGTGTGTAATACAGTGGGAACTGCATTTCAAAAAAAAAAAGCTAGATTCAATGCTAAGCTCTCCCACTAACCAACTGGATGACATGGGGCAAATTATTTAACATCTGTATTCAGTTCTTTCATCTTAGGAAAAGCGAGACGAATTGACTGGCGATCTCCATGCTTTTGCCCAAGTTGACCACCATATGCTTATAAGTCATTTACTAATCTAACAAATATTTATTGTCTGCTCTTTGTAACAGATTTGGTGCTAAACTCTAGGGATAAAATGGTACATAAAATGCGGTGTCCACCTTCAAAGCATATAGTCTACTTGGTGTGGATCCTATGCAAGACCATAAATAAGTGCAATAGAGGATGGTGAGTGCTATCGGGGAGGGTCCCAGTGAGGTGTGAGAGCAAAGGAAGAATTTCGAACTCGGATTCTGGGGAGAAAGTGAGTAGTGAGCACTGGATTATTTACTTCTCCATGTCTCAGTTGTCCAAGAAAGGATACTCGACAGTTGTGCTTACAGGCAAATAAGCATGATTTATTATAATATAATTAATGTTCATTGAAATAGTTATTATGTGCTGGTGCGAGGCCATATACCAAATATTTTAAATGTGTAAGGACTTTATGAAGCAGGCATTTGTGTTGGGTATTTAGCACCAGCTGCTGAAACAAACTCCAGTTTTGGGAGTGAGACACAACAAGCCGCTCCCCTTCACTGAAGGCTTGAGAAGCTGCTTATTATTGCTTTCTGCCATTCGATGACTCGAGATTCAGGCTTCTTCCCTCTTGTGATGCTGACATCTGATACCGACGACTCCCAAGTTCTTGTGGGGAGACAGACGCAATCAAGTCGCAGCTCTCAGAACTCTCTTAGTCCTACTTTTCATGCCATCAATGCCGAATCACTCATCTCCCTTTGAAGAGTTATGTACTTCATTCATCCTTTTCTTCACGCACGCTGTGCCTTTAATCTGAAAGTGATTTTCCCTTCATTCCTCTTAGAAAATTCTTCTTCTACTTTCATAGGTAATACTTTTGCAAAGATTTCTTTTTAACATTGTAAAACTTTTCAAGGACTCCAGGGAGTGTGCTCCCCCTTGTGTGACGTTAATGCTAAAAGCCAGACTCGCAGTCTGGAAGACAAACACATACGGCCCTTTACTCACACGTGCCTTATTCCCATTCAGCTGAACACACCAAAAATCACACTCATCGTTCACTACACCTTCCCTTTTACGACCCTTAAAAGGGTCATGTTCATGGCATGATTTTTCTTTTCCCTAACAAATAGGCCTGACTCCCTCTGCCTTAAAATGGACTTCCTAAGGATCCTGACAACACCCTTCTGTAACACAGCTCATGCATGTCTCCTCTCCCGTTTCCCGTGGGTGTGGACACTGGTGTCGTGCGGGCCTTCATCACCACTTACCCTGACCTCGGCAGTGGCTTCAAAACGTCCGGCCATTCCTCTCTTCAATATATTCCACCTCTGTGTCCAGTTTTGTATATAGATATTTATCTCCATGACTGCTTACATAGGTGCTTAATAAACTACTGTTATTCATAATTATAGTTATAAATGTTTATTAAATAATGCAAGTGGCTATCCACATAAAGCCTACACATTATAGGGGAATCAGTGAAGGTGATTAACAGAAATGAATTTTCAATGTTCTTAAAAATCCAAAGATATTAGAGTTATCATTGAGAAAACAAATAAGTTTAAGTTGTGAGTGTATCTATTTGTGTTCATGTGCTTACGTTGGTACACGCACACAAATATGGAACAATCAATCCATCTGGCAATACTAAAATGACTCTGTACCAACACTTTTCTTCAAACAATGCAACATTTTTAAGAGAATTTATATCATAAACCTACCTAAAGTCATATCTTAGAAGACAAAGAATACATATAATAACGAGGGCTGTGATCAGAAAGAACAAAAAGAATGGGGTCGATTCATCTGCTTGAGTCATATGTGAATTTTTGGCAGTGAGTCTCTTCTCCATCGATGAATATAAATCTAGAGCCACAAGTCGAAATTGAGGGCATACACAGAAGTAAATTATACATATTCTCCCTTTAAAAGTTAATATTCATACCTTCAGGTAAAAAGAATTTTGTAATCATGGCATTAAACCAGAAATTATAAAAGAAAATGCTGAGAAATAATTCAACCAAACAAAACTGTAAAACTTCTCTAGGTTAAAAAAAAGCAATATATAATTAGTAAAATACAAATAAGAATGGAAATATTAACAACATAAATAAAAAGGACTAATAATATACAAACAGTTGTCACAAATAAATAAGAAAGCTCTAGGACACAGGTGGCAAACACAGGCCCACAGGCTGAATCCAGCCCTCCACCTTGTTTTATCCGGCCCACCACCTTGTTTCTACCCGGCGGCAGCGCCAAACTCTCACTTAACTGTTAAGGAGTACTTACATTTATACAGTCCTAAAATTATACTCGACCCTTTGAGGGCAACCAACCATGAGGCTGATGTGGCCCCCAGTGAAAATGAGTTTGGCACCCCTGCTCTAGGAGAAAAATGAACACAGTATATAAATAGAAAATTCATGGAACAATAATTATAAATGACCTGTAAATTCATAAAAAATGCTCAATCGCACTAACAATGAAACAAATTAAAACAAGATAAAAAAGTCTACCTGTCAAATTGGCAAAGATCAGAAAGCATCTGATCTGTTTAGTTTCAGCAAGGGTTTGGGTAAAAAGGCTCTCTCACATAGTATTGCTGAGAGTTGGAACGTGTCCTACTTTTCAGGAGGGTAAGATCTCCTGATATCTTAAAAGTATTAAGAGAATGGGCATAAACTTCACCTAATAGCTTTACTCTTAAAGATATATTCTAAAGAAAAAGACAAATTTTTAAAAGTTGCATGTATAAGGACTTCCATTGTGCCATTATTTACATCAGTGAAAAATTGGAGATAACCTTAATGTTTAATAAGAAAGTAATTAATATATGATACAACTCTTGAAATGACTTTGATCTATAGCCTTTGAAATAGGGAGATGCTCATAATTTATTGAGGAGGTAGAAAAGCAGAGTGGAGAATAATACATGAACTATGAATCCATTCTTAAAGAAATATATATAAATAAAATTTTGGAAAGATTTATAAAAATGTAAATGGGTTTAAGTGTGAATGATTCACACAAGTGATTACTTTTTCCTTTTCTTATTAGCACTTATTTTAACAAATGTTTAACATAAATTATACATAAAATTTAGCTATAGGTTTGACATAACAGAATCTAAATTTCAAGAATCATTAAAATTATCTAATCTAGTTCATCCTGGAGACCAGTTTAAGAATCCCCTGTACAAAGGGTCCTGAATGGATGATAATGGTGCTTATTCTGAGTATTGCCATTGAAAAGGAGACCACTATTCTATGTTCTATTTTGGGGTCTTCTAGCTGTTAATGTTTCTTCTTCTGTCAAACTGAAACACTCCCTCAATAGTTTCTACTTATTAGGCCTAATTCCTAGAAAATAGAGGAGAAACTTACTCCTCTTTCTATATGACAACTCATTGACTCTTTGAATGAAATGCGTATGTTCCCTCTTGGTCTTGTTTTCATGAAGATATCCAAGCCCATGGGCTCACTGTGGCTCCCATGGCTTTGAGCTTCTCTCTCAACTTCACAGTTCTCCACTCTGAGACTTGATATGCACCATTAGAAGGTGGGGATAAAGTCAGAATAGGGAATATGGTAAATGAGAAAGGACTACAGAAGAAGAAAATACTTCCATGAGCTGGAATGATAAACTCGGGCTTCATGGAAAAGATGGCTGGAAAAGTTGGCACTTCCTAGAGATCTTACAAAAGTGGTTACTTTTTGATGCCTGAGGAAGAGAAGGAAGGGCAAACTGGGCTCCACGAAGTTAGTTAGTTTCCTTTCAATTGTTGAAATTTCAATTCAAGAGAAGAATAAAGAAACGTTAAATTTTGCCTTCCCTCTCATTCATTCTTATGTTCTTTTCACTCCTTCCCTAGTTCCTATATTCTCTGCTGTTTTGAGAAATGCCAAAAAATAAATAAATAAAAGTATGCTTGCCCTCACATTCTTTTGTTGCTATTATTCAAAGTGGTAACAATCTTTTAACTGTTTGCTTGTTACTATTCCATAAGTTATTTCCTATATATAGGTTTCAAATCCCCAGGGAGGCTATAAGTAACTTAAAGTCAGAAGGGCATCTTTAATTTACTCATCAGCTCTCCCCATGCCCAGGAAGTATCATGTAAGAATGCATACTATGCCTAAAAGATGGCTTTCAGTTATTAAATTTTCTTTTATTGTTTGGTGATGAGTTCTTCTCAGATCTCATCATATTTCTACCTAAGCCCCATATGTGAAGGTCTGCATCCTGTGCTGTGGTCACATTAGGGTGAGGAATGAGGTCACAGTAAGTATTGTCTTTGCTAGAGCCTAGATTCCTTCCAGTTGTGGATAAACTCTTCTATAACTTCTTCAAACCACCTATCATGGCTTTTGTGAAATTCTCAGTGACAAATGGTGAGGATCATTCTCCCCTTTGCATAGTTTTGGCTGTCCAGGCAAGAAGTAGGACTTACTCAAAAGGCGACTGAGCATTCAGTCTAAGAGATGGTATCTGGCTGACACGTGTTAACTTATCTCTTACTCTTTTTTCTATAGACCATTACCTTTCTCCTGACACCATCTGAGGCTCTACAGAGTGACTCCTCTTTAAAACTGTGGACCTCTGGTTCTCATAGCCTGGGATATACTCTGGCAGATCCAATGGCCCAAACTATTGAGTTGGCCAAAAAATCCATTTAGGTTTTTTTTTTCATGAAATAAAAGACACATTTTTTCATTTTCACCAATAACTTTATTGATTTGGATATTTTGAGTATGTTGGCTACCTCCCACTATTGGCTTCTAGTGGGTAGAGACCAGGAGTGTTATTAAACATCTTCCAATGCATAAGACAGCCCCGCAACAAAGAATTATTTGCCCAAAATGTCAATAGTACCAAGAAACTTCACAAACCACTTCTGACATGCTCAATCAGTCACAGCACCTTCTCCATACACTGCACAAAACTTTTTTTTGCATTTTAGCTGCATTTTTACCTTTTTTTGAAATGAAGCATAATAAACTGAAAATGTTTTTGCATTTTCTTCCATCTTCAATATTAAAATGGCTCCACAAAAATTCATTAATTTTGATAAGTTTTTTTAATACACGCTGCTATGACAGCTGTCACAATACAATCTAACAGAATTGTTTCAAATGAAGTTAAAAACAACTAAGTGCTAGTAGAGCCATCTTACAGGAAAAAAGTAATGGACTTTTTGGCCAACCCAATATTTTCCTCCCAGCAGAAGAGACTGCCAGGGAAGCAAGAGAAGATGATCCTACTTGGTTTTTGCGGCTCCTTTACATGAGGGCGGTAAAAGGAGAAACAGTTGGTGCTTCTGAATAGGTCTGGGATTTAGTTTTCACTGTTCACCACAGTCAAGAACTGACTCAAGGTGCACAGTCAGTAAGTGACTCATGATCTACCAGCTGGGGTTGTGGAGCCCAGGGCCTGATTTCACTATGGCTCTGCATTTATCTTGCTAAGATTACATCAAGAGGACAGGTCCTTGGGAAATATACGTAGTAAGCAAAATCTATTTACCCAAAACACACCCATTTTTACAGTCTGTATCTTTCTCCTAGTCACTTCCCAATATGTATCAAATTCCCTTGCCACCTGTGTCTGGGAATAGATGCTGATTTATAATAAAATATTTGCACATAGGTTTCAAAATAAATGATGGCTATGATGGCAAACTAGGTAGATTAAGTTTGACGTGTTGAATCAGAGGAGCTTCTAAGTTCCCACCACTTAAACAAAGTTTCTTTATTCAAGTGGCTCTGAATGGTATCGTACATCACATAACAGAAAGAGCATGACCTAAATCCATTAGCCATCCAAACCTTATTTCTAGTTCATTTAGGATTAATAAATTAAAGCTAGGTAGAAATTCTCTTTGATAAAAATTTTAAGAGGAAAAATTGTCATTATGAATACACCACTGAGGAAAAATTCATGTCCATATGTGCTATTCTTACAACTGCTTCCATTCGACGCCCCTGGCCGTGGGGCAGACGGTCAGCATCAGTCTCCTCCCCTGCAATCACTAGACATTACAGGCCTCTAGAGGCAAAAAGGGATTCAAATTTGTCTGTAGGTGGGTAAAACTAAAGGAAGATGAGGAAGCTGGCTCAGTTCTGAGCCTTCAACACAGACTATCAGGGCAGTGGTATAGAGAGAAATTTCAGATGTAGGATGTGGGATCAGTAATGAGTGGTCAAAAAGCCTCTTCCCAAAGCAGTCTAGATCTCAGACACACTACTCTCTGCCAAAGTCACTTTCAGCCCTTGGCTGCTGCCTCATCAACCACAGTACATCACAATTCATCAGTGCGTTTCTACAGCATGATATGACATCTCATGAAGTTGTGATATAATACTGGATTTCTATTATTCTTCATTTTTTAGTGGCTGACTTCCCAATGCGTACTTTGGATACATAGAATCTTGGATATTAACTGGCACCTGATTCCAGTACAGAAATAGAACAAGTGCTCTGTGAGAAGGATAATGCACACAAATTCTCTTCAACCTCCTTCTCATGAATGCCACATCCTCCCCAGAACCAAGCCCATGACTGACTGACAAGCCCAATGGAGAAAGAGCAGAAAACAGGAAAGCCTGTATTACACATTGCCCTGCATTCATCAGACCGCCCTTCAGAAAGGGGAAATAACAAAGAGTGAATGGTGGGAAGTCATTTTATCTGCTAGAAAAATATGCCCTGTTCCCTACTCAAAAAACAAGTGGTTGTAAAGCAACCGCATTATTTAAAGCTGCAAGGCAAACAGGAAGAGGCAAACCAAACACCCAGGCCCTGAGAACTTCCCGCAAGAGCTCCCCTCAGCTGGGTTGGTTTGCAGTAGTGACGGGCGCGCTGACAGGCTTCAGTGGTTGCTGTAAACTCAGAGCATTCTTGATGGGAATGAAAAGAGGAAAGGAAAGTGCTAGTTCCTCTTTAGCAAGCTATCTTGGAGGCAGTTGCTCATTCAAAGGAATAATGGTTTCTAGAACCAACCACCATCGGTCTAAGCACTGCCATCTGTTAAAGAAGCCCAATGCTAAGACATAAACTTGGAAGACATAGGAATTCCTTAAGAATAAGAGGCAAAAGAAACATACCCATAAATCCTGGGAAATGGTTGTACTTTAAAGTCAGCAGGCAACACACACAACTTTAGTGCCAATACAACTATCATCATCAAACTATCATCATCGGAACTTGAAAAGTTGACAGGTTGGGTTGAAAAAGCCCCCAGGTTTGGAATCGCTGATATGAGTGGACAGAGGTTTCAGGAACTATCCTGGGATGGCACTCCCAGCCTCAGGTTTCACTTTAGCCACATTTGGAAACACCTAGAACTGCAGTTCATGGTCACCTCCGAGCTACATTGTTATTCTGCTGCTTCACAAATCAGCTGCAGGTCTGAGAAGAGCAGAGGATGAATGTTGCAACCGCAAAGCAATTTTGGTATTCGTCTTAATCCTCCCAATAGTCTACTGAATTAAGTGTCAGTGTCATTATTTTACTCTCAAATGAGAGTCCCAGGTCTGGAGTGACTTTCCCACTGTCATGGGGCCAGTCAGGATGAAGTCTCTCTCATGGGAAATCCTCTCATCTTTTCTCTGTGCCACAGGGAACACACATTTAGGAGACAGTGAAGAGATGATGCTTAATGGCAGACTGATTACTTAATGCAGAGAAACAATTTCTTCGGGGCCAGAGCGAGTAGTCACATGGACAAGGTCTCCCCTTGGACGCAGCAGAAAGTGAGACCACAGCTTTCTCAGAACCAAAGAGGTAGAGAGCCAAAGCCCCTCACCTTCCAAATAGGGATTACACAGAAAAAAAATGTACTACTCGGCTGACAGTGATATTAATGTATGTTTTCCCATTTCTCTCACTCCTCTGACAAGATGTAGTGTCACAGAGAACCAAATTAACACACCGGGAGGCTTTGTCATTAAAGAAATACAAGCTCGCTTTGATTATTGCTGGCAAGAGAGCCGAGTGTGCGGTGCAAGCAGCAATCCTATTCTCTAAACTAATATTCTTGCAGACAGCAAAGCTCTGTCTCAGAGTGTCTTGAATTGGGAGACGGGGGTGTAATTTTTCAAATCTAGAGGGACAAAATGATTTCAGAGCTAGGTACTTAAAGGTATAGCCAGCCATAGATCGCAATGAACACAGCTGTCAA
Organism: Trachops cirrhosus; assembly: GCA_028533065.1. Taxonomy (NCBI): domain Eukaryota; kingdom Metazoa; phylum Chordata; class Mammalia; order Chiroptera; family Phyllostomidae; genus Trachops; species Trachops cirrhosus. Next base: position 19,050,155 of record CM052547.1, on the reverse strand, counting down.
TGTTGCCATAATCATAAAAAAAGGAAGCATGAGGGAAGAGGAAGAAAATCACAAGTGTTTCCAGCTATATTTGTATGAACAGAATATGTCATTTGCGAGACTAAGTGAGAAAGAAACTTACATAAAAGGGTAAAAATAAGATTTATTTATCTGAAAGAAGTTATCAAGTATAATCAGGCAATTTACTGAAAGAACTTCAGGAGTCTTAACTTTATTGTTGTAATTGCTGTTTGCCTTTGCATTCAGAATAAGGTGTTACTGTTCAAGGGTTTTTGTGGGCTTTTTTTTTTTAGTTAACTTATGTTTGTTGTTTTGCTATTTGTTTGGAATATGTTGATTATGAAAATATAGGTCCTAGACCAGGAATCAAAACTCGAGGTGCTACTGCATACAGTTTCCTCACTTATTTGTTACCATTTGATAAATGATGCCATCCCTTGAAGCCCCAGTTTCCTCATCTGAAAATAGGAAGAATGATACCATCTATTGTGACAACCCCACAGAGGGCCATGGATACAAATGGGAGAACTGATGAGAAAGCACAATGGAAGCGTAAGACCGGTCCTTCCCAAGGCTGTGTCTCACTAAGCCCGGGCTACTGAAACCATGTTGACACCTGGCAGGGGAGAAGAGGTGAGGGGAGGAGGGGATGTAAAAGAGCTGTACATTCCTTCAGAAGTGGAACATAAATTTTGCTTTGCCACCAAAAAGAGGAGAATCGTTGAACTCATCTGAAACCAGATTCACTACTATGCAGTCAAAGACGAGGTGATGTGAGCTGCACCTACATCACACAATAGAAAATAAATGATTCATATAATTAGTTCAACTGATTGTCTCACAAACCAGTGTGATAATCAGTCTTTAAGGGAATAGGTGATTACACCCATCACAAAACAGTTTAGCTCTGAAAAATAATCCAAAAGGGTATAACCAAAAGTAGAGATTCAGAGGAAGCTCTATGTCCCCCAAATAAAACATTTTGGATGCCTGAGAGGAAAATAATGACCTCTTACGAAATGACCAAATGATGGAGGACAATGAATATAAGAACTACCCAATTCTAGATAGAATAATGGTAATAAAAGTTAAGAACCAGTCAACTCTGCCCTGGCCAGGTAGCTCAGTTGCTTGAAACATTGTCCTGTATACCAGAAGGTCATGGGTTTGATTTCTGGTCAGGGCACATGCCTAGGTTGTGGCTCTGATCCCATCAAGGCATATACAGGAGTCAACAGATTGATATTTGTCTCTCACATTGATGTTTCTCTCTCTCTCTCTCTCTCTCTCTCTCTCTCTCTCCCTCTCTCTCCTCTTCCTATCTCTCTAAAATCAGTAACATGTCCTCAGGTAAGGATAAAAAAAGAATTAGCCCTGGCTGATGTAGCTCAGTAGATTGAGGGCTGGCCTGCAAACCAAAGGGTCACTGGCTCAATTCCCTGTAGGGCACATGCCTGGGTTGTGGGCCAGGTCCTCAGTAGGGGGTGCTCAAGAGGCAACCACACACTGATGTTTCTCTCCCTGTCTTTCTCCCTCCTTTCCTCTCTCTCTAAAAATAAATAAAATCTTTCAAAAAAAAGAGAAATGATTTCTTAAAAAAATAAAATAATATGATATAAAAGGAATTAGTCAATTCTTGTCAACTGGTAGAAGTAGGTAAGTGAGGGCAGCACCCAAATCTGAAGACTCAGCTCCAGGGCCCAGGGCCAGAGTCTGCCAGAATGGGCAGAAGAAAGTCAGCCCTGCTAAGATGTCAGCCTAGGGAATAGTCACACTGTTTACGCATGAGTAAAGGAAGGTTCAAAAGATTTAATTTGTCTAAGGTCACAAGGACATTACAAAGGGAAAAAATTAAATAATTCTTATGACCATAGGCTTCAGCTGAGCTCTATGGGAAAGGTTTATATTTAGATTATTGCTCTGCTACAAAAACATGAATACTTAAAAAAGCAGCTATGAAAATTATGCTAAACCAGCCAACAGTTTGTCTGTATTCTGTCAAACACCTAAGAAATGGAAACATTAGCCATGTTATATGAAAGTGTTAGTCATCAAAATGGATTTCCTGGGCCTTTTGAACACATCCCACTGCCGGGTGAATGGCAAAACGGGGACTTACTCATATCACTAAAGGAAGGAGCAAGGATTTGGGCAAACTAACCACATCTACCCAGAATACTGGGCAAGAAAACAGGCCCAGGAGAATACATTTTTCTCCTAAAATGGACTACACATTCTGTGCCCATAAACAGGATTCCTTGAACACATTTCTCTCAAAATGTATATTTCTCAGATTCTGCCAGCTCAAATAATATGTTTGTAATCTAAGTAATTCGAAAGTCATGTATAACACTATAACTTTATTCCATTATAACAGAAATTAACCGAAATCTCAATTCCCACTTCCAATAATGATAGAAAACTGAGCAAATGAAGTTACACCGGTCTCCTCCGTTCAGACACTCACAGTCTCGGAGGAATTTCGCTTTCCCCTTTGTGTTCGCTCTGAAGTGAAGCTAAATTCATAGTCAGTGGAAATTTTATATTTTGATGAGGTTCAATGTATCAGTTTTTCTGTTTAGTGCTTTTGGTGTTATTTTAAAAAACAACAACAACAAAAAAAACTTTGTCTACCCCAAGGTCATGAACATAATATCCTGGGTTTTAGTATAATCCATCTTGAATTCATTTTTGCATGAGCTGTGAGGTATAAATCAGTGTTCATCCTTCTCCTACAAGTTTACCCAGTTTTTTGACACAATCTGTTACAAAGACTTTCTAAGTTTCCTACTAAATTGCCTGGCACCTATGCCAAAATCAGCTGTACATATGTGGGTCTATGTCTAGATGCTGTATTCTATTTCTTTGATTTATGTGCCTGTTCTTACACAATTATTACACTTTCTTAATTACAGCAGCATTGTAGTAAGATGTAAAATCAGGTAGTTGAAATATTTCAACTTTGTTCTTATTTCCCAAGGTACCTTATGGGTATTCTATACCTTTTTATTCCCATATAAATTTTAATCAACTCGGTTTCTAAAATTGTTGTAAACAATTTTTTTAATCTAATGGGAATTTGTTGAACCAATATATTAGCTAGCAGAAATGGCTACAATATTGACTCTTCCAATCCATGATCACAACATATTTTGCCATTAATTTAAATCTTCTTTAATTCTCCTTAGGTGTGTCTCATAGGCTTTAGATGTCCCAGATTTCTTTTATTAAATGTGATCCTAGCCATATATTTATTTACAAACATTTTATATACACATAAATACACACACATACAGAATTATTCCAAACCATTTGAGAGTATTTTGCCGATGTGATACCCCTTTATCAATAAAGTCTTGATTCAGAATGCATTTCCTAAAGTACAAATAGCCAATGTACTATTACCAAAATCATACAATTAATAACAATATAATATTAAACAAATTCTGCTAATTTTTCCAATTATGCCCTATATGGTAAAATCAAATGTTGGATCAGGTGTTTTGTTCAGTTGCTTTTTCTCCTTCGTCTCCTCTAGTCTAGGGCAGGGCTTACTGCTCAAGGTCATGGAACGTACTGTGACTGCAGAAATATGTGTCTGCACTGTCCAGTATGGTAGCCTCCAGTCACCTGTAGATTTTGAACCGCTGAAATGTGTGTAGTGTGAATGATAATTGATCTTTTATTTAATTTCACTTAACTTTACATTTCAATAGCCGCATGTGACTGTGACTTCCATATTCAAAAGTGAAAATTACTGGGATGATTCCATAGTCTTTCTTCTCTTTTTTTATTCTTGATATTTTTAGAGTGTCCCTTAATTTAGGCTTGTTAAAAGTTTCTTCAGAACTGGATTCAGATTATGAACTTTTGGCAGTAAAACTTCAGAAGCAATGTTGTGCTCTCATTGTGTCCTATCAGAAAGCCAAAGATATTGATTTGTATCATTACCTGTGATGTTAATTTTGATTATTTAGTTGATGTGGCTCCTTGCCAGATTTCTCCACTACTAATTAAATGGACAGATTTTTAAACATAATATAAATAACCTTTTACTCATCAAATTTTGATACATTATTTTAGGATTTACTCATGATTCTTGTCTGAGTCAATTATTACCGTAATTTAAAAAAAATACTTTTCCCAAAGTTTCTCAGTATCACCTGCTCAAAGTTAGTGCCATACAAGCTATTCCACTGTCACCAAAACCAGAACCTTGGATTACCTTTTTTTCAGTTTTTAAATTAAATTTATCGAGATGACATTGGTTAATAAAATGACATACGTTTCAAGTGTACAATTCTAGGAGACCTCATTTGTGTATTGCACCGTGTGATTACCATTTTAAACTTTAATTTTCTTGGTCTAGAATGATTTCTGGAGAAAGAAATCAAATAGAATAGATTAAATGTGAACATACATTAAAATATATAAATGGAATATATAAGAGAATTCAAAGCTAATTTGGTAGCACTATAAAGTGATAAAAATAATTTTTTTACTATTTTGTTTTTATCATTATTTGTAGTCCTTCTGCATTGAGTATACTCCCCGTGCACTTGTCATTTTAGTGTATAAGAGTTTGACACATGACTCTCTTATTTATTTCTTATAATAACCCAATAAGGTAAATGCTTATTACAATTGGGCAAATGAGAAATCTGAGGCTTAGAGAATTGGTTATGTCTTGAATCATACATCTAAGTGGCAGAATCAGTATATAGAATTTAGATCTCTCTGACCATGAAGGTAAGTATGTGAATGCAAATTGTAACTGGTTTTACTGGGACTTTTCTGCTTTCTTCTAAAACTTGAGGTTGAAAGAACGAGTGCTATATTACTAATGTATCCAGTTAATTAGTTCCAGGTCACCAAGCAAGTGTCTGCATTAGCAATCCATCTGTGTGGACAGCATATTCAGAGATAGGACAAGAAGAAACCACAGGGCGAGATGTATCTGAAGGAAAGGGCCAGAAAAAAGAAGGATTTAAGTTAGGCATATAAATTAAAGTATTTCAAGCAGACCCATCTCTTGAAGGATGAATTTCAAAATACATAATGAGATCCTTGGCTTCTCCACTGGGGAAGACCATGCATAGCAAGGAGCACAAGACTAATTTCTACTCCTGTCACTCCTTAGGTATTTGCTTCTATAATTAGTTCAAGGATTGATGCTGGCTGGATTACTAAGATAATTGAAGAAGGCAAAAATATATTTACCATAGATTTGCAAAGGACTTAGGCAATCCCTAATTTTATTCAAGAATCAATTATATAGTTGTAGGGTTGCAAATAGTATAAATTATAGATCTTAGCACTAAGAGGATTTCAGTTCAACAGAGATGATAGAGAAACATGAAACGATCATTGATATTAAAGAACCTAGGTTAACAAGGTAAAAGTTATCAGTCAGCAGTATACAGAAAGCTGAGTGTACTGCATACGTAGGGAGAGCTAGAAATGAAGACAAGGCAGATGCAATGTGGTCTATGGTTTCTGGGAAGGCTTCACAATGCAAATGGCCCCATGGTGTTGAGTGTTGGACTGTTTGCCAGTACAAGTCATCATTATGCCTAAAGCATAGATAAGATGAGGTAAACCTATATGCATTCCAGAAAGCTGGGCCGCCACGCATCCCTTTCTTTTCCAGTCAAAAAATCATGCAAATGAATTGCAAGAAGATATAAGATGTTTTTAGAGAGATAACCTTGAAATGCTTTATTATATATATATTAAAAGGAGGAATCATCCATATACTTAAGTATTTAACTCTTTTTAATGACCATGACACACCTCACATTTGTTCCATTATGGTCAAGAGCAGGTGGTCTAACGACCTCTAACAATTCTTCCACTTTGAGCACTCCCTCAGTTCTTGATCAAACGTTGATCAGATAACTGTCTATATGAACATGCACTGGGAAATAGTTTAGGTAGAAAATAATTGAAATACACTTCACACTTGTCTTTTCAGAACTGAAGGCATTTAGAAGAAGAAGAGTTTTTTTGGTATGAAAATGAGAACTGGAAATCAGCATCAGTAGAGGCAACAAAACGATTGTGTCAGGAAGTCACCTTTGGTGGAGAGACCCTCTAGGACAAGAACCTTCATAGCTCAGCAGAAGAGGGATCCCAGGCTGAGTTCAGCATCTCTGCACAACATGGCAAAACTCAAAAAAGTGATGTCATATGCTTCTAGAGCAGGGGTGTCAGACTCATTTTCACCGGGGTCCACATCAGCCTCGCAGTTGCCTTCAAAGGACCGAATGTAACTTTCGGACTATATAAATGTAACTACTCCTTAACTAAGGGCAAGGAGCTCAGCACTGCCGCCAGGTAGAAACAAGGTGCTGGGCGGATAAAACAAGGTGGAGGGCCAGATTCGGTCCATGGGCCTTGTGTTTGCCACATGTGTTCTAGACAAAGGGCTGAGCTATGGTATTACCCATGAGCAGTATGATGGTGATAGTGAGAGCCGTAAGAGGTACAGCTGGTAACGAAGAAGAATTAAGATATATATGACAAGGTCTGTTCAGAAAGTACCCAGCCATGTACTATGAAAAATAGAGACATTTATTGAGGAAGATACGAGATACAAGAAACACTGTACATAGGACAATAATGCCTCAGCCCCTTCAAAGTAGGCACGTTGGGACTTCACACAGTTCTCTCAATCACCGTCAGCTGCCCTGTCATATCTTCCTGAATTTTATTGATGGATTGATGGTCTGAAATCTCTTCCCTTTCAAAGGTGATTTTAATTTTGGGAAAAGCCAGAAATCACAGGGCACAAAATCTGGGCAGTAGGGGAACTGAGTCACCTGAGTGATTTGATGTTCTGTCAAAAATCTCTTGTACATTGTCATGATAAAGCTGCCAATCACCAGCTGTGCATAGCTGCATCTTTATGAATCATCCAAATACTTTCCACAGAAGAATGTTCAAGCTTAATGTAAAATTTGATGCAGATTCACTGCTCTACTCACTCAGTCATTTTGAATGTGAGGGCCACACAGTACACATGCTCACTCAAAGGCGTCTACCACCCCCACCACCTAGTATAGAGAAGTCATTGTTCACACATGCACATTCCAGTCTATTCCCCTTGGTTGCCAGGTTACATCGATATCACACAAACCATTCTTGTAATATTAACAATGGTTGGACTTCTACCAGACAGATCTCGTATAATCACAGAAAGGCTATGTTCTACCCAAATTCCAAATACAGAGTTCTGCAACCATGAATACTGAATTATTGACAAAAAAGTAACAATTACATTAAGGAAACAGGACTTATCAAATATAATCAAGTCAATTTACCTTCTTCTCTTTGTTCCCTGTTTTACCCCCAGCTGCTACCCAGTCTCTTTAAATCTGGCCCAGAACAAAAACTTTACTAGTCACAATTATATAATACAAATTGTTTACTAGTCCCTTCTAGGAACACAGGTCCCAATACACTAATTAAGATGTCCAATCCCATGAAATTCCAAACTAGCTTTAAAATAAAATCTTCTCCTCCCCCACAGCAGACGAGAAGCCTGCAGAAGGGGACGCAGGTGTGTTCAATGTCTTAACCTTTCCAAGAAGTCTCCTTAAATCCCTTTCTTTCTGGCTCAAAATAAAGGACTTGAACACCAATAGGTCTCTCAAAACCTTTACCCATGAATGATCAACTCTTTTATAATCTTATTGGGGGAGAATTAAAAATTGTCTAGTCAATTGGTTTTTATTTGATAATTTATTTGACAATATTTCCTCTATTACTTAACTAATGTCTACTGAACATTTGTTATACACATATTACTGGCCTAAATAAAGTATCCAAGAAGCATGAGGTATAGTTCTTATTCTTTTTGGGATAAGTGTCATAAAATGGGCACCAAAAAACCTCACACAAGGAGGAGATCTTTGTTAGCTGGAATAGTCAGGGAAGGTTTTATAGAGAGCATAATATATGTGTTATGACTTAAGGGAGACATTGATTTCTAACAGGTAGAAGTAAGGAGAAAATGACTTCACAACTACTGAACTGAGCTGTAATCAGATGGCTAAAATGTAAAAAAGCTGATATTTCAGGGAAAAAATAGCATTTGCTTTACCTTCCTATGCGGAGTATATTTAAGTTAGCACCTTCTACTGTTTGCCTATCTCACTCACCAGATCTGTAAGCTGTGAGAAGGTAGCAACTGCAGCAAGTAGACTCCTGCCTGTTGGGTGACCCAGCATTAGAACTCACTGCCTCAGAGAAAGACCTGTCCTCCCTCGCTCCTGGCAGCTAGACTACAGACACTTCCCCGAAACTCAGTCATTTGGATATTTCCCCTGACAGTTTAATTGGGAGAAAATAAAGTGAAGACACAGGAAGCAAACTGGAAAGCTTTCTAACAGCGGTGACTGTGCATCTCCTGCCAACACGGTCAGTGGCAACTTCTATTGCCCAGGCCTCGCATTGGAGATCAGATTCTTTCTGTGGCATCTCCTTGGAAGTAATTCTGGCAAATCTGCCTTCTTCAGCTTCTGCCCATTTTCTGAGGTTTGTCCTTGAACCTTCCCAATTATTCTTGGAGTTAACCATTATCCTTCCAATAAAACTCCTTTTCTGCCTAATTGCCCCACGCTTTGTCTCTGTTGTTTGCAACCAAGGATCTTGACTAATAAATGTGTCTCTACTTCTTGTTCTCTCTTGCTGACAAAAGAAGCACTTGTTTGTTGAACTGGGTTGAATTGAAGGGTCTACTGCCAGATTCTGAAAGGCTTTAAGTTGTTAGTTGATTCTTTTGTTCTTCATTATTTTATGTAATGGACCCTTATGTTTTTTTGTTTTCAATATACCCTCTCTTACAATCTGACCTATTTCTAAGGTGTCAGCAAACATCCCCATACAAATAAAGCTCCAATTTCCATCTCCACTTCACTCTTCTCATAAGTGTTCTCTTCACATTTTCAATTGTTGAATGGCCATTTTCACCTGGGTACACTGCCAGTTCTTCAAGCTTATAAATTTAAAAGTTTAACTTATATCCCAAATCAGCTCTTTTGCTTCACTCTACTAGTTTTCCTAACTTTATTACGCTTTTCTTTGTGACTCAGGTCCATTAAGCCTAGCAAACACCTCTGACTTCTTTTTCTCCTCATAAACCATCACCAAGTCCACCGAAACTATAATTCAGGAATTTGTCACTCAGTACCTGCACTGGACTCTTAGGCCCTCTTGAATTGCCAGTTCTTTGTACTGTTCTTGGGATTAATCTGTTTATGCCATCCAGAGGGAAGGCCTATAGTGACAAGGATGGAAAAAAATAACTAAAAGAAAACGAGGCTAATGTTACAGATATACCTAGAAAGACTGGGACTGACCATGAGAATGGGTAACGAACCTCACAGATCACTTTAAGAAGTAGTGATGGTGGTGGACACAGGATGATAAAATATTATAAGGGGATGGTATGAAAGTTGGGGCTGGAAGTGCAGAGGATGTCTTGAGACTATGAAAAGAAGGCAATACCAGCAAGGGGAAGTAGCAGTAGAAGAAAGTTATACACATGGAGTGATTATCAAACATGAGAACTGGAGCCAGACCACCCAGATTCAGATCCCAGGATGGCGACCCCACCAGCTCCCTGACCTCAGGTACACAGAGATTGCCTCTTTGTCCCTCGGTTTCTTCATCTCTAAAATAAAGATGATAATACATACCTCTAGGGTTATTGTGAGGGTTAAATGAGTTTGAATGTATAAAGCACTTTCAAGAGTGTCAGTAAAATAGTAAGATTATCAGTAAACATTAGTTGAAAAGGGTAATTTCTTTTTTTCGTATTATGAAGGACAAAAGCACATTTTAAGAGACATAAATAAAAAAGGTAAGGTAAAACATGAAAAATCGAGAAATAAAAATTGGCAGAACTAGACCTGTGAGGCAGGGAGAAGATGGCAGAGCAGCTCAGATTGATAAGGGTGACTTTACACGTGGAGATGGAACCTTCTATTTAAGGATCAGAGGGAGAGAAAAGCAGCTCAAAGAATATATTCATAGCTCTAGGGTGAAAAGGAGAATGTGATGAGCAGGTTGAATTGAACAATCCATATGTTGTTCTGCACCGGCAGACAGAGTGGGGACTGTCTAGGGTCTGAACAGAACATAGAAGATTTTTGCAGTCTTCACCAGGATTCTTAATAATCACTTGGTCTCAGCCCAAGTAGGAGAAACATAGCTGGTGATCTCACTCCTGGACCACCCATCTTTCCAACATTAGGTATTCCCATGTCCCTGAAGCAATAGGTATACCAATTCATCAGGCATACCTGCTAAATAACACCTCCCATTTTGTCAAATGTCGTTAACAGAGTAAGGGGTGCATTCTGGACATGCATTTACACAGCTCTGTGTTTTTGAGACGGCTTCCTGCAATGTTTGTTTCAAATCTATGAGGCTTCCCCCCAACAGAGTTTGGAAACATTTACGCATCCCATATAGGTATGTAAATTGAAGAATTACATCACATTACACACAGATGTACACTTTGTCTTCTCTGGGGCCATCTCTGACTCTACCCTTCCCTCCAGGGAACTCTGCCAAGGAACTTCTAAGAAGCAGACAGTCCACAGGCCTTAAAAGAAGAGTACTGCTCCCTCTTGTTGGTTCCAAGCCCACAGGCTAGACTCCAGCCAAATGTAGGTCCCAGGGACCTACATTTCATTCCAAATGTCATTCCAAATGTCAGTGTCTCAGAGGCCAATAGCCACCACCCATTTGTCTCTAGAGAGTAGCGACTGAAGTGGTGGTGCCACTCAGTCAGAATGAGAGAACAATAAAATCAACGCCTTTAGAGTGAGAAAACTGATGACCCCCAAGAAAGCCTTGGCATGTACCAATTTCATTCCCTTCTAACAATAATCTGGCTGGTTGAGATAGGTACTAGAAGCCCCATTTTATAAATAAGATAACTGAGGCCCAGGGGCACTTAACAAAGTCCACCCATGGTATCCATCATGCTTTATGCCAGCCTTTGTACACTGGGTTTAGTTTCTACTCCTACGAAGCATCCCTAAGCAGGGAAATTCACTGCCTACTAAAATATCTTGTTGGCTATTCAAGCAGGGATTGTAACCTAATTATCTTTGTATTTTCAGCATCTAACCCAGTACCTGGCATGGGATACTCACTCAGTTAAATATCAAATATTTAAATACATCAAAACCAAACAGAATGAAGCACTTTATTTTCTTTTTAGGGATGTCCTTGTTATTCTCACCTCTGCTGAAATGAATAGACTTGATTTCACTCTATTCTATAAACCCAAGGGCTACCAAGAGAAATATTGACCCAACAGTAATAATAGGTAACTTTATTTCAAAAATTTATTCATTCCCTGCCTAAGTCTACAGCTATTTCTCTAAGGACAGGCAAAATACACAGAATATATTCCCGTTTACAGATTTCTCCAAGAACAGGAATCATGTCATCTACTTTTCTCTGGATCCCCACACACTGCACAAACTTCTAAAATTATTTGGGACAAAATTAGTTCTGGCTGACTGTATTTCAAGCTCTAAACACTATTCCTTTCATGACATAGAAGTCAACCAGACCATAAAACAATAATAAATAATTTTAAGTAAAGGCCAAGTACATGATGTTGTACTAGGTACTGTAGGAGATACAAGATTTTCAGACAAAGTATTTTCTCTCAGGATGCTTACTTGTTAAATAAGTAGTGTTTACATATATAAGACCTAGGGGGTACAGAAATGTGCAGGTATGGCTTACAAAGGCTACAGGAGTCCAGGAAAGAGAGTCACATGGTACAGTGCTCAGAGCACCATTGAAAAGGTCATGGTGCTTGGGACTCATCAAAAGGACATGACATCTAAGTCACTGCCCTGCTCTCACAGTCCTTATTAGCATCCTCATCCTAGGGGCATACATGACTTGGTGGACGTGATAAGCCCTGTCTGATGAAATAGTTTTGCAAGACATTAGCTCTATATCCAGATTTCTTCTTTGGCAGCAAATTCGGGGTTTTGTTTGCATGTTGATTTATGAAAATCCTCCAAGAACAATACCAACTGAGTCCATAATCAAGATAGAAAAGGAAAAGGAAAAGCATTGCTAAGGTTTGATTCTTAGCAGCACCCACTCCTGTCAAAGTGAGGTGAACGCCATGATTAGCGTGGCCACAGTGACAGAATGTCCAAACAAACCCATTACACATGTACACGGAAATGCCGCAGACCTCTGTTGTCCAGACACACAAACTCCCACCCTCAAAAAAAAATGCAAGCAAATAAATACTCCAAAGTCAACTTAAGTTTTCCATTCTCATGGGAGGTGAAAAACAATAATATCCACTAAAAAGCTAATGTTCCTCATTAGAAAATCTCTTTCCTCACCTGGGCCTGATTTAAGTTTTTTTTCTCCCAGATGACTAAGGGTCCTGATTTGAAACTCTTCCCAAATTGCTGTGACATCAACTATTTTTTTTTCTTATTCTTCCTCTACCTTCTTATTGGCAATCGATTAACTATAAGTTTGAAAGGAATATTTAAGAACCCAGGTTGGAATTATTTTTGACAAATACAACCGCACTATAGACATTGACAATTCATCTAGAACTAACCACATTTAAAATCATTATTTGCAAATTCAGCGGCCCCGAAGTGGTAAGTAGGGAGGTTTGATTTTTTCGTGATTTAAGGTACTTAAAGAAAGTGGACACACGTGCATATGAAGCTGTGGATACTCTATCCTCTCTTAGTTCTCTCTGTCTTAAAAAATTAAAATTTACACTAAGTCCTCCCTGTAACCCCAGAGCCGAGAAACAGAAGGAAATTCACTGCTAGGAGCATCTCACTCGCCTCCACCCAAGCCGAGTTCCCAAAGGGCATCACAAAAGGCATATTATATGTCTTCGGCTCCATGGCCCGAAGGTACCTGACTGGAACTGGGAGCCTGTCCAGTTCAGACAGAAGGAAAATATTACCCTTCTATTTAATAAGGCAGTGCTGAAGGATTAATCATTAAGTAAACAGCAACAAGCCAGGAGGTTTGCAGGAGGGATAGAGTCCCACCCATGTTCTCAATTTTTCTGGGATTCGGGATGGAAATTATTACAGGGATAGTTTGGAAGCAGCTTCAGTAACAACCACCTTCCAGGGCAAGATGGAACAATGCGTGAAACCTCAGGCCTGACCCAGCCAAGAGGGAAGTTCATTCCCACAGGCCTCCGGAGAGCACGGGTCCGTTTTGTTTAACAGTTGGCATCCATGCATAGGATTAACAAAACCTGGAGAGTGTTTGTGGCCAGGCCACATGTTGCTGTGTGACTTCAAGCAAGTCATTTAACCTTTCTGAGCCTTGGCTTTCTCAATTTAAAGATCAATATGTTTCCTGTTATCAGGTATGCCGCAATTAGACACACTGAAAATAAAACTCCTCAGAATAGTCACTTGGGATGCTTAATTCTCTTCAGCTCTCCCTACTGTGAAGACAGACCGATAAGAGCTGCCTCTCTCGAGAAAATATAAATGTGTTACTTTTGTTCTGTAATCTGAGCCAGGGGACCTGAGGCATTTGTCTGAACAAAACAGGGCATATGCCTTCTCTTAGAAAGTAGATGAGGCATTACCTCATAAACGACCTGATCTGACCTTGGGATTGCAATAGACATGGCACAACCCCACGTGGCTGTGTGGTGTTGATAAGATATAGATATTTCACGAAATGTATTATCTGAAGGCTGATTCATTATCTTTAAAAGGGGGGCTTGAACAAGAGTCTTTATCTCTGATTGGATTTCACTTGTCTCCTGTTACAATGCGTACCTATTAATTTATTCTGACAAAAAATATATACTGGACATCTAAAGTGTGCTGAGCTCAGTGCTCAATGCAAAATGGAAAGTAAGAAACTATAAGACACAATCTCTGCATTTACAACATAAAGTATAGTTAAGGAAAGAAAAAAGAGCACATATAAAATCTGTAAATCAAAGTATAAGACAGAATTAGAAGGCGGTCTGAGAGCTACAATATCTGCAGTAGCTGAGGGATATGACCCTGTTTTTCTCAGTCTATCTACAGTGGCCTGGGGTGGGGTGGGGGATTGGCCCCCATGGTGCTAGCACTCCATGTCATGTTGGGGGCCAGGGCGCCACACAGCATCACAGAGGGTGTCCGTGCAGGTGGTGAAGCATGAGTCGATATGTATGAGATCCATTTCCTCAAGGACCCATTGGAAGGTGGAGTGGGATAGAATCCCACACTCCAATGCTGTACTCTTAATCCTGAGCCAGAGGGAGAGGTACAACCAAGGGTCCTTGCTAGGAAGTACTCAAGGATGAGAGAGGCTAGTCACTGGTACTGAAGACTTTTTAGGTCTCCTTTGCACCATCTCAACTGTTTGGTGTGTAACTGAATTGCTATGTCGTGGTAAAAGATTTGGATACCTTAGACAGCCTTAAGCACACACAACTCATGATAAGATCATCCCTACACGGATCAGAAAAAGGTAGCTGAGGGCAGGGACAGGAGTGCACCTTCAGTGGGAAACTCTATATCAGGTTTATCACAGGGGCATTATGATAATCCCAAAGTCCTATATCACCCTATATCATAGCAGCGAGGACGCAGTGCAGCTGCTGCCTCACCCAGGAATGAAGGAAAAGAAAGAAAAAGAATACAACAAAGGGTCTAATCTCAAAAGAGAGACCAAAAAGAAAAAAGTTCAGTGGCCACCCTACCCCCACCCAACGTCTACGTCTCAGACAAGAGCAGTCTCGTTATTCCCATCTGGTGGCCTCTGGGGTCTACATTCCAATTATCTTTTGACTGCAATTTTCGAAAGCAAAGTACCATGCTAAACAGGGTAGATGGGTGTGGGAGAGAAAATAGACATGGTTGGTTCTGGTCTCTTTATTTTTCACAATCCCTGACCAAAAAATTAAGAAAAATTTTACATATATATTTTATGCTCTATATACACTCATGACAGAATTTGATTATATATGTATATAAATATATATTATATATTATATGTTTTAAATATAATATTGTATATATATTTAAATATTATATTATATATAATATAAAATTATATATGTTTTTATATCTAATCAAATTCTGGCATGTGTGTATAAATAAATCTTCCTTAATTTATATATATACACATATACATATATATATTTACAAACAAACATGACAGAATTTGATGGTGTTAATTGAGTGAATATAACACATGCTCAAAGGTATCCTAAAAATGCAGTATTGGCGTGGTCTGGAATCAACAGATAACGTTCCATAGAGGAAAGGAGAAAATAAGATAGAGTTTTGAAGAACAAAGAAGAGAAGAATTAACTGAGAGCACATATGAAGACATTCTCAGAGAGGAAGAGTTTTACAATTTAAGCGGGTCTGTAAAGATGGAATGAGTCTCACATTGAGGGAGGTGAGTCGTAATCAAGACCTTCTCCTCTGTCCAGACCTTCAGAGTTCAGTGTCTGATTCCTGGACCCCTGCCTTCTGACTCCTTCCCCTCTTGCCTTGCTCCTTCTCATTTCCATATTCAAGTCACTTTGGCAGACTGGTTTCCCAGGACACTTAAGTCAGAAAGGCCCTTTTTTCTAGCACAACAGCCATCATAGTCTCCTCCAATACTTGCTAAGTTTTTGCCCTCTTTGCCACATCTTAAGTGTTAGCAGGTAAAGGGTCTGTCATGTCCACAGGTGTATGACTCAAACAGGGTCTAGCACAAAATGTTTTCAATTTATTGAATGAGTGAGCAGATGATTATCAGATTCTTAAGAATGAGATCTAGTCTGAAAGAAGTGACATTAGAAAAATAAAGATAAAAATAATATGTTTTAAGTCCTAAGAACTCATAGTGTGGTGGTGGAAGGGGAAATGCATGCAAATCATGAATTACAAGCTAATGTTATAGAGTTTAATAGATACACATGGTGCTGTTGAAAGTATAAAAGGAGGCATCAACACTGCTGGAAGGTCAAGGTAGGCTTCACAGAGGAGGAGAGCTTTATGCTGAGTCTAAAGGGTGGGAGGAGCACTCACTGGTTAGCCAGCAGCGAGTAAAGCAAAGGATTTGAAATATGAGTAAGGTAGTGAACAGTAGATGAAATTAGAGCTCAAACATGCTTTGAATTTCAGTCTTTGTTTTATCTACAGAGAATCACAGCCAGAGCATATAGTCAATGAGTTGAAGTCTAAATGGCTTTAGCTCACAAGTTCCCAAAGGGTAAGGACCATGTCTTTGCTGTGTACTCTCAGAATTTCATGCCTCCTGCACTGTGGGTGTTCAATAAATATTTAATAATAATGAGTTGATTAATTGAAAGCATTCATGTTCCATATGCATGGGTAGAGCCTCTTTTCACTTTAATTACTATTGCTTTAATCATCATTAAATAGCATTTCTTAGATAGCAATTTGGTTCACTGTTAAACACACAATCTGCCTGAGTTTCTAGCCCTAAGGTAAATAGGAGTAACAGAGAATAACCCACTTCTCCACTGGTGAATGCTTTGGTATAAAACACAAAACAGAAGCACTTGGCCTGTATAAAACAGAAGCACTTGGACGTGGAAGGGCACTTACTGAGAGAGAGCACCTGGATAGGTGCTTAGACAGCACCTGGATAGGTGCTGGGAAATAAGATTGGGAAATATAGGGACTACTAGGAATCAGGAATCAGGAATCAAGGGAGCAGTTTATCACATGGTGGAGACTGAAATAAAACCAGAAGGAGGCCTTCCAATAATGTGACAAGAAGCAGTTGGACTCCTGGCTTGACACTGTCTTCCAGGGAGTACACAATCCAGAGAGTGTGACAAGTGGTGCGTGTGTTCCAGACCAAATCAACACAGCAGTGCTGAGGTGAAGAGAAACGTACCTGGATGTCTGAGCATCACTGCCAGCCACATTGTCCATGACCGGATTGTTTCAGGTTGTAAAAGGCCAGTCTCATTTCAGCTAAGCAAAATGTAAAAGGCATTCATGACTCAAGCCAGAAGAAGCCTGGGGAGCAGTAAACTAATGCTAATGAAGAGCAGGTAGCATTGTGTCTAAGCCAGACAGATAACAGAAGAGAGGTTGAAGAGAAGTTAAGAGGTGGGGAGGGGGGAAGAGGAAACGGGAGCAGAAGTGAGAACACTTACAACATTCTCATAAGCACAAGAGGAAAAAGTATTTATGAAAGAAGGAGGATCCATTTTTTTTCCTCTGATACCACCCGGGGTCCAGTGTGGAGCAGCCAAGCACTATAGATCAAGCATGAGACTGGGTCTTTCAGGTAGCTATCCTGGATTTTCTTAATTCATGTTAATATGTATCAAATAATCTTTTGTCTTCCATTCTTGCCACAGTAGATTCTA
Source organism: Trachops cirrhosus (assembly GCA_028533065.1). NCBI lineage: Eukaryota > Metazoa > Chordata > Mammalia > Chiroptera > Phyllostomidae > Trachops > Trachops cirrhosus. Next base: position 19,032,769 of record CM052547.1, on the reverse strand, counting down.
TTATGCGCAAAACATCCACGGTGTTATTTTTAAAATTCAATTCAGACTGTATCATCATTCTTTGGTGTAAAACTCCCAATGGCTTCCCACAGGACAGCTCTGTGATTATTGTAGTGCAGGGCTCTCAGCTCAATAGCCTAGAGGGGCCAAATTGTAGGTATCAAATAGACCTGTGTTATGAGATTGGGCGGGCCTCTCAGAATTAGAGTGTGTATGACAAATTTAAAGAGTGCTGTTACTCCTTACCTTCAGCAATGTTTTGGCATGTGGAAATGTGAACCCATATTTGCTAGAACTTATAGTTTTTTTCAACACAAGCTAGATATCTAAATTTCCAAGTGAAATCTAATTTTAAATGTTGGATCAAGTTGATAAAATACAATTTATGCCAAGCAAAATGTATCTGCATGACAGTACTGTCTACTAGCTGCCAATTTGCCTTCTCTCCTATAGGACCTAGACCAGTCTACAATCAGCCTCAACTTTATTTCATGATTGCTGGTAAAGGGGTTAAATTGTAGGAAATATAATCAGTGTTGTGAAAAGCAAATGGCCAAGTGAAAGGGCTCAACGTCTATCTGGGAAATCTAGAGTATAGCATCAATGGCTGAGGATAAAAGATTAAGTCAGGAGAGTTGGAACCTGCACTGTGTCACAGCAACCAAGAGAGATCCATAGAGACATTGATTCTTTAGTAACTTTCTAAAGCAACAAACCAATCTAATGAGGTTGTTTTGCCAGGACCTCACTTCAAGACTTAACATATCTGGTCTCTAATCACTCAACTTTATGCTCAGTATTCACAATTGAAGAGGCAAAATAACTCAGAAGGAGTAAGAACATGTAATTAACCAATTTCTCAGAACAGTATCCATCTCTCCAAAGGATGCAGTGAATATGTGAGTCACAGAAAAAATGGCCTTACTGAGTGGGGTACAAAAATATATTTCCTGGTGATCATCCTCAAAGAGCCACCTCTAGCACTGGGGATACAAAGCATGAGCACTTAACACAGTCAGACAATAATACTAAAGAGTATCTGAAGCAAATCCAGAGACAGGCATTTTCAATCAACAATGAGGAAGTTCAAAAACTCAGAGAGCCAGAGAGCAGTTAAGTATAATCAGAAAAGTTTTGAAAGAGGAGACAGGACTTGAGCTAAAGGCTGGATTGATTTAGTTGTCATCGGTTCATTAATTTAACAAATGTTGTGAAATGCTGGATATGATTCTAGACCCCATTCTAGATATAATAGAGAAGAAAACAATGCCCTCATAGAGTTTCTATCCCAGTCTAGAAAAACCAGCAATAAATAAGTTGACAGATAATTTCAGGTAGTTTTTAGTGTTACAAATAAAATAAAAGGGGGCAATAAATATAAGGAACTAGTGTGGTGTTGTAGGTTATGCATTTGGGCTGAAGAGACATGGAAGGGAGCCAGGCAGGTTAAGGTCTCAAGAAAAATCATCTCAGGAAGAAAGAGCCATTGGTGTAAGGGGGGAACAATCTCAGTACTAAAAGGGGGTTAAAGGATGGTAGTGCTACGAGATGAGCTCAGAGAGCTAATGGAGAAGGGCCCTGCAGCCTCTAGGTGCATAGTAAGAATTTGGGTTTTGTTCTATTTTTAATGAGCAACCATTGGAGAACTCTAGGCAGAAAAGTGATATTAAAATGGTTGTCTAACCACTATGCTGTGCACCCAAAACCAATACAAAATAATATTAAATGTAAACTATAATTGAAAATAATAATTTTTTTAAAAAAATTAAGTTTTGTGATATAAACAATATTTTTAAAAAATTACACTGGAAATTACATGGAAAGTTAACTTTAAGGACAAAGAACAGAGGTAGATAGACCTCCTAGAAGGTAAATGGAGTACATCAGGGAAGAGACTGAAGTGTCTGGAGTTGTCCTTTACCAGTGATGAGTTCCTATACTAGTGCTGAGGCAGATAAATAAGATGGGGCTTGAAATTGAGGATTTTGAATGCCCGCTTCAGGAACTAATTCAATTCTTAAGGAGAACACTGAGGGGCCTGGTCACAGATTGGTGTGACAGCAGAGCAATAATTTATTTGCTTGCTTGTTTATTATCAACTTCTCTCCACTAAAACATAAACTTAGTGAGGAATTCTGTCTTACTCTCCAGGACCCCACCACCATCACGATCATCACCCCAAAACTCTAAGCAACTTGAAGGCAGACACCATGCTAGTTTGACTTGGAACACACAGTTATTAGCACATGGTAGGCTCTCAATCAGTGATTAATAAACACAATAAATAAGTGAAAGAACCACGAATCAATGAAACAAATTGGGTTCAACGGTAAGTATTGGAAGTGTGAGAGGAAGTGATGTTGCGACAATAATACAGATTTAAAGAGTTAAGGGACTAAACTAAGGAAAGAAGAAATAAAGTAGAGAATGAAACAATCTATATTTTGAACAGAATCAATAGAACTTGGAGATTGTGCTGGCTCACTGATTATAAAGGATAAAACTAAAGAAGTAAAAGATGACTACAACGGATATGGCGGATTTCGCAGGGCCCTTGAGGTAGGGTTTTGGCTGTGGTGTAGATTTGGCCAATTCAATGCATTTGCATGATATTTGAAAGCAGAGTTGAAGTGAAGGACATAAGGCCCACCTGCTTTGCTATTTTGTGGGGAGCAGAGCCAGGGAGGCATTTGGATTTTTTATGTCAACGTTGAGCAGAGGTCTCAGGATCGAGTTAATTGCTTCATGTGTGTCTAGAGTTAGGAAGCAAGGTTTCCACTTTGTTGATGCAGAGTATAGCAGGTTCAGTTGCGGTCCTAGGCTGATAACAGTAAGGACTCCTGAATTATAGCTATTTGCCGGTCTGGGCCACTTCCAAGTCACGTTACATTCTGGATGTCAGAAGTCATGCCACGATCTGGATGATGGTGGTATCTGCTACCATAAAGAATCAGCACCTCTCTTGGTAGGCAGATACAGTATGGTGGCCTTGGAGGCTATTGCTGAAACTTGACACGTATTTTGCTTGTTCAGCCCCCTGAGTAATTCTAAAAGCTATTCACTACCCTCATAACAAGTCCTTCTTGCTTAAATTAGCTAGAGTGGATTCTGTTTTCTGTAAGTGAACTGTGAGAGATCTAGTATCTCAGATACAGTATAGATATAGTATTTCAGATTCAGAAATAGTTACCGATACTATAGAACCTGAAGGAGTGAGACAATGGTGGAAACACTAGAAGAGAGGAAAAGTTGGGGAGATAAGAAGAGGATAGAGACTGCAGGAGAAAGAGAAGACATTCTTGCCTCAGAGGAGTTGAAACAGGCAGTGCGAGATGAGGCAAGCAGAGCCAAGACAGGATAGAAAAACTGCAGCACATCTACAAAGTCACAGGCATGTGACTTTTATTTACTTATAAATAAATATACAGCCTGGCAACTGAGCACAGAAGCAGTGAGTAGGCAGCACCATCCAGTAGGGCTCTGGTTGCAGGGAGCATCCTGCGAGGAGGTGATGGCTTCCAACAGGGTCTCTGAAAGCAGACAGATTCATTGGAAATCATTCCCATAACTGTTTAGATAAATTCAAATGGTCTGTGTATACGTATTGAACATTGTCACAAAGAGGAAACATGGGCTTGAGCCATTAAACACAATGCTTGCAGGCCTGGGCCCGAGGGCCCGGTGCCAGACTCATGTAGCAGGCATGTATGGAAACACACACTAAGAACCAACAAAACACAGGGCATCCTGGAGGCTGCTGTTCGACAACAGAAGGACAAAAATGCCTTCCCGAGAGAATGTGAATGGTCTAGGAAAAAATCCCATAGAGTGAGCTACTGGAAACTCTATGTTCAGTGGAACATCAACATGATTTACAGTTATGGAACTATTCATTTCAGCAGCATTTTGGGTTTCCAGGCTGCTCTTACCAACTTCAGGCGAAGGATTAGACAGGGAAGAGGATGATGGGTGTGGAGTAGAGGGAGGGGAGAGGTGGACATGGCCAGGAATCTGTAGATGTGTTCTGCAAATGTTTACAATGTTTTCATTTTATTCACTTGTCCTTTTCCCATATTTTTACCCAGATCCATTTGGCAAAGCACTTCAGAGTTATTTGTGACATACTCAGAGCCTTTTATACTATTATTTTTAAAATGCATTGGTGATCATTATCTTGATAATGTATACAATTTGTGTCTCTTCTCCTGCATCTATGCCCGTCCTCTCTCTTTACTGATTTGTAAAGAACTTCTTTTGTCTTTTATTTAAAGAAAACATACAAACATCAAAGAGCTTAACACTCAGGCATCATTCTCATATGGAAAATTATTTAAATGATCCATTCAAACAAGCTCACTGTGGCAATCATACCACCTTTATAAATTGTACTGGAAAGAGAAAACACACGCTGCTCTAGTTAATATTCTCCTTTTCAATGACAAAATCTACAGGCTACAATTTGCTCTCAGGCGGTCAGGCTTTGAAACCACTGGGCGGATTGATTTCACTTGACCTTTCTAAAGTTAGAGTCTCTGGCATGTTGGGGCTACAGGGACTTCTAAGTAGGGAAATACTACAATGCTCTAAAAATTAGGGGGGAAGGAGAGATTAACTCTTATAGCTTTCAGATGCATGCTAGCTTTAACACCCAACAGTGCTAATTAAATTTTCAGTCTGGGAGTTATGAGAGCCAGCCTAAACATGAGCTTTATGTGAAGCCCTTCACAGTGTGTATCACAGCAATCCACACCACATGGTACTGGTCAGCTTCTTATCACAGAAGTGGTGGAAGGGACAGTAAATGCTTGATAGGGTGTTAACAATCCAGGCCTCCACATTTCCTATTGGTGTGGCTCCCCCACCATCAGCACGTTCATGAAGTGGCTCTTATCTTTCAAAATAACCAGTGGTGGCAAAGGAAGTGTGCTGTGAGCGGGCTGGTTCACGTCTCAGCAGAGAGTGCATGTCTCAAAAGAGACCATGATACATTTCCCCCTGAACTACAGGGGCCATAGCAAAGCTAGACTTTGGGAGTTTAAGCATCTCTGCAATTCTACTTCTTGCACAGATAGTGATAGTGATGGTAGTGTTATGGGTTGAGTTGTGTTCCCCCAAAATTTACATGTTAAGGTCCTAACCCCTAGTACCTCAGAATGTAACCTTCCTTGGAGATAGAGTTTTTCTAGGTATAACTATGTAAGATGAGGTCATGCTGCAGTAGGGTGGGGCCCTCATCCAATGTGACTGACAGCCACATAAAATGGGAAAATCTGAGCACAGGAATACACAGACACATGGGGATGACCATGTGAAGGTGAAGGCAGGGCTCTATCCTAACTACTGGTAACAGCAGGCCAGAGCTAAAGGTCAATGACGGGAATGATTGCTTTACTACAAACTAAACGTCAGAAAACACTCCCACTGCCCCAGTCTTCCTCGGAAAACACTAATGGTTTTGTCACCCAGACATTTATCTAATCTTTCAAAAAACATTTTAGCCCTGGCTGGCATGGCTCAGTGGACTGAATGCCAGCCTGTGAACCAAAGGGTTGCTGGTTCAATTCCCAGTCAGGGCATATGCCTGGGTTGCAGGTCAGGTCCCCAGTAGGGGGCGCATGAGAGGCAAGCACACATTGATGGTTTCTCTCCCACTCTTTCTCCCTCCCTTCCCCTCTCTCTAAAAATAAACAACTCAATAAAATAGTTAAAAAAATATTTTCTATTTTTCTCACATGTCCTCTCTGGGAATAAGAAGTGAATTTACCTCTCACTATTTTAAGTGAATTGACTACTGAATCATCCTAAATTTGCCTCTTTCTCTCTCACCATCTCAAAGCAATACCTCTAGTTCTTATATTCCAGATTTGGCAGAAGTCCTTCTCCATCCTCTGCATGAGTCTGGGATTCATATCATTGCTCTGTTAAACTACTGTTCAACCCCACGTCAACTAGACTCTCTTTCTGTGGGCTCATTAATTCACCTAACAAGTATTGAGCACTTTCCTTATGCAAGTCCCTGTTCAAGCACTGGTGACACAGAAATAAATAAAGCTCTGTTCACATCCTCAAGTAGCTCATTCTGCAGAGGCAGAATTACAATTACAATAGAATGGGAGGATGAGTGGGACTGAACCCAGCCCATCAGGATGTGATTTGGACTATCGGAGAACAAGCAGAGCATGTGGGTTTTGTTCAAAAGAGGGTCATGTGTTGATCAGAGTATTTGCAAATAGCAGAGGTGAATTCCAGCTACTTCAGCATAAGGAGAGAGGGGTTACATTATTTGAGTGGCTTTTAGAAACCTCAAGAGTTCAAAACAGCCCTCAGAAAGCTAGAAACAAAGTCTGTTCCTGGGATCTGAAGAATAGGAATTGTTATCAGCATTACTGGCTCTAATCATTTCTGGTCCTTTCATCATTCCACTTTAAGACAGTGATACCAAAAAGAGAGAGAGAGTCTTGCTTGCTGGACCTCAGTTTTATGCCCACCTCTTTCCCAGGGAGACCAGATCACCTTACAGACACCCTGTTCAGACTGCTTCCATTGGGCAATAAGCAGATCCTCCAAATAAAACCTCAGGGTGCTAACAGTAAAGCCAGGCAAAGCAAATAAGAGATGTCTAGAAAAGGAACAAGAATGGGCTGGGAGGTTGGAGAAGACTCCTCGGAGGAAATGAACAATAGCAAAAATTTCACAGGAAACTTAGGAGTTAGTGTGGTGTGTGTAAGAGAAAGGGGGAAAGGCAGGTGCACTGGGCATTTGAACAGCAGGGGCCAAGCACAGAGCCAGCCCCAAGGAGGGTAAGTAGGAATGCTGCAAGGAGTGGCAGCAAAGGAAGGAAGGTGTAGTCATGCAATAGTGTAGGGAAGAAGATGAGGGAAACCCACACAGAAAACTGGATGTTAGATTCAGTGTGGCAGCAATGTTCAGGGACACAAGAAATAAGGCAGGAGGGATGGTAAGTGTAAAATGATGCACAGCGCCAAACACATGATCAATGTTTAATAAATATCAGCCCCACCGTCATTACAATCATAGAATGGGAAATACCAGCCCCTTCCTCACAGGTCTGCCTGAGAACTCGGTGAGGTAAAAAGTATGAAGTGGATGGCACGTAGTTTGGTGTGTTTCCCATTTATTTCCCACGTCCATTCCCATTCTTGCATGGGGATTAGAAATAGTACATGACCTAAGGTGACTGTGCTGAGCATAGAAAGAAGCAAATAGAAAAGAGGAACTAAGGTAAATAGCTAGCCAGGAGGTATGAGGAAAAGAGGCATTTAAAGCCCCTGCCAGGTTTCTGATGTGGGAGTTTGAGTAGATACTGGCATTGTTCACCAAGACGGGAAAGGAACCGTGCTTGGCTTGGTGTACTTTGGGGTAAACGATGTCAGCTGTGGCTTGGTGTTGGGTTCGGGTGGCAGGGAACCTCCTCAGGCGGCGGTCCTGACCAGCACTGGCCTCACCACCCCTTGTGCGGGAAGTGGATGGCCAAGACTGAGGCATGGAGCTCCACACTCACAATGAGGTACCAAGTCATAGGACCTGCTCTGATATAAGCCAAGCTTAACCTTATCCTCTTATCTTTCCTTGCACTCTACTCCCTAAGGCAAGCCATCTCCCTGTAATTTAAACATCTGTGGAAATCTCCCCTCTGATGATGCCTCTAGTAAATAAACTCTTTCCAAAAGGAAAACAGGAAGAGGAAATTTTTTAAAAAACCCTCAGAGACCTGTTAATGTCTGAAAAGCATTTCCCCCTGAACACCTGGGGTTTCTGGGACATGAGTAGTTTCCAAGTCCCTCAAAACAAGTCCGGAGGACCTGAGTCTTTCCATGGCCTGCGGAGCCATGTCCAGTCTCAACACTAGACACACAGTGATGAATCAGAAAGAATGGAGGGGAGTCAGATTGGAACTGTGACGAAGTCCAAGGAGTAATTTTTTTCTTACTTAGGATGTGTTTCAGATTTTATAACATCTGCCTGTTTAAATTTCAGCTGGGGAATTTCTTTTTTTCTGGTAAAAGATTTCCTGATTTTTTATAACAGTAACTGATGTTTTCCTGTGCATTCTCTTTTCCTGACTAGTTTTACATTCCTTTAATCTCCTAATAACCTTGTGGCACATGTTTTATCTTCTTCATTCGAAACTAGATATCAGAGGCTGGTGATTTGCCCAAGGACACAGGATGACTGCACAGGTTGTAAGGAATTAGGCACTGGGTCTCCTAATTCCAAGCGCAGCCTCCTTTCCATGGTTCTCTCCCATGTGTTCGGTTGGAGCCCTCCCTTCTCAAAGGACAGACCCTCATCAGAGCACACGCCCTGCTAACCATCAGTGCAATCAGTGAGAAGGCTCCCCCATCCACCTGCTCACTCATCCAGAGAGTACTGTATACCGAGCAGCTCAGGCAGCACTGATTACAAAGGTCAGTAGTCGACACGTGGCTGGAAAGCTTTGCAGAGTAATAATCAGGTGTAGCCTCTTTCCTTCCTCTTAGAACTTGGTGATTTGATCAGGGTAACATGTTCAAGGGTGAGAGTTGACCTCTTGGAGGACTATGGCTTTGTGTTCACGATATTCATCTTTCATAAATATCTGTGACACAGAGAGATAACAAGTGATGAAATTAGAGAGGCTTTGCATTAGAAGATTCCAGAGAGAGAAAGAAAAAAGGAAGCCAATCACTTCAATGTATAAACAAGGAAACTTGGCCTTAGGAAAATGAAGTCATTTGCCTTAAGTCACAGAGCTGACCGGAGGCAGCCTTAGTAGTAGAATGCAAGTTTCTTAACTCCCCATCTAATGGTATTTCCTCACATTGTACAGCATATGGCTACAAAGGATATACCGAAGTAACTGCATTCATTCCTCACTAACCATGTAAACTTAGGTCTAACGTATTGGAAACAGCCCTCAAGTCACCACTCTAAAGCTGGTCTGAGCGCCTAAGATCCTGAGATCCTGAGTTCTCAGTCAAAGCCATGCCTGTGACTCACATTTCAATGCCGACCCTCCTGGGCACATCATATTTGTAGGAGCCATGCCAAATAAACAGGCAGATGGGCATCATGCAAACCACAAACCAGAAAGCCTACTTCCGCCTCTTGTCTGGGACCTCTGAGAATAGTTGCTTATCATAACTGATTGGTATAGATAGAAATATGGCCCTTCTACTTGCCTGTGCCTGACTTAGAAAAAGTATGAGTATGCAATTCCCTATCATTACGTGGCTCAAGGAACAGGCACACTTGCCCCAAAACATCTCCACCAGTGTCACATCGAAGTGTCTACAATTTCAAATAAGATTTATGATTCCTTTGATTCTTAAAGGCACTGGTCTTTTAAGAACTACCTGATGGACTGTAAATTCTCTGGGAAGGGAAAGGAGATGTAGAGGCTAAAGGGTAGATGGCAGTGGAAAGAGACATAGGGAACCGCCAGAAACCACATTCACATGCTTCATCTGTCATTAACTTTTATTGAGCACTTAATGTATACCAGGCACCAAGCTAGGTGAAGGGGAAACAAAAATGAATGAGCCATGATCTCTGTTCCTAAGTCCAAGGAAAGAGGTGTGAACAACCATAACACTCTGCAATAAAGTGTTAGAATGGTTTTATGCTCATAGTGCTACTCAGATGAGAAAACAGACTAGGGCCACCTAACGAGGCCCAAAAGACTTTGTACTGCTGAGGAACTGATGCTCAGGCTGAGTTTTTACAGATCAGGAGCTTACCCTGAAACAAGACCAAGAGGGGATTTGAGGCTGAAGGAGTAACATTATAAGGCACAGAGGCAAAATAGACACTTTAAGAACAGCAAGCAATTCTGAATAAGTATAATGGTGACATCACAGACATCTGAGCTTGCTCTGGAATGAGGGGAGTCCTGGAGCAGAAGACTCTTAGTGCTAAAACCAGGAAAGATCCAGGTAAACCAAACTGAGCGGATCGCCCTCCAGATGGTTGTGGTGGAGGGGGAGATGTTAACATTTAGAGGAAACTAGTAAAGCAAATTGCATAGAAGGAGCACTGAATGGAGAGCTAGAAGCCCTGAGATAAGGCTTGGCTTTGCAAACACTAGAAGCCTTTCTGGACTCAGTTTTCCAATTTGTACTGTGGCAACGGAGCTCTGATATATGCTCTAGTTCAAAACTTCATCATTCTAAATGGAGTTACCAAAAGAGCAAAGTTAGGGAGAATCACCTGCCTAAACAACAAAGCCTCATTCAAAATTAGCCTCTGCCAGGCACTGGTTTGTGGCTAGGCATCAAAGTAATTAAAAAAGCCATCAGTCCCTGTTTGTCATGATTATATAGACGTATATTAAATTGTAATGATGTGGGGTTGCCTATCAGTTGCACCGTGGCCTGTTACAGACGTCTTTATTTGTTCATTTTCCCCCTGAACCAATGGACTGCAGCAATACATTTGTTAATTAGTAAAGAGGAAAGAAATGACTGTAGTACCTGAGATATCACTTCATTTAGATGATTAGGTGACTTAGGTTATTACCTCATAGAATTCCTCCACTATATCAGGCTTTGAAAATATTGAGCTTTTTACAAATTGAAGGTTTGTGGCAACACGGCATAAGCAAGTCTGTTGGCACCATTTTCCAACAGCATTCGGTCACTTTGTGTCTCTGAGTTACATTTTGGTCATTCTTGCAATATTTCAAACTTTTTCATTGCTATTGTATTTGTTGTAATGATCTGTGACCAGTGTATTGTAATTGTCTTAAGGTGCCTCACATCATGCCGATACAAGATAGCAACCCTAATTGATAAGTGCTGTGTGTGTTCTCAAGGCTTCACCAGCTGGTTGTTCTTTTTTCATCACTCTCTATCACCTTGGGCCTCCTGCTCCTTGAGACACAACAATATTGAAATTAGGCCAATTAATAGCCCTACAATGGCCTCTACGTGTTCATGTGAAATGAAGAGTTGCTGCCCTAACTGGTGTGGCTCAGTTGGTTGGAGCATCATCCCACAAACCAAACGGTCTCTGGTTTGACTTCCCATCAGGGCACATGCCTAGGGTGTGGGTTCAGTCCCTGGTCAGGGTGCATATAAGAGGCAACTGATAGATGTTTCTCTCTCACATTGATGTTTCTCTCCCTCTCTCCCACCCTTCCCCTCTCTCTAAAAATCAATAAGCATGTCCTCTGTGAGGACAAAGAAAGAAAAGAAAAAGAAAAGGAAGGAAGAATTGCCTATCTACTTCTGGTGAAGATGCTGTGGAGACCGAGAAAATGACAAAAAAGATTTACAATAAGCTTAGCTGCAAAAGCAGTGGCAGAGTTTGTGAGGATTAACTCCAATTTTGAAAGAAGTTCTATTGTGGGTAAAATGCAGTCAAACAGCAACCATGCTACAGAGAAATCATTCATGAAGGAAGAGTCAGTCACGGAGGCCAGCTTCACCGTTGTCTTAACGAATCGCCATGGCCATGCTCCTCTTTGGCAATCACCACCCTGATAGTCAGCAGTCAACATAGAAGCAAGACCCTCCACCAGCAAGAAGCCTGATTCGCTGAAGACTTGGACAATGGGTAACATTTTTTCATAATGAAGTATTTTTAATTAAGCTATGTACATTGTTCTTTTAGACATAATAGCATTCCACACTTAATGGACTACAGCATAGTGTGCACATAACTTCCACATGCACTAACCAAAAAAACTATGTGACTTGCTCCACTGTGATACTCTCTTTATTGAAGGGCCCTGGAACCAAACCCACAAAGTCTCCAAGATGTGCCTGTGCTAAAGTAGACCAAAGCTAGAATTACTTTTCTAATTTTCCCAGACCAATGCTAGAATTACTAAACAAGCTCAGGACTCCCGATTAAGTTGTATAGAATTTCTATCCGTATTAACACCAAAATTCCAAGAATGACTTATGTCTACGCTGCACCTTGACTATCTACAAAACATAAAGAGACCAAATTCATTCAGAGAAAAATAAAAGCCGTCGATGTTTGGGTGAGTTAGAAGACGTGTGGAGTAAAATCATATGAGCTCAATAATCAGTGGGCTGGCGCACTAAATTTAGCGCTTCAGGGTCTTTTCCAAAGAATCTCCTTCTATGTGAATATTATGAACCCAAAACATAATGTGAGCTGCTAAACTGCATTTTCCATTTTCTGGATTTTTAAGTTTCTCATATACTTCCACAGATGGGAGATTAGCCCAGCAATCCTTGCACAAGTTCTAAAAAATAATCAGTTCCATTTCCAACCCCAGTGATTGTTCTCAGCTTCACAGCTTGTAGCCTCTGCCAGGAAACGAAGCAAACGTTCCCTCTTTCAAAGCAGGTGCAGCAGCCTGACAATAATCCAATAAAAAACCTATTAGCTGGGTCTCCATGACACTCCCGGTATCCATGGGACCCACAATATCTTTAATGTAGATAATAAATCCAGACCATTTCCTCCCGCAATTGCTCCCAATATGGCTCCACTCCTACGACTGTTCCACTAACCTTTTGTTGCTACATTTTCTCATGAATGCTGAATCACTCTCTAATCTTTGCCATGAAACACGTGTGGTCCCACTCAGTGAAACAGATCAATCCGCTTGCGTTAGCCAATTGCAATTGCCTACTGGGCCATATCTGTAGATTGCAAACAGCAGGGCTAATACTGACCAAGTTGTAAATTATCAGTCATGGCGTGGTGGTTAAGTGATGATGGGTACAGCAAGAAGACAAGAAGGGGTTTGTGACCAGTGGAGTCACCACATGTATCTCTTGAGTAATCCTGAACATGTGAGCTCCACAGCAGATCAGTATGTTAAGTAAAACTTCAAGAAAGAGATGTTCTAATCCATACCACAGATTTATTTTCCTTCAATAATGCTGTTATCATATCTCATCTCAATTCAGGAAATCTCTTATTGCAGCCTATACTAAGGACCAAACCTTTCCTCCACCTGCATTCAAGAGTTTCATCAATAGGCACCCTCTATCCATCAACCCCATCTATTATTGTTTCCATATTAAGACTGACTAAAGAGGCACAATGTCTCATGGTTTAAGATGCATGATGCTCACTGTCTCATCCCACCGCTTGTTGGACCATAATCTCCAGAGAGGCAGAAGCTAAGTTTGTATTGCTTTGATAACTCTTGTGTTCCCAGCACCTAGCACAGTACCTGCTACTTGGAAAACACTAATTGAAACAGTAAAATGATGGATTTGTGCAGGTTTTCCTTAAAAATGAATAGTCTGTTCCTACTCTATATTGATTTTGCTAATCCTTAAGACCCTGCATAAACCCTGACCCTTCCTGGAAGATTCTTCTAGGCTATCCTTGACCGTAGTGACTCTTTGCATCAAAATCCAATTATGTTATAGAGCTCATGTCTCCATCTAACTTTTGACTTGGAAAATGTTAGAATTTCAAGAATTGTTACATGGACCAACACTACATTTGTTATAAATAAAAATTCTGAAATCAAAGAGACAACACCACTTATTCAAATGTATAATAGTATATCACAGCCAAGACTAGAATAGGGCATTGTGGGTTTGTTTTTTTGGACAACTGCAACTCTGCTGTAACTTGGTCTCATCTGTACCAGAAGCCCATTGGTTCTTAAAGGCTTGTGAGGTGTTGATTTTCCACACTCACAGGGCAGATTCTGTTTTATCTTTGGTAAATATCGTTAAGTGGCACCTTTGTTCTCTGATTTACATTGTTGAACCCTAAAATGTAGAACAGTATGAAATCAACCTTGGATAATAAAACACGAAAAGTTGTTGAGTTTCTCTCTCCCTCATGTTCAATGAAAAACTGAGGTCGCCTCGGATTTCTGATGATTTGTCTTAAATAGACAAAAACATCTACGTTGCTATTACATGTCTTACAAGCAATATCAAATCAACAGCCACTCAGAATAAATAGTTCTCTGGGAAACCATTTCCATTCACCGATGATTCTGCAAAATGTAACAAAAATATTGTAATAAGAACCTGGAAAAACAGAAAGAAGTGGGAAAGGAAAACAAGTGTCATTTTATAAGATGAGAAAAAAACCCTCAAAAAACTTTACTGCGCATATCATCTAACTATCTATTCCCTGGGGGGAAAGTGACATAAGAAACAAGGAAGACTTGTCCCCACCAACAGATACTGTCTCATGAAAAGGCGCTAAATAATAAGACAGGTTAGCAAAATCCTAAACCCAGCTCCGTGAAAAACTGGTTGGGTGGGTAGTCTTACAATTATCTGAGCAGTAGTGAGTGTTATGTTTCCCATAAATACAGAAAAGACTAAGTCTGTGCCTTTTGGCAGTTCACCACTATCCATTTCCTCTCCTCCCCGTGATACAGGGAAATTACATTTTTCTAAACTCCCAGCAGTTACATGATCATTTGACTAAGATCTAAGACAATGGAATAGGAATGAACATAATCTAGTTATTAAAAACTGCTTTATATATGGTCTCCCCTGCGCTCCTCCCCCTTTCAGAACAATCTTAGAAGCCACAGGTTGTGGATGGCAGAGTTGTCACTCACCTGAGTCCCCAAATAACTGTGTAGAGAAGAGGTGGCCTGCCAACATAAACACTGTCCCTAGACGGTTGTTACTGTTATTTAATCCACTGAAATTTGGAGGGGAAGCTATTTGTTATTGTAACAATATTTTCTAACCAATAAGAAATCATTTTCATGTTGTAAGATTGATGTAAAGTACAAATTTACTTTGAAAATTATAGGAAAATATGATACAGTTCAGAGGGGAAATAATTTGTCAAAATTACACATAAATAAATTGTCCTTTAACCCTGACTTAACGTGTCTTTTAAAAGGTATCAAGATGTTTTTATGTTTACATTACTATAAAGTGATTTCTCATATTAACAAATAGGAATTGAAAAAATTCTAATCTAAAATTTATCAGGTAATATACATAAAGTTTCTTCAGATTTTTTAAAGAATTCAGTAATAAATAAGATTTTGATCCATAATCATATAAATATTTTTCCAGTCTTTATTCTGATTGGCTAGTGTGACTCTCAGCCAAAAGAAAGAACTAGACCTCAAGGATCTAACCTAAGAGTTTGTGCAGAAGCTTCAAGGAATTGGCACCGTTCTCTACAGCCCCTAGACTTTGACAAGGGAGAAAGAATTGTTTCTCAGTTCTTCAGAGCAGAAGAGTACATGAAATAAAACTCATAATGTTTTATCGGGTTACACCCTTATCCGTAAATGGGTGATGCAAACAGTGGTCAGGTACGCACCATTTCAGAAGTCTGTAATTTACTAGGCAACGCATCATGAGAACACTTTTATGACAATCACAATCAAAGAACATTCTCAAATTTTCCATTTCATTCAATGGCATCACCACTCTGTTTTCAACTTTTAATTTGAATCTTTACCAGTTGTTTCTGGCTTCATACTATCTTTGAGTTTTGTCATTTATCTCCTATTTTCAATATCCAGCTTCTCAGATAAACTTTTCAACCCCGTGTCTGGAGTCTTGAAAACTATTCTGATGCTCTTTGCTCAAATACTTTCTCTCTCTCATCCAACTACCAAAAAAGGTGACCTAATATTGTTGTATCATATAAAAATAATTAGAACAGTTATCTTTTACTGAATACTTAGTAAGTGCTGGAATCTATGCTAAATACTCTACATTTACTTTTTTATTTTATACCTTCAACCACTCTATGTAGAAAATGTGCTTTTTCTTTTCACATGGAAGATTAGGAGACTAAGCCTTGTAGAGGTTAAGTAATTTGTCCTTACTGGCAGTCTCCAGCTGTAGGGACAATATTCAAAACTCAAACCTTGGCCTATCTGACTTCTGAGACTGAAACTTGATCATTATACTATAGTGCCTTTAGAATAAGAATAAAAAGTCCCTCAATCCATTTATGGGTCTTTAAGTAGGGGCTCTTGACAGGATTTGCTAAACTACTTGACACACATATTTCATTTTAATTTGAAAAATTTCAAATTAATTAATAGTGAAAAAGCAATATTGATGTGTCAACTATTCAATTCAGCAAGTACTTATTGTGTCTGTTATGAACCCTCCACATACTAAAGAGTGTGATATGCTGAATTATTTTTATTGTTAATGTGGCAAAACAACATTACTCTTCATGTGGAGGCAGGGACTTCAGACTTGTTAAAGGTGATGTTTTGTATAAAAGATTCATAAAAAGGTAAGGTTGGCTAAGGATACATTCTGAATGGTTTCAAAAACTATTGACCTTCATCCTGAAAGCAATGCTGAAAAGTTGTCTAAATAGGCAGTCATGAGAGCCAAATCTTAACTTACAAGTGCTCATCTGGTGGGAGGGTCCAGATGCACTGATGATGGAAAGACTATGAAACCAGACAGAGCAATTAGAGGCTGTTTCAATAACGTGTGTATAAAAGACAATAAAAGGTACCAGATATATTCCAAAGCCTGCCACATGCTTATGATGTACCAGGAATGGCTAGAAATTTTGCATACATAATTTCATGTTAATTTTTGCAAAAAATAGTAGACTAATAATTACCTTGATGTTATTGGTAGAGAACTCAAAACTCAGAGAGTTTACACAGTATCTAAAGTTGTGGAAATAAAGGCAGAAAGGTAAGAATTAATATTAATGATGTTTCAAAGACGTGTATCAGGATTGCTGTTTAAATGTGAGAGTATAAGACAAGCTAAAAACCTTCACTAGCTTTTCATCCTGTGATACTAGAAAACGCGGTATTGTCATTTACGAATGAGAGCTAAGCTCTTCTCCATGTATTTGCTGTACATTCCAGATTAATTTTCCAGATAACTACCATTTTAATAATATTCCTTCTCTTCTCAACACACTTAATTTTACCATATTGTCTCTAAGTGGTCATTGTGTGTACATAGCTAATGCATCCTCCAAAAACAGTAATTTGCCACTACCAAGAGCAAAAGAATCATTCTATTTTTCTTTTCTAGTTGAATATTCATGGAGTGTTCGGTTAGCAAATTTAAGTTACTAGAGTTTAGTACATGTCATTTAGTACAGGGAACAAAAGGAATTATAGGCATTGCATAGTGTTTGTAAGATTATTATTGTTGTTTCTATTGTGGTTTTGCAAAAGTGATTCCAAATCTGGAGACTAACTTGTAGTTCATTATTGTTTTTATTATTTTTTAATGTTTTGGGCATACATTTCAGTTTTAGCACAAATCTGGACACCTAGTAAATGCTTAATAAATACTCATCACTGTTGCTTTTGGGAACTATTTCCTTCAGTTTATAAATGTGATATTCTTTCATCCTCAAGAAGGGTCACTTACAATTCTCACTTTGCAAATGGAAAATGTCAAAATACTCATTCTATGATTGAAAACCTAAGCACATTTTATAGTATCTCAAATATGTAGTTAAAAGGGAAGATAAACATCTTAGTATTTTACTCCTATCCACCCTCTAGCCTGCATTTCTTCCTTAAGTGCATGGCTAAGGAAGAAAATAAATGCTTCTAGTTGTTCCATGCTTTGTCCAAATGAGGTTAAGTTTCCCTTAAGCATGTACAGTGTTTTATATGTGCCTATATGTTTTCTTATCTTTGACCACATTTTGCCCTTATAATAGCCCCAGGAGGTAAGTAGGTAAGAATTACTATCCCCACAGTGCACAGATAAGTGCCAAGTTCAAGGACCTTGCCTAAAATCACACAACTGGGTATTGGCAATCAAGTCTCTGGATAGACTGCCCATCCATCTTCTTCCTCCTAAAGCAGGCAACCTCTGAGGCTAACATTTTTCTCAATTAAAGTTATCCACATTAATTGCAGCTGTTTTCCAAGTACGTGGAGGGGGGAGTGAACAGCTGTTCTTAACCTTAAAGAAAAGAGAGAGAACCACCACAGAGAATTTTCAGGCCATTTACGACTTGAATCCAGGCCTGCATCTGCTGTGACAAATAGAAGAAGGGGTTGGATAATTACCTACAATGTTAGTCCCTGTAGATAGCCACTCTCCCTAAACCCCTCAGATCACTGTCCTTAGAAGCATTCCCTTCCTTCTCTCAGTCTGACTCATTCTATGCTTAATACTGAGAGGGCAAGGACAGGGTCTTCCATGTCCCAGATAGCTGGACTGATTGGTTCAACTTGTGCTAATGAGCACAAGGGTGCCATTGAGGATCGCAGAGGAAGAAAAACCGCCTCTGCTATATGGGAGACTGCTCGGGGTTCCTGATTACAAGGGCAACTGGGTGAGTGTGGATGTCCCTTAACATCTTTCCTGATCCCTAACAGGTCAAATTCAACTTGTTCTTCAAGGTCCAATTAGCTCCACCTTCCCCATGAAACTTTCCCGGAATATACCAGGTTGATTTCCCACTTTAATCGAATCCCTCAGGCAATAGATGACTCCTTTTTGTCCCAAGTCATAGCCTACCTTTCACTGTTACTTAATTATGTCCTCTACATAAACCTGTCTCCTAATTAAAAGCCAGGGACTATGCATTTTCTTTTTTGTATTTCTTACCCTACTCCAATCCCCTTCTTATTCCACTCTCACCCTCAACTAAAATAAGCATCTGGCACAGGATTGAAGTCAGATGAAATATGACAATGTGAATGATTTCTCTAAATATGTTGGGACTTATCCATCCAAACAAATGCTGTTCCCTTTAAAGCAGTGTTCTTGGAAAGTTCTGCATGCTGCTGCCTTCGATGATTGCTTCTCTCCCAGATTGGCTTATTCTTTAGTGGAGAGATAGCTGATGTTCACTTTCTTTTTGGATTGAATAATTCGCCCACTCCTATGCTTGCCCCTAACCAGTAGACCAGGCACACATCCCTGATTTTTTTTTAAAAGTTTCCAGTTTGAAGCCTTCTAGTTGGGACTTTAGAGGTATAGCAAATAAAATATAAGTACATAACCAAATTATTGAATGTCTTTTACATTCTTCATTCCCTGTGTAGAGCAGGTCTTCCCCCTTCAGAGCCTCTGTCATGTTGGGAATTCCAAGAGAGCACTAACTCTGCAGAGCTGCGCTGTCCTGCCTCTCCCAGCCTCGCCAGCCAGCGAGCTCGTTAAGCACTAAACAGGCATTATTTTTCTTTGCCTCAAGACCTGGCATCTTAATTAATAAATCCAAAAATCAAGTAATTAACTATCAAAAACTCATTCCCATTTGCAGTGATAAAGGAATTCAGTGAAGACACTGAGTGATGTGAACATGAGAAGCCAGATGAGTCTTTATGGACCACCGGGACCCGCCATAGTGGGTGAGTAAAAGATAGTGGGGAGAGGAAGGAGGGCATCTCAGAGAGCCACACAACCAAAAATACTAATGCATCTTCTGTTAGGCTATAACAGAGGTTGAGGGCTATTCCATCATCACTACCTTCATAAATCTAGATAATATCATTAAATCAAGAAATTGTCTCCATTTGGGAAAAGGTTTTCAATGAAAGCATTACCACACCTTTGAAAAGTACGCTGAAAATGACACTAAGTTATGTGGCTTTGAAAAATCAGTTACACAGTCTACGGCCACACCACCCTGAATGCTCCTGGTCTTGTCTGAAAAATCAGTTACACTTTGCAGACCTTGACTTCCTCGTCTTTAAAACTGAAATAATGATTCTTGTCCTGTCTCTCTTGGGATGAAGATGAAGGTCAGATGAGGTCATATATGTGAAGTACTGTGAAAAGCACTGGTGCAAATGTAAGTAATTAATATCTGATTTGGCTGCTACATTGGAAGAGAATGCAGCTATCTGATGATGAGAGTGATATCCATTTGAATTACTTATTTTGAACCCACTTCCACCCAGGGCCAATGCTTCTGCATGTGAAACACCAGGCAAATATAATTAGGCTTGACAAAAGATGGTTCTCTTCGCCTTTCTTTTTGCTTCACCTTGTACAGTTTTGGATCTAAGGAGTGGTTGAAGTTTCAGAAGAATCAATTTGAAAATACTGTATCTACTTAGAGCTACTCTGTATCTCAACATCTATTACAGAAAGAAGGGTTGTTTAATAAAATTTGATGAATAAATGAAGTTGCAGACCAACAAAGACTTGGAATTTATTTGTTAATTAATTTAGTAATTTATACCAAGAATGTATCCAGGTCATTTAGGAAATAGCTCCTCTTTCTTGTGATTTAGATCCACTAGTTAATTGGTTTCTCTGCCTGGCTGATTGTCAGTTGAGACGCCTGCATTGCTTATAACTAGCATGTTTATAAACAGAGCAAAGTTATTAATTTAATCTGCTTCAGTTGGTGGGCAATGTAAGGGAACCAGCCTCTGTGTACATAGTTCCCTTGGGATGCAGTATGTTTGCTGGATTACCACCTCAGAAAAAGTCAGGTTGTGTCTGTCTACACAACACCCACAAGACTGGAATATTTAGGCTGTCCCACCAAACAACTCATTGATTCAGGGGTACATATCCATTGCTTGACTGAACTCCTGGTTGCTTAACAGAACTGCATGGTTAATGAACTTTGATTGGTTGACCCAATAATACTGTGGAGACAGACTCTTTATTATTTTTTCTTAAAAAAAATGTATTTCCTTGAAAAGACTAATGATTACATTTAATCACCGAGATACAAATAATCAGCCTAGGTTAATATAAAAGATATTGGTTTGGGAGCTAAGAGATCTGTATTCTCCTCTAGTCCTACTTCTCCTATTATGTATTTGACCCTAGGAAATGTATTTCAACCCCCCACCCCACCTATTCTCCCCATCACCACACTCTTTCTCACCTCTCACTCCCAGCCTCAGTTTTATCATTTGTAAATGAAATATTTAAACTAGATCTCAAATTTGGGTTTTATGAACTTCTGATGCTATACTCATACTGCCCTTTTCACTAGAGAATCAGTACTTATATAGGCTTCAAGCATCTAAGTACTCATTACTCATCTCTACTATAGATAGACTTACAATCTACTATGAGATAGATTCTATTTTAGAGAAATGAAGGGTACACAAAAGGCTTCCCATTGGAGTTGACACCTAAGCTTCATATTGGACTATGGGTAGAGGTTAGACTGGTGGAAAAGGAGAGAAGGGGAGAGTTTCAGACGGAAGCAGAATTATGATCAAAGTCATGGAGACATGAGGGATAGCAGTGCTTCTACAAACAAGCTACTGCTCAGTTTACCTTGAGTGCAAACAGGGCAGACAGCAGTAGTCAGCACTGGATGATTAGGCAGTGCCTATGGTGTGGTAGCTCACACCTGTTCGATGAATTATAGGTTCTACCATTTTTCAAGACTTGTTTTGAGTGATGACAAAGACCCTTACAAGAAAGCTTACATTCATAAGCCTAGAAATTCCTGATGGCTCTGGAACAAGAAATTGGTGCCAATGTGCAATGTGGTTGGAAGGGAAAAGAGGTTTGTGTTGAAGCAGGAATGCCATTTGGGAAGCTGTCACAGCCATCTAGGTGAGAAATGAGGGGGATCCACACCAAAAGGCAGTGAGGTGGATATGCAAAAGGAATTATTTTACTTGGCACAGCCATTACCTGAGAGATTACGAGCAAGGGCTGTGAAGGGCAGCACGGTTCCTGTGCGCTCATTTAGGACTGTGGTGAGTAAGGGTATATTTTACTTTATTTATTTTTTAAACTAGCAGTTACAAAAACATGTCAAAGCTGCACACCAATTAATGAACCCCTGCAGGCTGGGCTGAGGTTTTATTAGAGGCTATGGCAGATCGGTTGGCATGGCAGCCAAAGGGAGGCTTTGGCTCACAGTGGCCTACATCCATGGCAAAGCTGCATTCCTCACTCCACAGACAGCTATCTCATAGTTATGTTGTCTGAGAAGTGCTAGGTCTGAGGTTATTACCCTGGCTTTACCAGCTAGCCAGCCATGCATGTTCAAGCATATCATGCACCCATTTGGTGTAAGGCAAAGAGCAGATATGAAGAAAGACAACTTCGACCTGAGCCCCTGCCTGCTCACTTACCAGCCCTATGACACACCCATAAGACAAGGGCTAAGCTGATTCCCCAAATGATGTCAGGGTGACCAGTGGTATCTCCCCTACGTTTCCTCTCCCTATCCACTGAAAACTTGCTCTATACCTCCCCACTACCCTCCCATGAATAGCTGTTGTTGATGAGAGCACTGGGCTACGTTCAGATACCTTCACAAGCCCTTTCTAAACCTCACAAAGGTTTTGAAGTGGGAGGTTAAGCCTTCCACTTCAAAACTTCAAAAAATAATCTGGTGTGTGAATTTCATTGTCCTTTTCCTTCTAGCTGCCTAGCTTTACAGCTTGTGTCTTCTATTCCTGTCTATAGCAAATCTAATAAACTAAATGAGGTTAGAAGTTCCTGAATAATAATAGCTTCAGAAAGCTGACCTTCTTCAAGAGAATGTGCATTTTTCTTAGCAGCCTTCAAATCAAAGAATTATGGGAACAGAGATAAGGACACCATTGCAGATGGGACAGGAGATAGCTCAGAGGAAGACCCTGTGAACTTTGACTTATGATCCTTAAGTACAAGGAATGTATGATTTGTTTTTTTAATGGAGTATGATTTCTACGCAAAAAACTATCTTGTATAAGAATAAAACTTATTATGTGCAAAGGCTAAGATGTTTCACGTTTGATATTGATATCAATCAACCCCGTTATAATGAAAACTCAGCTAAAATGTCCATGCTCCAGATGAAGGTCACTGAATTCAGACCCAATGGCCCACAATTTAAGTCTGACTTAGGATTCATTTCCACAGGATTGGGTCCACATTAGCTCTCCAGGTAAGAAGCTAAAGATTCTAAGAGCCACCCAGTCTTAACCATGCATGGAATTTAGGCTGTGATGTGGGGGTTGCTAATGGGTTCCTTGGGCTAAGACCTTTTCCCTCAACTGCATTCTGCAAAGCCTATAACCTCATCATTCAAAACTCACTCCCTTGAGTTTTTAAATTCACCATTTCTCTACTAAGCAGAACCAGGTGCAGCCTAAAGCTGGTTTGATTCATACCTTCAATAGATCATGTTCTATTCCAAACTTTCACTGGGCAGAAGATTATAACTAGGAACTCGTAGACTAATAATAAATTGGTAATGGACTTCTAGGGACCTGTGGACCCTGGAAATACAAGCAAAACTTCTGTTTCAAAACCAGAATCCTCATTCCTGTCTCTGTGGGGAGTGATAGGAAACCTTTAAATTCATGCACATGTACTTCTCTGGAGAAAAGCTCTCAAGTTTCATCATGTTCCTGATCAGGTTATTGATACAAAGAGATTTAAAATGATAAAGAGACACAGAGTAGAATAAGGGATGTGAAGTAGTTTGGCAAGGTTGGGGGAGGGCAGCAAGTCTGAACAGGATGGTAGAGAGCCCTTGAGACTAACTGTCCTATGGTCACATCTCATCTGCAGACTCAAAAGTGGCTTCTAATCCTGACTCTTGTTCAATAGTTGTTCGTGCCATGTCCTGACCATTGTAGCAGCTCCTCCAGCCCACCTGGGAATGCCAACCCCAGAAGAGGCACTTTGAGACTCTGCTCTTGGGACACCTTGCCACACAACTTTCCACAACTGGTCTACCCACACAGTTTAGAATCTCTCGTGAAAAAGCTGTACTATGCACATAGGCACAGAAACCACTTCATTTCTCACCTTCTCCCTGCTCAAGTTGGCCTGAGCATTAGGGTCTGGCAAAGCCCTTGTCACTGCTACAAAGAGGAGGCAGAGCAGGGATCTGGTTCAGACCTGGGGAAGCTCGTAAATGCAGTGGGCTGAGCACAGCTATGGCAGGGAGGGCACCTTCAGGGACTGGGACAGATGGGTCAGACACAAAGTCCGAGCTCTCCTAAAGAAATGGCAGAGGGGACCCATGCCGCTTACAGCAAACATTTCCTTGCTTGTTACCGTTGACTGGGTCCTCCAGGCAGGTGCAAAGAGCAACCTCTAGAAGAGCTTACGACCTGTCTCAGACAGATAATCAGGCGCCCACCCATACAGCCAGAAGTAATGCATGCAGCCAGATTTATTTTGGTCCTATACCTCACCCCAATGCCTCCATACCTCTCCCCATGTACACATGTACATACATAGACACACACTCTCAAAGCTTACCAAAGCAAGGCAGATAGAAAAAAAATGCCACTCAGCCTATTGAATAACATTTGTCATAGGTTCACAGTAATGTATGCCCATTATGGAATATATAGGAAGGTAGAGAGGAAATAAAAAGTAGGCATATTCATACCAACAGTAGTAGCCTCTAGATGTATTTTTCTCCCAATAGAACACAAATTGTACACACCACATAGAAACCACTCCATTCTGTTCTATTTTCTCGGTAGTCAGGGCTGATCTTGGAAAGATGCTCAAAAGATATAAAAATAGCCAGGTCAGTGCTTCCTAAAGCACTGGGCTCTACGATTTGTAACTTCTGTGGACTCTTTATTAATAGGCGTTTACATTAACAATGTTATGCGGTCAAACAAGATTGTGAAATGCTGGGTTTAACAAAATTAAGTAAGTTTCTTTATCACTAAATCTTTAATATACTGTATACATTTTTTAAGTATTCCCAGGAATAAGATAGGCCATGAGGAATTTCTCAAAAGCATTTTGACCATAGAATCCCCCTGACACAGAACATTTCATTTGCCTCATGTGTTATGAGTAGTCAAGGAAATGCTAAATAAAAATCAGGGAAAAGAAATCCTATGATCATTTCTGGCTCTAACACTCACTCAGTATTTGATTTCAATTATCTAGTGCTGTGTAACAAATCACCTCAAGACTTAGGGACTTAAATCAACATTTATCATCATAGTTTCTGTGAGAGAGAAACCCAGGGGTGGCTTAGCAGGAAGCCAAGGGGCTCGGGTACAGGGTCTCTCCCAGGCTGCAGTCAAGATGTTGGTCGGGGTTACTGTCATCTCAAGGCTCAGCTGGGCCAGGATCTGCTTCCATAACACTCACATGATCATTGGCAGGATCCATTCCCTTAGGGTTGTCGAAGTGAAAGTCTGTTTCTCACTAGCTGTTGTCCAGAAGCCTCCCCCAAGCCTTTGCCGGGTGAGCCTCTGCAGCTTGCTTCATTATAGGAAGCACACAAGAAGAGCCAAAGAGAAAACAAGAAAGAGAGAGTCATGGTGGTTGTAAGCTAATCTCAGAAATAGTGTCCCACCTACCACATTTTGCCATAATCTATTTGTTAGAAGGCTCTAACACACAGGGAAGGAGGTTCTAGAAGAGTGTGATTAACCAGCCAGCAGGGATCAAGGGAGGCCATTTTAAAACGGGTAATCCAGGTCCATCCACGTTGTTGCAAAGGGTAAGAGTTACTTCTTCTTTATGGCCATGTACTACTCCATTGTGTAAATGCATCACAGTGTTTTTATGCACTCATCTACTGATGGGCGCTTGGGCTGTTTCCAGATCTTGGCGATTGTAAATAATGCTGCTGTGAACATTGGACTGCATATATTCTTTCTGACTGATATTTCAGGATTCTTAAAATATATTCCCAGAAGGGAATTTCTGGGAATATAACAAACAACAGTTCCATTTTTAGTTTTCAGAGGAAATTCCATACTATTTTCCAAAGTGGCTGATCTTACTCATATGTGAAATCTAACAGAATAAACTGACAAACAAAATAAAACCAGAGGCATGAATACATGGATCTGTCAGTCTTGGACAGACCACAGAGGGGAGAGGATGGGGGGAAGTAGAAGAGATTAGCCAAAGAACATATATGCATATATGCATAGTCCATGGGCATAGACAACAATGTGGGAAGGTCAGGGCAGGGAGGGGGTGGGGGCTGGGTGGAGGGGGACAGAGAGAGGAAAAGGAGAGACATCTGTAGGTGTCAATCATAAAAAATAAAAAATAATATAAATATGACATAGCTAATCACAGCTATTCATAATGATCACAGAATCCTCATTCTTCATTTAGAAGATTATCTGTTCTCTATATTGAAAGCTAGGAGACTTGAGGTTCTATAGGGTTAAATGTGTTTCCCCTGGTCACAGTGTATCAGGTGGTGACAATCCCTTAGCTGGGACACAGATCTTCTGAGTGTTAGTTTGGTGCTTCTTCTATGATAGCAGGCTGCCTGAGTGTTTACATCTATAAAATAAAATTCATGGTCTCTGGACTGCCTTTCTCCCTCAACAGAGATCTTTGAGAAACCAGAGCAATCGAAAATGCGTTAAAAGCATGCAATGATAGCTATTCAAAGTTACATTTCCTTGTTATTATTTTTTAATAATAATGTTAAATGCTTAGGTTTAGGGCCAAGCAAACTTATGAGGTGAAATTTCTTCTTACTCCTTTTCCTTTCTTTGGGGCTGCTCTTACCAGCTTTTGGGGTGATGAATACATATCCTTCCTACTGAGGGAGCCCATGGAACCAGATGCTTGTCTCCTTCTCATTCCCTTGTTTCCAGTGCCCCTTACTTAGCATTTCTATTCCCCTTACACTTGGATCAGTGCCTACCAAGCTTGAGTTGCCTTCTGTGAGTTTTTCTCATTAGTGGCAATGCCTATTCAACCTAAGAAAATTCTGCTTCCTTCCTGAACAGTTCTCGTGTGAAAAGAATGGGTGGGGATACTGAGAGACCCAAACATCCTGCCATCGCACCTACCCACCCCAAAGTGTCACATGAGGTAGAGGTCCACCACCTCTGTGGACTCCTACAGGATCCCCACCACTGGAGTGTTTTCACACGCACCCAAAACCTGAACTTGCTTAGCCTCAGAGCTACCATTTTTTTGAGGATCCACTTTTAAAGCCCTTCATAGGGTCATCTTTCATTTAATACACACATACCCAAGTGAGCAGAAGAGATAAATGAGGCGAGAGATAGTTAAATCCCTTGGCCAACTTCAAAACCAAGAGCAAAACAGAGAATCTGCCCAGGGCATCTCCGCTTCTAAAGTCCAAACTTGTGTTTTTCCCCACATCACCATAAACATCCAAGGTTTTGATTCTATTCTCAAGCATATTCTAGGCCGTGTGGAGGGAGAAGTTTGCCTTCCTTATCTGTAAACTCAATGCCTGGCACAACATTTAAATTAGTGCCATGCACAGTTCACTGAAGGTACATTTATCATTTCACCATTCTTGCTAAGATTCTTGAGGGCAATATCTTGCCTTACTCTTCTTAGCAGGCAGAGCAGGTCCTCCAATGTACTACAGGTGTGTTGTTTATGTCTCCTCACCCTGTAACCTCAGGAGTCACAGGCTGGGACCTCATGAGGCAAAATCATAAGTTCAGTGAATGCAAGCAAAAAAGATTATGTTGTGGGAGCTTAAACACCTAACCCCAGTGAGCCAGTAAATGCCTGCCAGTGAGTGGCCCCATGTCACACTGTTACCAAGGAAAGAATGTAGTAGGCTTCCCAATGAATGTTCTTGGCATTCAAAGGATGGTTCCTGAGACTGGGGAGTTAGTTCCCTTTGATTGGTTCTGAACCATCTCCTTCACACTTCAGAGAAGTCAAGCTGTTCTTTCCCGTTTCCTGTTGAAAGCCAGTTTATCCACACATATGAGGAAAGAAGAGCATGTCAGGGGTTTCTGGATTAGTCTTCACATTTTCTCCTGGTGTATTTTGTTCCAAAATATTTGTTCTTCCAAGAGTCGAACATAGTACCTTTTCAGCCTCCTCAGGCCGCCCACATTTTAACCTTATCTCAATCAT
Organism: Trachops cirrhosus; assembly: GCA_028533065.1. Taxonomy (NCBI): domain Eukaryota; kingdom Metazoa; phylum Chordata; class Mammalia; order Chiroptera; family Phyllostomidae; genus Trachops; species Trachops cirrhosus. The sequence continues at coordinate 19,005,098 of CM052547.1, read as the reverse complement.
GAACATTAGCCTAGCTCAGCTGTGTATACAATTAAAGTGTTTGTTTATAGAGCTTTCTATCACAAGCACAGAATAATAATCAGGTATCATTCTGTCAGTTCATGTTGCCAGCAAAACTCTTCTTGACATTCTCCCAAATTTCTCTCACATTCATTTACCTTGTCTCTACTTCTTGGCTCCTCATTCCCTTCCTTCCTGAAGTAATTGAGAACAGGAATCTCCCTATCAAGTTAGTTCCTCGCTCTTTTGCCAAATGTTCTTTATTTCACTTATTTATTGGGTTCATACATGTCCCCAGAGTTTACAGTAAGCCGGAGATTCACTGAATCCCAATTTAGTATTTCCTTTGCCACTAAATCCATCTCTTTATTACTGTTCAGCCTTAACAGCATGCATTGGTGCCAGAAAATACAACATTTATCTCACAGCTGAGGTGCAAATAGGATATTCTTTGAAATATTTTGCCCTTTATCCAGGAGCTATAAAAGACAAAAATATATTCTGCTTAACTTAATGTCAGCCTCCTAGCTCCAGCTGTGCCGTCTGCCGGTACAATAACAACCATCCTCTGCACAGTGTAAGCCTGGTCAAAGATTTCCCAAACACACACAACATCGTGGTAACACTTAAGTTCTCTTTTTGTAAATTTTCAGTAGTATTTAAGTCATTTGGAGTAAAATATGCAAAGTGGTTTTATATTTGTCGGCGTGGACATTAAAGAATTCTCACTCATCAAGAATTACTCAAATACATGGAAAACTGAAGCCAGATCACACAAACTCCAAGACAAGACACTCAAGATCAGAGTCTGACACAGGGGAGGAGGTGGTAGCCTCTGGGTCCCTCCTGGGTCCCTGGGGCTCTTTGCTCTAAGGCAGCACAGTCATTGCTTCCGCAACCCCATCTCCCGTCTCATTCCACAGAGGAAGAGCCTTCCCGATCCCAACCCACAACAAGGCGCCTTCACATCTGTGTCTGACAGCAGCAGACTGCAGGGTACGTGAGGTCTGGTCCAGAGCTGGACCACTGTGTCCTCATAACGTGTCGTCATGTTTCTCCCCGTGGTCAGATTCTCCCAGCTGGACTTTTGATGAGAGAGCATAGTGAAGCAGTTGCTAAGCATCTTACACACAAAACAAGCCTAAATGCCGAAAGTTTTTGAAAATTGCAGATATGAAGGAAATGAAAATTTAAAACTTGGAAGTTGTGAAGAAAATGAAAAATAAGCCATTATTTTTATTTTTTTATCTTCTAGATATAAAGCCAGTTGGTTCACTTAGGAATGTAAAATTGGTCATATAATATTTAAAATACTTTTAAGATTCTCAATTTCTGTGTATTGAATGACACAAAGGCTTGCCAGATAGCTTTAGGAAACTGGAGTTATTTTTAAAAGAAAAAGAGTCACAGGGATATATAGTACAACATAGGGCATATAGTCAATGATATTGTAGTAACTATGTGCAGAGTCAGATGGGTACTAGGCTTTTAACAAGGCGATCACTTTGTGATTTATATGAATGTCTAATCACTATGTTGTACCCCTAAAACTCATATAATATTATGTCAACTGTAACTGAAAAAAATTTTTAATGAAAAAAGGAAATGAATATCAAGTCTTAGATATAAAAAGTCTAAATATTCTTTGAATGACTTTTATAACTTTATATTTTATTTCTAGGCCTTCATGTCTCTATAAACAATATTCTGTTGAGTCCTACATAAGGCAATTTAACTAGACATACCAATTTCAGCAAAAACTCTTCCTTTATATGCATTATCTAGTTAACTTCCATATTTTGGAGGTCATTAGGGGAAACTGGTACTGATTCATTCAGCAAATAGTGAACATTGAAGAAAAAAGCACCTGACCCATGGATGCTGTCTATTGGGTTCTACTTCAGATGCACCACTTGGTGTGTGATTTAGGGGAAAATACTCAAATGCTATGAGTGGCAGTTTGTCTTGGGGAATAGAAGTATCTTTCACCTTACAAGGTTTCTATGAAACTCACATAAGATGACATGGAAGAACTTCCTAGTGAATAAAACCTTTTATTTAAATAGGTACTTCCTATTATATGTATTATATATTATATTATTATACATAGTCAGGTACTTCCATAAAATGTTGCTTCTTTATTCATGCTACCAAGAGAATTAGTGAAGAGAGTCTATTGAGTTCAAAAAGCCATGAGCATCTTATGTGGTCTGCCCACAAACTTATCTGTTTTCATTCTAGGTTTGTTGGGGAGGCACCTTTTAATTACAGCTCCCAATAGCCAGTGGCCTCCAACACTAGCCAAGTTCCTGCAGAGCAGATGAGAGATTTTTCCTTTTATGTACAACCTCGTGGATCTGCAAATAAGGACAGTTCTATTCCCTTTTCCCCAGTATTTATTCTTTCATTTCTTTTTCTTTCCTTATTATGCAGGCTGCAACTGTGAGCAAAATACTGAATCAAAATGTTAATAGAAGATAACCTTATCTCCTGATATTTCATTAGTCTTTGTTTTTCCATAACATATCTGAAGACTGCAGAACAAAACACCACTCAGTTCCAGTTGTCTGAGATTCCTTCTAGGTTAAACTTGGACTATGCTTTTGGCAGGACTGCTCCAGACATGATATTATAATCCTTTCAGTACCATCATATGAGAAGGCATAAGATGCTATTAATGAGTTCAGTTTCAAGCACTTGGTTAAGATGTTGTTTTCCAGGCTTTTCCATTGTAAACTTATCTTTCCATTGATAATTAATAAATATCCTATGGGATGGTGAGACTATGTAAAAATCCTGCTAATCCTCCATGTTTAATCCACTATCTTCAGTCATTCTTTGTGATCTGGTCTTAATTGGTTTTATGATGATGGTTCTCAAATAGTGATTTTCTAATTCTCTGTTTTCTTCTACATTTAAAAATTGGTGCTCTGCTGTTAAAAAAACTTTATCTTTTATTTATTTTACATCTCTGTGGATTTATACATTATTTCATTTCATTGGTTATAATTACTAACCACTATTATTAATTTAGAGCTTAAAATGACCCAGATTTGACCAGGGGGAGCTCCTTCAAGCTGGCTCCTGGGTTCATTTGCTCTGTCATCATCATTCTTTGAGCACCCACTTACTTTCTTGCACAAGATATTTCAGGCTTATCTTATCCTTTCCTTCTCCAGTCCAGGAAACAGCCATTTATCCTAGGAGCCCTGGCTCCCCTCAGTACAGCATGGAACTGGAAACCAACATCTGGGGCTAAGTATGGTTATTGTTACTTATAGTCTGTTTATTTATGCTTATTCTCTTGTTTTTAATCTCATCTGCAAATCTTAGTCTCTTGTTGAAATATTTATATTAAACATAACTACAAAAATATCAATTTGTCCCATCAGATTTTTGTCTTTAATATACTCCTTTCCTGCATTTTGAATTGTTTTTATTATTATGTATTTCCCCCACTTAACTTATTGTAAATGCATTCTTTTATTATTTTCATAGTTGATCTCCATCCTGGAGATTACAACATATAGCATTCCCTAATGAGTGTATATAATTAGAAAGTTTATAAAATTTAAATACCTCATAAGACATTAACTAAAATATACTTGTCTCCATCTCCTTTGTTACTGTTTCTATGACTTTTCAGTTTACATATGTTTCAAACCACACAACACTATTTTAAACAATAAATATTTGTTTATACTTTCCCACATTCTTACTCTTTTCAATGCTCTTTATTTCTCTCTGAAAGCATCTTCCTGTCTCAAAAACTTGTATTAGTCATTTTTTTTAGTACCGGTCTTTTTGTAACCCAGTGTCTCAGATTTTCTTTTTATAAGAGGATTTTTATTTCACATTTATTTTTTAATGATTTTTGGTGGGTTGAGAAATTCTAGAGTGAGAGTTAACTTTATTTCAGATATCATTCCACTGTTTTTCAAAGGTTGACTTCTGTCTTATTGTTCCTACTTTGAAGGTAATCTGTGTTTAATCTCTGGATGCTTTGGAAATTTTATCTTATCTTTCGTCTTCTGCAGTTTTACTGTGATATACCAAGTGTTACAGATTGAATGATGCCCCGCCATGGCCCACACACACACAAAAATGCTGAAGCCCTAACCCCTTGTACCTCAGAGGTGACCTCATTTTGAAATGGTGTTTACTGAGACAATCAAGTTAAAGTGAGATCATGAGGGTGGCTCTCATCCAGGATGACTGGAGTCCTCATAAAAGGGGGTAACTGGACACAGAGACAGACACACAGAGAGGGTAGAGGATCTGAAGACAGAGGATTGGAATGATGTGTCTACCCGCCAGGGAGTACCTGAAGTTCCCAGAAGGTGGAAAAGAGGCATGACACAGGTCCTTCCCGGACAGCATCTTGATTTCAGATTTACAGGTCCCAGAATGATGATACATTTCCATTGTCTCAAACCACCCAGCATCTGGTACTCTGTTACAGCAGCCCCTGAAAACGAACATGCCAAGATATGGTTTTCCTCATAATTTTCTTTCTGATTCCATTGGGCAGAACTCTCAGTGCACCATGACTACAAAGCAGTCATCCTACTTGGAGGCTACGGTACTCAGGGATGCAGGACTTGATGTTTTTAGCAACTCCGGGGGAATTTTTACATATTATCTCTTCATATTATTTCTTCTATTCTACTCTCTCTTTTTTCTGACATGCCAGCATATGTTAGAATTCTCCATGATGACCCATATATCTCTTCTACTTTTTTGTGCATTCTCTATTCCTTCTCTCTCAGTGTACTTCAGTCTGAGTATTTTCTAACCTCTATTTCTACTTTATTAATTCTCTAGTCTGCTTGCCTCTTGGTAAAATACATCAATTTAGTAAATTCTTAATTTTATTCATTGCATATTTTAGTCCTAGTGTTTCCATTTTACTCTGTTTTATAGATCCCCGTTCTTTGGTTACATTATTTATATTTTTGTTTTATATACATTGATTATAATTATTTCAAAGTCCCTATCTTATCATTCTAACCTATGATTCTCTTTCTATTGTCTATTTTTGCTTGGGGTGGGGGGTGGTTAATCATCTTGTCTTTTGGCTTACCTGGTAACTTTTGACTGAATGCTAAATATACTTCTAAAAATTGTAGTGACTCTATATGATGTTATCTTTCTTCAGATAGAAAGAGTATTGATGTATAAACCTCATCCAATTGGGGTTAGTCTTTATTTCTTGAGTATAGCCCTTTGGGTATCTCATCATGAAGCCTGGAGTGTTCACCTCGGTGCTCCTGCGTGATGGGTTCTAACTGCCAAACCCTGACTCCCATATTACATCACAATGCCAAATCTCTGCTAAATATTTAGCCTTGAAGAGGCAGCTTTCGCATGATTTTTGTGAGTATTGCCCTCCATATGCACTATTTCAGAGTTAACAAATGTCTGGAGGGAGATGTCTCCAAAAAGCTTCAGGTTCACCTCTCTGTGGTTTTCTTTCCTATGGTGTCTTCCCCCCTCAAATTATGGCTGTTGTAGCATATCTGAACTCCAAGTTTCATCTCCCTAACCTTGTGAGCCTGCCAAAAGCTCTAGACTGCCAACTTAGTTTGGCTTTGGTGCCATGATCTGTGAATCAGCCCTGAGGATTAAAAGCAGCCATAAATTCCAAGCTCACTTCAATGCAATTCACTCCTCTTCAGGATCTTGGACCTAAATGCCTGGTTGTCTTAGCTGCTTTCTAATGCTTTCAAAGAACTACTTTGCTTCTTCCCACCCCCAAATCTAACCCAAAAATTTTGGTAGAAAATTTTGTGTGGGATCAGCAATACCATCACAGGCAGAAGTAGAAGTGTTACTCATTTAATTTTTGAATCCTGTAATAAAAGAGATGATAATTTCTGCCTTGCTCACTCTATGGAGAAGTTGAACTTAATTTAACCTGGAGAAAAGGAAAGTAGTAGGAAAGAAAAATTATTAATTAGTTTAGTAACTTACTCATCAAATCTTCATTGAGTACCCAGTTTGTAGCATGCACTGTTCAGCAAAAAAGGAAGGAAGAAGGGAGGGAGGGAGGGAGGAAGGGACCCTACTCACATGGAACTTGCATTCTCATGAATTTAAATAAATTTTTATGTAAGTAAAATTTTATCAAATAATGACAATTTCTAGACAGGGAATTAAAATAGAGTATTAATACTGGAGATTAAGGGGTCAGGGAAAGGTTTCTGAGGAGACAGTGCTGAACCTGAGATCTGAATATAAAGAAGATAGAAAACATCTGAAGACTAAAAGGAATAACAATACAAACAAGGGGAACAGCTAATGTAACGTTAAACCCTAAGATAGAAATGAGTGAGGTAAAGAGAAAATTAATGTCAACAACTGCTATGTGAAACTTCTCTCTTTCTCTCCCTTCTCATCCCCCCACCAGTTCCTCCTGCTGGAGAACCTAACAGGAAGCTAGTTAGCAATGGAGACTGAGAATTACAGTGTGCAGACTCTTACCCTAACAGTACAGAGCAGAAGGTAGATTTGGGCTGAGAAACAGCAATTTAAAAATAAGCACTGTCCATTGTTTTGGTTATTTATACTCTTCTACACATATTTAATAAACTTCTAAACACTGACAATACCATCATATTTACACCAGATAGATGCAACCATCTTTTATGCAAATGAAGATACTCTTACCTTTGTCTCAAATAAAAAAAAAAGATTGACACAAAGACTTAAAAGTCATTGTTCTTGTTTTCAGGTGACAATATTTCTATTTATAGGTAAATTACAATCCTACCTTCTTCTGCAACCTATAAACTAAATTTAAAATTACCCACTCTCAATGCTTCCTATGTAAAATAGTGAAAGAAAGAGGGACAAATATTTAATGTATATATAATAAGGGAGAAAGAGATTATGTTTAACTGCAACTTCCAGCACTCATTACATCTTTCCTGTCTTCCTTACTTTCAAACACCACTTCATTTGATTGAAATTCTTTATTTGGAGGTGAACCATGCTGTTCTTCCATAGGAATCTGAATCCTATCTATATTTCATTGTTGAGGTCTCCATTAACATTTGGGTATGGAAGCACTAAGAAATCCCTGAATTTCTGTTACAGTCTCCTCTGTCCTACTTCAGGGAAGCAATTACCTATTTTTGATCCATGGTTGGGAGTCCACATATGTGGAAGGCCAACTATAGTTATACATAAATTTTTGACTGTGCAGGGAGCCCAAACCCCTAACTCCCAGGCTGTTCATGGGTCAACTATAATTTCACCCTCAGTAATCAGAATCAATCAAATTAACCAGTAAAGTAAATCTATTTCTTTGCCTGTTGTTTCTCAAGCATAAGTGCCACATGTCAACCTCAACTACCAGTTCAATCAAATTATTGTTGTTTTCTCTAGTGAAGGAATCTCCCCATTAAGATCAAAGGCTTTTAAATCAGTGAGACCCCAAGTTAGAGGCCCAGGAAGTAAAATTTTTGTATCATACACTACCTGAACACCCACCCTGCACCAACTGTGTGGACTCAGGAGGATCCAGTGCAGATATGGAGAAATGGACAAGGGAGGCAAAACTCCCACCCCAGGAAAGTTCCATGACGTATGCCCTCTGTAGACCAGGGATGATGGTGGGAGATGTTGACATTGACATGGGTTCCCTAATTTCAAATGGAGTGATGGGATCCCAGAAAGGCAGGGCCCACTGGGCAGCTCATAACCACTGGGGACACAGTGGGCACGAGCATTATGTGGGCAGAAACAGAGTGGTACCCAGAATGTGGCCCAGAGTTCCTGGTGACTAATTGATGATGCTTTCCTTGGAAATAGATGGACAACTTACTCTAGCAGTACTTTGTCTGACAGTGCTTATAGGCACTTTCTGAAACCCAGGTGGGAAGACATTATTTAAAGGAGAACGGGGTAAGAAAATGTGAGTGAAAAGAAATTAGTAATGATGACTGAGTTTTAACTGTGACTATATTCCTGAATCTGGCACAATCATGGGCAAGGGACTTCTCTTGGGATCTTAGCTTTTGTAATTTTAAAATGAGAATAACAAAATTATTTAAAACGGTAATAAAAGGTAGTATAAACGAAGCATCTGCAATGTACCAGACACTGTTTTAAAGACTTAACATGTATTATCTCATCCAATCCTCTTATGAAATAGGTTATATTATTAAACCCATCTTTCAGATGAGTCAACTAAAACAGAGATGTGAATAATCCAGCCAACTTTCCAAATCTAGTGACAGTCCAGGGTCTTAAAGTCATACATTCAATGCCACTGAGTCACGAATGAAATCCCAGGAACCTGTTTCAATATCAGCAGTCTTCTTTTCCAAGTCTGCTATGTGATAGCCCCATCGCCCAAGCTGATCCCCACAAAAGACCAATTTTAGGGAAACAGAAACCAGCTCTCTGCAATTGTTCTTATTGTGTAACTTAACTCAGGTGGACTAATTTGGCTATAAATTCTTCTACCAGGCAGCCATGCCCCACAGGCTTCTGGGCACAAGAACAAAAATAACTAAGTGCATAATGATCACAACAGGGACAACTTGCCCAAACATATCCATGTGCCAGAGCACACAGGAGAGGAAGAGAAATAATTTCCTATCAACACCCCTAATCATTCTGGGAGACTACTTCATAATGATTGCCAAAGCAGAAACAGGATGGCAGATAGGTGGGAGGGCTGGGGGTTACGAGGCATCCCAGAACAGCTTGGCATCTTAGAAAAGCAATGGCAAAGGTATGAGACTCTTATGCTCTAGTCCTGCCTTGACTCTGAACTGCTGTTCAACATGGAACTTGTTGTCATCATCATGGAATATTAATCCTAAAAGAATCATCATCAGATTCAAACTCCTGATTTTATAGCTGAGACTATGGAGCCTCAAAGTACTATAGCCAAACCAAGCTCAATTATTCTGAATCCCCAGATTTTTCTGCTGTCCATACTACACCCTGCCATGGGCTCAGGCCCTCCATCATTCTGAGTAGAATGGAAATAACCTCAGGTGTCAAAACTAACTACTACAAGTGATTTAATAAGATCAAATGAGATAATATAGGGGAAAGTGCTTTTTAAAGTATATATACACCATGGAAATGCCACTGCTCTGAAGGTTTGGGGATGTAACATTTTCCTTCTCATGGGGTCACCATTTTCACAGTCTTCAGCTGGAGTGCCCTAAGGATCTCCAGAAACCGACCTGGAGTTGAAAGCGAGATACACATCGTTTAAGGTCAATCAATGAGTTAGAACTAAAACAATAAAATAGAAGTATGGGAAATGTTAAATAGATGGTGGGGGAAAATTTAAAAATCCACTTGGTAAACCACAAAATATTCTCCACAGAGACAAATCTACCACTCCACTGCTTGCATCACTTAAGCCCCACCCCACACCAAGCATTTAGAAATGCCCCAGGTTGGGTGATCTACCATTAACAAGGCAAGCAAGCAGAGGTGTCCAGTCCAGGTTGGGCTTTGTCTGTAGGGTTGTCTCATCAGCTCTTCAGCCTAGGCATAATTGTCTCTTCAGTACAGTCCCTAATGGCTTCAGTTGGCCACATTTTAAATAATGGCGCATTCTGCCCAAAGGGTTGTACTGACTGTCTAGCCACTTTTCCCTCAGCTTTCATTCAGCACTTATGAGGCAGGGACTATACCCAGTGCTTTTTGTGTATTATCTCATTTAACCTGATGAAGCAGGTGCTACTGTAACCTGCATTTAACAGGTGAAACGCCTGAGGTCTTGGGAGGAGCCAGTAAGTGGAGAAGCAGAGGTTGAAACCAAGACAGTTAAAATGAACATTTGGACTTTCAACTCCCTACCATATTACCTTCCTATGTTCTACTGGATTGTTTCATTGTCTTAAGCTACAATTGCAAGCCACCTGCTCCAGGAAATTAATCTCTCAAGTTACTTTCCAACCGTGCAATACTATTTTTACAGATATTTAAGAAAGTCTGGTGCTGATGAAAAATCAAGCTTACTCTGTAGAGCTTCAGAAGGAAAAACTGGGCTCAACGGTTGAAAAACATCAAGAGTCAGATTTGAACCTAGTATGTAATTAGCTATTTTGTCACTATGTCAAGCAGAAGTTATTGTTCAAACATAGGTCATGAGGGGCCATCTGTCATGCTTCACTGCCATAGCAGAGGGACTTTCTGTTATCCTGCAATCCCTAAAGTTATGGCTATTCTGTCATTTCCCAATTTGATGACCAACAGATCTGAGTAAAGGATAAGTGAGAACATCCTTTGTCTGGCCTCCATGGTGATTCTACACTTCTTGTGACCTAACCAATTTCCTAAAACAAAAGTTTAAAAACAAAACTAGTTCTTGTGACTTGAGGAAAGGGGTTCCTCTCTCGGGCTAGTTTCATTTAAAGCCATCATCCTATCCCCCATGTGAAATACTTTCATGATCACAGTTACCAAATTCAACTGTCCCTTCCTCATGAACCCTGTTGAGTCTCACTTCCTCTACAAAGCTTCTCCACACTGTCCCAGGCCATCCCAGATCCTACACACTCCCTGCTCCTTAAACTCCTGCAACACTCTCTTCTCTGACACTTAATGTATTCCTAGTTGCAAGTAACGTATGTATTCTAGGAGCTATCCAATTGCAGAAGAGTCAGTGACCACTCAGAACAAGAATAATCAAGACAAGACATCACAGAGGAAAATGTGGCCTGAGTAGCTGAATGCTAAACCATTGACTGTCGGCCCAGGAGGGTGGGAAACATGGATGGATGTCTGATCTTCTGAGGGAACCCTGGCAGTTACCACACAGGCTGGCACACTATAGATGCTCAAAACCATTTATCAAAGGCAGGAAGGAGAAAAGAGGGACAGGGAGAGGACAGGAGAGAGGGAGAAAAGGAATGAAGCAAAAGCGGGCTAGGCATCTTTGTGCACTGGTGATGAGACCAGGCTAATGAGGACAGTGTGCATCTGTGCTGAACAGTGGGTATTAGGACAAATGAGCAGTGTAGGTTCAGATCATGAAGAGCCCGGAAAGCCTGGATGAGAACCTGAGGCTGGCTGCAGAGACATTTATAATATTCTGGATAGCATTAATGCTTTTAGACTGCAAGTCATCTGAGAGTATTGTTCTCAGCTTACTTTTCTTGAAATCCTCAGTTGATTTAGCTTAGGTGCACACTAATTGTGTGAAGAATAAATAAGCAAATGATTAAACCACTCTCTGCTGCAGTCATTTCAGAGACAGATATATTTTGTGCACCTTGCTGACCTTCTGGTATCAGCCAGTGTTGGCCACTCTCACACATAGAGGATCTCAGGTGATGTGAATAGTTCTTCAACTTGGACACGACAAAATTAATTTTAATGAAATTTCCCCTCTGGAGGGCATTTATCATTAGATTGATCCCACCTTCCCAGTGCCATTCTAAAAGCCCCACTCCCAGGCTAAACTGGTAGCCAATTTCCAAGACTGAGTCATACTCTTGGACGTGAATCAAAATGGAAAGTTTAATAATCGGAGAATTTGGAAATGTACCCAGCCCCTGACAAACCATTTTATTAATAATATGTGTCAGTCCCATTTTTTCTGATGAGAATATCCTTACATCAATTATAACACATCCTTCAGAAGATACACATACTGAATTTCAGTTTTGTAGGAAAGTAGAAAGGGGTAACTCGGGAGAGGGCTTGGTCAATAGGCCTAATCTCTGGCACCCAGAAATTTCGGACTAATTACTTTTTCTAGGTATCAGTTTCTTAATCTATAAGATTCAATTACAATGTCTATGACATTTCTACACATTTTACACAATGGGAACATTTTTGTACACCAGTTTTGGCTACATATGTATATATTTTAACCTGCATATTAATCTGTTTTAATCTAATAAAAACATCTGAGATTTCCTCCTGGGGAAACAGATCTGCCTTCTCCAGGTTAGACTGTTGCCTTCAACCTTTCTTATCCCATTCTTCCATTAGAACGTCACTTTCTTTGCCCTCCTCTTGGGGTTCAGCACTTGGCTAATGAGATAACTCTTCAGAGTAATGTATTAATAAAATGCTTCTTTGTGATAAAATATTTCCATTTTTAACTAGCAAATTCTGAATATCTTAATATCATTAAATGTAATTAAATTGGTAAATCTAGTCTAGCCTAAAGCCAGTAGGAAAGTTTGGGTTTGAAAGTGTTTAGGGGTACCTTTAAAGTCCTCAAAATTTCCTCTTCATAGGTGACTGTCTGGGAGGCCCATCATGACCTTGTCACTGGGGCCAAAGTCAGCAAGATGCATTTCAGCAGAATACACATCAAGTCCTACATTTAGGTTCAAAACATCAAAACATTCTATAAATAGAGGATGGTACTTGTTTTGGCAATACTTACCTGCAGAAGATGTCAAAGTATTATTTAACCACAAGCTGGGAGTGTTTAAAAAGCTAACACAAAATTAGGTCAGTCACATTTATATATCTATAACGCCAATAGCATGAGGCAATCTACACTAATTCTCTTGTGATGGCCTGTTGTATCTGGAGTAAGAATGCAGTATGCCTTGTTTGAACTGTCAAAACAAGGCAATGAAATGAAATATGTCCAATGAGACCCATCTTATGCAAACAGGGATTTCTAGCTTGGAGGATAGAAGGTTAAAGAAATAGACAAATAGTTAAAAGACTCTAATAAATAAGAGAAAAAAGATGTTGTCTGTGATTCCAAAGAACATCACTAAGTTAGAAACTACAGACAAACCCATTTTGCTGCAAATAAGAATTTTCTAAAAGTAGAACTATTAAAAAAAATAGACACATTCAATAGTTTGAAATAAATGCTACTTGGAATCATGTCATCCTTTAACAAATGGAATGGTGTATCATGAAGGAATGACTTGTTTCTGAAATGTTAAAGTTTAGCATTATTCTTGGCTCATGGTAGAAGGAAGAAAGGAAGAAGGAAAGAAGGAAGGGAAAGAAGGCAGAGAGGGAGAGAGGCAGAAAGCTGTTCTCTCAGCTGGCAGCTGGAGTCAGTCCTCTAGACTCTAAAAGGATCGAAATTTCTTACTGAAACCACACCATCTGCCCTTTTCCTGAAAGTTCCCTCAGTTACCACCTGGCCCATATCTGCTTTAAACAGGCTCTTTTACAATGAAATTCCACTTAGGATTTAACCTATCTTTGAAGAATAGACCATCAAAACATATTAGCCTTTGAAATTTTTTAAAAAGCTTAAAATTACTCATGTATATTTCATATTTCTTCCTAATATCTAACATCACTATTAGCACAATTTCAGTTTCTGATAGCATAAAATTTGGTCAAATTAAGACAAGATGATAGAGGCATGAAACATATGGATTTTTAATAGAACCATATTTTCTTGAATTTTATATTAAATTTTACTTAATTTCCAATATTCAACACACCTTTGTTGAATAAAATGCTGCATTTAAGTGTGCTTTGAATTTTTATATAATATAGTCTTGAGTCTAAGCAGAACTTCCTGTTACATTTAAGAGTTTCATGGCATTGGCCATTTTTTAGATTTTAAGATTCAAAACACAACATTGCCATTCTATGACTTTCTTAATTCAACCTAGAGGGTAACATGCTTTATTACCCATTACCCCTTTTTGATGTACCTGACTAATTGTTGGGTTGTCTGACTCCTGCTTGCCTTACCTATCTATTCTTTAGTTTGATCAATAACCTGAGAGTTGAAGTCAGGACACCTGGATTTGAATTGTAAAGACACGACCCTGGGCAATTCACACAGCTCCTCTGAGGCTGTTTTCTCATATTTAAAATGGGATAAAATTGTTAGTCTTGTCTACCTTTCTCACTTACTGCAAAATTATCTGAGCTACCCTACATTAACATGCTTAGTGACCTGTAAATATTTCTAAATAAGCATAAGGCATCATTATCCCTGCACAACTATATGAGCAAAGAAAAATATCCCTATTCCATTTTCGAGAAGCAACCTGGCATTGGGTTCCTTCCCAGATCCACAAGGGCTCTGAAGAGACAATCACTGTTGTGACTGCTGAATGGCCAGGCGCACTGCAGACAGATGGCAGTGGGACCACGCTCCCTATTTCTGATAAGTACATCAGTAGTCATGTATGCGTTCATGGGCTCCAGCAATTTTTGATGTGTAATAATGTTTCATAAACTTCTGCTTTCTATATTTTTGATGCACAGTTTGAAGTATAATTTGTTTTTTTTCTACATGGGCTATGTACACCTTGGAAATCTGGGAAGGACCCTGAATTAGGAGACTACTTTTATGATACCATGCACTGTGGGATTATGGTTGAAGTAATGGCATGGGGGTCATGCCACTCAGAAATGATCCATGATGAGATGAGTAGTGACTCCCTAAACAGGTTCACATCCTGATCCCCAGGACCTGTAACTACGTTGCCTTACACGCAAATGGGATTTTGTTGATGTGATTGCATTAAGGGGTTTGAGATAGGGAGTTTAGCCTGGATTATCCAGGTGGGCTCAATGTAAATATCAGGGTCTTGTAATAGGGAGGAAGAAGAGTCAGATTGTGAAGGAGATGATGACGGAAGAAGAGGTCAGAGTGAGGCGGGGCCATGAGCCAAAGAGCGTGGACAACCTCTAGGAGCTGGACAACACAGAGAAAGATTCTCCCCTACAGCCTCCAGGGGAAACACAGCCAGTCCTGCTGACACCTTGATATTAGGTCACCAAGCCTGATTTTGGACTTCTGGCATCCAGAACTATAAAAAAAATGCCTTTATGTCATTTGAAAGCCACTAAGTTTGTGGTACTTTGCTACAGCAGCAGGAGGCAACTAACATACCAGCTTTAGAAAAGTGTTTACATCTTTAAAAAGAACTTATTTTAGATTACTCCAAAGGTCCCTTTCCATTCCGACAGCCTATAGACGGATACTGTCTGACACTTGGAAAATCCACTTTTTCTTACGGCGGTGTAGTGAGCAGTTACAAAGATGTTGACAGTGCTATGCTGCTTCTAGGACTGGATTTGCTTATTCCTTTGTTTTACGTTGTCTAAGTTTTGTTTCAGTTTCTGTTGCATTTATTTCTCTGCAGAAGAGAAAAAACATCATACAGTTATGTTTTTTCCTGGAACAAGGCAGGGATGGAAATCGATGAATAACTGCAATGACGAGAGCACTGGCTTCCAGTCCAGAGACTTGGTCTCTGGTCCCACCTTTGCTGGAGCGTAGGCCCCTACGCACCTCTTTCTCCCTTTCTGTTTTGGGGTCCTAGGGCTGCCGTACAAACGACCACAAACTGGGTGGCCCCGAACAATATAATCTCACACAGTCCAGGAGTCCAGAAATCCAAAATCAAGCTACGAGCAATGTTCGTTCCTTCTGGAACCTTGGAGGGAGAGCCTGATCCACACTCCTTCCTAGCCTCTGCTGGTTGCTAGAGATCCTCAGTATTTTTTGGCTCGCTGGTGTTGTTTCAGTTTCTTCCTCTGTTATCACATGGCCTTTTTCCCTGATTGTTTCCTCTGTGTCTCTGTTTCCTCTGCTCCTAAGGACACCAGTGATCAGATTTAGAGCCTACCTTAATCCACTATGGCCTCTGCTCTTGTCAGCATTCTCCAGAGAGACAGAACCAGGAGGATGAATAAAAATATGCAGAATGAGTTATTATAAGGAATTAGCTAACATGATTATGGAGGCTGACGAGTTCCAAGATCTGCAGTTGTAAGCTGGAGACCCAGGAGAGCTGATGCTGTGGCAGTTCCAGTGGGAAGGCCAGGAGGCTCCAGAGTCTAGATCCAGGGGCAGCCACTCTTTCAGTTCTAGTCTGAAGGCAGGAGGGAAAAATCACTGTCCCAGGTGAAAAGTCATCAGGTAGGAGGACTACCCCCTTAAGTGCAGCCCTTTTGTTCTATTCACACTTTCCACTGAGTGGATGAGGTCCACACCCACATTAGGAAGGGCAATCTGCTTTACTCAGTCTATCAATTTAAACATCAAACTCATCCAAAAACACCCTCATGCAAACACTCAGAATAATGTTTGACCAAATACCTGGGCACCCTGTGACCCAGTCAAGTGGACGCCTAAAGTTAACCATCACAACTCCATCTTAACTAATTACATTTGCAAAGACCCTCTGTCCAAATAAGATCACATTCTGAGGTTCCAGGGGGACATGACTTTCGGGAGTCATTCTTCTGCCCACCACATCCTCTCCATTTCCCGATATGGGAAATGAGGGCTGACCTCTGACCCACACTACAGTTCTGTTGGAGGATTGTTCTGGAGGTTGAAGCCGGGCCTTCCGTGGCATGGAGTTCTGGGTGCTCATAAGGTTGGGAAATGCTGCTTGGAACAACACTAGGCAGGTTCCTTTACCACTGGCTCCTGCTGAGGCTTTGCTTCATGAATGAGCACTGTGAGGTTTTAGGAAAGGACACAGCTCTGCTTTTCCAGGGCTCACTTGATCATAGAAACCCCTGTCTGTTTTTCTTGGCAAACCTATGAACACCTCCCAACCCGACATCCCAGGAACCCAGTCTCAGAAACACTACACTTCCAAGGACTCCTCAATTTCCAATAATCTGTTTCTACCAATCATTAGTTCTCCAACTTCTTTTTAAAGAATAAATTCCTCTTCTATTCCCAGTGTTGGTTTAAATTATCTTTATTATAATGTTACTTAAGTAAGAATAAACGTAAAACTACCTATAAATCCCTTATGTTTCTAACTCACATAGAACTATAAAACCCAAACAAATGTGCAAACAAATTTCAAAGAAAACCAATAAAGTTAAAATCAGCAACATTAATTTAAGGTCATATGGTTTTGCTGGAATGCTACCACGGCTCACAATGTACATATGGCATGTTCTGCTCTGGTACAGTTCAGCAGATCCAGGCCAGTGTGCCACAGGTGATTCCACTCTCCCACCAGTTCTTCTATTCAGAGTCCAGGAATACTTTAGCAGTTTCCAGTACTGCCATTTGCTTTCTTATAATGGGAACATGCCATTTTTTTAATTTCTTAATCTCTCTTACTTTCTTATTACTGATAAACATTAGACAATTCTCCTTCATATCAAGGCAATAATAAACAAAAATAGACAAAGCTATGAAAATTGGGGGTAGGTTATTAAATAACTGTACAAAAGATTGTGGGTTTTGTCTTTTCTTTAGATTATTCATTATCACTGGACTAAAATAGACAATGCATATGCACACACACACAAATGTATACACATATGTGTACACACACATATACATATACACACACATACATACATAGTAAACAAATACAATAAAGGAGCTGCAAACCCCAGAAACTGTTTGCAGATTGCAATCCTGTATAGTCCATTTTTAAAGTGTTAACTATAGATGCTTATGTTTCTCTTACATGATCTTACTTGAGCCCAACCCTCCTTCAGAAGAGATGTACCTTGCTCTCTCCTTTCATTCTCTTCCTAGGGGCCAAGGCGTCAAAAATATACATGAAGATGATGCCTAATTACAAGTCTTAACTATTTATTTCTCTTCAGGAGGAGACCGTGGCCATTATTTTATGTAACTTTACGTAAACATCTGTGTACAGCTAAAAGAATTGTATGGCTTCTGCAAACTCACAAGTTAACCTTCAGGAAGAACATTTAATGAAGTTTAATGCTCTTCCCAGAATGCCTCTCTGAGGCTGCCCTACCCATAAACAGATTTCATTAATTCAGACTAAACGGGCTATGAAGAAGCAAGTAGCAGTTAAAGAAGTCTGAAGTAAATTTTGTCTCTATCTAGTAAACATAACTCAAACTAGCATAACAAAGGGTTGAGGCAGAGGTCCTTAATGGGCTGCTTTAATGAACAGGTAAAAGTTTTAAATTAGCACAATGATTGTTTTCTAGTAAATTGATTCTCTACTATTCTAATAAGTGTTTTAATTCTCTGCAATCTTGTTTACCCCAAGAATTTGCTAAGAAAACTCTTGCTTTCATAGCTAGAGAAGAAAGAACATTTAGCTCAGGCTGGTCCAAATGAGCTTGAGTTTCAAATTAGTAGCAGCTGATTTAATTAGGTTTTACTAATAACAAGTGAGGAAAATGCATTAACTCACTTGGCCCACTAGGGGTTCCCTCTGTGTGCCGGCATTAATTCTGGCATTTACTTCATTGCCTCTTGCTTCCCTCCTGTCTTCTCACTGACAACAGTGTGAGGAACATTTTGACAAAACTCACTCAACATCACCAGCACTGCCAGCTCAGCAGATGGTGGATGAGTGGTGATTTAGCTGTCAGTCCGAATGAGGAGATTAGAGGGTCACCACAAGGTCACCCTGACTGAAATCATTAGTACCTTTTTGTACCTGTCCTGAAGGAGCTGTCTCATAGACATGCCTGCCATTAACTTTACTTCTTGAGGACTTTCAGAGATTATGTGCACTTTTGATAGCATCATAGTATCAATTTTCCTCTCATCTCTCTGTTATCCACATATCTGGTGTACATTAGCATGGCGGGAACTAGTTGTTTCTGTTCATTTGAGTTTCATAAAGATATGCTTTGCCTTGCAACTAGAGGCAATTTGGAAAAGTGAGGTTACTTTTTTCATATTTTTTTGCCCAACTCCCAACCCACTACCATCCCGAGCCCCCAGCACCATTCTGAGCAAAGAAAAATAACTTGCTAAAAATTCATTGATGAATAAGCAATAATATTTTAAATAGTTAAATCTTGAGCCAGTAAAATGATCTACATTGGTCATTAACAGTTTTTGTCACCAACCAGACAGTGAGGTTCGGGGGAATGGGGAATGTGGTGGGGGATTTTTGACGATATGTAAAGTTT
This sequence comes from Trachops cirrhosus, assembly GCA_028533065.1. Taxonomy (NCBI): domain Eukaryota; kingdom Metazoa; phylum Chordata; class Mammalia; order Chiroptera; family Phyllostomidae; genus Trachops; species Trachops cirrhosus. The sequence goes on along the minus strand of CM052547.1, from coordinate 18,986,282 downwards.
TCTGGGCTATGGAGGCAGTAAATGAGCATGTGGGAGCCAGGGAAAGGGAGACGTGAGATTTGGCAGGAAAGATGAGCATCCTCCTACTTCCCAATTTCCTCCTGGCTGGGACTACTCAGATACCATGGCTTACCAGGCCCAGGCAATAGCGACTGAATAAACTCAACTCCTGCTATATGTCTTTCCACCACGAATTACTCTCTGCTGAGAATATGAGAATGCAGAGAGGAGTTGTCTTCTTTTACAAGACTTTCATCGGAGCCAGGCCTGGGTGTGAGACAAAACACATCAGGAAACATGGGACTAAACTCAGGTGCTTTTCACAGAGGAAACAAGCAAAACACCTGCTTTTGACCCCAGTGGCAAGTTGTGGACCGGCAACGTGACGAAAAATGATTGTCCTGAGGTGCATCAATCATTTTCTCTCCCCAACTCAATAATTACTGTCATAATGTGATAGATGCCAACGAGCTCCCCCTGCATTTTAGTAAAGGAGAAATTGGCCTCCTGGTTGGAATTATCTGATCCAGTTAATTAAGGAACCCAGTTAAATAATGAGTCCATATTCTGCAAACAAAAGTTTAATGACTTAAGAAGAATCACCCTAAGTTTTTGTTTTTCACTGAAACCCCAGAACATGGAGAAATAGCGGGGACAATGGGATAGGGTGGACAGGTGGCAGTTTTCCTAGACACAGGGAAGGGATCTTCCCCAAGCGTTTTCCCTCTGCTTAGAAGTCCATTAGCCAGAAAAGAAGGTATCACAGAGGAAACCACTGTCCCCTTGGGAGGCCCTAGAATGTGTTTTTGAGAGCTTGGGAGGTGGTGAGTGGAAGCCTCAGCCTTTACTCATCTAAATACTACCCCAGTGACTTTAGGAAAGCTATGTAATCTGGCCAGTCCTGTTATGTTGTAAGTATTTATGTCCCCCCAGAAATTCATCTGCAGAAGCCCTAACCTCCAATGTGATGGTATTTGGAGGTGGTGTCTTTGGGAGGTGATGAGGTTTAGATGCAGTCATGAGAGTGGAACCCTCAAGATGGGATTATTGCCGTTATAAGAGGAGAAGACACCAGAGCTCCATCTCTCTCTCTCCGTGCACATGCACCAAGGAGAGGCCATGTGAGCACACAGCAAGAAGGCAGTGGGCATTGAATTCTATTATCAGAACACACATTTTCCGATTACCCACTCTACAATCAGCTTTTGTTTCTACTGGGTGCCAGCTACTGTGCTACAGAGGAGGTGATGTAACAATGAAGAAAAATGTTCCTACCCTCTAAGCAGCTTTCTGTTGGCAAAACTGGGTCCTGTAGCTATAAATAAAGTGACTCATTGAGTTCCTGGCTCCTAATCACTGAAAAAAAATTTTTTAAAGAGAGTAGTCATGAGTAAAAATGATGTGTAGTATTACGTTAGAGAAAATAATTAACATTATTGGAAAAATTTATATTTAGGAGAAATTATTCCAACCAATCACCAGGAAGTTATTTTTCTCCTGAACGTAACATTGATGATCTTTACTAGACATAAAATAATGTTTATTCTATTCTCCTCTGGTTCTAAAAATACACAGTGCTCTGAAAGCCAAAATCTAATTTGTAATTTTCACAGCTGAATCACATCCATTTCCTTCCAAATTGGATATTAGTGGGCATAGCCACCAATGCCCAACAGCAGCCCAGCTCCAAGCCCAGCAGCTCCCCTGGGAAGAGCCTGGAGGGTAAGCTTCCATTTATAGCAAGCCCGAAAAAGAACATCTCTGAAGTAGGAGATATTCAATCAACAGACAGAAAGTTGGAGTAGAAGACCTTTAAGGCTCTTTCCAATCCCAGATTCCATCATTCTGGGAGACTTTTGGCTCATGAAACATGATGGACACCCTAGATAGGTTCTGAATGGGAGCCAAGTGTTCTTCTCATTTCCAACTTATAATTTTGTAAAACAGGCTATGGTGGGCCTGGTCTATAGCTCAAGGAATAAAACAGTATTGTCTTTTAGTTAAGGGGAAAGGTTTACAGGGCAAACACATATGCAGATCAGCAAACCATTTTACCCAAACCTACAAAGCCTCCTGTAAGCCTCAGCTTATAGGATACACAAAGACATACACAAAGGATAGAGAGGCCATCACAGCTGGAAAGCTCATAACAAGCCCTTGAGAGAAAAGTGGGCTCTTCAGAGACACAGCTCTCCTCTGATCAAGGGTCATGGCAGAGGGAGAGGCAGCAACAGCCTCCTCTGACCTCCACTTTGGGCCCTGGACAAAAACTGAATAAAGACCTGGAGCAACTTTAAAGATGATTGGATAGTCTTTACAAGGCTAGAATGTTCACTGGAGGAAAAAAATTTAAAAAGTGGGGGGACACAGTGGCATGGTAATTTCAGAGCCTATTTGCCAAGAGGGATTCTAAATTTTGATAATTCAAAGAATAGACATAAATTCAAAGGGCATGCCTTCTACCACCAAGAACATTTCGATTCAAAAGAACAATATCTCTCCAACTAATCTCTGACCGGGACTAGAATCAAGGGATATGCTGCTTATGGTTGCACTTTTAAATATTCATAGGTTCTCCAAGGGGAATCTGTATTACATGGAGGTTAGAAGCATGGGACTTGGAATCAAAACTGAGATTAAATCCCAGATTTACTCCACAGTAGCTGCATGACCTTGTGCCAGCCACTTAATCTCTCTGAGGCGTAGTTTTGGTTTTTATTTTAATAATGTGATATCAATACATTCTCTGGAATGTCAATGTAAGAGTAAATGAGATAATATATTCAGAACTTAGCATAAATTTAGGTACTTATTATAAATACAGATCTGAAAGCTACATTAATTTAGAATAATAATATTAATCTAGAACATGATTAATTATATTTAATTCAAACCTCTTATACATGAATAAATCATGATTCAAAGAGGGAACAACTTGTTCAAGATGACAGCTGAGATGTCTCAGCGGCAGGATGAGTCCTCTGACTTCAGGCCAGTGTTCTCTGTCCAGCACCATGCTCGCATACCTCGGGGTTGTTTGTATATCTGAAAGACCCCTAACGTTCCTGTAGATCTGTTCACATAGCTTATTCCTTACTCAGGGCAACAAGTTCCCCAATGCTCTTCTGAGAACAGTTCTCAATTCCCAATACCCTATGACCTGACTCTTAACTGTTTCACCATTTGATCCCTAAAATTAAATAAATGTGTGTGCTTTAGCTTACGCTTTTCTTTATTTCTAGTAGCCAATCACTGGCCATTCAGTATTGCTTTCAGTGAGTTCCTTGACACCTATTTATTGAAGTATCACCTTGTGATATATTAATAATGAGGACTTTAATCTCTAGCCACATCAGACTTGTCACCATGAAATAATAGAATCAAGTGGAGGTAGCCCTGCACACTCCCTATCACACACCCAAGACATATATCAGTAGATAATCAATTCATGATCTTCAGTGGGTCAACAGAAATTCTTTAATTAGAACTCAAAGGGTTAGAAATTTTAAATGACAGGAATGCCCCAGCATGTTGGGTCACACTGCCTCTACTCTGTCTTCATGAACCTCAGTGACTGAGGTGCCAACAACTCTATGTCCTGAGCCTAGCCGAGTAGCTGCGCAGGAAGAAGAAAGAGCAGTCCCATCCTTATAGGAGGGAAAGGTTCAATTTCCTAATGATCTATAATAATCTAATCCTTTGGAACATATAAATGGATTCTTTGGCCCAACTGTTTGCCAACTTACTAGCCCACTGCAGTTTTAGACCTATATCCAATCTATATAAGGAGGACTCTCTCTTCTGTCTCAAGTTTCATGATAGGACCCTTTGCTCCAATGTGGAGAATTCTTTTGGGTCTCAAATAAGAAGGAAAATTAAGGCACTTGAATTCCAGATCATGTATTCGGCACCATAAAGATAAACTTGCCAACCAAACTACCTAGAGGAAAAAAAATAGTTTTCCATATGCCTTAGTTTGTGAGTTCGAAAAGTCCTCCTTGCTGTCCTCATTAATACCAAACTTGAGAGAGATTAGTCATGGTTCAGTGGCATCTCTTTCAGAATCAGATATATATGAGCCTGAGCTTACAATAATCAATTCCAAGGAACCACACTTCATTTCTACATGAATGTCTCCCCAACCACACCTTCAGCCCTGGGTTCCCTTGAGCACCAATGTCCCACCTTCCAAACCTGCATTAGCCATTGGAAAATAAACTGTTGTTGCCTAAAAGTAATAGATTTATATTTTTGCCAAAGTACACCTTATAATAGGCACTAAATAAATACTTATTGCCTAAATTCATAAAACTTTCTGTTGGTCTTGATGTTCCCATTCATTGTTCCATCATTCCCCCACTTCACAAGCATCATGAAGTCATTTTCTTTGATGCTGCCCTTTCCATGAACCCTTAAGTCCAATCAGTCACCAGTTTGTCAAATATTTCTTTGAGACACATCCACCTTTGTCAACACCCAGATTCAGGGATCTTAGTATTTTATGCCTCTTTATTGAACCGTTAGTTTCTTCCACTCACTAATCTATCTTTAATCTATCTTTTTCATCTGTAGTTGCCAACCACGGTTTCGACAGCAAAATTCCCATTTCCCCAATCCTTAAATGTCCCGAGGAGTGCTATCAGATTCTGAAGCTGTGGTTTTTAAGTTTTTCAAAGAGCCGTGGAAATCCCACAGAGGGAAGGAGTGGGAAGTCAAATGGAAAGGCTTTCAGGAACCTCATGTCCCTTCTTCCACCAGAGATGATTCTTTGTTTTGTTTTTTTCTATTTTACCTGCTGAGATCTATATCAATTTACTTTAAAAGGTTCTCTATTGGCAAAAACAAGTTTGGAAATTACTGGCTCATGGATAAAAAGCAAACCCCCTTAACCTGACATTTAAGACTCTTCCAATCTAGCCCCACACACCGTTTCAATAAGGGCTCATTTTATTTCTCTTCAAGTCAGATTTTCTCACTGACGGTCTCAATAGGCCTTAGCAGCTTCCACCTGTCCTTCCCATCCCCCTTACCTAAACGCTGTCCAACCATGGTAATCACAAGTACTATTACAACCACATATTTCCACTTCTGTGCACTTCCAAGGCAAGGCAGAATTGCTCTTCTTAGGATCACGTGTAGCGTTCTGGCCAGTGACATTTGAGTCTAAGTTACTTATACCACTTACGAAGCATTAATTGCCAGCTTTAGATCCCCTACCCCACCCCGCTGCCAAAGGTTTGCCCTTCTCTCTGATACTGCAACTGGCTACACTCCAGATAACAGTTGCACTGTCAGCCTGGGTCCCAGAGTAAGGATGAGATTGAAGCATGTCCTCCAACAATGCAGAATGGGTGAGGGCTGAAGATTAGTTGTTTTAAGCAACTAAGATTTTGCGATTGTGTTGTGTTGCTGTGATTTTTCCTAAGTGATATACCATGCTATTTCAAGGATGGACCAAAATAAAATCCTTTCCAAGGTCATTTTTAATTAAATCATTTCATTATGTACTCTGCACTCCCTACTTCCAATGAAAAATGCTTCTCAGTGAATATCAATAGCAAATCAAGTAGCCCCTCCATAGACCTACAAAAACACTACAATTACCTCTACTTATTTGGCATTGAAATCAATAGGCTGCCCCACATTGTTAAGCTTCATATTGGGTTGGCCAAAAAATTCATCTAGTTTTTTTTTCATACAATGGCTCAAGTAGTGTTGTTTTTAACTTCATTTAAAATAATTTTGTTAGATTGTATAGTGACAGCTGTCATATCAGCATGTATTTAAAAAAACATCAAAATTGGTGAATCTCTGTGAAGCCATTTTAATATTGAAGATGGAAGAAGATGTATAACATAATTATTTTAAGAAAGGTAAAAACACAACTGAAATGCAAAAAAAGAAAGATCTGTGCAGTGTATAAAGAAGGTGCTGTAACTGATCGAATGTGTCAAAAGTGGTTTGCAAAATTTTTTGTCACTATTGACATTTTGGCCAAATAATTGTTTGCTGTGGGACTGTCCTATGCATTGGAAGCTCTTTAGCGGTACCCTTGGCCTCTCCCCACTAGAAGCCAATAGCAGGAGATAGCCAACATACTCAAAATATCCAAATCAATGAAGCTATCAGTGAAAATGAAAAATATGTCTTATTTTATGGAAAATATTAAATGGACGTTTTGGCCAGCCCAATATGTACTTACTTACATACCATCTGCTATATAAACCACAAACTCTTCAACTGGAACATTCCCTAGTGTGCCCCAGGGTGGTGGGAACATTGTACTCTGTGCTTCTCTTCCAGTCCCCCCAACCTCAATGTACTTTGTCAGATGAATTTGGTTAAATTGATATCAAGGAAATAGTTGAAAGAAAAGTAATCTCATAAAAAGAAAGTGAAAAATGTGTGCAGCCTAAGAATTCAGTATATGTGGGTGTGTGGGGAAGGCTAGTGCCTCAAAGCCTACTGGCAGTTACTTATTCATTCATCCTCCCCTGTCTATAAGCCCCTTGACTATAAGACAGAAACTGAGAGCTTCATGAGGTCCACTAATCTGTGTAGCAGAAGGTGGTGACCCCACCTTGCCATTTCTCACACTCCCATCATCTGTGAAGTCCAACATCATGCAACTTCCTTTTATATACAGCTCCCAGGTGTTCAGCCCAAAGATGCTTAACAAGCATTTATTTCTGGATTTACATTTTGTTTTGTTTTGTTTTTCTTTCACTTATCCACAGAGAATAGAGTCCTTTCTGTGGACATATAAGACTAAGATAGAAAATTGGTCACTGCCCAGAATTACTATAAAGAGTTGATATAGTATTAGGTGATTGTTCCTTCATCCTTTCAGTGTGCTAGGTATTGCTGTAAGCATCTTGTATGTGTTAATCTAAAGTACCTGGTGGTAGTGTAGATGCCTGGGTCAGACTGCCGGAACGGGAGTCCTTGATCTTTAATTACTACCTATGGGCAGACACCCTCTCAGAAATCAGTTTTCATATATATGAGGTGATAATCATAAGAGTATCTACCTCACAGGGTTGCTGTGGGACTTAAAGGGAGTACAGCACATGTCCAAATCCCTGCACACAGTGTAAGCTCAGCTTGTGCTGGGCTGGCGGCTTCATTACAGGGGGCCAGCCAGAACACACTCTCAGGACTTAAAGAATGTTGCAGATAGAAGATGCAAAGGCAAGCATCACAGATCACAGCTCTTAATATAAGGTCAACAGAGGCCTATCAGGGATTGGACATTGGCTCCCATCGAGATGAGGGAATTGGTTCCTGACAGAGGTTAGTGCTGCCTGGATATCGCTGCTGCTGCTGTTTCACATTAGAGAGTTTTTTTCCTTACTCAAGAGATAACCATAATACACTTGGCAGTTCGGGGCCTTTCATCCTGGACATTTATGGGATGTGATAACAACTCTCTTAGCGTTCGTTTCCCACCAAAGTACACCAGGCCATCCTGGGTAAAGCTTTATGGGAATGTCCTGCTGCCGTTTAACAGGATGCAGAAGAACCAGGCATAATATAATTCTCCAGAGAAGGAGAGAGGATACTGATCTGACCTGTGATAACTGCTTTAGAACATAAGCAATTGTCAAGATAGGAAAGACAGACTGCATAACCAGTCTGGGCTTTGGAATCCTGTTAGGAGATGTTCCCAGGCTGCTACGTTGTCTGACTACGTGGCCACAGCTTGTCAGTAATTCATTTCTCAGAACATCTGCAGCAGATAAACCAAAAGCGAGCCCAAGCTGGTCAGGTGGGTTGCAGACTTGGTTCATGCAAATAGGATGGCAACCTTCCAAAGGCCAGCCATCCAAAGGGGAGACAGAAGAGAAGAGAAACCCATCTCCCTTCCCCTCTCCTGCGTCGACTGCCAGGAAGGTAGCTGGGTGGAGGGGGCGGAGGGAGGCGGAAATTCTCTGAATGCTGAATGGTAGCCCTATTGTACAATTTGTACAATTTGCAGTAGAAGAGAACATGAAATACTTTTGTAGTGCTTTTACATAATATTTATATGGGCAGTTTAACTATATTACCATTGTGAACATTGTAAGTCTATAAAAAATAAAAATATCTATATTACTGACTTACAACTTAATTTTTTCAGTTGCTATTCCACATTAGTTTTTTCCAAATATTATACTTCTATATCATATTACATGATCATAACATTATTTATTTAACCTTAGCCTCCTACCCCCATGTTTGAATAGTTAGATTGCCTCTAATTGCTTAAAATTGCAATGGCAGAGATAAATAATTTTGAACATAAATCTCTATCATCATTTCCACCTACTTGCTCAACAGAGATTTCTAGCAGAAAAATTCCTGCATCCTATTGTATGAGTATTTTAAGGCATGTATATATTTCCATATTTCTTTTTTAGGAAGGCATTTTATACTTCCACAAGTGTGTGAAAGAATCTTGCTCTTCCAAGCCTCCTAGCCTTAATGACAGGTAGGTAGGTAGATAGGTAGGTAGGTAGGTATAGATATGTATTTGTGGACTTCATAAATTTTAAATATCTTAGCTAAATTTAGAAGTAGTTGAAGATTAATCCACATGGAACAACATTGCATATGGCAAAATGTCATAAAGCTTTAAACAGACAGTGTCAGACTGGCATTGAGGCAGGTAGGAAATCAGTGAAAGTAGGAATAGCCAAGGAAGGTTTTAAGAAGCAGCTAGTCTTTAAGCTGGACCTAAAAGCATGGTTAATATTTGTTTAGCTAGATAGGAAAAGCATATGCCTGTCTGGAGAGGAGAAAATATTGGATAAATATATGAAGCCAAAATGAGCAAAAAATATGCATATATATTTTGGTGGATGGTTTGTTCCTAACAAACATTTATTTCCACATCCATTCATTCAAGCAGTATTTACTTGTTGCATATTAGGTACCTGGCAGTGTGCTAGGTGCTGAAATTACAAGGATGAATAAAACATAACTTTGGCCTCCAGATGAAATAACCTCCTAACCAACCTCCCTGCCTCCAAGTTCAATCCATCCCAATCCATCACTAACACTGCCATCAAAGTATCCTCTAAAGTATAAACCTGTTTATATTTATATTATACCCTGGTTTTAATCCCCAGATCATTTTTACAGGATTGGGAAATTTCAGTGGCTTAGCCATGCTTTGGGATAAAATCCAAAGACCTTAATGAGGTTTTCATGGCTTTTCTCCCTCTGGAGGCGTCCTCCCTCCCCCTACCTAACATCCAGCTTCTCTCCCTCCCTTTCCAGAAATAATAAGCTTTTTTTTCGGTTCCTTAAACTGGTCAAATGCAAACTCTTCACACAATGTCTAAACTCTTAGAATTCATGCACACTGTTTCCTCCTCTGAAACGTCCCCTCTCCCGTGCTCCAGCTCCACCACGTCACCTCCCGAACTCCTGTTCCTCTGCTAGCCGTCAGCTTCCGGAAGGCGTCCCTTGGCCCTGCCACATATTCTCAAAGTAGCTTCTACTTCCCCTGTCATCGTGCTCGTCATACTTTTTGGATAATTTCTTTTATTATAGCCCCTGCAATGAAGATTGTGGGCTCTATCAATATCAAAATTGTGTCCTTTACATTCTCTTCTAAGTACCTGACATGGAGTCGTGCACATAGTAGTTTCTCGATAGATACTGGTTGATACGAATCTAGTTTCACAGAGTTGTGTTGGTGCTGTTAGCTCAGAGATTAAAATTCAGAACACTGAATCGTTAGTTCAACCAGAACCAGCTCAGGTTCTGAACAGAACAGAACTCAGTCTCAGGAAACTGCACAGTAATGTATCAATGTAACAATAATAATCTACTCAGTTTGAGCAGTTTAATTATCTTAAAATAAGGCAATTCCTACTGTATTATCATGGATTAGGATTCAGTAGACAAGATCCAACCTGAAAGGCTTTGGAGTAAGACAAATTTGGATCTATATATATAACCCATCTCCACCACTTTCTAGCTGTGTGAGCTTGGGCAAATTACTTAGCCTCTCTGAGCCTTAATTCCCTCTTCTGTAAATGGAGAGGCTAATGTCTCTCTGCCATGGTCAAGAGATCCAGTGGGTAGAGCAATGAATACAGCTCTCATCAAACTCTCACATTCACTCAATATTCATTTTTTCCCTCTCCCCCTCAGCTCTTCCTCATGCCCTTCAAAGAAACTTGAACAAACCACTTCTTCCTAGGCTTTCATGCTCTCTCCTGTAAAACTAAGGAACTGAGTAAAAGCGGTGGTTGCCAAAACTGGTCAACCCTAAATATCATCAAGAGAACTCTGGCTGAAAATCTCCAAGGGTGGAACTGGAAGTCAGTTTCTTTATAAAGTTCCCCAGGTGATCCAGTGGCAGCCAGCCCAGCTCAGAACTGCAGTCCAGTGTCTTGGAAACACTAGCCTTTTCCAGCTCGAACAGGCAATAGTTTCTTTTTCTTTCTTTTTTTTTTTTCACTGCTTCTCACATGGAAAATGTTTATTCAATAAATCAGAATATGAATCACCTGGCTGGCATTTTTTTGTTCCACCAGACCAAAACCATGCCATAGTTAGCAACAAAGGCTAGCATGTGTGTGTGTTGGGAGAGGGGGAAGAAGAAGCACTAAAAAATGTCTGCTTCCAACATTTGCTTTGCTGACTGGCATGAGTTGTACACTCCCCAGCCCCCAACAATGGGACCACAGCAGCATCAAGCAGTGAACTGCCTACAGAAGGCTGCACTTAAAGTGAAGGGACCCTTTAGTCTTTTCCTGTTGTTATATCAACATCAATCACATTAGCAGGTGGCCAATGGTCACTGACCTATTAAGTCAACATGAGAAGATATGGTCACTATGGACTCTATGAACCAAGAAGAGTTAAAAAAGACAAAATCTAGATCAGTCCAGGAGTCGGTTGTCAGTTTAACAGAGAGCATTAATGGAATCAAAGACTGCAAAGGGTGGGGGGAATTGTATGTCCACCTGATAAAACAACAGAAACACAGGAACTGACTGAGGCATGCAGAGATTCAAAGCCCATGGAAAAATCTGAACTCGAGGCCTGCAGTATTATATGACAAATTTCATAAACACTTCTTGAGCTCCAGATGTTTTATAGTAAATTGAAGATAAAAATCTATTAAGACATAGCTCATCCTGTTGAAGATCATTCATTCTATCAATAAAGAAATCTAAAAAGAATTGTAATTAAGAACATACTCAGTGCTAGCTGCATTACACATAATATCACATTTAATTTTAACAATTCTGCATTGTGGATATTATCAGAGAGGTTCAGTGGCTTACCAAATATCAAGAGCTAATATTGGGAAAACTGAACTACTTCTTTATTAATAATAAATGGACTGGTCAGAAATGTCATAACATAGAAAATATTTCTACACAGCTCTAATTAATAATCAAAGTTCAAACACTCATCAAAGGAATATTTTAATGAAGATTCACTAAGCCTGATAAGTTTCTCTGAGATAGCACAGAAACTAAATAGTAACTGGAGTTTTAAGGTCAAAGATTCTGCTTCTTGAGATGGTCACTTGGGTGTTAATGCTAGAATTAGTCCTTGCCAGCAACGTGAATCTGTTCTCTCTTCACTAGGCCAGAATAAGCAAAGAACTTTCCCCTTATTTATGCCCATGTGTTGGGTAAAGTGACAGCCCAAACTCCAAACAGTCCTATGGAATGCTTGCTGGGCATTGGTGGACAAAGCGCCATGCCAAAAGGGCTGGAGAACTGGAAGCAAAATTCAGCCAGTGGCTCCAAGAACAAAAATCCACATATTTCCTTTCTTCCTTTACCAACAAAAAAGTCATCCCAAAACTAACAGTCTATCTAGGCTAATAATTGGACATCCAAGTATTCACTACTCCCCCAAATTCTTTTAAAAAGTCTCATTGATAGAACTGGAAAGAAATTGAAATAATCTTTGCGCCTGATTGAAAACATGTTTCCTGATTCTCTTGGGCTTCCACGTTTAACAGCTCATTCCACAAAAACAATCTCTCTTCTCTCCTCTTGGCCTAGAAAGTTTCTGACCTTATTGGTGCATTTTAACACACAGACTGTCCCCTTTGAATGTGACTTGTCATCACTGAACTTTGAATATACAAATCCAACCATCCCTTCCCCCAAATTTGCTGAACACATCTCTGTTTTGATTCACATTAGATGGTTGCTTCTGAACTTGAAAAGGTTGCATTCCATTTCCTGGCATCGTTGGATAGATTGCAAATCATAACCACACTAATTAGCACATGGATTCCTGGGATCTAAGTATTCCAGGAAGAGGAAGATGTGAGGTAGGGGAGAGAAGAAAGAGGAAGGAGTCACTCAGGGGAGGAAATGGAAGGGAGAAAGCATGGACAAATGGAATTAAAGTGACCTTATTTTATCCTTTGAAGTAGATACCCACTGGAGGACCAGCTTCACTGAAGGTCCTTTAGTATTAGCCTTACTTTTTCATTACTCAGGAATAAACACTCCTGTTCTTTCTTCCTAGATCCTCTTTTCCTCTTCTTTTGAATCATGAAAACACAACAGGTTTGGAGAAGTACTGAATTAAATTATGTCTGGCCTTGCTGTCCACCAC
>CM052547.1:18930953-18973197 GCA_028533065.1 Trachops cirrhosus | reverse complement strand
AAATTCATATGTTGAAACCCAACCCCAAATGTGATGGCATCAAAACATGGGGTCTTCGGGACATGATTACATCACGAGAGTGGAGCCCTGATGAAGGGGATGAGCACCCTTGTAAAAGAGACCCCAGGGAGGAGGTATAAGGAGACTAAATAGTAATGGAAAAATATAATGAAGATTAAATAAAAATTAAAATAAAAGAGGCCCCAGAAAGCTCCCTTGTCCCTCCCACCACATGAGGACACAGGGAGAAGATGGTCATCTATGACCAGGAAGTGGGCCCTCACCACATGCCAAAGCTACTGATGCCCTTGAACTTCCCAGCCTCAAGAATCGGGAGAAATAAATCTTCACTTAGGCCACTTAGTCTATGGTATTTCTGTTACAGTACCCACATGGACTAAAACAGTAAACATAGTGAGTTAAGCCCCACAAATCTCTGCAACACCTAGAGACACCAGAATCTTTCAAGGGTACTTTGGAGACATGTGCTACCACCCTGCCTCCATTCTAACCATTTCCTGGTGACCCAGCAGGCCCGGTGACCTAAATCATGGTACACTGACAAAACATACCCTTTCACAAATGGATATCCAAGGCAGTGTTCCCTCGTCATCTATGAGTCATACACCCTGCAGCAGAAATCATTCTGCATGTTCACCGAAACATTTCACTTCCCTTCTGGGCACCAAGAAAGCTATATTTCTCAACTTTTTAAACTCTAAATGGGACTGTGTGATGAATTCTGCACAACAGAATGTATAAAGTCATGTAGGCCAATCCTGGGCCAGAACCTAAAGTGTCCTACAGAATCATTCTGACTCCATTTCTTTTTCATGAACTGACCAGATGCAAAGTATCCCATGGAGGAGTCCAAAGAGTTTGTGTAGAAAGGCAGAGCACAAAAGAAAAGAATCACAACTCATAAGAGAATAAATTGATTAAGCTGGATTTCATCAAAATTAGAAACTGCTATGTAAAACATACCATTAAGAGAATAAAAAATAAAGTCACAGACTGGGAGAAAATATTTGCAAAACGCGGTTCTAATTAAGGACTTATATCCAAAATACACTAGAAACCTTTAAAAATCAACAACAGGATAACAAATGGCCCACCTGAAGACTAGGCCAAAGGATGACAGATAAATATGTGAAAATATGTTCAGCGTCATTTGACACTAGGGAAATGCAAATTAAAACAAAAATTAAACATTGAATTGGCAAAAAAAATCCATTATGATTTTTCCATAAAAGACACATTTTCCATTTTCAACAATAACTTTATTGATTTGGTTATTTTGAGTATGTCTGCTATCTCCCACTCTTGGTTTCTAATGGGTAGAGGCCGGGGTGCTGCAAAATATCTCCCGCTGCATAAGACAATTCAGCAGCAAAGAATTATTTGGCCAACATATCGATAGTACCAAAAAACTTTGCAAACCACTTTTGATATATTTGATCAGTCACAGCACTTTCTCCATACGCTGCACAAATCTTTTTTGCATTTCAGTTGCGTTTTTGCCTTTCTTGAAATAAAAAAGCATAACAGGCTGAAAATGTTCTTCCATCTTCAATATTAAAATGGATGCACAAAAAAATCACTAATTTTGATGTTTTTTAAATGAACACTGATATGATAGCTGTCACAATACAATCTAACAAAATTGTTTTGAAATTAAAGACAATTAAGCACTACCAGAGCCATCATACAGAAAAAAACTAAACTAACTTTTAGGCCCACCCGATACTTCTACATACCTTTAGAATGGTTAAAAATCAAAAAAACTTGCTCAGAGTTTCCGCCAAGGGTGTCTTAGAAAACAGCAGTCAGGTTTGAAACGCTGCTTCCTGGACCGCTCTTCCCAGAAGCCTGACTGCTCAAGCACCTGGACAGATCTCGGAGTTCTACAGGAACCAGCTGGGAGTGTTGGGATGAGAAACACCGGGGTTCTTCCCTCTGCACCCTGCCCCCTGGCAACCCACTGATCTCGCCATCTCCATAGTTTTGCCTTGTCTCGAGTGCTTCAAATGGCTGGGGTCATACGGTGTTTGACCTTTTGGGTGGCTTCTTTCAGTTGGTAAGGAGGCATTTGAGGCTCCCCATACATCTCCACATGCCTCAGTAGCTCGTTTCCTTTTGTCATTGAATGGCATTTCATAGCCAGAATGCACCTCATTTTATATGTATTTTCTCCTGTTGAGGAACATCTCAGTTGCTTCTATGTTTGAGCAGTTATGAATAAAGAAAGCCACTGTAAAATAAAATTTAAAAATCCAAAAATCTGACACTACTAGTTGCTGAGAAGGACGTAAAACAACAGAAACTTTCATTCACTGCTGGTGGCTATAGCTACTTTGGAAGATGTTTTTACAGCTTGTTACAAAGCTAACCCACTTTTACTGTAGGATCCAATAATTGCACTCCTCACTATTTACCAAACTGAAAACTTACGTCCCACAAAAACCTGCATATGAATGTTTATATTCATATTCCTAATCACTAAAACCTGGAGGCAGCCAGGAAATTCTCCAGTGGGTGAATGGATACCTGAACTATGATATATCCACATACTGGAATGTTATTTGGTGATAAAAATGTAATCTCTGGAACTAGGAGGAGATGTGTTAATCCTGGATACATGTTACCAGGTGAAAGAAATCAGTTGGAGGAGAAGGAGCTGCTTACTCTTTGGTTCTAATTGTATCTTATTCTGGAAAATGCAGGGTTGGTGGAATGGTAGAAAGATCAGTGGTTATAAGGGAGAAAGTTTTGAACAAGTGAAGCACCGGGAATATTCTGGGCCACTGAGACAATTCTGTGATACTGTAAAAGTGGATACCTGACATGATGAATTTGTCAAAACCTATTGCCTTTTACAGCACAAAGAATAAACCTCTATGTATGCAAATTTTAAAAACCTAATTTAGGCGGTCAGGAAATCTCAGAATGGAATGTGGCAGAACAATCTAACTGTATTATAAATGTCTGAAACAACCTCACAGATGAGAACAGAGGCAAAAGTTACTGACCTAGATAACTGCAAATGAATACAATCTGTAAGAATAAAGGGGAAAAAGTAATGAAAACCTTACATAGGAACCAAACATTTACTGATAAAGTTTTCACCTGATACCACTATACATAACGGTACAATTAAGAAAATGAATGGCAGTTGGGTGAAGCTAGCTTTCTCATTTTTGGAGTGGAAGGTTACAAACAAGAGGAGGAGACTAGAATGATCCATGAATTAAAGTTTCAGATATCAATACGAACTTATGTTTAGTGTAATACCGACCCATATGGTGACATGTCAAAAACTTACTCATCTATGTATATACACAAACACTTCCTTGCTGTCAACTGATTCTGTAGCAGTAGCATACCTAATGCCCGGATATTTTCTAATATCATTATCCAGTAAAAGGAACTAGGATCCCTTGGGAAAATGATGGATTCTAGCACTGGGGCAAGAATTATACAATATGAACTTGGAGCATCTTGAAGTACCAGTAAGACAGTGACCAGAGTGGCGGGGGTAATGGGGGGAAGGGGGAAGGAACATGTATAAAAGGCACATGGATAAAGACAATGAGGATGGGGTCGAATTGGGAGGTGGAGGGTGGGTACGGCAGGGGACACTAACAGGGGTAGAATGGGGACAACTGTAATTGAACAATAAAAAAGAGAGAGAGAAAAGAAAAGGCAAAAAATATCACAGTAACAGGAGTAAGAATAAATAAATACATGCAGGGAAAGAAACAATCTCCTTTTCGAAAGAATTACAAATAACTTACCAATGTGCTGCACCCTGAGAACGGGTGGAACATAACGTCCCACTAATTAAGCATTTGGGCTACACATAGTAACTTCCTTCCAAGGAGCACAATGCGTACGAAGAGGGTGGTGGCGAGGGAAGAGTAACTTTAGTGAAGATATACAATAAACACTACCTCGGCCACGTGATTGAGGTGATCACCAACACATCATATTGAAGAAGTGTAGCCTCAATGTGCTGCAGTGAAAATGGCACTTATCTCTGTGAACTTCCTCCCCAATACTCATAACCCTAGAAAAAGAAGAAAGAAGAGAGACACACACACACAAAGAGAAACTGATCATCAATTATCCACGTGGAGTAGAACATGCTTTCCCAACCTCCCAACTGAACTGAGCTGATCGTAAATGAGAAATAAATCTTTAAGCCACGGAGATTTTAGAGTTTTTTTGTTACAGCAGCTAGAAAGCCCGACTAACACAGATTCCTTTGAAAATATGATGAAAGACATGTTCCATCAGAACAGGGCAATACAAATAATATGTCCAAATACACAAAAGCTGATGTGCAGCTTTGCTGGGAGAAATCCTGTAGCCGGTGTCAACACAGGCTCCTACCTGTCCCCTGTGGTGCTCTGAAAGTCTCCCTTCACATCCTTTATTTTGAATAATTTGTATCTGGGGTTTGATTGATTTAGTGATTTCCCTCTCATCATGGCCCATATTGAAACCCGTGTTATCTCCTGGTCTCTAATTCCCAGAAGGACAGATGAGTGAAGCACGGGAGGCCGTGGCCCCAGGGGTCCACAGAGTCCACGCAGGAACTTCCTCCTTCCCACTTGGAGAAACTGACTGAGTTTCTGGTGTTGCATTAGCTCACCAGCACTGGGCTTACCTAAATGGATTTTCTAGCTTCAACAATGCCAATAAAACATCATTTTCAATATGGTAACCTAACCGTTCCCCTTTTGTATCCACGCCTGGGTAGGTTATGAAGTTATACCTGATCCTGAGAAGCAACTGAAAAGCAAGTACATTCCAACACCGATGTTGCCATGTGTAACCTTGATGCTACCTATAGCCAGGCTCACCCTCAAATACACTCTCCCCACGCTTCCCTTCACTCGTCTTGTATTATAATCAATATCTGTATTGCCATTTCCCTGCTCTCCTAGCTCCCCCAGGTTAATCATTGGTATCTGGTAGGTAAAAGCAGCATTAGTATCAATTGTCAACTTTGGCTGCATTTTTAAAAGAAATCTGTAGGACTTTTGAAATTTTCAAATTTTCCCAATGTATAATTTTATTATATGATTTATAGAAATAAATTGTGTGTTCACTTCTATATCTGCCTGTTTGTGAATTATTTCATTACTTACTGGTGATCTAAACAGCTTTCTTAACCAGGAGTCACAGTGCAGCCTGACTGGCAGTTACAGCTAAACCACCGTGGCTAGGAGCCCAGCTGTTCCCAGATTTCCTCCCCCTCAAGTAATTCTTGGAATCACCAGAGAGGCTTATCTATGTCCAGAATCAGCCAGACAAGTCAGGGGGGCATCCACAGCTTCCAAGCCCCTTTAGCTCCCCAGAGCCCCACAGCAGCCTCTGTGGGCCTGATTAGGTTTCTATGCCAGATGCTGCCTAAGGAGATGAAAATGTGCCCAACCCCGATGCTCCTGGACCGAGAACAGGCCTGCTGCACCTTTGAGCCAGAAACCCCTATGGCAACTCCTCTACAGATGACCCTTTCTACTTCATAGCCCTTCTAGAGGTCAGAGCTGAGAAGTAGTTACAAAAGGGTCATGAACCCAGAAATGTAAACTCTCTTAGTGATACAATTCTTAACTCCTATACACACCCAATCACCTTCTCCCGGAAGAGCTGGGTCAGGCCAAGCCCCAGCTTCCACTGCCAACTGCATTCAGATCTTCAGTTTCCTGACATGTGTTCGCAGGTGGTTCCTCAACCCCTGTGTGCACTCATTCATGAAAGTGAGCACGTGAGAGAGAAGTGTCACTTTGCTTTCTTTACCCGGACTGCGCCGGAGCCCCGGCATTGGTGCAGTTAAGGTCGTTCGGTAGTAATCCCACACTTGCGTAGTAAATAATAGACACGAACTGGCTGTACAATAATGAGACTTTCTTCAAGCTTCTCATGAAAATGACTTCAATTTTTCAATCATCCTTTATATTTTTATTCTCAGGAAAATTGTGCTTATTCATTTATATATGTACCTGCGCTCAAGAATATGACTTAGTCCACATATGCTGAAGAAGAAATCATTACCCTTGTGGAAACATAAGCCAAAAACAGAAGTTTTTCTTCCCAGTGTTATTTATTGTTAAGACTGTATTTTTATTTCATCTTGATAAAGAAAAAACTAGCTTTATCTACCACACTGACATTCTAACCACCAACTCTTTGCCTTGTCCACATAAATGGTTAATTTCTGAATTGATACTACTGATACTATTAGCTTTATTTTTCAATGTCTGAAAGTTTTGAACACAAGTGACTATCAATGCTATATAAAATATATGCATAAAGCAATGGTCAGAAAAAGTTAAAATTTCACTCACCTCATACCACACACACCTCATGTACCATTGAGTATAGAATATTAAGAGGTCAGATTATTTTGAATAGCAAGAAATATAGTGTTTGGATTTAATAATTTCATCTTTTTTAAAGATTTTATTTATTTATTTTTAGAGAGGGGAAGGGAGGGAGAAGGAGAGAGAGAGAAACATTAATGTGTGGTTGCCTCTCATGTGGTCCCCACTAGGGACCTGGCCTGCAACCCAGGCATGTGCCCTGACTGGGAATCGAACCTGCGATGCTTTGGTTCGCAGCCCGTGCTCAATCCACTGAGCTACGCCAGCCAGGTAATAACTTCATTTTAATTCAGAGTTGAAAACAGTTTGTGGTGTTGGGGTGTTTGATGAACCTACCAGTGGAATAGAAATCATAGTATGTTTCCTTCTGGGTTTTAGTTAGCTTCCAAAATAATTTGGAGAAAAAATGTAGAAATTTGTATACTCCTTTGAATAGATGACCTTCTTAATCTATTCAATATTTACTTTATAATTAAATGATACTAATGACTTGTATTTGTATAAAACTTCCTAGTTTTTAGAACACTGTCAAATCCATTGCTTTACCTGTTTTTCCAATGTCCCTGTGCAAAGAAAAGCAGAATTAACACCAAGTTTTAAAATGAGGGGAAAGAAGTAGAGGCAGGAGTCAGGAGGCTTGTTAAAATCAACACCAATAGAAAACCAGAGTCTAGAACTGAGTCCTATGAAATCTCAATCAAAGTCTTTTTTCTCCTCACCTTCTCTAAGCCAAATAAGCCAAAATTTGAATCTGGCTCTGGCTTCCTGAATAAACGTTGGAAAATTAGTTATCATTCCTAAGCCTCAGTTTCCTCCTCCATAAAAGAAGAAAATTTCTCACAAATACATTAAGGTTTTTGCAAAGATGTATGAAAGAATGTGTATGTAAAAATACCAGACCATGTGTAAGTCCTCAATAAATATTCATTATTTTCCTTCTCCCTTGATTATTTCCAGAAAGCCCCAGTCACACCATCACAGTTCCACTGAATATGAATCTCTGAAAAACCATGCTCAGGATCCATCTGGAACTAGGAAGAGATTAAGCTGAGAAATCATACTGGGTTAGAAACTCGGTGGAGGGGTTTCATCTGCTGGGAAGTTTTGACACGTCTCTGAACCCTTGTCCTGCCCATCTCCGTGAGACAGCTTGTTGTCATCCGCAGGTCTCTACAGGGGAAGCCTGTCTGAAAGATTCACCTCTCTCAATCTGCCTGGTCGTGGATGCTCTTGGCACACGTCATCCTCGTTGGCATGACTGAAAAGACCCTGCAGCTTAGCCATCTAGGAAGGGTATCATTTGACTTGGGGCTGGACCACACACAGCGATAGAGCATTATGTTGGAGTCATCTGAGATTTCAAGGTGACATATAATCAGAGGAGTCAGTGTACAGCGAAAAACACTGGCCAGGATGAGGAAGACCAGGGTCAGAGCCATAATCAACAGCTACATGTTGACTCAATAAGGCCTCTTCACCTCCCTGAGCTTTCTATTTTTATGTACATAACGAAGTGTATTAGACCCATCTTCACAATCCTGTGACTCTATGATGCAAAGGGCCCTTGTACCTTTCAGCCCAAGGATGTCACGGAACAAAATCACACAGAACCGAATAAAGGAGCAAAAATGTCATGGGAAATCTAAGGTGGTAAAAGGATTAGTACCATCTGTCATTTGTCAAGGTGTGAACCAGTGCCTGAAAGACTTGTCAACCAGCCAACAAGAGCACTGGAAGAAACCCTAGATGTGATTAGTAGATTAGAGAGAGGGAGTAGAGTGAGAAGTGTGGGAGAGGGAGGCAGAGGCAAGCAAACCTTCAAAGAAATTTGAGAGTTGCCTGAGGAAACAAAACCAGGCAAGGGGCCAAGGAAGCCCCTTCTGAGGGGGAAAAAAAAAGTGCTTTGGCCACAAGGAGAAAAAGGTTTTGACTGCAGGCTTATTCAAGGTCCCTCCTTCCTTCCAACCATCATGCCATTCATTGCCAAATTATTCATCCTAATTCACACTAATGTGCCCAGGGATCTTATGAAAAGCTTTGTAAATGAAGTATAATTTGATAGTCTTAGGAGATGAGTAGGAACTCATGGGGTGGGCCATTGAACTCCAAGCAGAACGAAGGAAAGAGAGCATCTATTCTATGAAGCAGCTCTTTTGTCACAGATGTGCGAGGTGCATTGCAGGCATCTTGTATAAAACCACACAACACCATCAGGAGGCAAACACTGTCCCCATCTTTCAGACGAGAAAGAAGCAGCTCAGACAGGCTAAGTAATTTACCCCTGGTTACTGGGCTTCTAATTTTAAAACCTCCTAACTTTAAAACCTATGCTAAGTTCATTTTGTAATTTTTCCTTTCCCACCACACCTCTCAACATATATAGAGGCACAGAGTTGCAAAAGAATAAAGTTGAATTTGAAAGCGCTGTCTATGCTTTCTCCATATAAACAGAAGTACAGCTGGGTGGGACACAACAGGTGGAGATGGGGTCAGAAAGTCAAGTTGAGGCCAGACTAGAAGAGGTCTTGAGAGTTTTATTGTAATCTTGTGGACAATAGCATACCACCGAAGGTCTGAAGGGATAGCAGAAGACAGACCAGTTGACAGCAAGTTAGTCCGGTATCTGTGCAGAGAGAATGGCACTGCCTCCTAACACATTAGGTGTTTATCTAATAGTATCAGAATCACTGTTTTTCTTGAGAAATACCATCATCTAGAAGAGGTTTAGGCCTTTCTGGGTGATCTCGGGTATCTGTGACTAAACTCCTTTGGTATCTGTCATTGGGATACTAGGTCCAGAGGGTAACGGTGTCAAGCCCACTCCTCCAGTTTCAGGCAGTAAGAAGTGCAATTGTAGACATGGCGTTTGTCTCACTCAACTGACTCCAGTCAAGAGAATACTCCCTTCATTGTTTTTATGAAAAATAGAGACATGTATTGAAGAAGCTAAAGATACAACAAACATTGTACACAGGACAATGACACTTCACTCCCTTCAAAGCAGGCACCTTGGGACCTCACACAGTTCTCCCAGTCGCCATCAGCTGCCGCATTGTATTTTCCTGAATCTCATTAGCAGTCTGAAATCTGTTCCCTTTCAAGGGTGACTTTAGATTTGGGAAAAGCCAGAAGTTGCACAGTCCCCAAATCTGGTCTGTAGAGGAGCTAAGTCACCTGAGTGATTTGATATTTTGCCAAAAAAGTCTGCATGAGATGAGATGCATGAGTGGGTGCATTGTCATGATGAAGCTGCCCATAGTTGTGGCCTTCTGAATCATCTGAATACTTTCCGTGGAGGAATGTTCAAGCGTAACTCAAAATTTGATGCAGATTCATTGCTCTACTAGCTCAGTCATTTGGAGGGTTTTGTGATTGTTGTTGTTTTATTTTTTATTTTTATACTTTTTTTCATTATTCTATTACAGTTGTCCCAGTTTTTTCCCATTTGCCCTCCTCCACCCATCCTCCCCACGCCCACGGTCAAACCCCACACTGTCAGAATACTCCCTTTAAGGACAGGCTCTTCATGGGGACCTGTTCAAGAAGCCTCCAGATGCAGTAGTACTCAGAGAGTCTTCCTTTCCCCACCGGGATTTTGGACTCATGTGTCTTTCGTGTTTCATAAAGCATACTCTCACCACTGTATAAACCAGACCAGACGGTTGTAAGTTCCATTTTTTTCCATCATGCTCTATACAAGAAAATTGGAAGCTCATGTGTAAGAAAAAATAAAATAAAATAACAATAATAATAATTATGGGACCAGCGCCACATGACAGCAGCAATAACAGCTTTCAAAATCCTTTGAGTGTAAAAGTCTTACTTGTTTTATGAGCCGACACATGGAGCTAGTCTTAAAAATAAAAAATAAGAATGGTTTCTTGCAGCTCGGATTTCATAAGAAAAAAAATTGCATCTTTAATTAAGATTTATGGGCCTCAGTAGGGCCCAGCAAGAGAGAGAGAAATGGCTCAGGAGTGTAAAAACTAACAGTTAAAAATGGGGAAATATGATTAAGGGCCTTTAATTCCTCCCCCCTCTTTTGCAGGACTTCCAGTGGCCCCAGGCAAAAACAGGCACTTATTGTCTTTAAAACAGCATTATTCTTGGCATAAAATGTTTATGAATCAAGACGAAACTTGTAAGGAATAATAATATCAACCTTACTTGAAAGACTTTTCTTGCTAAAAAAAATATTTAGTTTAATGGAAAAAAATTCCTTAAGAGAAAAATATGCATATATAAGGGAAGATGCATATAAATTGATACCTGGCCTGGTGTGGGGTTGGCACCTTTCGGTTTTCACAGAGGCACATGAGTGATCTCACGGGGTCTTCTTAAGAGCCCTGAGAGGCAATCAGGGCAGATATTAGGATCTCTAATTTGAAGATGAAGCCTTTTTTTTTTTTCAAAATATGTTACTCATTCAAACACTGTAAATGGACATAAATAGCAGTCTGATTCTAAATCCAGTGCTCACTCCGCTAACCCATAGTGCTGCTATTCCTCTAAGAGTTCATCTGTGCACATAATTTCTATACCATGTGTATATATTTTTTAAGTTTCATGAAAAACATTTTTGGAAAGCATAATGAAGAAACCCTAATACAGAGGGGAGAGGGGAGGGAATTTCAGGGGAAAAGGGGAAGGGTTTACAGGAACAAGTATAAAGGACACATGGACAAAAACTAGGGGGTGGGTAGAAATGGGAGGGAGGTGGGGAGGGCTAGGGGGTGGGCTGGGATGGGAGTAAAAGACAGAAAACTGTACTTGAGCAATGATTAAAATTTTAAAAACCAACAACAAAAAAGAAACCCTAATACTACATATTTCAACTCTCTAAAACTAAACAATGTAAAAGTCCCTTGAACACTGATATTGAAATGTGATTATGGGATAAAATACATCTAATTTGACACAGAAAATGCAATTCATTAAGGCTTAGCATAAGTCCTTCCTTGACACATTGTTTGAGAATCACATTTAAGAGCAAATCATTCCAAAAATACCTATAGCCATTATTGTACTTGCCATCACAAAGAACAAAGACAATTATCCAATCTTCTAATGTTTGTTATTTTAATAAGAAATTGTTCTATCTCTTCTTTCTCTACAAATAGTGTAAAAGTACTTTAGAGAGGGGACTGGGTCATCATCTGTTATTACTCTAGCTAATGTTGGAAATGCTGTCAGTACTTGATTTGTCGATTAAGCAGGACTTGCTTTAATTGTTTTAATTACTTTTTTAATGCTTCAAGGCATGCCCTCTTGATTTCGTACTTCAGTATTACTACATAAACTCTTCCTTTCATGATTGCATAGCTTTGATTATTTATCACTCAACCCATCTTCTCAAATTAAAAGTCCAATCTGGTCCTAGCTTCACTATCCACATATTGTTTTATGAGCCGACACACAGAGCTAGTCTTAAAGCCTGTTCCTTCCAATGAGAAGGGGGAATATCTGTGCATGTCTACATCCAGCACTGGAATTTTAACAACCATTTTGCTCCAAAGATTTTCAAATCTGGTAGTCTTCCAGTAACCTCAACTTTTCAGAAAGAGAAGGGAACCCAAAAATTGGATAAACAGGCCTTCTTTCCAAAGGGAATCTAATTCAATATATTCATTATACGTTAAAGCAGTACTGATTTCTCACCACTCTCTCTTGATGAATCACTTCTATGACTTTATAAAACATTCTTAGAAAGTTGATTCTTAAATCAATATCTTAGCCCCCAGATTGCTCCAAAACATTATCCACAAATAGCCATCTACTTGGGAGAACTTGACACCTCTATATCTAACCAGGAATGCAAACTCATTATATATAAAATTAAATTCATGATTGTGTTCCCTAAACTCACCTTCCTTATGTCCTCTAACAGTACTTGCTTTATTCATTTCAATTCCCTCACCTGAAATAACTACATTTCTATCAATAGCCCTTCCATTTTTCAATGATAGGCTTGAATCCCATCTCAATGCTAACTCATGGTCCCTCCAGCTAAAATTAAGTTCACTCTCTTTTGAACTTTTAAAATCTATTGTAATTCTAAATGTTACCCAGTTGTTACCCAAGTATCTCAGACTAGTGATCTGTGTGATGTCAACAGAAATGCCTCTTTTGAAATATCTCTGTTTCAGTGAAAAAGGAATTTAAGAGGAGTTGTCTCCAAAGTGAGCTGTGCAACATGATCTAGAGAGATGCAGAAGGAAATGTTAGAATTTCTATTTACATCTATCTTAAAATTAAGAAATTAATTTTATCTGTATTTTATATATAATTGCCTACATTGAATCTTGTGTGAAATATAATTGTATATTTAACATACAATTATCTACCCTGAATCTTATGTCCCATGCAACACAGTGGAATCTTTAGGAAAGAGCAGAAATTTCTTAAAACCAAAGAGTAGACAGTGGAAACATCATTCTCCCATTTGCGTTCTGGGAAACTCCAGGTGTTATAGTTCATTTGTGCCTAATTAGGCACATTTTTTAGTAATATTGTCTATTGTTACCTTCTACATTACCTCCACAATAAAGCAAACCAGCTTAAAATATTTCTTTCAATGTTTTCAAATTGAAATTTCTTTCAATTTCTTTATTTGGAAGAGAATTAGTTGAAGTTAATAGGAATAATGCAAATACAAATGAATATAAGAAAATGGCCAAGCTGAAATATCTAGGTGTAGTATAAGCTCTTCATCAGAAATGTATGAAAAAAAACATGGATTATATAATTAGACCCACTTGCGATGGAGATTTTTAACCTCAGCCTAGTATAGGTATGAAAGCGTCATAATTGGGGAGAGATTTTATATATTTCATCTCACATCATTTGAAAGTTATATTTTGAGAATGTCTCCAATGTTCATATTTATCAGTATTATAGTATCTTTTATAATTTATAAATAAATATTTATATGTTATGGGTGCTTTTTTGGTTTCTTTTTACCAGCAGAGATATGAAATGCTATAATTTAGCGTCTACTGCATTGGAGACCTGATTTCCTTATCAAGAGCCTGCACACTCACTGAGCTTCAGACTCACTAGTGAGGAGGTTCTGGTGTTGGTAGCAGAGCTAAATCCCTGGTGTCCCACAGAGACACTGGCTGATCGGGGAACCCAAAGCTGCCAGCTCGAATCTAGTGCCGCCATCCACATCACCAGTGCCATCTGTACAGCTCTCAGCCACAAATATCCTGTAGAATCTGCCAGGCCTCAAATGCTGCAGCATTTTAAAGTATGACATGTTCTGTTGACGTGAATATTTTCTCCACATGAAGATCAGAAGGAAAGCCTAGAACCATCACTTCTCTCCGATGATTAGTCCTGCTCTTTATTATATCAAAAACCCAGTATCTTGTCACCACCACCACTGCTTTCTTAGCTCTGACAAATTTTCTCTCTTCAGACCTCATTTATCTTCTTTCCTTTAACTATGATTGTGGCCACCCTATACCATCAAACATATTCTAATAACTATGAAGTCAAAGGGAAGTAGCAGGACTCCCCATTCCTTTCTGCCAAGAGTCTTAGCTGCCTTTTTATAGTTCCATGGATTCAAAAATGTGAGGGAAATGATGCCTTCCAAGCTCCACATAGCAATAGTCAAGAGGCAAATGAAAGTGTGAAGTTCAGAAGAAGCCAGGTTCTTCTCTTCCATCAATATCCCCAAACTCGTAACAGGCATGAGCAATTACATGGCCCCTCTCATTTTCTCAGTGACAAGCTCTGTAGAGTACAAGGACTAGCAGCATAGTGTAGAGGTCTGGGGCACAGGCTCAGGGACAGGATGGTCTGGATCCACCTCACAGTTGCACCACCAACCTCAGTGTTGACCTTGGGTAATCCACCAAGCCTTTCTGACCTCAAATTCTTCCTTGCTAATAGAAAGAGGAAACAGAAGCACTGAGAATTCAATGAACTAATTCTTACAAAATACTTTCAACAAAGTTATCTTTCACAGTCAATCACCTAATAAATGTTAGCATTAGGAATTGCTATTATTACTGTCAATTTTCTTTTTTCCAAGAACTTCAAACACCCTGTGTTTTTCTCCATATTTACTTGCTTAATGGATAAATTAAAAATAGTTGAATGAATCAATGAATAAACATTATGTTATTATATCATAATTATTTTAGAAGTGTGAATTTCTTTCTTGAAACATAGTGTAAGTTCCCCAATATTAAGATTGTTCCTAATTCTTATACATTCTCCACAGAGTCTCACAATGTTGCAAATATATATATTTTTCGTTTATCAGTAAAGATGAAATGACACAACAAAAAAAATATCTGCCAAGCAACCAAAGCATTTTTCTTGGTTGGCCTCAGATTTTCCTGACTTTAACCAAGAAAAATGACAACTGCTAACAGGAGTCTGAAAGGTGACTTACTTCCTTCTCTCTTATGCCAGATGGTCACGTTATCTGTCTTCCTTTGGAGTTGCCTGTATTCCTTCAACAGGTTTTCACTCACCAGGCAACCCCCAGGAATGACTCCAGAAGAGACCTTCTAGATCACCAGCATTCCAATGGGGAACCCCCTCTGTGTTCCTACTGTGTGGCCTCAATCTAAAGATGTGGCAATTAGGAAATCTTCAAACTTGAACAGAGACCTGGAGACACCCTGGTACCCAGCTGAGAGTAACTGAAAGGGGAAGACGTTGCAAAGCACAGGAATGTTAAACAGAGTAGAAGAAATGGAAAGAGAAGATGTGACCGACATATCCAACATCATAACATGCTGCATGGAAACTGTTTCTTTTCATGAAAATGTCCTCATTCTATGAGATGTGAGAGCACAGCGTAAAGTTAAGGAAGGTGTTTTTAGAATGCCCAGAGGAGACATATAACATTCATAAGTAGTCTCTGGTAAGTATACCTGAGGCCTTGGGACAACATTAAAATATATATGCCTGTATAGAATTCTTAAGCCAGTGTTATATCACTAATCATACATGCAGCTAAGGCCATGGTAAAGATACTCGGGGCCCTGGCTGGTATAGCTTAGTGGATTAAGCTCGGGCCTGTGAACCAAGAGATCACGGTTCGATTCCCAGTCAGGGCACATGCCTGGGTTGCAGGCCAGTTCCCAGCAGGGAATGCACAGGAAGCAACCATACATTGATATTTCTCTCCCTCTCTCCTTCCCTTCCCCTCTGAAGATAAATAAATAAAATCTTTAAAAAAAAAAAAAAGATATTCGGGTATCCTAAGGTACACAGTCCTGAAGACAGCAATGAGGGATTCTTATTCCCCATGTGTTCATGACCCCATATCTGCCTAGGTGCATAGGCGGCTGACAGAACCACATTCTCTCTATCTTTTGGCAGGGGTGAAAGGTCATGCTGTTTGGCCAGAGCCAGGAAAATGAACCAATGATGTGGTTGTCCTTGCATGTTTGGTTTGTTTCTGGAACACTTTGGCAACTGAAATCTCAAAAGCAATCAGTCAGCTAGTGTATCTGTCAGAATGAATTAGTAGTTCTATGGTAACAAGCACCCGCCAAAATCTCAGTGTCCTAGAGCAACAAAGGCTGACTTCTTGTTCATACTGCATGTCCCTCTTGGGTGGGCTGAGAGCTCCCCACCGAGTGTCTACTCCGGGCCCCAGGCTGACAGAACAGTGGATACTGACAGCACTGCAGCACTAGGAAACTGTACGCACTCTGGCGGGTCTCCTTGGTGACTAAGTCCTCTGACCTGGAATTACCATACAAGTCCTCTCACAACACATTGGCCAGAATTAGTCACATGTCTCTACTAAACCATGATGGGTCCTGAAAGTTTAATTCAAAGGCAGGGGGACAGAAATAATGTGAACATCACTAAAGATGTTCTTAGGCAACAAAGGTGAACAAATATCCTATTATGAACTTAAACTTAGCACCAAGGGCAAGAAGGTGTGGGAATTATATAATTTGATGGCTTTCATAATCTAGCGATCTCTGGCGAGAAACAGACATCCAGAAAAACAACAGAAATTAACTGGTAGGGCAGACCACTTATAATCAGAAGGACTATGAAACTCCAAATTCTAGACATTAGAATAGCACATAATTTCCTCTTTAATGTGTTAGATACTCTAAGTGAATATTCCAAACTACACCCTTTAGATCATTAATGGTTTCCACATTCTGCTCTTAAATTTATTCTAATTACTCTTTTCTAAAAATTCATTATGTTATTCATATCTTTCTCTTCACTTCTAATATAAATACTAAAACTACTTTTAATGCCGAGATCATTGTACACACACTCACACTAATTTATATTCCTAACAATATCTTGTAAATAAGCAAACACAAATGAAAAACAAAAGCCTGTCTGAGAAGCAACGTTTTGCAGCGGAATAATCTCACTCCCAGCACAGATATAGCTGTAAGATGTGTGCTTCAAGTGTGTGCTTCTGTGTCACTATTAACTTTTACCTGTAAGATTCTGGGGAATCACTGAAAATACAACTAAAAATGCTCAGTGTGAAAACACTAAATATAAGAGAAATGTATAGAAGAGAATGCATTTTATCTGAACTGCTATTAATGTACTATGTGTCTTGGGAAAGTAACATTGCTCACTAAGTTTCATCATCTGTAAATTGGGTGTTAAACTATATTGAAGCTATTTCCTGAGCTTATACTTCATTTTAGGGGCAAAAAGACTGCTATAGTAGTTCAAAGACAAGTAGAGAGGTCATTCTGAACTCAGTAGAACCAGAACAAGTATGACAAAAGCATAGAGGTCATACATAATAAACAGTCTCTTCTCACCTATTTCTAACACACGTATGCACAAAAAAAATCTTCACATTCTCTTGCATTCATCCTACTTTTCATTCTAAGCTCACTCCTTCAACAGAGAAAATTTCATCATTAACTTGCTTTTCCACTTATAGATGCAGGAAAGAGTATTAAGTCTAGAAGGTCACAGAAATGCAAAATTCCTTTTTTTTTAAACACATGAGTCAAGGACACACTGCTTACCAGAGCCATGGTAGATGTAAAATATATTTTTTAAAAAATGTATCCTAAATGTGTCCAGCATATTTCAGCATTCAGGAAGCTTATTCACATAAATTCAATTGTAATTTAAAGAACAGATCAAGAAAATCAAGAGCAAGATTATGTACAAAAACAAATTTTTAAAAGTTCAGAAAAGGCTTACGAGAGGGGTACCCAGAATGCTGAGACACTCAAAGGAAGATCGTAAAACAATAGAAGAGGGAGCTAAGGAGTGAAAGAAGGTGAGACAATGATATTTGCTGAGTGAACAACATAATAAAACTGTTCAGTTAAGAACAAGCAGACAGACTTCTTCCAAGCAGGGTGGAGTAGTTTGTGGAATTTCCCCAAGAATAACTTTAAAAGCCTATAAAATAGTCCAAGCATATATTTAAAGCTATCAGGAAGGTGCTGATTCAATGAAGAGTAGGCGAACCAAGATTGCTGAGAATGAGACTGCAGAGACGAGCTGATCTGCAGCCGCCCTTTTCCTAGGAGCATTGACTGATGGTGGAAATGAAAACCATCAGGGCCATCCGGGCCCTGAGGACCATCCGGGCCAGCTTTGCCTGCTCAGAAGACCACAAGTGGGAACTAGGCAACCACAGATCTGGTGGCCTCATAGCACTGAAGAAACCTGTTACAGACTTGAGAAAAGTCATACACCTCTGATTTCTCCCTTTGGATAGTCTTAGGCCACACAAAATGGGAAGTTAAAAGATAAACAGAAGCCTCTGAAAACAGAACAGAACTTTATGACTTTGAAGTAAGCAAAGATTGTTTAAACATGGTACAAAACGTGCTAAATGCAGAACAGTGCTGATAAATTGGGCTTTATTAAACTTAAGAACATCTGTTTAGGAAAAGAAGCCAATGAGTTCAAAGGAAAGCCACAGACAGTGCGAAAATATCTCAACACATGAATCCAAAAAAGACTCATGGCCAGCATATATAAAGAACTCCTTTGAATCAATAAAAAAAGATAGCAGGAAAATGAGCCAAAGATTTGAAAAGGAGCTTCTTTAAATTCAAAGGACAAATTAGCACAAGTTCATTAGATATCAGAGTGATGCAATTTAAAATCAAAATAAGACACAGCACAGCATGGCTAAAACTGGAACACCCATAGACCATTGATAGGAGCATAAATTATTAACAGACTGTCTGCTGGAGCTAAACATATACATGCAATTCAGAAAAAAAAAACACCGGTTGTTAAATAAGCCCGTCTGTATTTTTTTAAATGACTCATTTTATTTTAACACAAGTCATTATTACAACTTTGCTGCTTTAGCACATGATCACCTTAAAAAATTCAGATATTTGTAGATGTACGAATCAAGTTTTTTCAAGGCCAATTGAGCAAAAAAGCGACATTCTTAGTATTCATGTGTTTCTCTCCCATGCCACACACATTCCTGGAGTTCTGTCTTCCAGCTCAAACGTCAACCACTGTTATGATATGTGTTATTGACAGACAAGACTTTCTCGACAGACTTCTCAGTGCCAGGAATAGATGTTTGCAGTAGAAATGCTTTTGCTTTTTAATATTGAACACAATATATACTTCATCTAGGGTCCATGTGTCCCACCAATATTCCACATCACAAATAGCTAAAGCTGATCTGCTTTATGATATTGACACAAATACTAATACTAATCTTCCAACAAAATTATTACATTTTATAGAGTGTCATGATAGTCATCATTGTAAGTTTATCCTTAAAACAGCATAGATGCCTAAAGAGGGAGATTCAAGGTGTGAGGGGCAATCAGGGATGATTGTGCCTTCACATCAATCAGCAGTGGTGACCAATGACTGTATAAACATACTCAGTATCTGAGCCTCTCACTATTTTGCTATCCTGTTCTATCCCCTCTCCCTCTTCCCATCCCAACTTCCCACCAAAATTCTATGATCCTCTGTATTAAAAAAATCCACAGAAGTCCTTACTTTATTAATAATCCCAACAAAGGAATCAAAGCTACAGGGAACTAGTGCTCCAGCCAAGGGAGGCCTGAATTTTTACAGCAGTCTAAGTTTTATTGGCTTATGAAAACTGATACTTATATTCTGTTTGGGCCAAAGAACATTTTTGCATGTTAAGACAAAAATGGTTTAAGTATTGCCCTCTTCCTGTAACCTCTTTTAAAATCTAAATAGCCTTTAAAGGAATAACATGCTCAGTTCTGAATACTTAATGTAGGTTTGATTATCAGATTGCCTAAGACCACAAGGCCATGAAAATGATATGTGGGCACTGACAAAGGAGTACAGAAATTGAAAAGTGGAGGGGTAAGTTGGAAAGACAAACATTGCCTCCTTCGAAATTATCTCAGGGACCAAGAAAATAGAAAACACACAGATTGCTGTTCTCTGCTTGTGGCTGCCCCTTGAACATAAGATGCCTTCCCGTGTGGCATTTCGGTTGACATCAAAACTGTAATAAAAAGATACTGAATCCCTTTCTAAGCCAAACCTTGACTGTTAGGCCCCAGGAGCTCAGAGGAGATGAGAAAAAGAGAGGCATCTTCTGTCTCCATTGAAGCTGGAGTTTACAGCAGCCAAAGTCATTTTACCCCATATTTGGCAAAGCAATCCAAAGGCTGTATCCAATCCTGCAGCTAGGCTAATCTCAACTTTCAGCACTGTCTGCAAACAGATTTGGGAGTTGCCAACTGCCTGATTCCACTGGCCTGGGAGAAGTTCTTTATTCCGAGTGCTGCTCTGTTCTTTACTTCACTATTGTCATAGGGCTAACTTGGTGGAATAGGTAACACCCATAGGACAGTATTTAAGAAGTGGTAAAATGGGCAGGTTCTTCTCTCCTTCATTAAAAGGTATTTTGAAGAGAGTAAATTCTCTATTAAAATACAAATAAAAAGACAATAGCAACTCCTTACCTGCCCTTAACATCTTTTGATGCATTAGTTAGCTGTGAACCTGGGGCTAGCAAGTGCGCCCAGCACTGAGTGAGGAGCCCAGGGTTATTGTGAAAAGGGGAGAAAAAGTGTGAAAATTGCCAAAAGACAACGTGAAGCAAAGCAAAAGCTTAGCATGCCAGTCTTAGTACTCACCTTAGTACTCAGTGGGGAGTACTTAGTTTAGCTGTGGGGAGGAAAACCAGAAGAGTAGGGAAGAACAACAACAACAAAACTGGTAGGAGGAAAATTGTGAAGAAGTCTGAGTGCGGACCCTTTAAGGCTGATAGAGATGCATTCTTGAGGTCACAGAGAACTCAGGCCCTCCAGAGAAGTCCTGCCCTAGGACATAGTTGTCAAGGGAACTGTTTCAGAAGGAGACCACCAACACTACTACCCATAATGTTTTCCTTATAAGCTCCAGTCTGCTTCGGACCCCAGCGGCTCCAGAAATGCCAGTTCTCGTTGGAAGGGGCTCTTCTACCATGCTAACTGAGGCCTGGCCCTGACAGAGCTCCCACTCCTGCTTTTCTCTGAAGACTAAATTTTGGCATCTTGCCCAGGTTCCACTTTCCAGTGTTTGCCTCTTCCTATTCTTGCCTTTGCTAGTTGTATTTCTGTGAAGATGGATCCTCTGAGCCTCCATAAGCTCAGATGGGTAGGTACCAGAGACCAACTGTGCTTTCCTTCCAGGTTTCATGCCTCCACAAATTCTATGGGGCTGTCTAGGATATTGGTGGCCTGGTGGCCTGTGCTGGTGGTGACACCAGCATGTCTGATAAAGAGAAACATTTCCATAGTCTTCAGAATAAATTGAAAGGGCTAGAGAGGAGGACACAGTAAGGCACTGCCCACAGCAGCCCTGGGCACCAGCAGGACCCACCTCAGAAGCCCCTGCCTTTGCACATTGCAAAGTCCATTAGCATTTTAAGGAGGCCTGGAAACTTCAACCCCCAGGTTAAAATGTGATTTTCAACCGATAAGGCAATCAAGGTATTTCCCTTTCTTTATTTCAATCTAAAGCAGAAATAAGCAAAATAGTCATAAGTCTCAGGGTTCCTGGGAGAGGAAAGTGAGATTCTTATAGAATAATTTCATCCCCCAGGAGTGAGGCTCACCCAGCTGCTGCCATCATTGGACCGTCTAATCTGGGGTGAGGGTGGAGGACATTTTCAGGACTGGGGATAGTTTAGTGAAGCAGCAGGGTGGAAGGCCACTGCACTTACTGGGAGCGGTGAGCACATAATTTCTGACCTCAGGCTCATCCCTCAGATCCTTTGAACTGAGAGTGATTTTCCCTTCTGCTGAGGGAACAGGGAGTTTTCTCTCCGGAGAGAGCTTCCGAAGAAGAGTGGAGACAGAAAAGCTGTGAGGGTCGCAGCAGGTGGGAGGAGCAGAAACTCTCACTGCCCTTTGCGGGGTCTGGATGTTCCTGCAGCCAGGCTGCCCACCGGCTTTCAGGGGAGCTGCTGGTGCTGCCGACCCTGAGCTCCGGGAAGGAGCCAGAGCCCCATCTACCCATTGGTCTAAAGTTGGAAAAATTAATTTCTTCATTAGCCTAGCCTCTGTAAGGTTAGAAATCATCACGTAGAACATTTCCTCTGAAACAAATGGAAAAGAAAAGCATACAAACAGCTTTCTTAACAAAACGAAGATGATTTTATTAATGACTGTCTCTACTCCCTTTGCTCATCTACGTCTATGTGGGAAGGACGCTGAATCACCCCAGCTCCACAGACCACCAATCCAGAGCAGAGTTTGTTTGGCACTACCTCTGAGAATGGGGGCACCCAGAACCTCCGCCATTGGTGGTATTGACCCAGAGGTCAATTTCCCGTGGTCTCCGCTGTCCGTGAGCAGGCTTCACTTGAAATCTCCAAGTGAAAAGGGAAGTAATACGTGATCTGCCCTGCGGAGCATCTCCACGTGGCTTTGGAGCACGTTCGGTCTTCTAGGTTGCCACTTTCACACCTGTTTGACTTTTGCATTTGCAATTACGCCTCTCAAGCAATTTTCTCTGTATGGGTGGCTTTTCTGGAGCACATCCACTTGCCTGCCACTTGGCTCTCTCACCTAGTGCTCCAAGCTTATATCCAGGTTTAGGGTCATTGGCAGCTTTTACAATTATTCCTGAGGGTCATGTGTCTCTATCCAAGTTCCTTATAATCTGAGGGATGCATCTAATTTCTTACTGTTGCAAAGCAATAGTTCTACCCATTCCATCATTTTCCAGCACATACTAAAAGACTTCTATATCATGGATTATGCAGAGATCCATTAAGGATCACAACATTAACAATTAGGGGAAGAGCTCTCTCTAGGATTTATGGGGAATTTTTGCTTCCTCATTGGTCTTCGGACTCTGAAGGCCTATGAGGCTGGTGAACATTGGGAGGGATAGAGAAACAAAGTGGCATGGGGTTGCTTTAATCAGGGCTTAGTCAGAGAAGCAGGGTCATCACAAGTATCAGGGAATAAGGAATTTATTATAGGAAGGAGACCTTATGTACCTTAGGGAGTCAACAGGGAAATAAAGGTTTGGAGTGGATGAATCAGCCAAAGATCATTAACTAGCCATTGTGTAACTCGATGAATTGGAGCTGGCAGGAACATCCGAAGTTAGGAGCATTTGGCCACTGTAGTCTGACTGTGAAGAGGGCAGTAGATGTCTCTAGAAGGTTGTTGGCTCTTTGTTATACTTCCTCTATGAGTTTGTGGGGAAGGGGCAGGTGACAGGCTGTGGATGCTATTAGTCAGCAAGGCCATCTGTTAAAAAAATCAAGGACAAATGGAAACCCACCTGCACCTTTGTGTCTCTCTCTCA
This sequence comes from Trachops cirrhosus, assembly GCA_028533065.1. Classification (NCBI taxonomy): domain Eukaryota; kingdom Metazoa; phylum Chordata; class Mammalia; order Chiroptera; family Phyllostomidae; genus Trachops; species Trachops cirrhosus. Next base: position 18,950,050 of record CM052547.1, on the reverse strand, counting down.
CCACTTCTCATCAACAATGGTCATCTTCTGCTGCACATCCTCCTCCCAAATCTCATGCAACTTCACTTTGGACAACGCAAACCAGAAAAATCTCAGGCATTCCCCCAAGATTCTGAGAAATCTAGTTTCCAGTGAAACAAAATTGGCAATGGAAATCCAGCACACATACGCAACCCGTAGCCCTGCTGCACTGTTTCATCATCACCGTCCCTGAGGCTCCTTGGCTTCAGAGCTCCGTTGCCCTGCCAGACCTGAACACGCCATTTCCTTTTGTAACTAAGGTCTGTTTAAACCTGATTTCACCGAGGTTAAATAAACATTAGGGGGCACAGAATGTGGGTATAGAATGTTTTCCCTGAGAGGTCCATCCTCCTGGTACAGTCTGATGTGCCCATAGGATATCCTATGGGATATGCCTATGGACATGTCTGCCAATATATCTTCAGCTAAATTTCCTGAATATTTTTTTTCTTTTGAATCCCCATACTGAACCCAGGAAAGGTTCTATAGAGGGTTCTTAGCTGGTTTCAAGTTTGAACTGAGGGATGGAGTAAATGCAGGGACAACAATTGCCAATGCCAAGGCCAGAATTTGGGAGCAAGTTATGACAGGACCGAACAAACTGGACTTTCTTGCTGCACAATTCTAGCAGGCTCCATCCCTTCTCACCAGGGTTTGTCCTAAAATGCAGTTCTGCCCGATGGCTGGCCTTATTTCTTCTTTGTATCTGGGTTATATCTCAACTGTCCTTGCTTTTATCCCCCAGCCTCATTTCTTTCTCCTTCACCCCCTCATCTTTTTCTTTTCCATTTCCCCAAATCCACAGCCCTTGAACAGTTCATTCTGAAGTATGGACACAGTGTTTCTCACTGTGCCCAGTGGATCACCTGTTTCAGAAATGCCCATGGATTCACACCGATTCTGGGACCCCCGCCCCCAACTTCTAACCCACTAAATCAGAATCTATGGTGACGGGCCCGGCAATCTGAATTTTAGCAAGCATTCTAAATCATGCTTATGCAAACCCTGTTTTCAAAAGCACTGCGCTAAAGGCTTTAAGGAAACAAGTTTATACTATCAATGGTTGGTCCCTGCTACATAATCTTTATGCTATCAAAATATTGTTTACCCTGTTATTTAATCTCCTAATTATATTATTTAACATGTTTTGTTTCTGTTCAAAACAGTCTCGAGCAACCAAGAGGACAAGCTTCCAAAGACCGCAGTCAGCTGGAATGGGTTGTTATTGGGAAAAAATTTAGGAGACAGCACTGGGGTGCAGGCAAGGCATCCCACAGGTATAGTCTTTATTGGAAGAAGGCCTCAGGTTCATTCTCTTGCTCTTTCTCCTGGAAAATGTTTTCTGCCATCTTGGAAATCTTTATTATTTTCTCTTCCTTTTCTATGTGTTCAAGCTTCCTCAGTGTGTCAGTCTGCTCGGGCTGCCATAACAAAGTACAGGCTGGAGGGGCTTGAACAACAGAAATGTCTTTCTCACAGTTCTGGAGTCTGCAAGTCCCAGATCAAGGTCCAGCGGGGTTCAGTGTCTGATAAAGCTTCTCTTCCTGGCTTGTAAGCAAATCCCACTGCAACCTCATAGGGACTTTCCTCTGAGGGCACAGAAAGAGAGAGGAAAGAGAAAGTCTTTTCCTATAAGGATGCTAATCCTATAGGATCAGGGCCCCACCCTGATAAACTCATTTAACCTTAACACTTCTCTTAAGGCTCCATCTCCAAATACAGTCGCATGGGGGCTAGGGGTTCAACATTTAAATTTGGGGGAAGACAAAAACATTCCATGCATAATGCTGGGGCTTCGGACCAGAGGTATGGCACTCAGACTCAAAAGAATCACAGGTTATCTTCCGAGGACCTTAGGACACATGCAGAACAAGCCGTGAATCTGAGTAACAAATTTAGAGGCTCCTTGTCAGAATACTGATTCACATGATGTACCTATCACCACATTCATCAAGACCTTCATCTTACCATGAAATAATTCCTCAGGCACATTTTCAGGCATCTCAACACCTTACTACTCACAGAAGAAGTTTTTTAGCCATTCTTTCTGGAGGAACATCATTTGTGAATGGCTGTTCTCTGACTTATGTTCTTGGCCTTGCTCTCTCTCCTGAGCTGACCAGAACAGCTACCACTTACATTTTGGGGGTTGGATAACTCTTTGTGGTGGGCCCTATGCAATGTAGGATGTTTCGTAGGACCCCTGACCTCTGAGCTCTAGAGGCAGGTAACATCCCTCCCGGCTATGTCAACAGAAAGTGTCTGCAGACTGCCAAAAGCCCTTTTAGGGGCAAAATTGCTTGTGGTTGAAAACAACTCAATCTTTATAAACATCAGCTTCTACATTTGACCCTCATTTGTAGGGACTCGAGTCCCCATTTGGCTGAAATCTTGAACCTAAAAAGTCTAATTACCACTCTGTTTTTATGATTGTTAGGACTCTAGGAAAAGTATAAATGTTTACCAGGCTTTTCCTTTAAATCCCAGGAGGTGCAGCCAGAGAGCCTCTGAATCATCAGAGGGGACCGTGCTCAGAGAGTTCCAGACCCGCCACAGACGATGTGAACTTAGAGCAGTGACTTTGCCTTTGAATATTTTCATTTAAAAAGTGGGAGGTATCTGATTAGGGTTCGTTAAGTTCCTTTGAAGCATTAATATTCTACGGAACAGTCCAATTTCTATATAAAAAACATCAGCAGGCATTAATAACAATTATACTTCTGATTCACAGTCTGGATAATTAAGGCCAAATCTGAGAGTCAAGTTTCCAGGATGTAAGCAATAAAAGGCACAGCGTCTGCTCTTTTAAGTAGTTTTGTGTATTGGTCAGGAAGCGCCTGGGTATTACAGATGACAAAGTTCAGGAGTTCAAACCATGCGGACAAAGCAGGGAAGACTTCACAGAGGAGACAGGAATTAAGCTGAGTCTCAGAAAACTGTGAGAATGAGGACAAAGAGAAAAGACTGCTTTGATCTGCTGGCAATGGAATGTCAACCTGGCTCTATATTGGAATCACCTGGGACTTGTTGTGCTTTCCCCTCTGCTCAAGCTTCACCCTAAATCAATTAAATCCAATCTCCAGAGATGCGGCCTGGGCACTGGCATTTTTTCAGTGTTCCCTAGGTGATTCTGATCTGCAGGGAGTGTTGAGAAGAACCACTAAGCTAGGCAGAGCAAGACGAGCAAAGCTCTCATTATTTTAATTTTATAATAACACTTAGCACCTGCAAGGTCTTTTCATGCTCTTGGCATTCAACTTGAACTATATATTAACTACTTACCAAAAGAAAATCCCCAAAGGCCTTTCCTTGGCCCCGACCCTAAGCAGGAGCATGAACACCTGGGGGCCGCATGGGTGCCTCTGTTGACGAATGCTCACACCTGTGCCTCTGCGCCCACCCACACGGCAGGGGGACTGAGAGCTCCTCCGGTGGGCTCCTAACCCTGACGTACACCCATCACAGGTGCTTTTCAAGGTGCAAGGGAAGGTGCCTCTTCCTCTTCACTCTTGCCCAACAGAGGGTGAGGCAGGCATTGTGACTTACTCAAAGTCCTGTTCATGTAGCACATGCTGACAAGATACTTAATTTATAGACAAAGGAACTAAAATTCCTCTTTGAAATAGTTTGCTCCGATATACAGGGAGCTGCTATGTTGAATATGAAAACCAAGGCCCACTTGCCTGGGGCAGGTGTAGAACCTTCTCATGTGCCCTGGACAAGCTTTCTTTCTAACTTTTCCACAATCTCCTTCCTGGATAAAATAAGCCTTTGTATTTCTCCTGTCATCTGAATCATTCCATTTAGTCTGACCTTGTATTCTATTTTGGTTGGCTATATTATTCTCGCCTGTCCCACCCCTCCCCTAAGAAAATAAGTTCCTCGAAGGCAAGAACCATGTCTTTCACTTCTCAGACAGCCATCATAGTAACTAAAATGTAAACTCCACGACAGAGGGACTTGGTCTGTTTTATCCACTGCAAGGTCTAGGCTTCTTTCAGCATACAAAACACTTCCGGAAATGTGATAGACAACAAACAAATACCTATATGAAGTAATAGCATGAGGTTATAGTTTTATATTCAATGTATCCAGTTGCCTTGACTTAATCATTTATATTGAGTCATATCTCTTCTCACAGCCACTCATGGAATAACCTCCAATTTTCACTACGTATGCCTTTAGGAAGCCTCTCCAAGTTTCTTCTCTGTACCTGTTCACAACCCAGTGTCTGGTGTTCCTGGCATCAAATCTGCTTACACGAACTAATTCCCTACATTAGGCTGACCTTCCCTACAGTGTCACTTTGAGTGAGAGACCACTGCTGCTCCAGAAGCCCCCTTTCTTCCATGCAGCCCAGTGTGGTCCGCATACTGTGTCACTGGCTCAGCTAAGTTTTGGGAAGACACCAGTTTAACAGGACTCTGCCGGACTTAACAAGGTATTTGCATTGTCAAGCAACACTTCCTAGTTCCAAAGAAAATTTGAGACATGGAAATAAATAGTTTTTTTTCCTCCTTAGGCAGCTGGTAATAGAGAATTTCCCATGCATGTTGGTTGAGGAAGAGGTGTATCGATCAACGTAGCAAAAATAAATGCCATGGAAGCCTGTCGTACACTGTTAAAATTGTCCATGACACATTGAACCGCCTGCCATCAATGAGTGTAATCTGTTTCCTATCTCTTGAATCTGGGTTGTCTTTATTACGCTTGCTACCAAATAGAATGCAGCAGAAGTGTCATAACTTTGAGTTCTGATCACAGGCCTCAAAAATCCTCACAGCTTCAGCTTCTCCTCTTTTATTTCTTGAAACTCTGCAACCTCCATGTGAAAAACCCTGGGCTAGCATTTTGAATGATGAGAGAGACACGGCCCAGTCACCTCCATCGCCCCAGCTGATAGCCTGTCCACAGCCACACTTGTGAGTGAGGCCATCCTAGATTGTCCAGGTCCAAGTGACAGCAGACACAGGAGAAAATCTAGCAGAGATCAGTGAAGCTGGACCACACCAAAAGAATGACCTAACTGACCCATAACTGGTAAGAATTATTAGATAAATGGTTGTATTTTAAAACATTAAATTTTAGGGTAGCTTGCTATGCAGCAAGAGTTAACTGATACAAAGTCTCAGTCATGTGTTCCTACACCTGAATTATGAACCTGATCAAGCCCAAATTTGTATATCCCACTGCCCTCAGGATGCCCAAATTCATGAAGTGTAGGGTCCTATAGTAACCAGTAGAGAGTTCGTGTCACTTTTTGCTATCTTGTGATTAAGTGTTTATTATTACCAAGGTCCTATAGAAAGCAGAAGCTCTCTCTCAAAAGAATCATAGTTATATGCAAAAAATCAGCATAGCTTTGCTCCAAAATGCTAAGAATGTAATTCTCTTGTTGGGTTACACAGTTCTCCCTGTCTCCTAAAGACACTCCGAGCATCATAGGATCCGCTTGCTCTCGTTGTTCAAGAGGCAGACAGAGCACCTTATAGCTGCTACAAAGCTTTGTTTTTATCTGAGCCCAAGTCCAAACTGGCAACAGATTAATGGGTCAGATTAGCATGCCATCATGTGTATATAGTTTCTAAAATTCAAAGAGACCCAGGTGTTGAGCCCCTTTCTCAGAGATAATTAGTACTAGATGCAGCGATTTATTTTTCACCTTGGTAAGAATATCTCAGTATGTGCCCACCACTGAACACCTCAAAAGTGCCTCAAGACAGGAGACATCTGAATTTTTATGGGCTTTATTTTCCACCTTCTGGCTTCCATATGACTTACCAAAGCATCTAGGGTTTTAGCTACATGATAAGCACCACTGCTAAGCAGCGTGATGTCATTAGTGGTACAGATTAACATCTCCCTTGTGTGACGATGAGATAACGGAAGTCCCTGTAAGCTGAACTATGACAACGATTTGATATAGTCTAAAGCTGTGAAGGTATATTGCTATCCATGCCAAGTAAAAACAATCTTTTTACAGAATTTTCTTAAATTTTGCTAACAGGTATGGGAAATGAAAACAATCACCAGAGCAATACTTGGATACTAGTTATCAGGAGTTTAGTTTGTTTGAGTAAACAAACAAACAAACAAAACATAAAACAAAGAGAAAACTACACCTGAAACTGCACTCCATGCCACCTGATCAAGTCCACAAAAATTAACTTTTATTCTCCAAATTCCATCTGTCTTTTACACAGGCCAAGCATGCATATTCTAAATCTTTAATCATACCTCTAATCTCTGAAATCTCCTCTGGAATGTATTGGCAATATTAATTATGGTCTTCTATTTTGCTAAAAATAAACTTCCACTTGGTTCCCTTATCATTGTAGCTATCTGCCCAGGTCTGAAAGCAAACATGGAGGTTTCTGCCACTAAGTGTGGCTATTCTAACTGTTCACACTGATGTTTTGGTTACTACCAAACGCATTTTGAGATGGAACTTAGGCCAAAACTCTATTCATCACTTGACCCTTATAAACTTCTATATTTGTAGCATCAATGGACATTTTGAATCCTCTAGAACATGGGTTATTTCAGCCCTTTGAAGGCAACCGCGAGGTGATGTGGCCCCCAGTGAAAATGAGTTTGACACCCCTGCTCTAGAATTAGCATCAATTTAGATGTCCAGTAATCACTCAGAATTCTAAGTATTCTCTCATGCAAAGTCACCTTTATTAATGACCACAAGTCAAGCAGAGGAAGAAAAGGAGGAAGACACATGATGTAGATGTTGGTAATGAAGCAGAACCCTTCCTCAATGTGGTCACGACTTTCCTTTTACCTAAAAGTCTGGCATCTGTGAAGTTAAGTCTGAGCACTCAGAAACTATCACTTTTTAATTACCCCAATTGAAAACTAAAGACGTTACTCCTGTCTAACACCTGTAATCTATTCCCACACATAAATTACTCTAAATTGTCCTGGCCAGGTAGCTGGTTGCTGCCGTCCCCACACCCCAAGGTTGTGGGTTTGATCCCCACTCAGGGCACATACAAGAATGAACCACTGAATGCATCAGTAAGTGGAACAACAAGTCTCCCTCTCTTTGTATCTCTCTCTTCCTTCCTCTCTCTCTGAAATAAAAAAAAAATTAAAAAATTTAAAAAAATTACTATAAATTGATGAAGTATTGCACTTCCTCTTGGGTGTATAGAACTTTCTTCCCAACCATAAGTTCTACTTTACTCTCATTCTCCTGAGTTTTACCAAGATTTAAGTCAAATTCTAGGTCTGGAAGCAAAGAAAGGCAGTGCTTGGGTCTTAAAAGAATCAGTGTCCCTTGCAAGGTGAACGTCTGAGTTGAAATCATTATAAGGTGGTCAGGTGCGAAAAGAGATACTGCTGCTTCTGCTGGCAAGGGGGCAGGTTAGGGGTGTTCAAGGTACTTAGATTCATGGAAATTTGTCCAAGTTTCTCCTCCATTTTCTTTGGTTAATGCTCTAACTGTAATATAAGAGACTTGTTACATCTGTACATTTACTTTGACTTACAATTTGCCTATCCTTAGGATTATTTATACTTTTGATTGGGTTTTAGAAACATTGGCCCAGCAGCTACAAAAAAAGTAGGAAATGTTTTCAAGACAGTAATTAAAATCATAGTCTCCAGTACTTATCCCATTCCTTAAAAAACTAATTTAAAACCCTAATATTTTCTTTCTCTTTCCAAGTTCTACATTGCACCCAGAAATAGCCAGCCCCACTTCACTTTATTTCCACCATAAAGTTTTATTACTATTTCTTCTTTTGGTACTTTGCTTTCCAAAGGCTTGCCTTCTATAGATATATAACTCCATAAAATTAGAGGTGATAAGGTAAATAACTGCTTTGCTACTGTATGTCACAGACTATCAATGATCCATCTTGCACTAGCATGGCAGTTGATCTTGCTGTTGATTATAATCCTATCGGAAAATCAGCTTGACACTTTCATCCTTAAAGTTTCATTATCCCAGAACCACTTGCAGTTCAAATAAAAGGCCCTCTATCCAGTCAAGATATAGAACCATTTTAACTATGACAAGTGTAAAGAGAATGAGTTAGGAAACAGGGGCTTAACTGTTAGAAGAACTTGGAAACATAGGTTAGGGGCGCTGACACTGAAGATTTTACCTGAAGCACCAAAGCAGAGAATGTCAAGAGCTTGCTGGAAAACTGTTTCGACTCTCAAAAATTCCTGAGAAGTTTGTACCAAATATCTCAGTTCTCAGAGCTGAACCAAGTGGTTCTCCAGACCTTATCAAAGCCATTACTATGAATCATTCACCTGCCCATAAATCTGTCTGCAACTACCTCCGAAAAATAATGACTATCATTTTCCTGTTTTCAAATAACAATAACGTGCAAACATCTCTTATAGACAAATTCTAACTAAAAACCATAGAGTGAAGGGGATTCTGGGAACACAAGCCCCTCACTCCTCTCTACAATGCAGAGGACATCTAGAAGGGAGTAGTAGTAACAGCAAATTTGCTGCAGACGGTCCAGCACAATGATCTGTCACTTTTACGTGACATATCTTTAAATCATGGGTTAGAAAATGGATCCTTACATCTTAAGGTTTCCACTGACTCTTCATCTGCCTATGTCTTTCTGAGGCAGTCCCCTCTGAAAGTGGGGACCTTTCTTAGCCACTCACCCTGGCTACTTTCCAGACCAGCATTGCAAAAGAAAGCCTCTATTTAAAAAAATGCTTCAATCACAGTGATGTTAATGTATTTCTGTGAGTTTTTATTGTTCAGTTCAAACTGGAAAGACATCTAGAGGCTGAAAATAGAAGCTAATATTTGGAACATGGTCATGTCACATGACCTCGTAGATTCAATTCAACTACACTCAAGATCATTTTTTTACTTACAGGAGTTTACCTAGCTAGGAGTTTACCTAGCTTGGGACACAGGCTAAAATATTGGATTTTTACGGATTAGATTTTCCAGCCAAGGTGTTGCCAAGAGTTACAATGAAATAAATTGTCTTAATTCAGAACCTAATACCTCCTAATCTGTCTGACATCACTTTGAGATGTACCTTCATTCTCTTTTTCCTGAGAAATATTTATCAGAGCATGTAAATAAGCCAGATAAGAAGATTTCACTTTAGAAATAGCAGGAGAACAGAGGACTAGGGAAGACTGTTCACTTTTTGAAAATATTTTGTTTCAGAGCCTGTGTATATATAACCTATTCAAAATAACATAAAATAAAGAACAGAAGAGATTTAGACTTGTTTGTTTGTTTTTTATCTGTACCAATTCCAGTCAGTGAATAGTGGTGACTAAGAGCACTGTGTTGAAAGGATTAGCAAAAAGAAAAAAACATATGTCATAATCAGTCAGTAATGTCAGTCCACAAGCCCAGAGAAGAGACGGTGGCACCGTTCCGTTTCCTTCTTTTGGTTAATGTCATGAACACCTTGCTAACCAATAAGATCAGCATACCTTCCTTAGCCATCCAGACTTCCCTATGTTATGATATTTTGGGCCATCCTCAGAAATCACCAGGGAGGAAAGCAAGCCATGGTCTTATTATCCACATTTCACAAAGGCGAACTCTGAATCTCAGCAATCTCCCAAGTTTGTTCAAGTGTGGGTGACTTGTTGAAATGGTCACATCTGATAAATGGGTAAATGGCGAAAGCCACACCAGAGCAGGTCTTCCTGAGTCACACCTCCAAGAGCTTTTCTAATAGTCTACGTGGTATGAGAATAACAGGTTGACCTCTTGTTGGAAGCAAAGGGGAGGCATGAATGTGACTCTTCAAAGGTATTATAACTAGTTCTCCATAGGCTAAGGTGGGATACATAAGATTGCATTTAGCATTAAAAACGAGAAGATATTAGAGTATCACTGACCCATTCCTTAAGTCTTCCCTTTAAGGCCAATGCATTGTTTCATGGGGACACACCTAACTGAAGGCTGACTGTTTGACTTGCTGACTAAGGGCCTCGGGTAGCTGAGGAGGAAAGGGGATTAGTGGGGTAAAAAAATAACAATGCTGACCTAATTCATAGGAATGTAATTACCTAATGAACCATTGTAAAGTACTTTGAAAACAAAGTGTGGTATAAGTGCTAACTAATAGTACCACCAAAGCTAACTTCAGGTTGCTATATCGAGGTTCCCAGAGTACTCATCGGACTTGCCTTGCCCTGCCTGCCCACTCCCCAGCGGCAGCGAGTTACAAACTAACCAGTCCCCGTGCCCATTTTCCCACACCTACTCTTGCCCTCCTTAAATTCACTTTCTCATTTTATTTCTTGAAAGAACCTGGAGTTCAATTATTGGCATTCCACAAAATGTCATTAAAGCATAACTAATGTCCCTCTTTCTTTATGATCAGCTTTTCTTTGTGGCTGTCCTACATGAACATAGAAGCCATGTCATAGGCCAATGGCTATTCAAGAAATGCTAATAATACCCTAACACCTCATAATTGTCTAGCCCTTTTATTTCTGCAAAGCACTCTCCAAGCTATTCTCCCATAAAATGTGTCTGAGAGAGACAGGGTAGGGCCGATCACTACAGACGGTTGACTCAGCCAACACAGTAAAGGTTTAAGTGACTCTCTCAAGTTCCTATTAATATCAGAGTGGGGATTAAAATATTCAAGTCCACATTCACAGCATATTAGCCCAGTGACTGACATATCACAGATCCTCAACAATATTTGTTGAACTGATGCATGAATGAACAAAATAACGAAGAAATCAGAGCATCTGTTGGAACTCCCAGCCCAATGCTCTTTGCACTTGTCACACTGATACCATATGCTGCATGAGAACAGAGCTCTCACCTGATAAAACGCTGCCCGGAAAAAGAGTGCCAGGGTGAGCCGAATGCTGCTCCCGCCTCTCCGATGATGTTCTCCCCTGGGTAAGGGAAGGTGCCCACAACAACAAGCCCTGTTTCTGTGGGATTGATGACCTATGTCCACAATCCTTCAGGGAAGGAAAATGTGATTAAAACCTGACCATTATTATCAAAGAGCATTTATTGTGGGCCAATTATAATAACTACTCACATTTGAAACTGCTTTGCCATTTGAAAAGCACTTTCCCATCCATTAGCCTATTTGATCTTTCTAATAATGCTCTGGAGAATGTGTCATCATTATCCCACATTTTTCAGATGAGGAAAATGAACAAAAGGAAGGCTAGGTAACTTGCTCGGGGTTATATGGCTCATAAACAAATCTGGCTTGTGAACAGAATCTACCAGCTTCGAAGACATTATTCCTTTAACTGCATTGTGTTGTCCTCCAAACATAGGAGACTCATTTCTAGGACCATTTTCAGAGAAAGGTCAAATTCTCCAACACCTTCATCACCTCTACCTGTGCCTCCTTGAGCCCACATCCTATCACCCAGGCTTCCCCTGCTCTCTGACCATGGCCTCAACTGAGTAGCCGAGTGTATGTGTACGTGATTCGGAGCTCATCTGGTAAGATCCTTTCTCTTTTACCATGCATTTTAAATGACTACATCTTCGAGTGCTATCTTTCAAAAGCCTGTTGCCTGCCAAAATGCAAAAAAAAACAAAAAAAACCACTAATGGAGGAATTTAGGGAATGTAGCAGGGGAGCAATCAATTTAGGTGCATGGACGCAAACCTGAGGAATGGTAATTCAATGTTTGTGAATCACCAATCCAAAGGAATGAATTTTCCAGAAGTTTTCAAAAAGAATTTGTTCATTCGCTCTTTCCTATAATTATGAGTGCTTAACTCTTCACTCAGGGGCTTGCAAGATGCTGCAATGTGATAATAAATGAGAATAAATGACCTTTAAAATTATTCAGTTAATGTCCTCCTCCCCTCCATAAGTTCTTCTAGTTTGTATGGCTGTTTCAACCTGAGACAAGGAGGGCCTCACCCTTTGCACTGCAGGTAAGAGGCGTTGGCTCTAGAGTGGGTACTTCGTGCACTAGAAAACGGCCTAATTTTAAACTTTGCTAGTATTTTTTGTTTGTTGGTTGGTTGGAATTTTGTTCTGTCGTGTTTTGTTTTTTAAAGATAAAGCACATGTCTTTTCATTTGTAACTCAAAGAAACTCAGACAACTGCTAAAGATCAGAGTAAGGCTGTTAGGTCCCCCACCCACCACACCCTCAGGTTTGCTGTCCCTTCGGGTTACAGAGACGGTCATATGAGGGGGTGGGGGGAAGAATCTGGGTTTGAGAATCATCACTACAAAAGAAATTGAGGATTAGCTACTAACACAGATGTAAGTTTGGAAGCAAATAGACCAGCAACTTTTTAAGGGTCACGTATCGTAAACAAACAAACAAAAAAAACAGAAAACAAAACACCCACAAAAAACCCGGTAACTACTCAAAAGTTAAAACAACATTTGAGCCCAAACTAGCACCAGCAGAAAATAGGTAACAAATGCTGGGCAGCCCTCAAGGAGGGCAAACTCCCCAACACCAACTTCAGAAGTGGTCATAGGAAAAATGTTCAAAGAGAGGCCAACCAAAACCAATGCACAATGGAATTTCTCCCAGAGGCATAATCAGAATCTCACCCAGAACTTCCTCACCCTCCTCCCAAAAGCATCCTTTACAAGGACTGCCCGGCAGGATTTCATAATTGTTGGGGAACTTTGCAGATGGGAGTTTTTAATAGCTGTTATCCTGTCCCTACTTTACAATGTACATTGCGGGGTGGAGGGTGGGGCAGTAGCAAGAGGGCAGAAATCGTGTTCTTAGAATTCGTAAATCGCCAGATCATAGGGAGTCACACAGGGACCTCATGAATCAGACGTGCATCACCCGGAGTACCCGAACACTCAGCTGGATGGGTCTCCGGGGTGACTTCCATGGGGCGGGAACAAGTGTTCCAGAAAGGAGTAAAGCGATACTCTATGCACAAAGGAGTGGGCCAAGAGAGATGCTGTGTGCTCATCATGGCTCATTTCCTTCTCTCTCTCTGCACACTGTGAGACTTCATCGTCCAGCCACCCTTGAAATTTCAGGGCTACGTTCTGTTTCTGGTCAATAGAGTATTGTGACGTGCAACCACGGCCTGGCCCCACCCATCCTGTCTCTTTTTCCCATCCACCAGCCAGAAGTGAGTAACTCCAAAACACAGAGAATGGCAGAGCCACCAGGTGAGGGGAGTCTGGTTCCTGAAATCATCACAGGGAAGAAAGTCCACCAAGCACTGCGGTGACAAGACATTAACTTCCTATTGTGTTAAGCCATTAAGATTTTAGGATGTCACTGGTTTGGAAGTTTGTGTCACCTGATAATATGTACAACTATGTATTTGAATCTATTCCTCTCTGCATTCCCTGCAGCTCCGAATACAACCCCTGGTGTACCTTCTGCACAGAGCAGGAGATAAAAATACTTGTTTTTTCAATAAATATACAAACAAATAAGTGAAGAGAGCTATATCAGAATGCAGATGGATAGAATTCAGATTCCCTCAACCAAATCAAGTAGGGAGATTCCTTGGTTGCTTCATCTGCTCAAGGGGGTTAATGCCTACTTCCTAAAAATGAGAATGAAATTATACGACAAATGCAAAGTACTTAGCACAAAATGAGCATTTAATAATTAGCAGGATGTTTTATTATTAACTGTGAACTCTAAGCAAAGTGGTTTCTTAGATAAAATAAACCACATCTCTGAGAACAGAGAAGTACTTTTCTTGAAATTAAATTCTGCATCTGATTCCTGTTATGTATCTGAAGGGGCAAAGACGTTCTTACATACAAAGTTATAGGTAGGGTTGAATTGTATTCTAGAAAAAAGGCAGGAAAGGAAAAAATTATTTGAATGATACTAAGCAGAAACAAAAAAGTAAGAATGTAGATAATGCTAATAAATAATTGTATGGATGATTTATTATTTCTGTGAAATATAGTGTTTGTGGTTTTGAATCCATAATGAGAAAGTGTTTATTCTCATACATAAATTCACATTTTATAGTTAATTGTCACAAATAACATAGAATTGCAAAAGGTCAGAATCTGGCTAAAATGAAGTCTGTGTAAGAGCCAGGATAAAATAAAAATTCATGAAAGGACTTTTATATAAGCCCCAAAATATCTGAGAATAAATCTATGGATAAATCCACTGATCATTTCCTACTTGGGAACATTAGGAAGATATCTGAACATCCTAAGTCCCTAGGAGACTTCCTTATAGGCACTTAGATATAGTTAAAAGTATAGAAATATTTATTTTTTCTAATGTTTTATATAATTCATATTAAAAGCAGAATTCAGTTATGAAAGGTAGAGAAAGATAAATTATACTAGTACTATGTTGAAGATTCAGTCTCACAACTTCAAACTAAAACTAAAGTATAATATATCCAAAAAATGGATTTAGGAATCAGTATCAAGAACGGGGTGGAAGTGATGTCATCTTATTCTACTGAAAAAAAAGAATGGGGTAGGATACAATGGAATAGATCCAAATAAAAGAGTGATTTTCAAACTTTTTCATCTCATGGCACACACAAACTAAATACTAAAATTCTGTGGCACATCAAAAAATATATGTTTTGCTGATCTGACAAAAATAGGTATAATTTTGATACATTCACACCAGATGGCTATTGTTGTGTTGGCTGTTGTCATTTTTTTATTTGACAATCTAAGAGAAAAGAGGTCAGGTCTTGCATGTTTTAAAAATTCTAGCAGCACACCAGTGTAACACGGCTCACCAGTGTGACGCCCCACACAGATTGAAAATTGCTGAAACAGAAGTGCACATCACCAAATACAATAAAATGTCACTGATTTAAACAGAAATTTCAACCCTGCAGCTCCCTACAATGAGGTACATCAGGGACGTCCAACCCCAACCTCATTTCCCCTTCTGGGTAAATGAGTAACCTTTTGTGTCTCTGGGTGCTGGGGATAGGTTACTCAAGCACATTTCCAAACAGCTCACATTCTTCAGAGAGAAGATAGCATCACTTCTCAGTGGGGAGCCTTGTTATTAATTCAGGTGAATCATGGAAGAAGAGAGTTGTGGGTTGACCTCCTGTTTCATAAGCAGCCACCCCATTGCTTCAGGGAAGAGGTTGGGGCAGGAATCCAGGACCAGCAAATCTGGGAAAGGCGATAATGGAGAGATGATTCGTGTTGGCTATGGAAGGGTGTGTTGTCGAGTCTGGACCACAAGGCTAAGTACCAAGCATACCAGGTTCTTTCCCTTGGCCTGACAAGGAGACAAGCACAGAGTTGATGAGAACTTGTGCCAGAACGTACTGAGAACACTGGCCCTGCCCTCTGGGAACTGCTTACCTAGGGCAGGTCATCTTGACCTAGAGCCACAGTCTACCTGTAATTCCAGCTTTTGGAGGGCCTGGGAGCAGAGAGCACAGAGAACCTGGGGACTGATTAACCAACCAAACACTTGCTGATATTACATACCCAGGCAATCAAAAACCTGCACTTCAGAATGTCACCTGCAGAGCAATCATCAGGACTCCGGAGAATTGTCAAGGTCATAGAGGGTTTGTAGAAGTGGTCCAACTGTGGCTGGGTGGCTCAGTTGGTTGGAGCAACATCCCATACACCAAAAGGTTACAGGTTTGATTCCTGGTCAGGGTACATACCTAGGTTTTTGGGTTTGATCCCTGGTTGGGGTAGGTGTAGAAGGCAACCAATGTTTCTCATGTAGATGTTTCTCTCTCTCTCTCTTTCTCGCTCAAACCCATAAACATATCCTTGGCTGAGGAGAAGAAGAAGGAAAAGGAAAAGGAGAAGAAGTAGCTCTACTAAGCAGAAAACAAAAAAGAAGAAATCTGATCCCAGAGGAATGTTCTCTGTCTCCATCTATCCTTCTCTTAGAAGGTGATTAGTCCTTCGCTTATTCACTTATTCATCCTTTCATTCATCATTCAATTGTAAGCACTTATTAAGAGACTGTAATAATCCAGTCACTGTGGAAATCATGGTAAAAACAAACGAGTCAAAGAACAAAGACAGGAACATCTCTGTCCTAACAGAGCCTGCTAGTCTACTGTTGGTGGGAGGACAAGGAGAAATACATTTTTAAAAACCAAAGAAAAAGATGTTGTCAGATGATGATTAAGGCTGTGGGGAAAATAAAAATAGGAAGGGAAGGCAGTAGAGTGAGTGAGCTGCTCTTTTACAGAGAATAGTCAAGGGCAGGCTGCTCTGAGAAGGAATCGGGTAGGCTGAAAGCTGAAGTGTGAGAGAAGTGAGTGCCTCTCTGGAGAGAGAAGCCTTCCGGGCCAAGGGAGCCAGTGCAAGGGCCCTGGGTAGGTATATACCAGGAGAAATAATTGCTTGCAGGCAGTGTGGCTATAGGGAGGCCAGTGAGAAGGGAGACAGAGGCTGGATCAGGTACTGCCTTGTGAACTATTTAAGTTTTGGGAGTTTTGTTAGTTTGTCTTGGTGAGTGATAGAAGAAGCTATTGGAGGGTTTCAAGCAAAGGTATGACATGATACTGTTATGACTTGGGTTTTAAAATACTCACTGTGGTGGCTATGCTGAGTCTCTAGGTGCATAAGGGTGAGAGCAGATAGACTTTCTGTGACAGAAATGCAGGGGCACCAGGCCAGTGATGCCCTGTGTCACATCCATGGGACCTGCATAGGGATTCAGCTACAACTGCAATGGGAAGTTTCCACAGTATTCATCCAACCCTCTCCTGGCCTGCTTCTGTGACTGAAGATTTCTGCCCCCCACTCCCCCACCCCCCACATCTGGCAGCTTAAAGGTACCAACCACCAGAAGTCTGACACCCTGGAGCAACCCTCAACCAAGGAGAGATGCAAACTGATGGATAAATGCCTCAGCTTTCCTGTCCCTCCATGGGACAGCTGAGGCTCATTCACACAGACCACAGTGGGACTGAACCCGAGTTGCGCACAGCGTCAGCCAAATTACTAACACACTTTATTGGCTTTTCTCCTTTATGGCTTTTCTGCTTCCCAGATCACCACCACCACCTCCCCCACACCCCCATCCCAAAGGAAAGTACAGGGTTTCTATAAAACCTTTCGTAAGCCCAAATGGTGTAAAACGAAGACGCAATTACCTTAGGATGCCTCTTGCTACCGGATGCACAAAATAAATCGAGATGAAGCGCAGATGCTCACAGACAGTTCAAAGCTATGGGGACCCGATGCTGCGGATGCTGAGTGTAGTTTCCGGGGGAGCTTGGCGGGTCCTCGTTCGCAGCTCCAGGTGCGGCTGCCTCTGTAATGACGTGCTGCGAAGCCAACGCCAGCGCTATGCTCGCTTTCTGTCTTCCCTCCTAAAAGGGAAAAATTCTCTTCCGATTTCCTTCGGTTAGCAAAAACGAGTAGTAATGCAGATCTTCAAAGTGAAGCATCATTCTGAAAAAAAGAGAACTTCTGAAAAGTTGGGGATACCTGTATTTGCTCTCCAGTTCTTGTCCCTGCATCTACTTTCAGGGGACTCAAGTGACATGTCAGGTAAAAGGTGACTGAGGCTTTAACAAGAGTGTTAGCTCACAAGAGAAGTTGAGTAAATACATGTGTTGTAGAAGTATAATAAAAGCACAAAAAGTTATCTATGTGTAGTTCTACATTTGTAGGTACATAGCAATAGCGTTTCGATATTATTTCTGGCAAATGATTCTGCTTGTATAGATTTATACATGTGTACAATTTTGATGATAAAAGAGTCATACTAAACATACTGTATTGCAGTTTAATTTTCATTTACTATATTATGATTATCTTATTTTTCAGTAAACTTGGTGAATATACTGATAAATTCAAATACTTAATGGTTCATTCTACATAGCGTATTCTACTCTACATAGCATAAATATTAAACTAATTCCCCACTGTTGAAGATTTAGTTTATTTCCAATTTCTCAATACTATTAACAACACTTCAATGAACACCCTTGTACAAACATCTTTGAACATTTGTCTGATTATTTCTTTAGGATAAATTCCTTACAATGAGACTTCTCTGTCAAAGCATGTTTACAGTTTTAAGTACTTTACATATTGCCAGATTCTGCCACAAGCTTTCACTAATTTACATTCCTATGAGAGTGTTTCTCTTTAATCTTGAGCAACTCTAATGCTTTTTGAAGGTGGGGGGAGAAAAAGGGAGGAGGAGCGAGGTGTTCTTGAGCACACAACCCTCCGTCTGTGTTTCTATTAGTCTTAATTATTTGATTTTACTGTAATTTGATGCTTAATTTTTAGAACCAGTTGATTTATTAGCATTTAATTAATTGAAAGATTCCATGCTGATTTATGAACATTCTAATACATAAACTTTTTAATCTTTTTTTCTTATAAAATAGAACAGAACAATATTACCCACCAGAAACTCTACATCATTTCTTATTGGAATTCATATTCCCGGTTCCCTGTTTTCTTTTATGAAAGAAATAATGCATTTCTCATAGGCTAGACCAGAGCGGCTTCCATAATTTTGAACAACAAAAATTTTCCAGAAGTGTATTATATTAAATTCTGCAAGAACAATACACAAACCTTGATCTCAAAAATATTAAGCATAACCTTCATTTTCACTTCTGCCAATCCATTTGAGGAAAAAAACTGGCATTTCATGTTTAATTTACATCTCTATAACTACTAATGAATATGCATTATATATGTACATATTTATATATATACATAATGTGTGTAAGCACACACACACTTTGTTTTACTGTTTACCCTTTGCTCTATTTTTTCCCAGCCTCACTAAGAGGTATTTGACATGCAACATTGTGTAGGTTTAAAATGTACAATACAACATGATGATCTGATACACATACATATTGTGAAATGACTCCCACAGTAAGTTTAGTTAACACAGCCATCTCCTCAAATATTTACAATTTTGTGTGTGTGGTAAAAACACTTAAGATCTCTCTTAACAACTTTCAAGTGTATAATACAGTAATGTTAACTATAGTCACCATGCTGAATATTAGAGCCCAAAAACTGATTCACTTTATAACTGTCAGTTTACACCCTTTGCTCAATATCTTCCCATTATTTTTCAATTCTCAGTCTCTGGCAGCCTTCACTATACTCTCTGTTTCCATGAGTTTGGCTTTTTTTTTTTTTTTTAGAATCCATATGTAAG